>OY812999.1:110919768-112119768 GCA_963681545.1 Germaria angustata | reverse complement strand
ATGTATGGGCCGCTTACATTTAGTAAATGCTTTTTTTCTCCTCCCTTTTGGGTGTAATAACCACATTCTGCGTTTTTAGAGACATTATTGAAAAAAAAATATGTGGCAGACCTAACGACACGTGCAAAAGTTGGCCAAAAATCATGTTGTTTTATATTACAAACAACAACAACACAGGAAAAATTCTGATACAATATCTAATGACGTTGTGGAATAACAAAAATTTATTAAAAACTGATGACGTGATTTGTTCTGTCACAGTGGTAAAATGGGAAAAGAGGAAGAGTTATGCCAAATAAAAGAAAAAAACAAAACAAAATAAAAATTAAAGAATATCAGCAAACAACACCTTCATAAACACGACAAATAGTACTCGTTGGCATAAATAATAAGTACGAGAGAGAGACATGTTTTTATATTTGTTCCCTGCTAACGTCATCGCAATGTTTATTTAAGATTGTAAGTAAATTCGTATGAATTATAGTTATTTCTGTAGCTCGTTTTTAATATTAATAAATTAAAATAATCCAAAAGTTAAGACAAGTGTATAGAAGCAACTGAAAGCAAATAAAAGCAATGGCAAGAAGCAAATCTGCAGCGTTGGCACTGTAATGATACATATAAATATTGATTTGAGAAAACAAAATTTTAAGTTTTCTGTATTTATTTTTATTATTATTCCTCTTTGTTCATTTAATTTTTTTTTTCTCATGCTTAAGTTAAAATGTGAGTCTCTATGTCACCTGGCGGTTGGCCAAAAATATTGAAATACGAACACTAAACATCAGATTGCAATATAAATTTGTAGTCATACAAAATTTGTAAACTGAAATACATACATACATATGTGCGAGGGTCACAACGAAAATCTATGTGAAACTTATTTAAGAAGTGCTACTTAATTTTACACATTCTTAGGTACGAGGAAAATTGAAGCAGGGTTTTCTTTGAAAATTTAAAACGATAAAAAAAAATTCAACTTCACGAATAAACAAATTTATGAAAAATTACTGAGAATCATCCAGTATATTGGGTTGGATTGTGCATTATGAGAGATCACCCAAAATATGAATGAACAATCGCTCAAGGAAAAAATTTTAGGACGATTTAATATTTCATTATGAATAAACAACAAATATTAAAAAAAAATTTAATCGTCAAAATTTAGTGACAACAAATCATAAAAAAAAATTATTTTTGCAAAAAATTATTGCTCGTTTCGTCACTATTCGCACAGCCCATCTTATCTAATGCAATCAACAACATGGGTAAACTGATATATTGCTACAACGCCTTCAAATCACATGCACCCACTTGACGGCGATTGTAAAGTAGTGCTCGATAACTGTCATTATCTTCTCTTCACGATTGTTGTTTTAGCTCTCCAAATACATATATTTTCAAATGTGATAAATATGTAAATTATTTGATGCCTTATGATGTGAAAACAATGACATACATTTCACTTAATGACAGTTTTTTCTTTTATTATTTATAACATCTTTTAGACATTGAATAAGATATTGCAATATTTGTTAAAATATTTATTTTTTATGGAACAAATAAAGAGTTAACAACTTTTTACTTACCAAGTTCGTTGAAATTTAAATAGACCTTGAGCAACCGTCTTTATAAAAATAAAAATAATTTTATGTGTGGCACGTGTGGCGCCGTCCTGTTGAATCCACATGTCGTAGGTGTCCATATCATTCAATTTAAGCCAAATGCTGTTGAACGCTACAGCCGTCCATAGTGATGTGGAAAAACAGATTGAATGAATAACAGCCAATTCGACAGATGCAACTTCAACAATATGGTCGCTATAAACAGTCAAAGTTCAGAAGGTCGTATTGGAAGGCCCAATATAAGCCTTAAGGTAGGCTAATAAAATTGTTCTTGTACTTGAGCCTAAACATATGCCGAAACTATTCAATTTATGCCCCGTAAAAGAGAAATTAAATTTACTCATAAGCCGTAAGTTATACCATGGGATTGGGATATTGTGCCATCTTTATTATTTAACTTTCGCGGGTGAGCGCCTTGCTCCCCCATGTATGTATATATGTAGTAATCAGCTTCGATTTATTTTACGGCGTTAAATACATGATTCATCCTTAATCCTGAAAGGGTATTTAGAAATCGACCCATTATTTAAATTTCTTTTCTTATTATTTTATAACCTTATTATTTATTAAAGCAAAATAAATTAAAAAAAACCTACAGCAGAAATTTGTTTACCCAATTTTTGTAAACATCTTCTCACATAAAATTAAGGAAATCAAGATACATACAGAACGTAGCCTACTTTTACAGTCATGTATACAATTTATCACATTTTTCTTTAAATAAAATTTTTTGTCCGCTTTCAGCAAGTAGTAATAAAAAATAATTATATGCTAAAAACTCCTGTCATATTCAATGAATAAACATATTTACAAAATTTTTAGTAATAAAAAGTAACGTTTTGGTTTTTTGTTGTATATTTTTAGGCTCGTGGCAGCAAATAAATTTAATGGCATGAAAATGGTAAGTTTATTGTTAAATTTTTTATATATTTGTTATATTTTATTTATATGAATATACATATACTAAAGAAGAAAGAAAAAATATTTAGTTGACATTACTTGCTTTCCGACACTATAGCAAAAATGATTTCCCTTTCAACAACAACGGCGAATTCGATGAGGTAGGGAAGCACAAATTAGACGATACATTTGCAAGTTTTCTTTGGCACAAAAAAAATTTATTATATGAAAATAGATTTCGATTAAATGGTTTTCTTTGAAAACTAAAGAAAGACAAAATATTTTTAATAAAAATGTCTATATGGCCACGCTAGTATTACGTGTTAAGTTTTGGAAATTATCACTTTCAGCGTTCATAAAAGGCAAGGGTATTGTTTAAGTGAATTATTTTATCTTTGACCAAAAAGTTTTAACAATGGAAATTAAAATTATGTAAAAACTAACAATACAAAAAGGGAATGGATTTCACGTGAAATTTTATTTGCCATAAGGATGAGCATTTCTCTCAAAATAATCTCAACGCCTTCTTGAAAACATAAACATTTTAAATCTTAAGATTTATTAATTAAAATCATTACAATTAATAAGAAAGGATGGCATTTGAACGACTTTTTATATAAATTAATGTTATCTGTATTATGCTCATTGTACTTCGTTCATTGATTTTATTTTCACAATAACATTCATTAACTTTTGACTGAAAAACCTCATTTAATTCTGAAGTCAAAACATTTGCTAGAAAAGAAAAATGCACTGTGTATCTAATAAGTTTTTTATAGCGGCAAAAGAAAAAGCTTAACGAAATAGTGTTACAATTTTATAATATGATTTTAAACATTTTTCACACATTAGAAGCCAAAGATACATTTTTTAAATACATTTTATATTTTATGTGTTACGAAATTATCATTATATCAGTATACAGATCATGAAGTTTTATGGCATTATATTTTCTAACACGAAATGCCAGAATTTGTTGCGAAACAATTCGTTTGGAATTCATAAATTCTTTTGTAGTTTAAAAAAAGCATAGCAACGCATGTAAATTTTGTGCGTTGATTTTATTTTTATGTTTATAGTCGTACAAACTCTTGGGTGTTCAAAATCCAAATAAAACTAAAATATGTATATTTGGCCATGCGATCAAAGAATATTTCCAAAAACTTCGGTTTCCCGGTCAGTCACAGGCGCCCGGCAGCATTGTTTATAATAAAATCGCCAGGCACACGACAGTTGTAATTTTTTATTTTATTCAAATTTTTGTTTAAAGACCCAAATACTCGTAGATCACGCAACCCGTTTGCCAAACAAGACAGAAAATTTTCGCTTGTGTAAATCTATGGCTGTGTTTCCGTGTTTGCCAAACAGTTTGTATAAAAAAATTATATTTTTTGACCTCCACATTGGGATATTGATATGTTGCTTATATAATCTATTGCCACATCACTTTATTTGCAACACAATTTTCGTATAGTCTGATCTTCGGGGTTTAAATAAATATGATTTTAGAGATTAAATCGAAGGAAAAATCATTTATAGAATTTTACAAATCGCCACCGTCCTTAAGTCCAATTCGCCTTCTAGACCAAACAAAATTGATAAAAGAAATTAATAAAATCAGCATCACGTTTTCAATAATCCTTATGACGAAAATTAAACGATTCCAGCCGCTACAAAGGCGTAGGGCTTATTAATTTAAACAAAATTGAAGGGGGCTATAAACTGGATCTCTGATCAGAGTATAGAAGGACTATGCTGCTTCAATTAAAAAATTTAAGAAGAAATATCTTGAAACTACAAAAGAAAGGTCAATGAAAATTATGGTGGCCGTTCTCTATTTACCGGGAAGTCAATTTACACCGATTTGTCGAAAAAGTCTTGTTGCAAAAATACTATGACGATTCCGAAAGGATAGTGTTCACATGTAATTCAGAACAGTGGGGAGTAATTTTTATAATCATATTCGGGAATAATTTCTTTATCTTTTTCTTTTTCCAAATTTATTTCATTTTTTTCTTTTCGTTTATTGTTTTCTTCGCTTAAGAAGAATAATAGACAAAATAACCTCGGCACACTCGTCGTTCAAAATCTGAAAAGAAATCAAAAATCCCTATGCTTGTGCAAGTTATCATTGTGTAGTCTGTGTGCAATGAGAAAAATATGTTTGCGTATGGTATTTGGATCTTCATTTTCTACTCATAAACTTTATAATTCCCAAATAATGAACGAACGAACAACCATGTGTTTATTTGAAAACTGTATCCAACCATGTAAGTTCTCAGAAATAATTCCCATATTACTTGTATTCAAGTCCACATGTTATCCATGTGGTTTAAGAACCCAAACCGTTCATCCTGAGACAAATTAACAAAAAATCATTTTGGCATTTCGCAATTTAATACTCCCCATAACTTGACTTCATTGCTGAACCAATTAAGTTTTAAAAATGTGTGTGAATTAGACTCAGAGACAAACGTAAAATGATATTTATTTCTTTAGGTTATTTCGGGGTAAATGTATACATACCCGCACATATAATTTTGGCCATGGCAAATCGATAAGCATGTGAATACATACACGGGTATTTTTTTAAACAAATTTTTAGGGCATTTTTTTTTTTTTTTTTTTTTTGAACGGAGTGTTAATGAAATGTAAGGAACACATGGTGTTGTGTAAAGCTCACACATATAGACGCATATTAAATTGGATTAATGGAGCGTATTGACAAGCAATTTCATTCGTGGAACGAAACGTACTCGTATCGAAAGCCGCAATGATTTAAAGATCAGAATACTTAAAAAAATGTGTTGCTATAAAATAAAAAAATATAATTTCATTTAATTTTCAATTTTAAAAATCACTCTTGAAAAAGTTGCAAAGATAAGCCAAATTACCACAATTGGTAAATAAATTTAAAAAAATTATAAATTATAAATCGTTCTAATTACAAACACGTTTCAAATAACACGTTTCTAATGGCATTTTTTTTGGGCCGTTCACAGATTACTTCACACGAATTTCATAATTTTTGGTACCGGCATACTTTTTATCTCTCTTCTTAGCATAAACATGCGAAAGATGAACTATTTTGAATGATAAAGTGTGAAAAGTTTTGTATTTTGTTAATTTTAATAAATTGCGCTCCTATGAAATAGATAAATACGCATGCATGGGTATACATTCTAAATCCTTAGTGGTATCAAATTAATGTTTTCGATCTATTCTTCAGATCGTGGGCGTTTTGGATCTCTTATCAGATGAAGTTTCGAAAGGTTTGCTAATAAAATTTTTATATATGCCCAAAAAAGGCGAGCGAATTTAGATTTTCTTAAATTTTTTTAATTGCCTGAATTCTAAAAATGAATTGTACCAAAATCTAACTAATTTCTAAGTGTTTTCAATTTGACGTTTAAAATATTATTTTTAATTATTTTTCCTTATGAAAAAGTAAAAATTCGTCAAAAAAAAAAATTCGGATCAAAAAAGATACAACTGTCACTTCAAGATCGAAAAATCGAAAACTCCCAAATGAATCTTAAATTTCCCTATAAAAAAAGAAATTTATAAAAAAATCAAATTTCACCAAAATATAAAAACATTCACAGATTACTTCACTCGAATTTCATAATTTTTGGTACCGCCATACTTTTCATCTCCCTTCTTAGCATAAATATGCGAAATCTTCAATAAACAAAAGTTACAAATACAAATTAAATTTCACAAAAAGTGGGCATTAGGTCATTAGGCAATTTAAACAAATTGAATTTGTGAGATTAGCAATAAGTCCTGTAATATCAACTTTACACACATATAGTTTCTGTGAAGGATTTTGGCCATAGTGGCCAAACGGACTTCTTTTTTTAAAGCTTTAAAAAGTACCTCTTTTACTAAAAAATATATTTAATAAAGAGTACTTAATTAAAATGTAGCGCTGCTTACATTTTATACAAGGTACTTTTTATAGTACGTACTTACGTATGTACCTAAATGTACTTCTCATAAATGATACTTTCCACAAAAGTACTTTTCACTTTTTTAAGAATACTTTTTTAGTACGTATTTTTCATAAAATGTAGAAACATTTTAAATAAACTTACATCCTAATAAAACCCAGTACTTACCTTCTAATAAAACTTATTATACCTTCACTTTGTTTTGAGTACGTATGTACTTTCAATGAAAAGTACCATTTAAGAGATGTTTTTTTTTGCAAGTTAAAAAAGTACTCCATGATAAATTTGCAATTCATTTCAAATTACCCCAAACTGTTTTTCTTTTAACAAATACATTCCGTGAAGCCATTTTAGCTTGTCTGCATAAACACCCAGAGACTTTTGCAGGGATCGAACCCATGATCCTCACTTTACTACATAGTCAACTCCACTACCTGTTAGTTTAGGTCATATGCATTTGGCAGTAGGTTAGAATATTTTGTATAGTTTTACTTGTTAAAAGTATGTCTGTCCATTAAGAATTGTTGTAGAGTTTTATATGAACCCTTTTTCATTAAGTCCCCAATATCATTTCGTTAATTTTTTAAAATAATTTAAATTCTTCTGCAATACAAATTATGTAATAATATTTTTGCTGTCATTGGTTTAGAGTTTCGTTTAATTAATGTTTCTTATTACACTCGAGTAAACATAATTAAAAAATATAAAACTTTCAGCTTAAATTCATTTTACTTCTGCTGTACGAATAATTAATGAAATTTTTCTCATGCACAATAAAAAAGAAGATTTTGCACATGCAATTGCAGTTTTTTTTTGTGTTGATGATGATGGAAACTAATATGAAAAACTTCATCATTAATACTATCCCACACTTCAACAAAATTAAGAAATTAAAGAAATGAAAAAATAAAACAAAATAAATTTAGAAGCAGAGAAATTGGAGGAAGAGTCAAACAAACACTTTCAGTTTTTATTTGTTCAGTGTATAATAGAGAGTTTATTGGAACTATACCTTAAAAAAAGAAGTAGATGCAACTTTATTTAGGCCTTCTCAGCAGTTATCAAAGTTATAACGCCCATAAATGTAATTCCGTCTGAAATTTATTTTATATTCAACTGCACATATAGTCCGGATTCTTTCAAGCAGAGACAAATATTTATACCTGTTCCCTTATCTCTAGATGCCAACCATGAAAGAGGCAATATGTTGCCCAATAGACTACGCGTATACACATTTTCTGAGGGTCGCAAGTTCGATGCATGGAGACAAGGTGAAAAGGTTTAAATTTATTAAAAATTTATAGAATTGAATATTAACTGAATTCGAAAAATAAATAAGATTGACATTCTTTTTTGCAGATTGGTCCCGTTCCATTTTACTTAGGCGCTGCTTGGAAAAAAATATATTTTCCTTCTGCCTTTTTTTGTACTTATTTTTTTAATTGTAAATGATTATCTTTCATTAATTTCGTTGATTTTAATTATAGTATTTCTTATGGAAGTTCACAAACCTTCATAATCAAGACACATTTTTTTACTTTTAAGGTTGGAAATGTTGGCAGAAGTGCAGATTTATCTGGGTTTTACAACTTTTATTTCCCTAAAACTTCAAGATGCAGATTTTTCCCAAAAAAGAAAATGCTCATTTATTAACAGACTGTCCCTTGATTTTGAAAAATAAAACTTAAGCGAGCAAAAAGCAGTCACTCACTTTCATTCGCCAAAGCGTCCCACTATTTTTCTTACACATCGTTTGCCCAGTCTTACGTTATGACGTAAGACTTTCGAAGATTAATATGTTGTCATATCGTAAATTCGACAAAGTGTTTCAAACACTAACGGAATCGTCAAGTCGTAAAAGTAACATTTTTTTATCGGTGAGCTTTAGTTTATACAAGTACGTAATGGAATATCAAACATTGAATTAATTGTTCTAGAAGTAACCATGCCCAAATTGATTTTTGATCTCTGTTTTCACCAAACCTCCAAATTCGTTTTATTTTTTATTAACAAATTCAAAACTTCCATTTAGTACAAATTTTGTCAACTTTACATCATCATCATCATCATTATTAAATGCTAAATCAAATATTTATGATATGAAAAAAAATTTTGTAGCAAATACTCTTCTAAGCATGAAAATACAAAGAAAAATTTTAAAATAAAGTTTATGGGAAAACTTGTTAAAAGCATAATGAAAAACTAAGAAGAAAAATAGAGTAAAAACATTTTCATATTAAATCCAAGTGGGGCAAGCACACGCTCATTGTGATAACAGCAAATTAAAGCAACCAAGAAAAAGTCCTTGAACAAGAATTTTTCTTCTTGTTAACAAAACTTTCAAGTTCTTAAAGGTGCAAGCACTTTATCTTGCGTGTGGCATATTGCTTTAGGCCATAATTCTACAGACAAACGTTTTTCGTAATGAAAACAGAGATGATGATGGTGGCCAGAAACAAATTGTGATCCCTTTTAACACTGGACTTGTCAAGGTCATTGTATTGTTGCATGTTCAGAGTTTTCATGTACCTATTCTGAGTCTTATCTATTTATCTTTTCATTTGACTTTAATATCTCCTTAATAGACAAAAGTTAAGTAATACAAACTTTCAGCTAAAGTTTTCATTTCTTATTACTTTAAGAAGACAATGATGACAAGAAAACAGACGTTAATAGTCACGCTTGAACTTTTTCAAGTTTAAGAAGAAGACGGGCAGGCAACAATCTTTAAAATATGCAACTAACAACATGTGGCATGTGGTAAAACTGTTGAACTTTCGTATTTTTTTATATATGTATGTATATTTTTTTGAAGATAGCAATTGCCAAAGAAAAGAAACTTGTTGTACTGAAAGAGAGAAGCAAGGATTTTAATACCGAAAAGGAATCAGCGAACTGTTAAAATGGTGTTTAATTTTTTTTCCTTTCAATGTATTTTTTTACATTTAGTTTTTAATAAAAAAAAATAAATAAAAATACGTGTAAGTCTTTTTAACTATTTTACATGACCTTCAGCCGTATTTTGGAAAAGCCAAAAGCCTGGGTAAAAAGAGATGGGTATTATTATTGAGAATAATGCAAAAGGATTCTTCTTTGCTAACAAAAAAAAACTAATAATTTTAAAGAAAAAAATTATAAATCTGAAGTGAAAAGTTCAATAATCGAACTCGTATCAGAGCAATTAATTTCAATTTCGAGAAATTAATTTATAAGGAGACTCTCTTTTCCCTTACGCCTCTTGGGAGCATTTGGCTTTCACAAAGCATCTCCATCTTACACGAGTTCTTGCAGTTTCGTTAATCGGTTGTTGTTCCAGTTGTAGCAGGTCCTAGGATAATAATGCTGCCACCTGTCGTTGCCTAGAGACAACGCCCTCTGCGTATTTGGTGTAGTGGTGAGGAACCTTACTAATCTTTGATTCCTACCTTTTTCTTAGGGGGTAGTGGCTGCCTGACCTTTGTCATGATGTTATCCTCTTTTCCAGGGAGTAGGGTGGCCAAGGGCTTCTTGAATGGATTTTTTGTGAGGGGATTAAAGCCACTTAATTCTAAAACTCGAAAAACCATGTCGAAAAATTTTTGTCCTCTGCCAGGAAACGAACCTGAGGTACTTGGTTTTGTAGGCAAGCACTTTAACCACTACACAACGCCAACAACGAGATTCTTAACTTTTTACTAATTAGATTAAAGACCAGCGTTGCTGGTGTACATATATACTAGGTCATAATCCACAACAAATAATACAAGTATACATACATACTTATATACCATACATATGTATATACGAGTACATACTTTTTCTATTTTCGTAAAGGCGAACAGCAAAAATAATTTTAATAACTGCCAAATATTTTTTTACTATTACTTCTGAGTAATTTCAAGGACTAAACTCAATTTAAAGAAAATGTTGCACAATATAGTTTAAAAATATCTTTTACTTAAATAAAATTTCCCTAGAAGTAGAAAAGCTGTATTCATTAAATCGAATAAAAATTTAATTCGAATAAAGTATATCATAATTTTCCACACAACTTTTAAAATTTCCTAATTGCCGTATTCTCTATATTAAAACGTATATATAAACATTTTCATCAAAAATGTGTCTCATATTTTTGGTTTGTAAAACTTTCCTAGAATTAGAGAAAAATTCACCGCTCAGCCGTTTATATAGAGTCAAGTGCAATAGTTTCTCTTTTTCTCACGATCTTTTTCAACTCTTTTCATTGCATTTCATATTATCATATACCAACTAGATAAATATTTATGTACACATATACATATACACGTAAATGTTCAAATGCCTATTTACATTGAATGTAAAGATATTTATAAAAGAAAAACGATATAATAATTCAACAAGGTGTAAAGGAAAAACGAAAAAGCTCAACACCAAATCTTAGTCAAGGTAAAGGTCAGGCTGACATAATCGCATTTTCCTCGCTGTAAATTATATTAAAAAAAATTAATTATTATTAAAACAATGATTTATTTAGACGTAATTGCATTATGCATACAAATTAAAGTAAATGTATATAAATGGGGCTGAAATGAACGAAAAGAAAATAATCAGAAAATTTTATTGAAAAAAAGTTGATTTTTTTAGAAAATTAATTCTCTTTTGAATTCGTTTGCCATTTAATTTATGATTTTTTGTTTGACAATGTTGTCTGTTTTATAGCTGCTGTTGCAAATATTATTTTATTAAGTGTTAAATGTCAATTTAACGACAAATTAACACACGTGTATTACACTTAAAATATTTATAGATATTAATACTATCAGTCAATTACGTTCTTAACAATAATTTTCTTAATGAAATGATAGTATTATTTTCTTTCATCCATTTATCTAAATCGTAAAATAGGCAATAATCGAATAAATTATATAAATTAGTTTCAGAATATGAATTTTAAAAATTCCTACACCAAAAACAAAAGAGAAATCAACCTTCTTTAGTTACATTTATAAAGGTATTTAAATATAATAAATTTGCCTGTGATCAAATTCCTAAAAAGTAAAAATATTGAAACTTTATATTGATCAGTGTAATTGAAGTAGAAAACTCAAAAAATTTTAAAATTAAGTTTTTGAATTTTTAAACAAAATTTTTTTGCCAGAATAACATTTCGTTTTAATATTTTAATGAAATCTGCCAGTAAAGAAATGACGTACATAATCACAAATACATGCACATGAATATAAATAAAATAACAAAAATATACACAATATGCCAAAATATTATCTATCAGGGCAAAAAAAAAATATAGAAAGAAATATGAAATATTAATGTTGTATTGTTATTTGTGGTAAAAATTTGTTTATTTAAATTAGGAAATTGATTGTCCATAAAAATGCTAAATATTTGCGGCCGTATGCAAAAAAGCTTTACCAACAAGTTTAAAGTAATGTTATATTGCAGAAGAAAAAATACACTTTAAAAAAATTTTTTTTAACAAGCACAAACCTACTTTATGGAAATATTTTCCAAATATCATTTTATACTGCAAATATCTCTACAAATGGAGCAAATAGGTATTCATGTTACACCTTAAATTAAAGCCTAAAGTCTCGTGTCTTAGCCGTAGTTTATTACTACTTTCATTTACTTCAAAATATTACAATTTAATTAAAATTACTAAAGACAAGTACATATATAAATATTAGTGATGTTCAAAACAAACAAAAAATTCTCGATATTCGAATACTCTATTCTTTAATAGAATAAAAAAATATTGCGAATTTTTCTTTATCCATTATATTTTTGTTGATTTCATTTGTTTGATAGAAAAACATAATTTTTAAAAATACTCGATTGAAATTGTAATCGTTTTTGTACAACGTAAACTACAAATTACGACCTGCATTGCCAACAAAATTGCTTAAATCATGAAATAGTTAAAGTATTCACCCTTATTCTACTTGGCAACGGCAATAGAAGACAACGGCGTTTTTGAATTTTGTTGCAAATCGGTATTCTAGTTGGCAATATTGCCAATTATCAATAACTTTTAAGATATGTTTGGTATTCTGGAAGCAAAATTGACGTTGATGTTGTCTCTAATTGCCTTTGAATTTGTCGTCGGCATTTTTGGTGTTGTCTTGCCTTGCTGTTGTGTTAAATTGATGTTGTCTTAAAATTGCCGACGCCTAATAGAATAAGGTTGATTGGTTTGTACAAGATTCATTAGTCTTAAAATGTTTATTAGCTAATGTGAACTTTAAAACTAAAGTAACATATTTTGTTTCTTTGCATACAGCCGTTAATGTTCAATATAAACGAAGAAAAGATAATAAAACTTAAATATCATCCTGGTGGATATTAAATTAATTAATTAAAGACATTATAACTCATACGTGCATCTACATATTTTACTTTTTGGACTCTAATTAACTCGCCATCAAAAGAGCAAGAGCTTTTAATTTAATGCAAATTATTTTTCATTTGATTTTGTTCAATCGAACCTTTTAAACAAATTGTGTTCAATTATTTTAATTTTTTTTTCGTTAAAATTTATTTAAACTTTGTGTGTTAACAAATTGCTAGATCTACATACATATTGCCAGTACATGAATATCTTTACATGTGTTAAATGCCAATTTGAATATTATTGTCTTTCAGTTAAATTAAATAATTTCTGTTCGACATTCTATTAAAAAAGTTCAAAAAGTTAAATTCGCACTTGTTTTAATATCAATTCGCAGTGGTCTAATGGGTACTTAATTTAAAACTAATGCCCGGGATGGATAGTTCTGTCATATAATACGTTTATCTCAAGTTATGACATATTAAGTTTGAATTTCAAATAAGTTGAAAAACATTTCAAAGATAACTATTAAACGTTTTTTATTTCTTAATAAATTGTGTTCAAAACACTATTTTAAATATTTTACGATTTAATGAATTTTATTGACAATGCAGTCATAATTTATAGTTTATGATGTACAAAAACGATTACAAGTTCAATCTAGTAGTCAATCGAGTATGTAAAGAAAGAAAAAATTATTATTTTCAAGAAAAATTAACAATTATAAAAAATTTTGAGTTTCCATCATGACAGTAGAGCACAAAAATTAAATAAAATCAACAAAAGTATAATGAAGGAGGAATAATTTAAAATATTTTTTATTCGAATGAAGAATGTAGAATTTGAATATCGAGTCTTTTATATTTGTTTTGATTATATGTACATCACTAGCGTATATTTTGAAAATATATTTAAGTATTTTGACAGCAGGTCTTTTTAATTTAAAGAAATATTTTTCCAGACGATGCCAATCGAAGTTCTAACGCAATATTGAAAAAATTAAATTAAAAATATTTTAATAAATTCATATATTTTTTAAATTCATATATATTTCTTTTATTATTTTTGATTAATTTGTGTAATTTAGAGGTATTTCCAACCCATCAAACGATAGAAAGAAATAAACTCTTTCCAGGAGCTTAGAGTTCATTTATTTAATTTGAGGTGCAACATGAATCCCTATTTGTTGCATTTGTAGAGATATTTGCAGTATAAAATTATATTTTGAAAATAACAACTTAAAGTAGCGTTTGCTTTAAAATTTTCATTTTTCATTCAACTTAAATATATTATTATTTAACAACGGCTTATAAAGCTGTTTCATGTTTTTTACATACGGCTGTAAAACGCTGTAACTCTGGACACATACATATACTTCATACATATATACTCGTACATATATATAATAGAAAAACTTTCATTCGGACAAATTGTGCACGCAACCCACAGACTCCTACATGTTGCAATTGTTTATACAATTTAATAAACGTTGAAGGCCTGTTTGACTAACGATTGGTTTTCGATTGAATGAAAATTTTCCATGTGGGTTTAATTTATTACATACATACATACGTACATACATACATACATATGTATTAAGTTTTTCCCTGTTAACGTTGGCATGTTGCCTCATGTTTAATTCTTACTTAATTAAAAAAAATTTACAAACACTAGTTGATTAAAATTAATTAATTTGAGTCTATTATTCTGTAACTTGCGTAAAGTTCTCACATAAAAAAAGGTTGAAAATATTTTTCCTTCTGTTTTTTTTTTTTTTTTGTTAATTTATACAATATTTTAATTAGACCCATTAAATTTATCCAAAAACTTGCTGATTTCTCGTACTCAGCCTGTTTAGAAATCGTCTTAGAAAATCATGGTGCTTGGGAAAACAGAAGAGAATAAATTTTTTTCAAAGTTTATTTAATTTAAATACGTTCTATCAACTCTATCAATAAGCATTGAAAATTCCCGTTTTGTAATTTACAAAAAGAAAAGTTTCCTATTCTTTTTTTTACAATTAACTTTTTTATTGCTCTGCTACTGTGTATAATTTCCCTATAAACTAAAATTAATTGAATGTCAAAAAGTTCATTCAAATTATTCACATTAGTTTACATACACACATCGACCCTTAACCTCGAAAAAAACGTAAGTGACAAACCCATAATTTTATAATTGGTGAATTATTGAAAATCGAAAATGTCGGTTAGGTTTTTTTTTTTTGTGGCGGTAGGGGTACGACCTCTTTACACACAATTATTACCGTTGGTATGATTGTTTTTGCTTTCATTTCTTAACACCCACTCGCAACTGTTACTCAGAAATATTTTTTCTAGTTAACAAATTATTTCTAACTAAAATACATTCATTAGAATTACTGTCATATTTGATATTTAACACAGTTGCAATATTTACATACGCACGAGTAAATATTTTTTTTATGAAAAATGCTAAAAATAAATATGAAACAATATTTGTTCCTATTTTAGTATACAAAACAAGCAAATCGATATGAATGGGACAGTAATTCAATTTAAAAAAAGCCCAAACGTTCAGTTAATGTCCATATTTCATTTTTCTTTTCACATTTCTCATTTTATTGGACTACAATAACTAAATATAAACGTATTTGATTGATAATCTTATTAAAGAAGGAACTTCAGAATTTCGGGGAAATTCTACTTAATTTCTTTTCTATATTATTTTTATTTTTTATTATTTTTCTTTGTACACAAAATTTAATTTAAAATTATAAACTATGGTGATATTTTTGGGATAATGAGAAAGAAAATGTGTGTGAGGAAGCAGGAAAAACGTTAACAAAATTAAATATAAATTTTATCTGCATGACAAGTCATGTCATATTTCTATGAGAGTTCCACATCTAGTGTAGCGTCCTAGAAAATGAACAACAACAAAACCGGTTCCCACAATAACATGAAGGTAATAATATCAACGTCAATTAAGCTGTCACTGTAGTATTATGACATTCTTCGTCCTAAATTGAAAATTGCAATGTTGTGCTTTAATTTAAGACGTCACTCACAATATGACTGACTGAATATTACATTTTATATACTATTTCATTTGAATAAATTCTATTTCTTCCTTTAATATCTTTTGAGCTGAGTTACAATAAATGCATTGATTCGAATTTATACACCAAAAAAAACCTATAAAATAGTTTACAAATTTCCTAAATTTAAATTAAAGAGGTATTTCTTGCATTCAAAGAAAAATTTGAGTACGTTCTAATATTTTGAATTCACTTAAATGTCGTGCGAATATGTATCAATGTCGTTGTGATAGATTTAGAAAATTCTCAGAAATAATTTTTTTTTTTTTTTTTCAAAAAATACATCTTCAAAACTAATTTTAATTAGACCGCAGCTCTGGGTCTAAAGGACAACAGCGTTTATCGCAAATTTCATTAAAACTTATGATTGAAATGAATCCCTTTAAGAATGGACATGCGGAACAATTTCCAGAAAAAGTTTTTTTCAATAACTAAAAATTTTGAATTCTATCACTTTTTCATAATTTTAAATATGCATTGAATAACGTAAATTTCATATAAATTGGTCAATTGGTTTCAAGGCCAAAAATTTCGGAACTATTTACACCGAAAATCCTTTCAAATCGAACTTAATATTAATGGGAAGTAAATTCTAGGGATGGTCCGATATTTCAAATTTTTGTTTGTTTTTGCTTAATTGATGATAAGTTGATTGAATTTTTCAAATGTTGACGAAATGGTTAAAGAAAAAAAATGTTAAACAGTTCTTTGTTATACTATTAAAAGCCTATACAGTGGAGTTCGATTATAACGAACTATAAATGGGACCGAGCAAATTAGTTTGTTATGGAGTAAATATTTATATATATTTTTTCCAATAAATTGAAGTTAGCAACATTGAAAGGAAACAAGAATTTTTCTATTCACAAATTTTATTTATTTAACATTTTTTTCAATTTTGTTACACACTGTGAAATAATTATTTTAAAGATTTAGAAAATTTTAGAAAAAATATACGATTTTGTTTTGTTCGCTGTAAGGATAAAAATTTAGCGTTTTTTATAATCTCTGTTAAATATTTGTATAAAATGGTTTGTTATACGCGATAATGCGTTACAAACGGCGTATGGGTACATTATAGCCGAATTCCACTGTATAAAGGTCATCATATTTCTTCCCATGCCTGCTGTGCTGTTACGTATGTACGTGTTACGAGTATGTACCTATAAAATATCATGCGATGAATATGATTTGCACTTTTTCCACTCGTTTGTGCAACATTTCATCAATCTCATTACAGCTTTTAGTAACAATTATTTATTTAGAGAGAAAAATCGTAGATGCATCTGACGTTCATTGGACATGATAAAACTGACATTGACCTTTATTATTACAAATTATTCGAGTCTGAACTGTTGTGCTTTTCAAAACTAAATTGGTTTTTAGTGTGAAAAAAAACAAATTTCAAAATTACAGTAGGTAAAACGTAACAAATAATAATTAATGCATGGTCTGTTGGTCTGTAATGGGTCTTAATTGTTACATTTCGAGTGAATGGAATATCTGTAAGAATTATTGACATTGAAAATCAACACGAAAATTTTAAAAACATTTATACAAAAAGGTAAAATGGGAAAAGGGTTATTAAAAGTATATGTTTCCACTTGATAAGTTGTTCCGTTTAATTGCTGTAATGAATTTACATGTCTAGATGTAATAATTAATCCTTCAAATCCCACTTTCTTTAAATTCTAATCTGTCTTAATGAGAAAAAATTACTAGTTGACTTGAAAGCAATTGTGTTTATGAAATATGAATAATTAATATTATTAAGTAGATCACGCTCAAAAAAAAACAAAAAAAAAAAGGATAATTATTTCTATATTTAAAAAATAATTCGAACGGAACGTAGGAGTTGTTTCCAAACCAGAGCTGCGTTTCAGCATAAGTAAACAATTAGGAAAGTATTGATCCAAGTATTATGGATTGTTGATGTGATGGTTATTTGTCGGCCAGGAAACCCTCCAAAAATATGTTTAGAACATAAATTAAAAATATGTAGATTTAAAAAATATCTACATTCTTTAATATATCGAGTGGTCCGAGTATAAGTATATTTTTAAATTATTTTTATTTTACAATGATGGATTTTTCTGTTCGAAATACGCTGGAACAATGTTGGGAAATATCGCAAAACAGTCGCCCATCGAATTTGGCTGAAAATTTATTTTTCTGACGATGCGCATTTTCATCTCGGCGGCAACGAGTATTGTCATAGCCATTGTCGAGAATAAAGTGCATACACAGACAGTGAGAGTTTGGTCCATTTTTTCCAAATGCTTGAAACGCCATTTCAGTCAACAGCGAGAGCTACAGAGCCCTGATTATGAACTTTTTATGATCTCAGTAGAACAACTTACCAGCTCATCACCATCCCATCACAGGTCATTTAATTTGTAAAAAGATGTACTTATATACGAGGTCCAATTCCCTAAAAAAAAATTATGCATTTTACGACACGACTTGGATATATGTACATATAAAATTTCATCAGGGATATACATATAATGTTTTATCTTTAAATATAGGCCTTTGCGAAATATTGGGTTGAATGAGTTCATTATTTTTATTAAGAATTGGACCCAAGCTCGAATAATAATAATTTTAATATGTAGTTTCTGCAATCCAGACAATCAACACATCTAGGAAATTTATATGAAAAGCACTATATTTATTGTTGTGATTTGTACACAATTTTTTTTTTTTAGGATCGATTTTCTGCATTATAGAAATTAATTTTCTGGGTCTGGATTGTGAAAATTACTCCTTCCTTTTTAAATGAGGTATGAGTTCACTTAAATAGATTTTTAATTAAGCTTTTATCTTTCTGGCTGCATACAAGCCAGAGCTACTCACATTACTTTACTGGTAATTTAGCATTTTTATATCATAGCATACGTTTAAGGCATTCTGACTAACAAATTTGCGTGCGTTAAAAGTGATTAGATCACTTTTGCTTATGCAAATAAGAAAAATTCAGACAAAAAACTAATATTATAGATATAAAAAAGTTAGTAAAATCTAAAGTATACTTTTAGGTTAATGTAATTAAAGTATACTTTGGGGACGTTTATTTATAAACTTTGCAGGCACAACATCTGTCGTTACTGATAATAACGCTTTTATCATTGTCATGCGTAGGCCCAAATAATTGTTGTTTATAAATTTTTTAGGTGCGTAAATTCCCAGAAGCTTAATTAAACTTTTCCAAAAGAAAAAAAACAGTTCTCATTTAGAAGCATTAATCAATGTCAAAACTGAAATTAAAACAAGCATTTCGAGGCAACCAACTAAGTAAAGAAAATGTGGCAGACAACAATACAAGTTTATGATTTCCACGGATGGATACAGCATAGAACGTTAAAAATAAAAGTTTAAATATAAAAAAGCATACGAATATTTAGAAATTTAGACCATTAGAACAGCATAAAACTGAAACAAAAACTTAAGATTGCATTTTAAATATGCAAGAAATGCAAATGTTGCAAGAAATGCAAGTACTTTCTGCGTTATTCATATAATTTATCAACAGTTTGTACGAGTAAGAGGCCAATAGAACTAGTTTCCATACGAAATTAGTTGCGCAAACTTTGATGAGTTTTATAAGCAAATCCTTATATATTACAATAATATTATTGAATACATCGCATTACGGCCACCGATAGTTTTATAACATATAATTTAATTTGCGTTTAAGCTAAATTGAGTAGCGTTTGCGTTAAATAAATATAAGATACTGTAGAATAAAATATAAAAAAATAGTGATCTTAGTTAATTTTCCTAAATTTTACATCAAAATTGTTGTCGTATGATGCCAAAGCCGATATTCGCTGGCGATAAGTAGTAGAAATTTCCTTCTGTTACTAAATAATTTTTTTTTTAATACTAAGTCCATTTCTTTTTCCCGTGTCACATTCATAAGCCGTATATATCAAAATGAACTCGCTGTTTTTGCAACACCGATATTTCATTTTACATAAGAGAAACAAATACTAAGTACCAGTATTTGCACTGGATTTCATCGAAAGATCCCTTCGAAAATCACGTGGTACTTGTGGCTGATACCCAAAGTGCAGGATTGGTTATAAATTTTGACATTAAAAAAATGCCGCCTTGTGAATGCGTGTTTTCAAGGAACTTGTACCATTTACAAAAATTGCCAACTGTGTAATAAATTGATATACAAAGTTTGTATTAGACGTATAGATTTCACCAAGTGATAAAAGTTTTACCCGTTGCTATGATTCATTACGAAGACAGCGAAATTGTATATTATCTACAATTTGTTATTGATTTTCAAAAACCATCAATAAAAGAGAAATTAAGTTTTAGTTAAAACATTAACGAAGGGATGTTGCAATTAAACTTCAAATGAGGCCGCTATAAATTTGGGGCGTGGCCAATGTTTGATTCTTCTGAATTTCGTAAAATGCGTATTCATTTTAATTACACTGTCCAACAAAATTAAACTTTTTTCAAAATAACAAGGTCGAACCATTCGAAATTATTTTTAGAAGCAGGGACAGTTGAACTTTAAAATATTACTGAATTTTCTTTCAAATTTTTTGGAGTAATAAATATATCTTTTACTTTCATTTGTTGGTGAATTATAGCGAAATTATACTCGTATGTAAAACATTTTTCTTCTACAAAAGTATACCCTAAAATTAAAATTTGTCGGTCATTTGGGCAACAAATGCGAATAAGTACGAAATTAACCCTTAAGCACATTTTAAATTTTGACTTACATCTGGCTTTCAACTTGAATTTCGAACCTTGGCGTATTCGATGACCCATTTCGTTATTATATGACAACAACATTTCGCCCCGGTCCATCCCTGTTTAAGGGGAGGTTTTTGTCGCTCTTTAAGGGAACAAGAAATATCCAAACCGCGAGGAGTGAGAGAATGAAAAGGTTCCTTAATATTGATGAACATATTGTGTACCTAAAATGTAAAGGTTACACGGTTTCCTATAACGAACGATTCAGTATAACAATTTGCAAAAGTGAAGAACTCAATTAAACTGCCCCTAAAATGAAGGCCATAAACTTTCAAAACGGCGATGTACTACGTATCATTTTTTAGTTCCGTCTACGAGATCAAGATCAGTCGTTAGAATCTTATTTTATTATTATTATTATTTTTTTTTTTTTTTTGTTGTACAGTGTTAATAATCTTTAATCGCTCTAGTGCACACGCATCAAATACTTAATTTTATTAAAATTTCATCGAAGAGCAAAACTGAAATTAAGTATCGTGAAAATACAAAAACAGTCGCTGTTCAATTTTGAAACTTTTTGTATTTAAAAAA
This sequence comes from Germaria angustata, assembly GCA_963681545.1. Lineage (NCBI taxonomy): Eukaryota > Metazoa > Arthropoda > Insecta > Diptera > Tachinidae > Germaria > Germaria angustata. The sequence goes on along the minus strand of OY812999.1, from coordinate 112,098,594 downwards.
ACTTTTCTTCATATTAAATATGGGGTTTAAATGTTTGCTTTCGTAGTAATTTTTAAAACTCTATCTTTTTTATGATTTCAGGTAAAGCTTTTCATTGAACTTAGTTAAATGCTGTGGCTTATTTTACCACAGGCCACTTTTTTTCTTCTCTTCCAAGCAACGCAATAACTTTTAATCTTAATAAAGTAATTCTATACTTCCAAAAAATATATGGTGTATACAAAATTAAAGAATTGATTAATAAAAATGTCCATTTGAAACAAAAACAAAGATAAAACTCTATAATCTATTAAAAATCCTATTGATAATATTGTGTTTGAAAAAGAAATCAACTTAAATTCTTTTTAAACTCTATTAGATTTATTTGCCTTGGAGAGTATTAAAAATGTTTTAATTAATTAATTTTTCTTTCTCTCTTGTATCTTTGCAGTATTACGTGCAAGAAAAATGTCTCTACTTTTGTTTTCACAACATACAAAAATGTTTTCTATTTAAACCCTAAAAATGTGGTGGACGCAAATAGAACTGAAAACTAAACAGCGAATCCGCAACTTGAGTCTAAGAAATAGACACTGATCTATTAACAAAAACAAATAAATAAGAAAAGGAGAAGAATTAAAAAAAGACTTAAATAAAATTTTAAGTTTTCCAAGTGTTGTGCAGCAAACTTCCTATTAGAAAATAAATACAAACAGAATAGAATAGAACACAAAAATTGTTCTTCCCTTCTTCCCCAAGACCGACAAACACAAATATTTAAACTCTTCATTGAAAAGTAGTTGATTTTAAATACTTTTAAATTTCAACTTTAATTTTTTTATGAAACAAAGGGCCTGAGTGCCCACGGTTATGGCCTTTATGATGAAAAAGAAAAAGTATCGTTTCAATGTTGAAATAAAATTACAAGACTTAGAAAATGTGGCCCTGGTGAATGAAGTGCTATTTGCCAAAATACGTTTGTTGGACGGAGGTTCATTTCAGGAATACAGCAGCAGGTTGGTAGAATTTATTTTCAAATGTCAAAAAAATTTTCTATCTCATAATTAAATTTGTCTTCTTGCTTTTGCAGAGAAGAGGTGCGCAATCACCGTGTAGAATGGAATCGAAATTTCGAATTCCCATGCAAAATGTCAGCGAATGCCTCGACGGGGGTCTTGGATCCCTGTTATTTACGTATATCTATACGCAAGGAGATGAAGGGTGGTCGCAGTTATTATAAATTAGGTTTTATAGATTTAAATCTTGCCGAATATGCTGGCGCTGGTTTAACCTCGCGACGGTTTCTCTTGGAAGGTTATGACTCGAGACATCGTTTAGATAATTCCATGTTGACATTATCGATAAAAATGCTAATGTTGAGTGGTGATATTCTATTTAAGGCGTAAGTAGCTCACAAACATTATTTAAATTAGTGAACAAAAACTTAATTATTTTATTCACTTTAGTCCTACACCAAATTTAGTCCTACACAAAAACAAACTAAAAGCTCCCACAGATGATTTGGCCATAACGGCTACCGGTGTGGGCCTACAGTCGCCGACATCATTAACTTCCTCTTCCTTACCCAGCATAGGGGTAACAACAACTCGTCCTGTTTCCACAATTAGGGACGATGGTGAGAATATTTCATATTCATTTTTGTCTTTTTCTTTATTTTTTATTTCTTCTTAGATTCAGATCCTCAATATGTTATGGCCTCTATTGTTACTGATTCTGGTCATTCAGAGTCTTCAGAGTCGGCCATTACATTGACACCTGATGCTTTGCTATTGCAGCAGCAACACTTGCAACAGCAGCAACAGCAGCAGCAACAACAAACGCATTTGCCATCTTCCTACCCACCCTCATCTGCCGCCACCCTGGTGCCAGGTGTTTCTCTAACGAATGCACAACAAATGTCAACATACGTTAACATTGGCGGTACCGGCGTCAGCGGCAGCAGCATTAGTGGTACCGGTAGTGTTGCTGTCGCCAGTGTTGGTATTATTGGCAGCAATAATTGTGGCACTACCACTTCAATTAGTGGCTTATCAACTACGGGTGGCACTGTTCCGGGTCTTGAAATGGGCCATTCCAGAAATTCCAGTAATACTAGTCAAGTAAGTTTTCATAGAATTCTTTATTATTGCCACTATTTGATTAAACGTATTCACAAAGGTTGATACGCCTTTGTGAAACTGTGGATAGTTTTTTTTTTTTTTGTATCTTCCTGGAGAACAATAACTCTTTAACTTTTTTTGTAAAACTGTAGCAAGTACAACCTGTAGAATATCTTTATTATTCGGCCTATTTTCGAATAAATAGAGAACATTTAGTTCCCTTGGAAATTCCCAAGAAACTACATTTTCCCTGTTTGCGATGCGTGCAACTTTCAAATTTTTTAAGTGATAGAGTAGTATTTTTAACAAGAGAAATGTTCCCAAAATTTATTTCGTAACAAATAAATAAATAAATTTGAAGATTGAAAAAGAAAACAATAATTTTTATGAATTAGAAACAGAAACAAAATGTGGTCTACAAATGGCTGAAATATGTTTTTATATTTGAATTTCCAGATGTCAAAAGGTTCCGGTTATAGTAGTTTTTCGCACAGTCAACATTCTCGTCAAAGCTCTGAAGGTGATTCGGGACATGCAAGGTAAGTCGTTTCAGTTCCATCTTTTAGAATCCATTATTTTCCTTTTAGATTTAGTTTCCTTTAATGTTTCTTTTCTTAAACTAAATTATTTCGCTTACGATAAAACGTAACTTATTAAGAGGTTATTAAAATTTGTTGAATTCTTTTCTAATAAACAAAACAAACTTTTATTTCTAACATACAATTTCAATATTACACTACTACCAAATCGTTTAATACCAATTTCCACCATTCGAACACACTTTGTAAAACTTTAAACTAAATGAAATATTTGGAAAAACTAACATAGACACAGATTTTACTAATTAAACTAAATTCTTCATGACACTTTAAAATGAAACACAACTTAAAAATTTACCGCATCAATTTCCATTACGTTCCTGTAACTTCTTACTTAAAAAAAACCTTAGAACCTTCTCTAATTTTCCTTCTACTTAATGTTGTTGAATTAAATCAAATGTAGGATGTGTTTGTAGCAGAAAATAAAATTTGCTTTGACAGTGTTGTATTATTCTAAGAAAACGAAAATATCTATCGACACACATTTAAGCAATTTAAGGGCTGAGTCGAGCTTAGCGCCATTTTGAAAACATGTTCCAAATTTTACAATACAATTTTTTGTGGAATTAATTTTTATCCGTAGTTAAATGCCATAACAGCCACTAACTAACGTAGATACAGTGCCGAGCACAAGTGCCTCACATAGTTGCAGTTATTTTATTAATTTATTCATTTTGGGTATATCCCTACTATAAATGACATAAAAATGCAGTAAAAAGCATAATGTAAAAGAAAAGAAACAGTTTTTTTATTAAACTACTAGCGGGCCCGTTGCCTGCTTCGCACGGCAAAACAAAATAAGAAAAGAAACACACTTGTTTTTAATAAAGTTGGTTTACTCATCAAAAAATGCGAAGAAATTAATAAAATCGATTATGATAAGATCAATCACCAATGACGTCCAAAGAGAAAAGAGAAATGATAACAAATTGCTATTTGCATCACTCCGTGCAATGCTCTCCAATACACAAACGACCAAAATGTATTCAATACTAATGAATGCTGTATGCGGTACAAAAAATGCCTGCGGCAAAAACACACTCACTTCATATACGCACCGCACACACATGCGTTATCGGATTTTAACCAAACTTCATATAAACCATATATGGGCCACTGCCAACGTAGTGTATAAGTTTGGTTGAAATCGCTCGACGCGTTTATGATTAGTTCGGCGACGTACATATACGGACTTGTTTTTATATATATAGATTTAATAAAATCATAATACGAGTAAAAAGAATTTAAATTAAATTCGTGAATATCGACAATAGTCCATTAATAAGTTAATGTTTCATATCTGCCTTGTCTCCAAAGAAAGTCGTTTGATTCGAAAGCCCATAATTTAAACTTTTGGTCATAGGCATGGGATTCCCAAGTTCTTGGAATGGAACTTCTCCTTCTAGAGAACTAAATATATTGTGGTCTAACTCGTAAATTTACAAATGCGACATTATAAATATGCAATATTGGAAATATATGAGGAAAAACAAAATATTAAAAAAGCAAATTACTTGATTAGTGCAATTAATTAACCAATAAGAAATTGTTTTTTTTTTGCTAAATTGGCAACACTGCACATAAACAAAATAACAAGTATAAAAGAAATTAATTTTATTTAGTGACTTTTTTATTACCTCGTCATCTTCTCTGCAACGAATGACTTTTCTCTCTGCGTGGTTACCCTTGGTATTAACTGCTTCATAGTTTAAGTGATCATTTTTTTCTGGGTAGATGCAGCAACAATAAACACAAAACTTAAATTCTAAGGGAAAGATTTTTTGTGAATGGAGTAATATGTCATTAAAATTACGTCTTATCTCGAAAACTCCTTATCAAAGTTCATTAAAAAACCTAATTTATAAGTGGGAATGTACACGTTTTGGTGCTGTAGCTCTATTGTACGATCACCAAACAACTTTGAAAGTTGCTCTTGGAAAGTTTCGTCTTTATAATCACCGTATTTGTGATAAATGCAAGTGGAACTACTATCAAATCTTAACCCACGCCCCAATCGCAATTAAAAAAGGAATCGGTATATGTATTCTGTTTAATTTTGCGTAAAATTTTCGCTAAATGTCGCTAAAATAGACTTATGCTCCAAATTGTTACGTTACGTGTGACTAAGACTGCTAACATGTCAAAGAATTGAAAAATTTTGGTAGAGTTGTAAATTTTCTTAAAAATAATAATAATGAATTTAAAAAAAGTTATGTGTGTTACATTTTGTATAAAATACTTTAGTTGTTTTAAAACTTTAAACACATACATAATTGGCTTGTTAAATGTTTTCTAATTTGTAACTAAATTACCATCTATAAATATTTATTTAACTTTTTCTTTATATATATGTACATACATACATATGTACAAACGTCTATTGTAAAAGTTTAATAAATATAAAATACAAGACAAAGTTTAAGGTCGCCATCATATTTTTTGTTAAATGCGTTCATACTTAAGACGCCTTGTATTTTTATTGGATTATTTTTTTTTTCCTTCTAATTCCTTTTTTATAATGATGCACTTATATTAAATTTTTGGCTTGAAGTCAAAAAAATGATGCCACTTTTTGTTGTATGTATTGTATTGTCTCTACATGCATTTATCTTTCTTTTTTTAATTTCTTTAATAGAAAGAAATCTATAGAATATTTATTTTATAATTGTTCATAAGAAATTTTGTTGAGCGCTCACCGCTTTGCTACTAAAAACAATAAAGCTGAGTAAACACGAGCCCCTCGTTATCACAATCAAAATATAGAATATTTGAGGGAACAGTTGCGGTAACTGAGCTACACACACAAACGTGCTATGCTTGCCGCAACGGTTGAATCGTGTGTATTTGACAGAATATTTAAAATTGTATTTGTATGTATGTAATACTTTGAAAATATGCAAAATGTTTCTCCTCATGTTGATATTTTATTGATTTGACGAAATATCAAAAGTGGCTAAATGGTGCGGTGTCGATGATAACGATGTTAACTTTTTGTTGTATTCGTGATACTTTCAACAGTTTATCAAAGAAATGCTATGGTGCAAATGTTTTCGAGAAAATTGTTTTCATGCCGCTACATACAAAATAATAAGAGGACACTATTAGAATCGTAAATATAATACCCGAATTGAATTTAAGAGATTTTCAATAAATCTTGAAAGCTGAAGTTTACATCATATATGGTTTCTGCGAAGGATTTTGGTCATAGTGAGCAATCGAAGAGGTGACATGCAATGCCTCTACATACGAAATAAAACGAGGACAATTCATTATTATAATCCTTGAATGGAATAGCAGAATTGGTTTTATTTAGGAGATTTTCAATAAATATCGAAAGCTGAATGCCTGTCATATATTATTTCTGCGAAGGATTTTGGTCATAGTGACCAATCGGAGAGGTGGCATGCAATGCCGATGTATACGAAATAAAACGATGATAATTCTCTATTAAAAACCGTGAACGGAATAGTCGAATTGGGTTTAGGAAATAAATATTGAACGCTCAATGCCAGCCATATATGGTTTTTGCGAAGGATTTTGTTTATAGTGGCCAAACGGAGAGGTGGCATGTAATGCCGTTTCATACGAAAAAGAGGACAATTTAATATTAGAAACAGTAAATGGAAAACCGAATTGGATTCAGGAGATTTTCAATAAATATCGAAAGCTCAATGCCAGCCATATATTGTTTCTGCGAAGGATTTTGGTCATAGTGAGCAATCGAAGAGGTGGCATGCAATGCCGCTACATACGAAATAAAACGAGGACAATTCGTTATTATAATCCTTGAATGGAATAGCAGAATTGGCTTTAGGAGATTTTCAATAAATATCGAAAGCTGAATGCCTGTCATATATTATTTCTGCGAAGGATTTTGGTCATAGTGAGCAATCGAAGAGGTGGCATGCAATGCCGTTTCATACGAAAAAGAGGACAATTTAATATTAGAAACAGTAAATGAAAACCGAATTGGATTCAGGAGATTTCCAATAAATATCGAAAGCTCAATGCCGCCAGCCATATATTATTTCTGCGAAGGATTTTGGTCATAGTTACCAAACGCAGAGGTGGCATGCAATGCCGCTACATACGTAATAAAACGAGGACAATTCACTATTATAATCTTTGAATGGAATAGCAGAATTGGTTTAAAGAGATTTTCAATAAATATCAAAAGCTCAATGCCGGCCATACATACATATATGGTTTTTGCGAAGGATTTTTATCATAGAAAGAAAAGATAACAACAGAAACCATATATAGATGAAGTTCAGCGTTCAACATTTATCTCCTAAATCCAGTTCGGATTCCATTCACGGTTTCTAATAGTAAATTGTCCCCTTTTTCTTTCGTTTGCAGCGGCATTGCATGGCACCTCTCCGTTTGGTCACTATGACAAAAATCCTTCGCAAAAACCATATATGGCTGGCATTGAGCTTTCGATATTTATTGAAAATCTCCTTAAACCAATTCTGCTATTCCATTCAAAGATTATAATAGTGAATTGTCCTCGTTTTGTTTCGTATGTAGCGGCATTGCATGCCACCTCTCCCTTTGGTCACTATGACCAAAATCCTTCGCAGAAACCATATATGTATGAACTTGAGCGTTCAATATTTATCTCCTAAAACCAATTCGGCTATTCCGTTCAGGGTTTCTAATAGTAAATTGATCTCTTTTTATTTCGTATGTAGCGGCATTCCATGCCACCTCTCCGTTTGGTCACTATGGCCAAAATCCTTCGGAGAAACCATATATGGATGAAGTTCAGGGTTCAATACTTATCTCCTAAAACCAATTCGACTATTCCGTTCACGGTTTCTAATAGTTTGGTCACTATGACCAAAATCCTTCACAGAAATAATATATGGATGAAGTTGAGTTTTCAAGATTTATTGAAAGTCTCCTAAACCTAATTCGGCTATTCCATTTGTGGTTTCTAATAGTGAATTGTCTTCGTTTTATTTCTTATATAGCGGCATTGTATGCCACCTCTCCGTTTGGTCACTGACCAAAATCAGCGTTCAATATTTATCTCCTAAATCCAATTCGGCTATCCCGTTCACGGTTTCTAATAGTGAATTATACTCGTTCTATTCCATATTTAGCGGCATTGCATTTCACCTCTCCGGTTGGCTACTATGACCAAAATCCTTCAAAGAAACTATATATGGATGAAGTTGAGCGTTCAATATTTATCTCTTAAATCCAATTCGGTTATTCCATTCGCGGGTTTTAATAGAAAATTGTCCTCTTTTTCTTTCATTTTCACTGTTTCTCATAGTGAATTATTCTCTTTTCCTTTCGTATGCAACGGCATTGCATTGTGGCCAAAATCCTTTAGAGAAACCATACATATATGGCTAGCGTTGAGCTTTCGATATTTATTGATAACCTCCTGAATCCAATTCGGCTATTTCATTTAAGGTTTCTGATACTGAATTGTCCTCTTTTCCTTAAAAAAATATTGCATGCCTTCTCTCCGTTTGGCCAAAATCCTTCACAGAAAACATGTATGCCTGAAGTTTATCTTTCAAGATTTACTAAAAATCTGATATTCAGTTTACGGTTTCTAATAGTGAAATGTCTTCTTTTCTTTTTATATGTAGTGGCATTGCATGCCACTTCCCATTTGGCCAATATCCTTCTAAATCTTGTAAATCCAATTCGGCTGTTCCAAAAAAGATTTGTAATATTGATTTGTCCTGTTTTTATTTTAAATGTAGTGACACTGCGTGCCACCTCTTTATTTGACCGTTATGGCCAAAATCCATATTTGACTGAAGTTTAATTTTCTTTGTTTTTTTTTTTTTCAGAAAGAGTAGACACTTACGTAACTTAATATATTCTGTGTAAGAATTTTTTCTTAGAAATTTGGTTTTTGTTCTATTTTGAACGCATTAACCAAATTTCTATGTATGTGGCTCTGTTAAATATAATATTTAGCATTACGCTAGGACATATTTATCTCTACACTCAAATATGTTTTAACGTAAGTTGTTACGTCAATACATTTAACTTGGCATATACTTATTTATCTTCACAGACATAAACGATTTATTATGAATTTTTTTTAATTTTTTTACTATTATTGCGAACACGGTATTCTATTAACACTGAAGATTGTTTCAGGGAATACTAGACATTTGAAGGACACAGGTTGAATTTTGTTGGCACAATCTAAACGTGGGTGCCATAGTGCATTTTAAGGATACTTTTTTAACCCGAACACATTTCTTTTTTTAGCTCCGATTTTATGAGTGCCTAACTTGCTGTTTACTCTTAGAATAATTATTTGAAAATGTTTGTTTTTGAGTTCTGTTTTTGAATAGGAAAAGTTTCCGGAATATGTACTTTATTTTAATAAAACAAAATAACTTTCAGACTAAAATTATTACTTGGAATATTGTTTAACAAGTCAAAATTTGTGTCATACTTGACAAACTTCTTATTTTCCATTTGGTTATGGTGGTATTTTTAATTTTATATCTTAATAATAATGTAAACTCCATAAGTTAAATTAAGTTAGTTTTACTTATTATTTTAATTGCTGTTAAACGTTTAATTTATAATTTTATTTATGTTTTAAATATTATGCTAATTTTAAAATTTGTTTTCTTCTTTTACATTTAATTTTATCTTGCTTAATATGTGTTTTTCAAAAACACCAAATTTAAAATCTTTGCAATATAAAAAAAAATATCCTTCACTCTGGTAAACGGCTAAAAATAAAAACATTCACTCTCTTCCTCTAAATTAATCAAACGAATTGAAATGAAATTATTAAATGCACAAAATAAAAAAAAATTAAATATGTTTAACGAAAATAAAACAAAACAAAACTAGATTCAGCAAATCCGTTTCTCTTCTGAATAGACTTAATCAGAGAGCTATAAATGCTATGAAATTGCATATACCTGCTTTAATATACCACAATCCGCCAAGTGATAAAGCTAATACTCTGGTAGCGCAGGTGGAAACGAATGTGGTCACGAGTGTGATAAATATTGACGAGAATGAAGAATTGATGTTTCAAACTCCCAACTCTTCGGTAAGAGAAGAACTTGGTATGGAAGAATTTCGCACGCCTTCGAATGAAATGCCGTCACCGCATCCTTTGTCATCGAGTTCCTCGTACAATATGAAATTTTTGAACACGCCCTCGCCCACCTATCGCAGTGTTAACAGCAATAGTAGATCGTGTTCGCATGATTCCGATCTGTATGTTAGTGGAGAACGGGATAGTGAAAGTGAAACGGCCGATGATTCCGGTCTAGATGAAAATTTTCATACACCGCGAGTAGCGAAAATCAAATCGATGGAGAATCTTTCTATATTAGAAATGGAATTCCATAAGGCCTCTCAAGAATTGGATCGCAACTCTCCGAGGCGTCTGAAGTGCCTGGCCGAACGCGAAAGAATACAAATGCCGAAAATGAAGTCTTTGAATAACCTTTGTTTCGATAATTATTCCGAGGAACAAATAAGAGCTGAGTTCCAAATGATAAGAGAACAGAATTTAGAAGAAAAACATCGTTTTAACATACAACAAAGGAAAAACTCTACATCCTCATCTAATTCGGGAAAGCTTTATATCAAAAACTACAAAGTGGGCAACGCCAAATTCATAGGCAACGATGATACTCCCGTGCCTCAGCATAACAATCCAATACCCAACCATATGCATTATCCAATACAAAAAATTAAATCTATGGGCACCATTCCCGACTTGGTGACTGATCGCATACAAACCGATCCCTTTCTAACACCTACCTCGGCCAGGAAAACCCAGTTCCCCACTGGCACACAATCAGCCGAAAAGGCAGCCACACCTGCTTACGCTGCAGCCAGACTGCTCAATTATGATTGCGTTGATGCCATACAAAGTCACCACTCGCATAACTTCTTAAGTGAACTCTACTCACAAGATCGTTTGGGTAAACTCGGCTTACCCGCTGAGACTTCATTTATGTCCAGGACACCATTTGAGAGAGCCTATCGCCGGTCGCTCATGAAGAGCTCTACACCACTACGACAATCTTTGGGTCTTATACAACACTATAGCTCAGAAGATGCGGCAAACCCCGAAACGCATATAAGACCTCATTCCAATAATGACGCTGCCTATGATGTAATGAGGTTCGTAGAGTTAACACTTCTTCTAGTATTTTATATCAAGCAAAAAATTAAGTCACATCATCAATCGACAATAATCAAAAGCCTCTCAACTTTAAATATAACGAATGTCCTAGATACTGCTTTTATTGCTCATTCACTCCTCTCTTTTGTAATTAAACAATCATACAATAGAAACAAACAATGCACTTATCTACCTCTTTGTCTAACACCAAAAAAAGTTTTTTTAACACTTTTCTTAAGAAAATATTTTAAATATATGTTCTATTTTTTCGACCGTTTCTGTTTAATTAATAAACTTTATTTTATTTTTTATTAAGCTTATAGCGTAGACAGACGACAGCGTTAATTTGCATTAGAAGCTCACTAATGTGAATTAAAATTTAACGCTGACAGACGACAGTTTCTGCATTTAGTAAACAGCTGTTTGTTTGTCAACTAATTTTTTTGGCATTTACATCGAAATCAAATGGATAGAAGGCAAAAAGTACGATTAGCAGCTATGCTGTTGGTGAAAAATCACTATATATTTGAAAGAAAGTTGAAATTACTTTTGCTGAAACTGCTCCATAATGTAAGAATTGTACATGCACTAGCAACCATAAATCTGAACGTGTTGCTACAACTTGGGATAGCAAGAGGACAGTCTGAAATAAGAGAAAGGCAATTGTGGAAATTTGTAGGTTTAATATTTTCCAAAAGTTTGTGAAAAAGTTCAAAATATGGAGAGGATGAATACCAACATGAGGCTTTGTATTCCACTCGATAAGAGAGTGGCAATAGCATTGCCATATTGAAAAAGCTAAATTCAGTATAAATTCAGTCTGATTTCGTGCATTTATATCAAACCTAATACACATTGCGATGGGGATAATTCACAAGTTAATTTGAATTAAGACTGCTAATGCAAATTAACGCTGTCGTCTGTCTACGCTATTAAGCTTAATAAAAAATAAAATAAAGTTTTTCGAAAATATTTTAATATTTAAAATGTTTGTAAAAAAGAATTTTAAAAATACGTCTGACAGTTTAACATATTTGCAAGTAATTTGATATTAACCCTTCGATCTAAGCTCTTGTTTCCTTTTGTCTAGTTATAACTCTCATCTTTTCGAGTGCAACAGACAGCCGTCCTGCTCACACAATCACACAATTGAAATAATATAGAGTTGGGAGGAAAAATTCATCATCGTAGAAATCAAATCTAATATTTTCTGATGATTTTTAATATTAATAAAGCTAAACATTTCAAATTTATAGTAAAGTGTATGTAAATTGTATGAATATACATACAAACATCTAAAATAAGAGTATGTAGATGCTAACAATCTGTGATGGCCATATGTTTTTAAAGACCAAATGAACAAAATGTAAAAAATAAGGCTAGTATCAAAGCGAGTATTCAAGGCAACACTTCAAAATCAGGTTTTCAGGAAACTACCAATATAAAAAAGGGTTGCACATATTCTTGATCGAATTTGTTCTAAACCTCGAAGATTTTCATAACTTGGTGATAGTTTTACATCAGTTCCACATTAGTAATAGTAATAGGAAATTAATTTGCTTCAAATTAGGAGTTATGGATCTCAGTTTGATCATATTTCACACAGTAGTAAAAAAATTAAAATGTAGCAAACATTTCCATCCCTGATATACTATTTTGCACTCAACTGATTTTGATAGTCTTGAGAAATTGTACACAAACAAAATACCTGCACATTTTTGTATTATTGTAGAACTGCGATGATCTTGTATAAATAGACTTTCGAAAATATGCAAATATACGTACAATTAAAAAAATTAAGTGCTGTGTTTCCTTAATCCAGGCAGCCAACTTGTTTAGAAAACTTTTATAAAAGCAACTAACGATTTCTATAAAAAAAATTTTTATAAAAGTAGAACACTTTGTTGTGCACAAAATAATTAGTAACAAGGAAACGAATTTGCATATGACTCCGATCCTACTCTGTACTCGTATATAATTTAAATAAATAGAGAATAATGTTTTTTAGTGAATAGCAAGGAGCTGTAGATGGATTTTGTTAAAATCAAAATTTAAAAAAATTTAATTTCATCGTTAGCCAAATCTTACTTAATTAACAATACTTTATTAATTAGAGATACGCGAGAAGTCGAATATCATAATGGCGATAAATCGATTATGATATTCAATCGTAATTTCTGTGTAAATTATTTTGAAATTTCGTTCAACCTCGAATGTCGTTAGTTCACTCCTTGATTTTGATTATTCAGATCCATGATAGACAACGTTTATATAAAATTAGATTTTAGATAAATTCACAATACGAATTACGCTTCTTCTGCTGAAATTTTGTAATTTAATAAAAAAAAATTCTAAATCATATAACAGATCATTTAATACGTTTTCATTATTATTTTTATTTAATTTACTATTAATTTATTTGTGTTCTATTTCGGCTATATTTTGCTTAATTTTTTATTATTAATTCTTCATACTAATTTAAAATTAAGGCTTCAAACACAAACGAATGTGATGCCAGTTTTGTTGTTATTATTATTTTCTTAATTTTAATTTTTGTTCTGTATTGGGAATTTCTCTAGTTAATAATGTATGTATTTGAGTTTTTTATTAAAACTTTTTATTTTACTATCAATTACATATATTTTCAACATTTTACAATAAGTTTCTTTAATTTATTCGATTTAAGATGAGAAAGTCTAAAAGGTTTGTTGCAGCAATGTCTTGTTTATGTCTAATTTAAAAATGTGTTATTTATAAATTTCAATATAATCAATTAATTGGTGCAAACTTACAAAGGAAGTATATTTTCTACATATTGAAACTTATTAATCCTTGACATACTATAGTCCTTGTAAAATCGTCTTGTTTTGTTACACCTTGACATCTAATGGCACTTGCGTAAAAGTTTTAAACAATGTAAACAATAAATACTGCAACATGGTGGCAGGTACCTAAGAGCATATTTCACCTATCTGTAATTTGAAAATTTATCAAAAGTATTCAAATTCTTTTCATAAACACTTTGTCTTGAATTTATTGGGTGACAATAAATTTTGTGCAATACTTTGCACTTGTTTGTCTATTTGCACAAATCCCTTTTTGCCGTATCGTTGTGCAACAACTTCTAAAAACTTTTGTAATTTATTTAGTTCTGCGTAAAGTTTTATAGTTGTTTTATAAAAGCTTTTATATATAATTATTACATTCTACTTCAATTGTTCTAATTTAGACTTTTTTTAAGAAAAGAAAATCTACATTTTTAGAACTTTTTTAATAGATTTAGTAGTGTTTATAGTTGAACTTTGGAACACAATGGATATATGTAGCAAGTTGGACATTTTGCCACTTAGATTTTTTTTCAAATGACCTTCTACATATCTACTTATGTAGTATAGATACACACACATATATATGCTTATTTATGTACACACACATATATGTACATATATGTATATACTCGTATGCAAACATCTGTAAAGACACTTTCTTGTACTGTGATTTATTTTCTGACTGCTATTGATTTTAAAATATTTCAATCATCATTGTTTGCTCGCTGTCTATTGTGGCATAATTTTGCCTTGTAATGTCTCTCATGAAATAGAAACCATAAATAAACTACAATATTTATTTTTTTTACTACATTTATGTTTGAAATGGATTTTGAACAAAAACGTTCAATCCTTAACGACAAAAATGAACCAGAAAATTAAAAACAACGCAAAAAATTTACTAAAACGATACTTTTCCAAAAATTACATATTTTTGTATTTGTCATAAAAAAAATTTATTAACGGAAAGGTAGAGCGAAACTCGTTTAATTTATAATACTCGCTTGGATGACACGAGTATATACTAAAACTAAAGCCAACTTAAAATTCAACAATAAACTATTTGCATACTGCAACTTACACTCACTGTTGATCGACGGTTAGAGGCAGTAAGAACAATCTTTGGGAAACAAATAAAAAAACACAAATTGATTATTCCTTCGTTATAAGGATCAAATCAATGCGAGAATCTGATGCATTTTTCTCTTTTTAATGATTTACATAAACAAATTTTTAATTTTTTGCAATTTTACTTTTGTTTTACTTTGATAAGCGTGATTGATTCATTATTAAATAATGCAATAACCGATAACTTGCAATTATTTCTAAAGTGATCAGACAATTACAAGTTTTAGGCATCAAACGCCAATGTGATCATGATTTTGTAAATCATACGCGGTCTTTTCCAACAAAAAATAAAGTACACCTATCTCCCGCTTTACAAAGAAGATAGTTTTTATATAGAAAAACCGTGCATAACAAAAACGACTGACTGCAAAAACAACCTTTTTTAATACGATTTTGAAATAAATAAAAAGTTTAAAATATGTATGTATAAAAACAATGATTAAATTTTTCTGTTGCATAAAATCGACTAAATCGTAGGCACATAAAATTTTGCTTTGAACGTTAAAAACTGAATTCAAATTTTTTTTTTCAAAGCAGTATGTATGTGTATATAGTATATGTATTTTGCAGTATAGTATGTACCATATACATACATCTTAGGTGTTACCAGAATTATAATTAATAAATTCGAGTGTAGTCAAGGCCAGAAATTTTCTAAAATAATTTTTTTTTTCAATTTTTGATTTTAAAAACCGTGCAAGAACGAAAACTTGTTAAACGAGTAGCGTGTAAAACGAGGTATAGGTACATATATGCACCAAAGAAAATCATTAACTGCAATTTGAGTGTAAGTTGTAACATAAAAAATTAGAGTTTCAAAATGGTTTTAAAAATATAAACATATAAAAAAACGATTGTGAAAATTTTTCAAAATGGAAATTTTCAGCAGTGACATATTTTTTTTATTTTAGGATTTTTTCTAGCAAAGAGGAACATTTTAATAAATTTCAGTAAATCACGACTTTGATGCCATATGGCAACCACTTTGATCTCAAATTTAATTGAATTTTCCAAAAAAAAAAGTTTGTCAATTTTAACTTTTCGTATCTTTCTCTCAAAAACTTTTCACCTTAATTGAAAACTTTTGTAATTAAGAATTATATATGTATATACTTTAAAATGGAAGTCTAAACAAAGAGTAGCGAGGGCCAGCGAAAAGGTGCGGAAGATAAGAAAATGTTAATAAATTTTTCATTTTTCAACAACTCCGAATTAAAAATTTGATGATGTGCTAGAAAATTAGAGAAACTGTCTTTATGTCAATTTCTTTAAAATTTTGTTACAAAGAAAAATATTTCATTTCTTATCTATTGCTTTTAATTTTTTTAATTATTAACATATGAAAATAAAAACATCAATTTAATCAAACTCTTAAATTGGACGAAATACAAGAAAATCGTTACTAAAACCAAAAATTGGAAACTTTCGTTGTTTTGTTCGAAAATTCAAACCTTTTGTCCAATATTATTTCAGTTTTTTGGCTTTTGTATTTTGAGAATTTGAAGTTTTTTCTACTTTTATTCACGATGAGTGTTTTAATCGGTATTTTCTCTTTTTAATCAATTTTTAAGCAATACGAGTATGGCTTGCTTCCGATATTAGAAAGTGTTCAAAAATTTTCGTAAATTCACAATTATTCCCGGTTTTCTGATTTTTTTTTTAGTCTGTGTCATTTTCGTAACAAAACTAATTTTGATCAAGGCAAAGTGACAAAAATTATCTCATGTATGAAAAAGTCTTATATTTCGCGCAATTACGAGTAGTGGTCGATTTAAAATTATTTCTTTTGTTGTGAAAACTTCAACTCTGCTGGAACTGCCTACTGAAACATTTACAATCACTTTGAATTTTGTGAATAAAATACAAAGGCAGAATTACACTTCCAAATCCATTTTACGAATAAATAGGATATTTACTTATTTGATATAGAACTTGTATTTTTTAATACGTTTCAATGACAGTTGCTAAAAACGATTTTGGAGAAAGATACTATTGAAAAGTTTTTATATTTTACTTTCGTTGATATAAAAATAAAGTATTTTTAGTATTCGTAGGTTGTGTTCCAATATAGAAAGAAATACATTTGAATAAGAATTTTTGCTTTTAAATTTTACTTATTTATTTAAATAATACTAAACTCAATTTTGTAAGTAGATTAAAAAAGTAAAATTTATTGAATTCAAAGTATTTTAAAGCCTTATCCATAAGAAATATTTTACAAAAAAAATTTATAGGAAAATTTGTCTCGTATATGTTTTTTAATGCCTGGAATATTCTCAAAAAAAAGTAATTTGATTGAAAATTTTTATAGAATCATTTTCTAAACAATTGCCATATATTTTTTTATTTGGCGCTTTTTTTAAAAAATGTGCTTTCAATCGTTTGTAATGAGATAATTTAATGAGCCAATATTTTCCAAGGTTTTCGAAAAAAGCATTGAATTTTAACAACGTCTACAACATGCATTTACATCAAATCAATTAAATTTGTTATAAATAATACACACACACATACATACATATACATATATACAAAAGAACATGCCACTTGTATGGCTATATTAATAAAAACGTTAAAATGTTTACTATTGAAAAGCGTCTTATGAAAATCTTTAGTTATTTTATTAGTCATATTATTCTATTATGAGTTTTTATAAAAAAAAATTTGTGGTTAATTTTTCTTTAAGAATTAAAACAATACAGCTCTGGGTGTTCAATCACTTCTTTCTTCTTTTTTTGCATTTATATTTCATTCCACTTCTTAAAATAATTTTTTACTTTTCTTAATGCTTCATTCAAATGGACTTAAATTTTTTAAAACATCTGAAATCAAATTGAAAATTCTCCATAATGCAGCAGCCGTAATTTTAGTGGTGTCCCTAGACGTTTATTAGATGGCAGCAATCGTCAAATATCTTCGATTGCTTCAAATGCCTCATCGAGCTCGATGGGCAATAATGCGCTTCTGAATTCATCAAATTCACCTTATAGCACATTGGGTAGTATAAAGTCCACTCACTCCTCGTCATCGTCATCGAATGGTAGCCACAGCAGTAGTAGTGGTAGCAATAATGTTATAACATTTCAATGCACATCAATCGATACAGTGGATGGCCTGCCGCCAGCCTCGTCATCGTGTTCATCATTCACAGCCGCTAGTCAGCAACAACAGCAGCAGACTCAACAGCAACAGCAATCGTTAGTAGGCTCACCTGCCAGTGGTGGCGGGTGTTGTTTAGGTGTTCTTACCGCAACTACTGCAGCTGCAGCTACAGGCGGCAGTAGTGCCGGTACACTCGTTTTAAATAGCAATAGTGGTGGGAATAGCCCACGTTTGGGTGATGCAGCTTTAAGCTCTTTAGCAGCCAGTCCCACAGATGCCTGCAGTATACGTTCAAATCCTTCGGCTGCCTCCTTAATGGCAAACGATATGATTTCTGGATCGGGCGTAACAACGGGCATGTGTGGAGGCGCTGGTGGTACAGCTACGCTTTCGCCGCTTTCTTCTGCTGCTGCTCATCATCATCTTATAAGACGACCCAGCATTACTATGTGCGTTTACTACCAGTTTTGCCATATTATTTTCAGTTTTTCTGTATTTCGATTTATGTTTTATTTGCTTTTTTTCTAGTACCATTTTGAAGGACAATGTTGAAGTTGATTTCCTGTACTTTTGCTTGAGATTTTTTTCGTTTAGTTTAAATTGATTTTTTTCAATTGTTAAAAGAGCATGTTGTTTTTAATAGGTTTACAAGTATGTTACGTTTTTATTTTCAGGAAACGCATGGTTTCTTTTACAAATATTTTATGAATTTGGCTATTTTTTAGTAGTAACAAAAAGAGTTTAACATTTTTAATGGTAATAAAACTTTTATAATTTTTTGTTATAAATGAGTAAAGGCCTGAAGCGTTAAAAATAAATATTAAGCGACGCAGATTGGTATCTGAAGTGCTTATAGAATTAATTATAATTATATTTGAAAAACTGGTGCATTTTTTTACAGAAAAAAACGGATTTGGAGAGTTTTTCGAAATAATGAAATGAACCATTGCCTCAGAAATTCTGGAAGAATTCGAATAGACAATCGTTGGAAATAAACTTGGTGATGGTTGTATTGGTTCGGTTCTAACTTTGTAGCAATTAATATTAAATACTTCGTTTATTTAAAAAGTGCCTGCCTTAATAAATGACTCAGAAAGCTATTATGCAATGTAGTTGAAGAAAATCCTTCCTATTTGAGAAATATATTCTTATTTAAATACTAAACTTAAGCGAAATTTTCAAATTGAAATTCAGTTTCCTATCGAACATGCTGGCCGTATTTTAAGGATCAACGAACAACTCTAGAAAAATGTGATGTAAAATTAAAAAAGAAAAACTCCGAATACCAATTCCAAATTATTTTCCTTTTTACGCCTACATAAAATAACAGCTGATCACTTCATTGCAGTTTTTTTTTTTTTTTTTTTTTTTTTTTTTTTTTTTATTAGTTCCGTTTACAGTTTTTACTGGTTACTGAAAATTGTTTACGTACTCCAAAAATTTGTAACAAGAGAAAGAAAAAGACCGTAAAAAATCGAAATGCAATGTGTTCGAATTCAGATATGCAGAATATTTCACTTTAGAGACAGTGGATGCTTCATTAAACGAAGAAATCGTAAACAGTACTTATTTGTGATTTTTTTTTTTAACAAAGATGAAGAATAAGATTTTTTTCCTATATTTAGGAACAACAACACACGAAAAAATTAGCTACTGTAGCTACTTTTGTTACAAATTCTTACTGGTAAAGCGATCATTTACTTTTTTCTATTTTCTAGAATTTAGAAGAATAGTTTTTGATTTTTTGTATTACTCTCTTGTTACGAGTTTTTACTGAAAACGTAAACGAACAGAATTTTTATCAAAGTTATGAGTAAAACTCTTACAAGTCGGACTAATATATGTATGAATCAACATCCGTTTCATCACTCAAACATAAAGCTGGTATGGTCCAAAGTTATCACTGTGGAGATGAATACTCTTGAAAGTTCTTTTGTTTTTGTTATTTATATATATATATATATATATATATATATATATATATATATATATATATATATATATATATATATATATATGTATGTACGTACTTATGCATATAGTTTAAGATTTTATATTTAAAAGAGTTTTGTATATATGAACTGCTTAGATGAATGTTTGAATATGTCCCTATTATATATGTGTGGTATTCTGCAAATTGTTTCTTTCATCACAAATTACACTAAAGTACTAATCATACTAATTTGTAACTAATAAGCCAAGTGTTAATCAAGTTTCCTAATCACTTTAAATAACTTTTTACTTCATCATTCCACAAGCACTTCATTATAATTGTAAGCTTTTTTAAATTTTGTTATTTTTTACTTCTTGATATTTTTTGAAATGTCCTTTTTTATTGCTATTTTGTAAATTTTTTAAGTGATTTAATATAATTATTTTCTTAATTTTTTTGTTTTCTCTTTTTTTCAAACTTTTTGTAACATTTGATTGAATGTCAAATCTGAAACGATTTTGGATTATTTTTGTGTTATGAATCGCTGTTTAAAAAAAATTCTTTTTCTGTTTAAACCGAAACAAAACGAATTGGAACTACAATCTGTGCTAACTTTGTCTTAGGAATCCCAGTTCCGGCTCTTTAGTTATAAGTGAAACAGGTTCATTGGATCGCATGAAAAATACCGCCGAGAAACGCAAAAAAGGTCCACTAGACGATGGTCCTCGAGTGTCAGATCGTGTAGAAGAAACCAGAGTCAATCCCAATTCTTTAATAGATGAGATCTTAAAGGATACGAAATTGGATCAATTAGAGGAAACCGCAGAAAGTAAGTAAAATATATAGATCATAAATTTGGTTTTGTCAAAAATGTTGGGACTTATTGCACAAAAAATTTTGTGTCTCCCAAAGCCGACATAGAATCTCTTCGTTCTTTAGAGCAGAAAATCAACCTCATATTAGAAAACAAGACTATTTTATTGCGACCGAAAAAATATTTTTTATGGGAACGAAAGTACTGGTCAGCTAAAACAAATTGATAAATTAGATTGGAACATGATGTTGGTTTCAGCGAAGGTGCTTGGCTCATTTGGGTCCAATATGTGCACACTTTCTTGTTACATGTAAAATAGAAGGAAATTTAAATAAAAACAAAGGTAGATAATTGAAAGGAAGGCACAGATTTGTTTGGAACATATAGCACAAATTAGTCCAGGCGATAAAGTAAGCCACAAAACTATCCCTTGCTCTTAATTAACGAAGTTAATTTGCTAAATCCCATAGGTGATATTTTTAAAGTTCCCTCCAATGCAAAGGGAAGTATATTCATTGGATATATATCTTTGCATCAGAGAATTACTTGCATTTAAGCGACATCGTCTAGTCGTTACTTTTTGCTATATTGTGACAATATTCCTCTTAGTGTTCCGCTCATACTTATTACCTGCATTTGATTACAGTATATTTCGAAACTTAGTAAGATTCTGAATCCATGAAAATCCGCATGTGACTGCGAATCGTAACAAATCAGTTTCTGCAGTTATCACAATAACGAATGAGTACTAATAGGATTTCCACATTGTAAGTGCGTAGTTTTGCGAAAACTTTCCCTCAAGTTGAAAGATAACATTATAGAGCATATTCTTTGCCACTGCCTAGATACATATTTCGTACAAACTGAATTTTTTTTCTTGGCATTCCTGTACGTACTATTGCCAGACTTAGATCTAAGTAGAATCATCATATTTGAAAATTTTGACAGCTGTAAGACATTGCCTTAACATACCATGAAGTAAACATAGTGAGAACTTAAAGGAAGCCTTATGAGTCGACTAGCAGCCTGTGCAATTTCATTTAACATGACGTTAAGCCAGCTCAAGGAAATTGAAGAAAAAAAAATTATTTAATCTTTATAATTGATTTTAACTTCTTTCTTTTAGCTTCTGGTTTACAATTGTATATAGGAAAGGATGGCACCACGTCCTTTGGTAATCATGAGCTTAAATCTCGTGTCTCAGCCGGGGCTTTTAAACAGGTTGTCATGGAGAATCCAAGATAGTAGCATAATTTTTTTATATGAAATAAGACTTTTTTAAAACAACAACAACAACAAACAAACAAACCTACTACTATTACAAACTACAAAAACAAAACTATACTATACATAAAAATATATTGCTCTAAAACAAAATTATAATTAAAGAAATTTAGTAATTTATATATATATACATATACATATATTCAAAGAAATCAGCAAAAACAACATAAATGTTATATATGAAGTAATACATAAAATATACATTATATTTAAAGTAATGAAGAAAAAATATTTCCATTTTATTAAACAACAATAGAGATAAACTAACTATGTACTATCCTTTAACTATTTCTATAAAAAAAAACTATACTCCCTAAAAACAAAAGTTTATTGCATTACGTTACACAAAACAAAAATTTATGTGTTTAAAATGGAGAAAAACTAAAATTTATTTGGGTAAAAAATCTAAAAAAAAAAAAACATTTTAAATTTCTCTTTCAACCCCAGCCTACCGTTAAAAAACAATAAAGAATTTTTTAGACAATTATAAAAAAAGAAAGCAACGCAACTCACTTTACAAAAAGAATTAAAGTTGTAAACGGATGACAAACTAACTTTTCTATAATGCATTTCCTTTAAATTTGTTTTTTCCATAAGCAGAAAAATTAAAAAAATTAAGTAAAACTTTGCTGCCCATATGAAGCACATCATAAATTATTGCTTAATTAAAAAGAAATATAAGCTTCCTTAAAAAAAGAGCAAGTAAAAATAAATTTAAAACCAATTCAAAACAATTTTTAAAATTGATAGATTATTAAAGGAAATAACAATAAAAATAGTATTAAACAGCTGAAATAATTATGAAGGCAAAATAAATCAATCGCCTGTAATTTTAAATGAATCGATTTATTTTAATAATTTTTGAATTAAGCTAAAATCTCTAAATAACAACTCGTCAAATGATTTGTTGCAGATCGTAGGCGTAAAATAGAAATGGAAACTCGAGAAAGAAATTATACGAACTGATTTAAAAAATATTGCTGTTGGCTAAAAAAAATGTTTGTTTCTTTATGGTAAATCCAATTCTATTCTTTTAAACAATAATGTAATTACGTAAAAATTTAATAAATTTCAAATAACAAAATTTAAACATTTAAGATTGTAACGAAAGGTCTTCAAAATAGCAATGATAGAGAAAGAAACAATAAAAATTTCAATTATAAATAAATGTAAACGTTATTTATTGTTATTTGATTCGAAATTCCAAATTATGTTGCGTTCCTTATACTTCAATGTGGAAAATTTATTTAAAAAAAAACTGACAGAGGACACTGTTGACATTCAGTTCTTCTGATGAAAAATGGAAATTGCAGAAAAACTGCCTTCATTTTCATTACATTTTTATATCACGTGCCTATTAAAGCTTTAGAGTCCTTTGAAAATAAAACAGAAAGAAATATTAGAACGCAGTTTTATTACAGCAGAAAGGAAAATTATTTTTTATTATTGGAATAACTAAAATCGTTAGCAAATGTAGTCGTAGACTTCTAATTGTTAGTGTATAATATATACATATATGTATGTACATACATACATATATGCAATCAAGACCAAAATTATTATTTTTTAACACTATGTATATAGTTTTTCCCCTATTTTAAAACAGTTCTAGTACGTACTCCATAGCCAATGACTCTTCTTGGAAATTGAATTTTTGCCTTTATTTTTTATTATTTTAATATTGTGGAACATGAACGGATCAATAATATTAATTTAAGCTCTGGAACTTGACCAGATTAAATGGATAAGTTTGAGAAAATTTATTTAAAAATAATAATAATAAAAAACGCAGGATTTTTTCTTTAAATTGAAAAATTATAAAATTTTTTTTAGGACTGTATGTAAATTTTTTTGTTTCCATTAAAAAATAGTTCTATGAAGCTGTTTTACAAAATATACTTAAAATAAAAAAGCATTTTTAAGTTATCAAATCCGTTTTTTTAGAATCAAAATTATTTTAGAATTGACTAAACGTTTTACCCAAAAAAATATAATTATAATAAATTTTTCAACTTAATTATAAAATTATATTAAAAAAATTTAAAATCGATTTAAAAAACGTGTATTTTTATTATTATTATTATAATTTTTTTTTGTAAAAAGAAACTAAAAAATATACATTAAAGTCTGACAAATAAATCACTTGACGAGTTATTTTCACTATAGTGCAGAGTAATTGAAGTATTTATTTTATAAAAAGCAATTTTATTTTAATATATTGAAATTATCTTATTGTTTAATATTTTTAAAACTTTTTTTACAATTGCTTTACCCATCTGTGTATATTATTTTAAAATGTATTTAACGTTCTTTTTAATAGATGTTAATTTTCAAAATAATAGTAATCATAACTCACCATAGCTATGCAATAAATAAATAATTATTAAAAATAGAATCACAATATATTTAAAATACAATTAATTTCAATTCCATTTTCATACAAACATTCAACAAACAGTTTAAAACAAATATTCTATACAATTATGTATGAAAATGTTTATTTTGTGAAATAATAAATTAGTTATAAACTTAAAGATTTAATAATAAATTAAATTTTAATTATAATTGCTTAGGATGTAATAATAAATATGTATTCGAGAGAATAATATATTATATTGATTAATTAAAATTTATTAAAAATAAATTTAAACTATTTAAAAAAACAAATAAAACTTTTTGTCGTGTAAAAAAAATTCAAAACAAAAAAATTAAATAAAAAATTGTGATTTCAAATTAAAAAAAAGAATTAAAAGTTGCAGATATTATTTATAAAAAATAAGGGCAAATTTGAGCCATTTTTAACTTTATAGAACATTTTCAAGTTGTTTCAATGTATCCTTGGAAAAGCGGAAAACTTGAAATTGCCAACACTACGAGTAAAATTTTCTCTAAAAAACATGCTTCTAGACATAATCCCCCGTGTTTGGCAATTTTCGGCTAAAAATTCGACAGTTTGTACTGGATTAAAAATATAGAGCAAAATTGTGTCTTTAATCTAGTACACAACGTCGAAGTCGCAAGCGAAATTCGCCAAAAACCGATAGGGCCAATGTTAAATACTTATAAAACTGACTTTGAAAGATATGTACATTGTATGTTCGTAAATGCAGTACTGCACTGCAACACGTTATTATGTGACAATTATAACCCGTATTTAACATAACTTCGTCACTACCAGTTTCACTGTTGTAGAAAAGAACAGTTTAAATCGCAATGGCGGGGAATGAGTTTTGTAACACTTCAAACTCACCATAATTTAATATGTCCTATACGAAGGTTCAGATAAAGCTTCTGAAGGACGCTTATATTAAAATTATATTATAAGAATAATAATAAAACCAGCGCTCAGTACGTTCACTATTAAGTTCAGGGATGAAGCTCATATTTAAATCGGTACGGCCATAATCAGAAGTAGCGCATTTGAACAGGTAGACAATCCAGAAATCAATTGTCTATATGCTTCAAATATAAATAAGATCACAGCTATACAAATAATTTACTGAAAAAATTGGAAAACGATTGTTTTTGCAAATGGGTCTGCTGAGCGATATTATTTCCTCTGGTGATATGAATCACATGTCTGCGAGAAGCCATTAACAGTTGAAAAACTTTAAAATCGAATTGCAGACTGATTCATCACAAAAATAGTGTGGAAATTGGACATTTATGCCCCAGATATAGCGCTGAGGTGCCAAAGATAGTATATACAAAAGTATTAAGGACGTAAAATAAATGAACCCAATTTACTAAAATACCAGACATACTCGTAATGGTCACATAATTTATTGAGTTTTTTTTCGACTTGTTTTCATTCCAGCAACCACCGGTATTTTAACATCTTTTGTTTGCACAGTCGAAGTTTTTTTGCTCCTTAAGCGCTTTTTGTCAATTTCAGGTTAGAAAATTTTGTTTTTTTTTTTTTTTTTTTTTTGTTAAAAAAGTAGAAATAAGTCATTCCACTCAATCACATTTGTTCAGTTTGAGCACTTAGTATTTTACAAAAAATTTAAAGTTTTTCAAAAGGTCATATCAATTTTGCAGAAAAAATATATAATTGATATACAATAAATTTTTTTTAAAAATAGGTCCGTCTACATTTGTGATTTAACTAAGTATGCAATCACAGAATTTTTTATTTAACCAAAATATTAAAAAAAAGAAGTATTACAGGTAAAATACAAAACAATCTTAATTAAAAATATGATCCGTCACACGCGAACTTGATTGGTATTAATGTTTGTAATCATTCGATACCCAGTTTTAAATAAAAAAATATATTCCTTTTATACCAAATGATTCACAGTCTAAGTTTTAACTTTTTTCTAATTAAAAGTTAAAGCAAGTTTTCTTGCACACAAATTACATTTTTGAAAATATAAAGAAGCCTTTGAAGTGCTTTTAAATCAATAAACCTCTTTTAGAATGGTTCTTCTGCAAAATGCACACTCAAATTTTATTCATTCTCTATCTAACATGGAACGTTGGCACAATAAACACGCTGTGGTAACAGGCTCCAGTGGTGGTATAGGGGCTGCTTGTGCTAAAGCTCTGGTTGCTGCAGGAGTACATGTAGTGGGTCTGGCACGTAGAGAAAATAAACTTAAGGAATTGCGAAATTCGTTGCCAGAGAAGGAAAAGGCATTATTTATACCACGCAAATGTGACGTTTCCAAGGAAGATGAAGTTATGAAAGTATTTGAATGGACAGAAAATGAATTGGATGGTGTTGACATATTATTAAATAATGCTGGAATAACAAGAGAAACCCAGCTAGTTGCGCCTGGTAATACTGAGAAAATACAGCAAGTCATTAATACAAATGTCATGGCTGTAATGTGGTGTACCCGAGAGGCTTTTCAGCAGATGCATAAAAGAGGAAATGAAGGACATATTTTAATAATTAATAGTATTGCAGGACAACAAGTACTAAATTTTATAGATGTTTTGCCCTCATTTAATATATATCCGGCTACGAAATTTGCTATTACCGCCATGACTGAAACTTATCGACAAGAATTTCAACTGTATAAGAGTAAAGTTAGAATAACAGTAAGTTTGCATAAATTTGGAAAAAGAAAATAAAGTGTTTCAACTAATTTTAAATTTTTTAAGGGCATTTGCCCAGGAGCTACTAATACAAATATATTTCCGGAAGAAATTCACTTTTATGTTAAAAACATGCCTCGTTTGGAGCCACAAAATATAGCCGATGCAGTATTGTATGCTTTGAGAGTGCCACCAAATGTTCAGGTTTGTTTTTCATTTTAAATAGTCAATACCTTTCCAGATAAAAAATGTTTACAGAGAAATATCAAAGTCTAAGTATTATAGTATATCCTTTAACTAAGGAGGTGATATGTTTTGTGAAGTGGTGGTAAATTTTAGCCCGTCTTAATTTATCTAATAAACCACTTTTTTCATAAATATTTGTTTTTGACAAATAAGAGACAAAAGTTTTAAATAAAAAATAAAGGTTTTAGTTACTGCAACTCAACTAAAATTAGGAATTTTATAAAAAAATAAGAATTGATAAAATCTACCAACATTTAAATCATATAAAAGATTTTTATTTACACGGTTTTTAAGAATCTGTGTTATTTCCTCTTTTTAGGTTCATGAAATTACAGTCAAACCGATGGGAGAAATGTTTTAAACAAGAGCCTATTTTTAAAATATTAATTGTTTGCACTTACCTGTCTTTTTTAAATATGTAATGTATTGCAAATTTATAGAGAACAATAAACAATCACTTGAAATTTTTTGCAAACCTGAAAATGAAAAGAAAACTTATTTTATTCAATATTTTTACAAGCAATATTTTTTTATTAAATTTAATCGTTTTCTTAATAATCTATGATTTAGACGATGCATGCAGAGAAACTGATTGTTCAAAAATACAACGGGTATGTCATAACGATATAAACGAAGAAAACGAAGGTTATCTTTAGTGTTAATGAAAACTTTTTCCAATTCATATTCTCCCGAGAAGTTATGCTCTAATTCCTCAACCAAGATATCACATAAAGGACAAGGATCTTTGGTATACATGGTCACCAGAGGCAGGCGATTTGGTTTATATGGCCAGGGCCTAAGGAAATGTTTTTTTATAAGTTTATTTACCAAAAATTTAAGTATGTATATAAAAAAATACACATTCTTAAGCTTACAATTTTTGTATAATCAAAGCCAACGATTCTTGATAGCTGGTACAGATAACGCAACCGTATTCTAAAGGGTGAAGAGAATGTGTAAGGTGTGTTAGAAGACGTGCTAAAGAGAGTGTGGGCGAATAGCCTATAATTAGAGAACTGCCATGAGGATTTATCAGATCTGAATTCACATCAAAATTGTGTTTAAGAAAGTCGACAACTTGTGGAAAATAATCTTCAATTTCCCAATGCTTTATATATTGCGGATCCAGTTTTACTTTAGAAAAAAGATTTTCTACACATTCACGAACGCTGGACAGAATATCTGACGTGTTTTGCATATAAGCAAAGCCTTTTAAAACAGATAAAGGAGATACTTTTAGTTTTTGAGCATTGGCAAAGGTAGTCAGAACTAATGCAGCTGCTCCATCACAATATTGAAACGACAAATTGTTATCGAGTAAAACTTCGTCCCTCGTTATCACCATCATATTTCGTCTATTGCCATCTTTTTGTTGCACTGTTAAAGGTAATAATTCGGAATCAAATATTCCTTCCATTAGGGACTTTCTATATCTAGCCGCACTTTTAGAGATATAATTTTCCATAGCTCCCGATAAAATTTCATTGAAAATGACAGTTTGCAGCGATTTGCTGTTAGTAGACTCATTTTGTGTTATTGATGCTAGTCCTCCTACTACTGCTGCTACATGCTGTTGAGATCCTATAAACTCCAAAGCATGTACGAAAGACTTCATTTTTGTTTTATTATCCCCACTTATGGGGGTGTATTTAGCTTTCTTGATAAAATCACTAAAAATAAATTCATTTTCATTGCCTTTTGCCAATGTTGGACTTTCGTTCATATATATACGATGAATTTGTTCCAGAGGAATTCTAGACTGTTTAACGGCAGCTTCCATGGCCAGCTGACCCAATTGCCACGCGCCAATCGAGGCCAGCTGACCTTGATATTTGCCCCATGGTGTACGTGCCGCAGCAGCTATAACAATGTCATGCGGTGCATTGCAGAAATGGCGCAGGTGGCCAAATTTTCCATTACGATACGAGTGAAAACTAAGAATTTTTAAATTTTGCTAAATAAACAGCCTAGAGTTTTGTTTAACGGCATATCAATACTAACCCTACTTTTAGTCTTACCATTATTTTGACTTTGGAGTACGCTTAAGCACATGAAACTTATTACTTGAAACACTTTTCAATTATTATAAATATTTAAATACAATTTAATAAATTTTTTCCTCTATTTATTACTTGTTAAAACCGGCACCTCAAAATTTCACCAATAGCACATGAAAACACTGACCTACAATAGTGAACAACAAAATGACACTTTAATGAGAGCTGTGTTGCCAAACTGATAGAAAACAATATCAAGAACGGCAAACATCATAACCTTAGCGAAGACCAACACCGCCTGCTGGCGAGTAGGGGAAGTTTAAACTTTGTTCTGTGGTGTTGTCGCTTTTTAATATTCAGTGTTTGGTAGTTCGTATATCATAATATACATACATATTACACTAATTGAGAAATAAAAAAGAAAATACCGTTCATATTATTAAAAGAAAGTATTTATTTCATCCAATTCACGCGTAGTAAAGTTTGCAGTTATTTAAGAAATCAGCTGTTTCTATATTTTTCATATGGATCTGAATTCTCATATTGTATTTGAAAGTTTTTGTACAAGGATACGAACTTTAATACGACGGCTGAAGACTACTGATGAGTTGACAGGAGTTGACGAAATGTACGGCATATGGAGACTAGGTATGTCGAATATTTTTAATAAATCTTTGTAGTTATTGTTTGACACCAAATATTGAAAATTTTTGGAGTTGCAATTAAGCTCGGCTATTTTAAAAGTTAAAACATTATTGATATTTCAGTGAAATATTAATTCATTTTAATCCATAAGAAAAAAATTTGAAAGAATTCAGCCAGATACATACATACATATGTATGTATGTGTGTACATATCGAGCCTTTGGTGCAATACCGTAGTAACTCAAAATTTGAATTTTTTAAGGTTATATTACGAAATTATTCGCCTTGTCGTTTTTTATATTCTGTAAAATTTTCATAAAAATATTTTGTGTACTCAGCTCTTGAGAAAAGAACCAAATTTTCTTTTACCATTAAGTTGTGTGTAAGTTCAAAACTTTAAACTCAATTTCTGCAAAACAAGCTTTTTTGAATTACTACGTTATTGCAGCAAAGGCTCGATATGTATGTATGTATGTTTTTTATGATTTCTAAAGAATGGGTTTAATAAAATGCATTCATTCCCATTTCTTCTCTAAATTACATGCATATATATGTAAAATGATTTGAAATCTGGCCGCGTTGTGAAACTCGCCGAGATTGCATTTATATTACGCACTCAATTCAGCCGTTTATTGAGAAATGGTCCCAAGACCTCCAATGACACGTCAATGTTAAAAACAGGTATCATGTATCTGCAATATCTGATGAACGCTGTTACAAAGCCCGTATTTACAATCCTGAGAAGTGCTGAGTTTGAGTAACTCGTCAGCAATAATGCTGCTGAAAATTCTTAGACTGAATTTAATTGAATTTTAGTTATAAGTAAAATTGGTTCGAGTTTTTACTTAAATATTCATTTTGTTTTATATTTTGTGTGTTTCTTTTTTTTTTTTTTTGTTTTTTCCTGAATTTTTATTTTAAAGATAATTTTATTTTATTTTTTTCTTGATGGGAACGGCTGTTACTACCTGACGATTTGAATTAAAAAAAATTATTGGCGGATATTAAATTTTTTATGAACAGTATATGTTTTAAATTATGTATTTGTTTCATTAAATAAATATTAAAGTAAATGCAATTATTTTTTTATTACAAAACTAATTATTTTTATTATGAAAATTACCAAGCACTACTCAAAAACTTTACTTTATACGGATGTATGTACAATTTCCCTGACATAGAAGTGATGAAATATTCGATTTCAATTTAATAAAATGAAGAAAATTAAAAAGAGAACAAAAATTAATCTCAAGCTCACGTACACATACATACATACATATTAATATTAAATTAAAATTACAAAATTATATAATAAATGTAGTACTTCTCTTGGAGATAGAAGACAAATACAATGTTGAATTCTTGCATTAAAATTTGTTGTAATTAGATACATATATCGGGAAAGAAATTTATGTCTAAGTCCCACAAATAGCACGCATAGGAGTCTCAAAACATGACCTTAATTTATTCTTCATAATTTCTTTCTTGAAGCTCTATCATCTCTTCTTCCGGAAGATTGCGGAAATTGACGACTTCAAAACCATGTACCAAAGTTTGACGATCCTCAATTACATACTCTTCGGGCCTAATTGATCTCCAACCGCTATGCAAAGGTGCACAGTGACGTAGCCATTCTAATGATATGCCCCAACGTGTCTTTTTCCAAATGCACATACATATGCCAAATACAAATAACGCAAAGGCTCCAAGTATATAATATAATATATCGCCAGACAATTTACTGCTCGCACACGTGGTAATATCCACCCAATCGACAAAAGTGTGACGGCCTAATGAATGCACGCGCAAGGCAGCCTGGGTGAAGTTGTAATTAAAATATGCCACATACAAATATTTGTTGCGTTCATGCTCCAAACGTGTTATGCACACCAGTCCATTGTGATCAGTGGTCAGACTATCGTCGGAGATGTGATTACGGAAATGCAGAGCATACGAGGTGATATAACTATTTGGTACTTTGGGCTCAGAGAAAAAAGCTTTATATTCGTTCGTATTGTTTGTCTTGCAAACAGAAAAATCGGAAACTTTATCGGCCGTCAAGGAATAATTCGTCCTAGTGGACAACATGGAATAACTACTGCAGCCGACATGATTACAAGCCTTCAACTGTAAAACATACAAGTGAAAGCGTAGCAGATAACGTATGGCATATTTATTTTCCCAGGCCTCGAAACGTTTTATCAAATACATCTTATCCTTGCCAACATCCTTATAATCTTTATCATTTCGATCACAATATTCGGGGTGATCCATGGAACAGGCGAATTCCTGTTTCAACTTTGAGAGAAAGGTTTGATCTCTGCTCTCTTTCTCGCGACGTGAACAACACTCATCGTAGTCTTCGTGGCTATTGTCTTTGAAGTCCATGACGGGCTCATCACAATAATCGCGTGTGTCTAAAATATTCTTGTCATCTGACATTTTATACACTTCCAACACGTAATAGTCGACAATCGGTGGTTTCATAGATTCCTCCTCCTCGCCAGGAGCGAATTCAATATTGAGTGTATCATATGTTTTGTCCTTCACAAATATTTTAGGTGCCTTTGGCACATCGAATTTAGTAGTTGCATATTTTACTTCACTCCTGGCCTCCAGTGTGTCATCATCTCCATCGAATGTCTTTACTAAGAAGGCATACCTGGTATGGGGTTCTAAGTCCTCAATGACGTGTATATAATGGGTGGAGTTCTTAAGCACTTCATGTGCAAATTTTAAATTTCTGCGCCAATTTATTCTATGACACACTTCTGTATCGATTTCACTTTTCTCCTCCACATGCTCCTTAATAGAGACGGGCCTATAGATAATCTCCACTTCCGGTAATGTTTGATCTCTTGGCCAGGATAATATTACTTTATGTTGATTAAGAACCTGAAAAGTGTGCAAAGTTTGAAACAATAAAAAAGAATACACATACATACTAACAGATTTTGTAAACTTAAGCAAAAAAAATTTGAAAATTTTCCTTAGTCAAAGTATTTGGATTCAAAACAGTTCATAGTTTTTCAGAGTGAATTTCTTACAATAAACGAAAAGTTTTAAAAATCTATTTTCTATCTATTTGATAAGAGAAACTAAGTCTTGAATCAATATATTATGATTTACAATTTTCTTGATGAAAAATCTTGAATATAATCATCTGATTAAAAAGCGTCTTTAAATAATCGTCCAAACACAGATGTAATTATCTGATTCTTTTCAATTTTTATTATTTATAAATTTTAATAAATATTAATAAGTTTTATACAACAGCCCTGGTGATAGGTAAGATGATTGTCAAAGTCTATGGTATATGTACTTATATAAAAATGGTTTAGACAACTTTTTTGCCAGGAGTTGGGCAGTTACATTCTTGTATTATTGTTGTAATAAATTCGCCTTAAATAAAGCTTAAAAATGGACCTTGTGTAAATACACAAATAATATCAATTACAACAAATTATCTAACTTTTATTATAAATAAAACTACAACAATCTTATCTTGAATCAGCTCGGAACTTGTTTGTTTGTTTGTGAAGAGAACAATTCCAAAGGAAACAAAATCGTCGCTAATTATGAAATCTTTTGATGACACCTAAACCCACAGCACCCAAGGTTTTTTTTATACAGTTTAATTACTTTTGTATGTGTACATGTATATACACTATATATGCAGTATGTAAATCAAAGAAATTTACCTGCAGATATAAATTTAGTTTAGCTGGCGAGCAGAAAACCTCTTGATCACTTTTCTGAATTGAATCGAGACTGTTGTCGTGTTTAATACTTTGTCGAAATTCTCTTATACGACGATTACATAGCTTATCATTTGCGTGTATGTACATGCCACCATTAATCATTTCAAATCCTGGTTTCACATTCCACAAATCCGTCAAATTTTTATTATTGTAAATGATCAAGGAATATAAATTGTGTTCCAATGCCAAGCCGTGAATTTTCTCCAAATTTTTAAAAAAGTTCAAGGAAGTAAGAAAAGGGGATCTGCAAAAATAAAATAAAATGAAATGAAAAAATCTTTTACTCTTTTTTTAGCTCCTCCCTATTAAAATATGGGCACTATGATCTCATCCCTATATTAAAAAAAAATCCAATTTCTTTCAGGTCTTGGTGTTTTGAAGCCTGAGGAAGGCTATTGTGACTGTATACATACATATATGTATGTAACTTTAGAACGGCTCTCACACTTTTTCGAAAACTTTCGAAAACAATTTCTTTATTTCGAAAGTTCTTGTCAAATAGATGTTTCAATCACGTTCACCTTTTTGTACATGTATCGAATGTCGTAAATATTACATACATTGATTAATTGATTCGAGAAATTGTTTTGCTCAAAAATTCCAGATACGGGTTTTATATAATTCCGAAAATCTTGTTGAATTAAGACTTCAAAAATTTTAGCTTTCAAATCGTGCTTTTTATCAGCGAGAAGTTCAAGGACCACCTACAAGTTCGATCATGTTATTTTACTAAACTTACCTATTAATTTTCAAAAAACCAGCAATTTCTCTTATATTTTTCAAATTTTCCACAAGTTCCATTGGATCGAAAAACTCATAAATATCAATCACAATGGAGGCGTTGACAATTTCACATCTTTTCAGTAATTCGGATTTACTTATATCAGGCAGGTATATAGTTTCATAATACGAACTATCGGAGCTGCATATTTTTAAACAGTCATTATTGCCACCGCAGAAGTCACATTCCAAAGTCTCATTCTAAATAATATCGCTTTATAAGATGAAAAGAAAACAATTTTTAAAGAATAAATATCACTTGTCAACGTACATTCAGTTCGTAATCAACAGGACAATAATCCACACACTCATTTTTATGGATATAAAACTCTTTATTTAGACACTCCTCGCGAGTGTAGCATCTCATATAGCGGCTGCAGGTGTATTTATCACTTGGACATTCCTTCACACAAGTACCATGATCCGTATAACCCTTGCACACAACACAACCCTGGGCCGTGCGGTTATAGCAGCCACCCAAACATTCTTCATGACATTCCCTTACATCTCTTGGAAAAAACAAAAGAATTTCTAAATTAATTTTTTATTTAGTTAGTCCAACTCTTACTCTTACTGCTTTGGGGATATCACACTATCAGTCTCGAATTTTTGACAGACATCATTGGACCAACAAGAGTCCGTTTTACAACCAATGCATTGAACCTCTTTCGGACACTGGGCTTCTTCATGCAAAAATATGTTGTTCTGTCCCCGTTTTGAAGTCAAACGGGCCCAATTAACCTGTTTTTTTTATTTTGATAATTTAATTATAATACATACAATATGAATGTATTATGTACATACATAAGTACATAAGTATGTAAGTATGTACATACATACATACTTATGTATAAATGAAGAGAAATAAAAAAAATTATGGCGGCTATTTGGGATAAAGCATCGTCAAAAGTAAAAGTTGACATTGTGGAGAGCGATAAGAACTGTTATAAATTGTTTTTGTTTTTTACAAAATTATGTAAATCAACCCGAGAATTTGTATTAGTCTACATCTCTCTCGCTCCTTTGCGTAGGGAATCATTTATCATAGTTTATAAAAAAAATTTTTGTTTTTTTTTAATTTCGTTTTTGTTTTCCATGTAACTTTCACTACGTCGACGCGTTTTCCAGAGTAGCCATCAATATTACCTTTTCCGTATAGCACAATTTTGGACAGTGTTCTATTATAACATGCCCTCTTTGTAGAGCTATCAGGGACTTGAATTCAACCTAGGATGGATGATGAGAAGGGAAAAGAACAAATTAAGTTTAACATTTTGAAGAAATGGAACCTCAGGCGCAAACAACGACATTCAGTATCGACCGAAATTTTAATTTTAATTATATTGATATGCAATTAAATTTCGATCGATATCGAATGCCATAATTTGCAAAGAAATTTAATAAAATTGTATTAGATCTCTGCCAACAATCAGAAAATAATAACGTAATATTGCGGTCGTATGGTCAAAATTTCCTCGTTGCTATTGAAAATAATTTTATAAAATACTAATAAGAAATTCTTAATTTTCTAGAAAACTTTTTAAAAACCGATAAACGTGTTTAGATATAAAAAGAAGATACATAAGTAATAGGACCGGGCAATTTAGTTCATTAAAACCGGTGTAAATACTTTTATTTGATAAATAAAAGTAGATCAGGTTAGTTTCGACAGACAGCTTTCGCTCACTTGGATCCATAATTTGACCCCTTTGTGATACCCCAAATAGATATAGAATGTAGAATTGGAAACAGAAGAGTAAAGAAGACAGAAAGTCTACAGCAGGTATCGACACTGGACACTAGCCTACGAGGACACGCGTAAAAATGTAAGCAACATTCAAATGGATTACAAGACACGATTTCATTTATTTTAAATTTTTTCTTATGACAGGCTTGGAAAATTAGTGACAAGTTTTGCGATTTCGTTTTGTTCTTTATAAGCGTAAAAATTTGCAATCATTTTTGAATTTGTTACATAAAAAATAGTTCTTTGTAACCGAAAGTTTGCTTTAAGCATAGTTCTAGTTGCATACATCATAACCGAACTCCACTGTATATGCCTATAAAAAAACGTTATCATGTTACGTGGTTACTTATGAACTTACC
This sequence comes from Germaria angustata, assembly GCA_963681545.1. Taxonomy (NCBI): domain Eukaryota; kingdom Metazoa; phylum Arthropoda; class Insecta; order Diptera; family Tachinidae; genus Germaria; species Germaria angustata. The sequence goes on along the minus strand of OY812999.1, from coordinate 112,062,086 downwards.
TTCTCCAGATCCATAGCCCTGGATATGAGCATGGCATAATTACTAAAGATTCGCCGGCCACGTATCACAGTTAGATTAGGAAACATATCTCTAATGCTTGTCAAATTTTCGACATCGCTAATGAAGAGAAAATCGGTAATTTCCCTTAAATTGTCGAACCTGAGATCATTAATATTGCAATCCATATGACGGTTGTTGTACACAAGAGAAATGGTAACGAATCCCGTTACAACGGTGCAGTTTTTAATTTCTGGGAATATTTCACATTCCCTTCTTATATTTATATTATTGCATTCATAAGGGATCGGTGGTGCTTTAATATCAAAATATTTCTTTTCCATATTTGTTGATGCTGCTAATGTAGCTAAACATTGTTGCACGAAACACGTTGAGAGAAGACACATTGCGAGTAATATGCCAGTGCAATTGTAAGCAAACATGTTGTTGTTGTTATATTTACTTTCAGAGCACGTTTTAGTGGGAGAATGTCTTTTAAAAACGCCGGTCTCTGGGAAAGTGTTACAATCATTGTCCTTCTCTTTGGAGGCAACAGCTGTTAAATGAAGCATTGCTGTTTTTATCTTTACGCGCAATTGGAGCATAAACTGGATCTACTGATATCGCAGCTGCATATGTATGTATGTGTGTTTAACTGTGTGTTGTGCCTGCTTTTATGTGGCACGTGAGCTATCAATTTATTGACACTTGTTTTTCAAATATGTGCATATGTATGTAAGTATGTGCTCGTACATATGCATGTAAACGCATGCGTGTCGTATAAACGAGTGCGAATTAAATCAAGGAAGAAGTGTTTAAACACTCTTTTGTTGTTTGACTTTGTTTTAATTTTTCAGTTCCTTTTTTGTATGAAGGTATGTTTGTATGCAATTGCGATTTTTTTTTTCGTTTATCACACTTGCGGGTCGTCCTCTGTTTTCTTGGTTGGCTTATTTAAAAGATATTTATATTTGGAAACAAGCCTTCTCATGTATGAGAATAAAGATGATCTCTTGTGGGATCGTTGTTGTCTGTGTAAATATTTATGTATGTAAGTATATAGGAAAAAAATTAAATAAATTGTCACGTTACTTATGAGTTTGTTTGGATACATATGTATGTATGTACATAGGTATTGCGTTTTGTTTCCTTTCTGCAACTTTGTTGCAAATTGCTTCTTGTTTCACGCTTAATATTCATATATATGTATACATATATATATATATATATATATATATATATATATATATATATATATATATATATATATATATATATATATATATATATATAAGTATATAATGTTTATAGTATGTGTTTAGTATGCTATGCATTTTTTCACTTCAATACTATTCTGTCGTTTTTGTAAGTCTTTTGTTTTTACGAAATGATTTTATCTTTACTATTTTGGACAATATTTATGACTTTTTGGCATGTAGGTACTCTTATTGCAACTCATTTGTGTTGTTGTGCCCCTTTTATGGATTTTGGTATTTGAACTTGTTAAATTTTTCAAGTTGTCTTATACATATATATTTTTTTGTAATTAACACAAAAAAAACAATTTTTAAGAATGAAATAATTACGATCATATGTACCACATAAATATGATTTCGATCATGTTGCAAAAAAGAAAAATCTTGGTTATTTAAATTAAAAAAAGAACAATTAAATCGTTTAGAGACATGAAAAGGATAAGCATGAGAAGGATAAGTTTAGTTAAATGTTGAAATATGTATGTATGATTGCGATTAAATAAATATGCACATTATATAAATACATATTATCTCAACTAATTGGGAACAAAATTGTTATTTATATTAAGGAAGTTTGAACGCTGTTGAAATATGATTTGGATAAAGTCTACTGATGATATGGTAAGAGTCAGTGAAACTCAATAATACAGATGATACCTAAGCTCAAAAGAACATATTTATGTATGTACATATCTATGTATGTATTCACGTTGTCTTACACACTTTTATTATTACTATTTCTATCATTATTATTATTACTATTATTTCATTGTTGTTTTTGTTGTTGTTGATGTCGCTACTATTGTTATGATTATTTAGATTTTAGCCAAAAGTGAGTATTTTCCTATTTTGGTTCGAGTTCAAAGTAAAACCAAGAGATACAACACGAAAAACTTAAATTTAAAGCAGAAAGGGATATTTTTTAGAAGCAAAAAAAACAGATTATATATGAATCATTTGTGAAGAGATTCTCGATTAAAGGTATCCTGAATTCGGTTCGTATTGTTGTGGTTTCGCTTCCTCACAAGCGAAGACTTTAACCTACTTTGCCACTATAATCGTAAAATCGATAATTTGTAATTGTATTTGGTGTTTAACAAATATATATATTAAAATTAATAAAATTTAAAACAACACAAAAATATTGAGGACAGGGAAAATTAAATATTTAAAGAGCCTAAGACCAAGTAGCCATGGCTCTTATACTCGTACATTAGGTTATAATTTGTATTTATTTCCTAAACATAATAAATAAATAAATATTTAGAAAAATGTTTCATGCTGTCTTGAATCTGTTACAAAATTAACGACGATAAATATTATCTTTCTGACACGCTCATGGATCGATATGTACATATAAAATTGGCTTTCGATATTTTCAATATATAAAAAATTTACTTCGTCCTTCGTTGTATTTTCGAAAGAATTGAATAATAGTGTGATAACTATTTTTTCGGAATTTGTGGTTTTTATCAAAAAAATTGCTATTAAGTGCAATAGCCATCCCCAAATTTGTTTCCAAATTTAGACTTGGGTCGAACTCCATTATTCCCATTATTCAATAGGAAGATGAGTCTCTCATAACGACGAAGTGTAATGAGAAACTTGCTATTAATGTACATATGTAAATTCTAATAATGACTCGCACAGAAGCGTTTCGTAAACAATAGGAATATAGGGTTGTTTTAAATTAATGTATGTACATAAGTATGTACATACATACATATTTATGTATGTACAATCCAAATGTTAATTTTCGGTAAACACAATACACATCTAATTACATATGTACAGATGTATACATGCATACAATATATATATATATATATATATATATATATATATATACATATATATACATATATATATATATATATATATATATATATATATATATATATATAAATATATATATATATATATATATATATATATATATATATATATATATATATATATGTATGTATATATATATATATATATATACATATATATCATAAATATATATACATATATATATACATATATATATATATATATATATATATATATATATATATATATATATATATATATATATATAATATATATATATATATATATATATATATATATTTATATATATATATATATATATATATATATATATATATATATATATATACATGTATATACATACATATATATATACATATATATATATATATATATATATATATATATATATATATATATATATATATATATATATATATATATATATATATATATACTTATATACATATATACATATGTATGTATATGTACAGCTTTCAACTAACCTTAAACGTTCTGCAGATGATTTTTCGTTTAAATTTTAAACTTTTTTATTTTCGAACAAAAATTTAGGTTTATTTAACAGTTATTTATTGTTTTTTTTTAATTTTGTTTAAAATTTTGGCTGCGTAGTTTCTTTTTAGTATAAACTAATTTTTTCAAAGTCCCGTTTTAAATTTATAAGATTATGAATGTGTAACATTTTAAATCACGCCATTTTTATTTTACACTAAAACTTAAAAAAATATGCTAAGAAATGTTGACCACGTCTAGGCCGGTCTAAGAGCTAAAAAAAATCACACGTTTTCCTGTAGCGTATTGAATTCTAAAAAAACGAAATTATTCAAATTTTTTTAATTTTCCTAACAAACTTCTTGAAAAGCTGCTCTAAGTGTAATAACGAATGTATGTACTATTAAAGAAACCGAAGCGAGTTCAAGACGTGAAGGCGTTGCCGCAACATTTTATAATTTAGGCGGCGACGAAAAATCAACTACAGCTGATTGAAGTCAGTAATAAATCTGTTGATTTTTATTTTCTAAAAAAAGTAAAACAATCGTAAAAAAATCAACTATTTTATAAGACAAAAAATTAATTTTATAATATATGGTATATTATATTATATTTTTTATCCAACAGTTTATAGTGCTTTTGGAACTATTCGGCATCTCGTGAGTCATTCAAATATTTACAATGAAATATCATAAATGGAAAGCCAATCTCCCGTGAATAAAATTTCACGTAGTTTGTTTCTTTTCCTACAATTTTAGCAAATTTAAAGATTCAATTATAATCCGAAAATAATATGCGTTACAAGTTGATAGATAGTCCTTTGAAATATCTAAAAAGAAGCACCCTATATGAACTACATATGTGAAAAATTCTTATTTAGTTTCATGTACTTCTGTGTCTAATAGTTATGATATGCAAAGGAAGGATTTGCAGACAAGTAAAAAAGTAATTAAAAATAAAGCATTTTTCTATTTTGAAATATTTTCAAAAATCATAAGGAGATAAATTTTTGCATTAGATTTTTTTTAATTTGTGCGTTCTTGATTAATTCATATCAAGCCCCTCAATTTATCGCATGTTTATAATGTAACGCCACAGCAATATTTAAAAGCCGATAGCAATATGCGCATGAAATGAATTTGAAACTTTTCGTATACGATTTGAGAATTCCTAATCCTGTTTTTATTATTTTAAATGCAATCTAGTATTATTTGTCTGTGCAGCCATAAATCTCCCAAAAGCAGTTGTTTTATTTCCAAAGTTGGCCTAATGAGGTTTCCGTTCCAAAAGCCTACAATTGTAGTTTGAAGACCGATTTTGTGAATTTGAAAATTAATTATACTCGTATATTACAAAAATTTTAGTTCACATGCGCCAACAATATTAAAAAAACTAACTTATATTAAATGAGAATTTAAAAAATTTTATCATATTTTACTTGATTAGCGCCAATGAAATGAAGGCATATTATTCCATTCCTATATAAAAGTACTTATTTGTTTCTTTAGAAGAAATGTACCGGCAACGAAATATGTGTATGGTTTTCTCTCAGATGTCTGAAGCGGGTTTTAACAATAAACGACTCATACATAATTAAGCTCCTAAGTTTATTCAAAAAAGATTGGTTATCCTAAGCTCTATTTTGAAGTTGCAGTGGTAGAATAATGTAGAATAATGCATATCAGACTTCAAATCTCTTAGAAGTAGCGTAAAAACACTACGTTGTTTGAGTCGCCTTAGGCGATTACTACTTATTGCCACTATTATTTTAAGGGAAAACAAAAGTAAGCTCATGTGTTACCCTAAAGCTTAATATTTTTTAACTTTTATTAATAATTAAATTTTGTATGTCATGATAATTGGGAAAACTTTTAATTTGTTTTTTTTTAATAAAAAAATAAATTTAATAAAATTAGGTCTTTGTACTAATATTTCACTTCCATTCCTAACATAGTCCATGAAATCTGTACATAGATTTTTATCTTCAAGAATGAGCAAAATCATACTGCGCAACTTGACTAGATGTCAAATCAATGATTAGAAGTCCTACGTGTGAGGTAAAATTGGTTGTGACAGCACCAGTTCCATGGATGTTATTGTAGAATCGAAATTGAATATAAGTATATGCATCAGTCCTAGAACATTTATTTAAAGCGATTCCATTTAATGCGGGTATATTATTTTTTTACGTTTTACAAATTTATCCAAATGATTGTTATTCTTTAGAACTTTTAACTCATGAATATATTCATTTATAAACTTTCGGCACACATTTTTCATATATTCATAATGCTTAAATATTTTTTGCCTAATGACTTTTTTTGTTTGTTAGTTGTTTATATATTATTATTTATTTTAATAGTTTACTACAAAACAATAAACTTTAAATACTAAATACTATATTGTATATAATGAACATTAACCGACCGTGTTCGTTGAAAGACTGTGCCATAGTGTCTCCGAAACATACAAAAGATGCTTCTACATTTAACACACTCAAACATTTGGGAAGTTTTATTGTGATTTCCACACACTCACACACACACACACATCAACGTTGCCGCAAAGAAAATTGTTGGAACGATTTAATATCGAAAACATAAATACAAAAGTCACTATTTGAGATTTTGGTTAATATGTGTGCTGGGTAATCCTATGAATAGATTTAGGCTCCTCCCAGGAAATGATTTTTTTTTAATTTTTTCCTGGAAAGAGACTACAAGCCTCCCAAAAAAAGCTTAGCTAGTATATCTAGTGAAAAAAATGGAAGTCGTTCTTAAAGAACAGTATCCTCATTGCCTTCAAGATACTCGCAACAGTGCATCTTTTGGCTTTTTGGAAGTCAAGTTCAAGATTTAGAAAATACATATTTTGTTTTGAATGAAATTTTCTTAAAATTTATATAAAATCGTTATTTTGCATCAACTTTTAATTCAAACTATTACCTTCACATATGAAAAAAAACCTGTAACTAGTGGCAAGATTGTGCTTTTTCCAAACGTTGACTTTTCAGCTGTAAAGAGTTTGTAGTAATTTAATATGAAATTTTTTTCTGTGCAAAAAATGCAAAATCCTATCCACAACATATTGAAGACGACTTTTACTAAACTTGAGTTCAAATTAGTTGTCGAGTGGTGGCAAAGCCATTTTTACTGGGGTTCAGTAAAACAATTCCTTATGCCGCTATTAAAAAAATTAACTAATTCCTTGAAAAAATGTTTGTTGTGGCTTTAGCTCTTCATATATGTATTAACTAATTCCAGTACGAGTTTTCCTAATTCCTATAAAATTTTCCTCAATTAAAAAAAAAATATTTTACTTAATTTCCTAATTTTTATTTGCGAATATTCTTAATTTGAATCTTCTTAATTATTCAAAATTGTTTAAATTTCGACCATATGCTAAAATTTTTAAGTTTTCTAAGAATCTATGTGGTTCACAAACTTATTTATTATTCTTAGGCCACCATTTCTTTGCAGAAAGTGTGGAAGGGCGAACACGGGAGCACTGTATTTATTAGTCTTTGATATAATGAAGAGCTACATCAGAATTTCAAAATTTTTTCTAAAGTTTTTCCAAGCATATTAACAAGTACACAAGATTAGAACATCTTGCCGTAGCCAAGAAATCAATAAAAATAACCCGAAATCATACTACTTCTGGATGACAAATTCTGGATCTCACTGACTTCTTCAGAGTTTATTATTTCACTGGGTAAAAATATCAACCCATTTCGGTACAAACGGACCGAAGAGGCAACTCTGACGCCCATACTTTTTTACTCCTACGTAAACAATTAGTAGTGAATAAAGGTTAACCAATACTATAACAAATTCAACTTGATCATTTACCAATAGCCGAACTTTACCCAGAAATAGAAACGGAAAAAGCGTTTTTTTAAAGTCGACATACGTCAAAATACATACATTTGTATGTATACGTCTTAATATATAAATATATATATATATATATATATATATATATATATATATATATATATATATATATATATATATATATATATATATATGTATATATATATATATGTATATGTATATATATATATATATATATAAAAAATGCTATATAATAATAAAAAAAGTTTAAAGAACTTTGCCAATAATTGATTTATGGTCTCGTTGAATTAAAGTCATGAAAGTGGACAAATATGTCGGAAAATGTCTCAATTTTGTCACTATTTATTTTAATGGAATTATAATACATATGCATACATATATGTATAGTGTACACATATTATTACTATTACTTTCTTCTTTTATTAGTTTTTATGTGATCAAAGTGCCAATAGCATGAATTTATTTGTAGCTGTTACATTTTGTTGTCAAAGACAAAATACTCGTAAGTGCAAACCTCGTTTAATCGTTTGTGGGAGGGACTTAATACAAAACAAGTGATTTAAAATTTTTTTAAATTTAAAATTTGTTAACAACTTGCATTTGTCCCATTTAAATGGACGTATCTACAGTAGAAGCTACTGGAGCTCGTAATATGTAAAAGCTTGCGACATTAAATAAATCTCCGAATTCAGCAGATTTCACTCTATCTAATCTTTTTTACAAATATGACATAGAAATATAAATGGTTTATACTCACTTATTTTTCTCTCATCTTTTGTCCTTAAAAATGTAATTAAATCCGTTTTTTCAACAATTTTTGAAAAAATAACCAAAATCCTTTTTGTTGCTATAACTTCTAAAATAAGAACTGCCTGTCTTTGTCTATTAGACGTCGTCTAAAAAAGGTCAGAAATCCTCTCCAACACTTATTTTTTGCGCATCTCTTGTAATTTTTCTACCATTTTTAGCAAATAAGGAATATCCTTTTTCCCATTTGCTTTAATATCCCCCTATTAGCGAATATAGCAATAACAACAAATTTCATAAAGCAGACATGCTAAAAATCCTGTCGAAGAATATTATTATTATTATTATTATTTTTTTTTTTTTAATGAGTTATGGAATTAATTGTAACATTTTAACACTATATATACATACATACATAAGTATATGTACACACATATGTATGTATGTAGGTACATATGTATTTTTTCGGTTCAAACTCCAGACTATATGCATTTTTATGTAATAGAGCATTAACCCGATGTAAATTTTTCAAAGCATTGTCTACGTTCTTAATGAAAAATTTTGTAAAACTCAGATTTTGTTACGTAAGTCAGGATTCGGAAATAATTTTTTACTGTGGGCGCACTCAGTCTCATAAACGAACACCAAAAAATTGTCTGCCAAAATCATAAATTAAAGTGTTTAAAGTTTTTTGTTATGCATACATATATGAGAAGGATGAATTAGTCTGATCTCATCAATGATTTTTAGACGACTTAACGGGTTATGAACGCATTTCACAAAAAAATTAATTATATGAAAACTTTTGTTTTAAAAGGAGCAGGAGGAGTTTTATCCCCCATAACGATTCCAAGAATAATTTCTAAAAAGTTTAAAATCAGAACTTTTTCCAAAACCTTTAGTCGTTTTCAAAAATGGTTTCTAAAAACTTTAAATAACTAAAATACTCTTATTAACATGTGCGTAATCTACTGAGATTTTTGAAGCTACAACTTCAATCTTGTGTTGGAATTTCTTTGTCTCCATATTTAAAGATCCCAGAATATAACGTGTATCCTAGTATTCTAGTTATTTCAAACGTTTAAGGTCATATTTTTTAAATCTGTTAAACTTTTTGTTAAAAAGTTTTTGTTTTAAGCATCTTCTACGATCTTTTCATCAGCAAGAACTAAACTAAATTTTTTCATAAATTAGATGGAAAAAATTAAAATGCTTTTTAGTCCCTCAAGCATTAGAAGAACCAGCAAAATCAAAAATGTCCACTCTCATGCCCATTATTGAGTGATGGCTGGGGATTTTGATACTCTGATGTATAAAACATGTTGGCGAAAATTTTTTGGAAAATGCTGTTGAAGTTTGCTCTGAACCTTTCGAGTCGGATTAGTACTTAATATCCCAAATAGTTTATATAAATATTGTCCTTTGACAAAAAGAAGACTAAAAAAGTTTCAGGATGATTTTGAGATCCAAAGTGTCGATACAAAATGTTCACTGTGTTGTTTGGGCATGTTCCACTAAGAGAATTATTTATTTTGATTTTCTTTTATTTTTTATTTTTTTTTTTTCTTTACTGTTTCAAATGATAATTCCTTATTTAATAATTTAGTTTATCTCAAAAGATACGTGCATTTGTATATACAGGTAAACAGTGGCAACAAACTAAATAGGCCCCCTAATAAAAACTCTATGGCCTTCTCATATTATTTTTGACACACTTTTTTCAAAATTCTTAACTTTGCGCAATCCAAAAAATTTAGTTAGTGTTCTCACTTCGACTTTAAAAATTTTCCGTATTTTCCTGTATGTATGTACATTTAAGCGGCGAGAGAGGTCGTAATAAAATTTGCAACATTCTGAAGATGTTGTGTGAGTAATGAATGGAAATGATGAGACATATTTTGAAATTTTTTTCCAAATAAATATTTTTTATAAAATAGGTAGTTTACAAATACTTAATCGAGCCGCAAATATTTTCAGTTCTGAACATAATAAAAGTCGATTGTAGCAAGTTTCATTAAAGTCCATTCATTCGCTGGAAAAATATCGTTGTTGAAAAACTTCGAAAAATCCTTATCAAATCAATTCAAATATTGGAAAACTGCTTTGAGTTCCCCAAAATTGGAAATAAGATATGGAAAATCTCCGAAAACAGTGTTTGTGAATAATTTTTGTGTTTTCCTTCCGACGGGGTTTGTTTGAATTTGGGACGATTTTCCGTCATCTCACGTCAAATTTGGTTTGTAAACAGACCGGTTTCGGCTTTGTCCCATCTTCAGTGTTCTCTTGAATAAAAATAATAAAAAAAATAATAAAAAAAAAGTTTGTGAATAACTAGAAATTCTTCTCAAATTGATTTTCTAAATTCGGTCGCATTTTTGAACTGCGTCGAAGGTCGAAAACTTTATCGAAATCGATTAATTGATTTAAGAATCATAAAATATAAAAATATTTTTCTAAATTTATATTAAAAATATATTTCTTTGTTTTGTTTTATTTCGAAGTTATGAACCTCAAAAAACAGCAACAAAAACGTCAAAAAAATTCGAGCGAAAATTGTGAAATAATTTCTGATTACTTTAAAAATTTAACAACTTCGAGCTTGATATTAGTGAAAAAGCCTGATTAAACGTATTTTTAATTGGATTAGGGTAAATCTTGATTATATTTTATAAAATCAAGCAAACTAAAAGAACTAACTCGCTTAAAGTTATTACCCTAAAGGTTTTCTAGGAACGATAAAAAGAGTGTTTGAGTTTTTTTGTTGGCGGTATAGAATTTTAAGTTGAAATAAATTATTAAATATGTTTTTATATGTTTTTTATGTTTGAATAAAATTTAGGTCATATGAAAGGAATGAATTCTTATTGTATAAGAAAGACTTGCTATTTAAATTGCCATCACTGTATATATGTGTGTGCTTACAAATCCATATATGTATGTATATGTACTTATGTGCAATCCCAGGCAAATATACATACACACTTACATAATTAAACAAGTAAATTTTAATATCCTTTCTTTAAGCCAGAATTTAAGTGCTTCTTTCTGGCAAAGCCTCTTTTGTGGCATTAAATAAAATGTTACAGGAAAAAAGGCAAACCAGCTGATGTGAAAGAGTTAACCCACCGATTCCATCATATGATTGTTCCTATCGTTTTTCTTTTTTAGTTCTGTGAGAAGTAACCAAACAGCTGTTTGTTTCTTATTTTATTGCTCCATGCAACTGCAACCTGAATATAAATTTTATGACCACCACCAACAAACCACCATATGGTAAGAGTAGCATGACCATGTCATGTCGATGACGACGATGAAGATGACGATGGTGAAGATGAAGGTGATGGCAAAACAAGAAAAATCATAAAATTGGCTTTTCAGTTGGCAACAGAGAACATAAAAATAAGTTTAAATTGTTCCAAATAATTAAAGGAAAAATAAATATGAAAGTGCATGAATATATTCATATGTATTCTTAAGTATGTACATGCCTACAATTATATAACACATTAATGTGTACGCATGTATGTATATGTGTGTATTTAGGTAACAGGAGCACAGGTTTTATTATATAATGACATTTATGCAAATATACATATGTACATATGTATATGTATATGTATATGGATATGTAAACATATAAGCTATAAGAATATATTTTATGAGTTTAAATTTCAAACATTGAACAATTTAAGAGCAAATCGGAAGACAATTATTATATTGTGATACCATTTAAAGCCCTTACCGAACTAACTTAAACTAATGGAATTAATTTTTAAATTAAAGTGATCAATTTAACTATTTTATGAAAAAAGGGATGACATTCTCATTGCTTCCAAAGTTCCTAGGAAGTTAAGCTAAGAAAGTCTTGATTACATTGAATCAACGGCGTAAACTACAGAGCCATGATTACGGCCTTTTTATGGCTTGAAATGGAAGATATGAACGTGGCAAGATGGCGCACCATGTCACACAGCTCATCAAATAAACGATCTTTTGCGCACTAAGTTCGGTACTCGTGTTATAAGTTGTCGTCGCCACCCTGGGGCTGCTATGTCACACCTTTAGACTTTTTCCTGTGCACATAATCCAGAAATGATCCACAAACTTAAGGGTAGTATCATCCGAGACATTTGTGAGTTAGAACCAGAAACCGTCAATATATGTAGTTTTGGAAAATTGAACTGACATAACTACAGAACTACATTCTGCGAAGCCAGCCGCGGCAGTCACATGAGTGAAATCGTACTCCATATATAATGGAAATATTTGTCATTTCTAATAAAGCCATAATAAGTATTTATAACAAAAGAATTTAAGTTTAGTTCATTTTAACTAATCTTTTTGTAATGTTACTTGTATTTGGACCACCCAGTATATGTATGCTACTCAAATGCAAAAAAGGCAATCAAACATTTTACAAAATATCAGACTTAAAATTAATGACGCCCCTTAAACGGTTAATTGATCATATTCAATAATACTATAGATCTTAATTTCATTTTCATGCTGAACTACGTCGTGAGTATGTTTCAAAAAAGGTTATAAAAGATCAATTAATACAATTAAATTATTTCTTGTTGACAAAAATAACAACTACAACAAAATAGTCCCACATGCATATTTTACACGAAAAATATTTTTGATATTTACGAAAAAAAAAATTATGTTGAAAATCATGTACCGAAAATTAAGAATTGATTGACAAATCGTCAAAATATCATTTAATTAAAACAGTCAAATAAACTTGTTTTTTTTTTTGGAGTGAATAATCCAATAAAGAACTTGCATGCATCTAATGGCGCCAAATTTGTAGCACAAACTGCAGTTGTCCATATGCGAGTAATTAAGTTAAAATGGGAATTAGAAAGTAAAATAAATAAGTAAAATAAATAAAAATATTGAGGAAATGGATCGAAAAATATATTTTTACGAAATATAAAATTAAAAGTGGTAAATAAAACAGCCTTTTATACGTCTATGGACGTATGCATATAAGTATATTTATTAATTGAAAAGGACCATTATCTCCTCTGATCGTCTATTAATTTTAGTTTTTCTTTTTGTGTTTATAAGTGTGTGTGTTTTATAAAAATTGGTTAAGTATCTTGCGACTTGTAAGCGTTTGAAGTAAAAATATTGCACCAAGCGAACATTTGGGAGTGATCTTCAATTCAAAATCTAACTATCTCTAAAATGCTCAATACTTGAGAGAAACTTTAAAAAAAATCTTAGAAACATATCAGACGCAGAAGAAATCGGGAAAATTACGAAATTTTGAGAAATAGCCAAGCACAATTCTGCATAACTTAAACCTTGAAAAGTGGTCGAAATTCTAATACTAATCGGGCAACTACCAGTTATATTTATTAGACTATATAATAAAATTAATTTTCATACTTTTGCAAAATTATATATACAAGATACGATTGACCTTTAGGGCCGTCCCCGGAACAAGTTCGAATTGATAAGAATTTTCGAAATAATTAAAAAAATACTGTTCTAGACATTTTTAGACAACAATATTTCTTGAACCAACTAATACCCATTTAAAAAATATTACTACTATTATTATTATTGACAGTTGACAGTTGCCTGAATTAAGAAAAACACTATACTCGTATATATATATATATATATATATATATATATATATATATATATATATACATATATATATGTTGTAAAAAGCAAACTACGAGTGTATGTGCTTAGAAAATTTCAAAAATAAATTTAGTCAAGTTAATAAAGTTTATATTTATACTCGTAATTAACTAATGAAAATAAATAGGATTTCTTTAGGGGATATTCTCTCGATTTTTAATAAATACACCATAATCCTCTATCAAATCGCTTCTCAGAACAAATTTAGAAACCATACTAGGGAGAATTTTTTCCTAAATACGCGCCTCAAAAACTTCACTAAAGTGTTTCGCATGTCTCAACTTGGCTTAAGGTTTTGTGGCTTTTCCCAATAATAAAGGTAGATCAAAGAATCTGAACTATATTTTGCAATAATATTTTTATACATAAATTGTTCATACTTTTTTTATTTATAGGGGTAAGATCTTTTCATCTTTTTACTATGCATACTCATATACTCAGAACTTGTCTTATTATATATCTTAAAAGAGAACTGTACTCCAGCTATAAAAAATCGTTATTCCGGTGGTGTATTATCGTGTATCCATTCGGCGAAATGTGCGACGGAAGTATAAACGCTGGGTATGCGCAAGCCACCGCAATTGTCCGAACCAAATGACATAATGCCAATCTGAAAAGAAGAATAGGTTGTGACATTTATTTGTTCTACCGTCAAGAGAGGTTTACTATTAGTCCCTACTGAGCCACCATCCGGCAATAGTTGGGATTGCGAAAACAAAATGGAAGTCATTCTTGAGTAATGAAATTTTCATTGCTTCCAAATTAGCGATTAGTGCATTATTCGACAAACAATTAAGTTGAAAAAATCTCGTCAAAAATGTATATTCCTTTCATTTTCAACTCTTTTTTTATTCAAAAGAACTACTTTTTTCTTTAAATGTGTATGGAAACAAATTTATTTTTTTTTTTCAATTTATAATTCACACTACGAGTATGACTTTCCCTTAAAAAAAATAAATGTCACTATGGGCGTATTTGTATTCAGTTTAATAAGAATTAAATAATTCGCTAAAAACTTCTATTTTTATCAACATATTCAAAATAACTTCCAATTCAGTGAATTTGCATCAAGAAAAGAGAACTTGTAAGACAAACTTATGTTAAAATCATTCTAAACGATTCGAAGTCGTTCTGCAATTTCTTAGAAGCTGTTATTTTATCTATTGAGCTTCTGTCAAAAATTGTTACTTTTTCAGACCCTCAAAGTTACTTCTTGAATACTTAACTTCGTGCCGTTGCTGTTTTAAAGGGTGATGTGGCATGAATGTGTTGACTGGTTTACTACCAGTCGAAAATGATATCATTTGCAGCACTTACAAAACAAATCGTTTGTTCTTAACATGGTGAACATGATTTTAAGTCCATTGGATAGACATAAAAAATAACTTGCAATGACAACCCTTTGTTGGAGCCATTAGAAATGATCCGGCCCATAAGTTCGGGACCTTATTGAATTCTTTGCAAATTCTTCTTTTACTGGCACACAGAAGGACTAGTATTTTTTGTTACAAAAATAAATTTTTGTTTCTTCTCACATTCGCGTTGATTTTTCCATCAAGTATAAAAAGTCTGTTTTGGTTGCACACCCATGGTTAATGGCTTTCCTAACGATTGAAATTCCCAAAAACTTACCAACGTGAGGTTAATATACCCTAAAGATTGCAGAGTAAAATACCACAAAGAAATGTTCGTTACTCACCTGCGAAAATATACCATTTTCTTGTATAAATAATGGTGCCCCACCGAATCCCTGACACACATCTTTGCCCTCACCCCCGGCGCACATCCACTGACCCTCTATGGAATTCGGTGATTCCAAAGCCCCAGTGGAGGCATAGTTCCGCAAGCATAACTCCCAGCTTGTTAAAGGTACATCCAAATATGACATTTCCGGTTGGCGGCTGCTTGACGTAGACATTTTACCCCAACCTGCAATGGTGGCACGTTTACCCACAACCAAATTTGTTCTGGTTTTTTGTAAGCAAATTGGTTGGGTGGCCACTATATGCGAATGAGTATGAAATTGAAAAGAAATAAAACAAAATAAAAATTATAGTCCTTTATCTTAATTCACTTCCTAATGGATCAATTTGTGTGGCAACTTGAAAAAAGACCCTGATGAATGAAACAATAAAACCTTAATTTGATTAATATCCCTGATACAAAGCAATAGTCATCATAATTTATGAAATCTCTGTTCATTAAAATATTAAGGTAACTACAGACGCAAAGGGAATCAGATATACTCGTAAGAGAAAAGGAAAACAAATACATTGTTGGCAACAACAATGTTGCAAATCCATATTGGTAGCAATTTCAAATTGTGTATGTTGGCTGTGTTAATTTGCTTCATACGAAGTAAGTTTACTTGGGTTTGTTTGAAACGAAGGTGAGTTTTTAAAAACTTGTTTAATGTTTTTTATTTATATTATAAGTTTGTATACGTAAATGTAGGAGCTTTGGGACATGTTCGAAAAATTCGAAAATGCGTTCGGTTTTTTCGAATTTGATCATAATATAATTTTACAATACCAACAATAAGATATATTTATCGTTTTTATGGATAATTGCAACAATTTTAAATTTTATTACATTCGAAGATTAAAACTTCGTTATAGAAATTGGAAAAAGAAAATTTTTATTCACAAAAACAATATTTGACTTAACTGACCTTGCAGGATATTCATCGCTAAAGCTTTCCGCTACTATAAAACCAGAGAGCTCGAAAATCTTTAAACATTCTTAAATATTTGCGACATTTTTAAATTTTATCTAAATCGTATAAATATTTTAAAAGAAATGATTGTCGAAAACTTTTTTTAGTTATTTCTAATTGGCTGATATCAGTGGGCAACTCCTGGGATGGCCTGGAAGTTCTTCGGGATTATTACATAAAACTCATGCCCCTTGCTAGAAAATTTTCTCTGCGTTACTTTTTATTGGATACTAGCGGACCAGGCGAATTTCGCCTCGCCATTAAGAAATAATTTCAAACAAAATTTCATACAAAAGCTCGATTTTCCAATTTTCCGACTTTTTCGGAGGGATTTTACATTAAAACCTTCTCCTCGAAAATACGAACAACTGACAAAAAGTTTTACAGAAATCGGCCCAGCCGTTCTCATTTTATGAATTATTGGATTTTGCCACGCCCCTCCGCCCACAGACCGAAAATAAAGTGTCACCCGCCCGAGTATTCTGCAGGTTCCCTGAAAATTTGGTCAAAATCGGCCCAGCCGTTTTGGAGCCATTACGTTACATACATACATACATACATACATACATACACACATCCTATTTTATATATGTATATAGATAGATGTTTTTATATCTTTTATTTCATAAACGAGCTTTAGGTCTTTTTATAAAAAAACAACTTTATTTTATTTTAATACTTCTTCTTCTTCAGGAAAAAATTTTTTAATAAATATGACAATAACAAGTGAAAAAATTTTGTAATTTTTTTTTTTTTATTTCAAATTTGCTTTCAACCTTTGAATTTTTATACAAAAACTAATATATACAATATGAGAAGTTTACATCGTATATGAAACTGCACAATAAACAATTTATATGAGATATAAATCTATTTTGTCTTCCAACATTTATATAATTAGACATTCTCTAATCGTCAATGATTATGTTCATTAGAAGAAAAACTATTCCCAATAATCAATTTGGTGTTGAAGTTTTTGAAAAAAAGAACTTTTTTGTTAATTGTTTTATTTATTGTATATAAAATATTCCACCAAGAAATCTTAAATTGAATAATTAAAGACCAACGAGGCAATGCCAAGCAAATTTTTCTCTGCATGCTGGCTTATTGAATAAAGATTTTTTTACTAAATGATTAATTCAATATGCCACAAGTTGCTAAAGTAGCTTCTACTACAGGGAAAGAATGTATATCATAACAATTGGTACGTGCTAAAGATAATCAATTATTTATTATTTTATTGTACTAATAATAACAAATTATCAACACAGACACAGGCGCAGAAAACAGACAAAATATCAATAAAGTCAAAACGGTGACTTAAAAAAGCCATCCAAAATAACCAACCTGTCTGCCTACCCTACCAATTGCTCACATTAAATTTAATTATACTACAATATATAATAAACAACTTGTTTGCTGCAATACCTTTTATTAAAACTCATCACATTTTACTTCCTCGGATGTAAAAAAGAAAAATGAAAACAATAAAAATCCACCAGTTCAATGAGTTCAAACGAGTCCTGCAAAACAAAAATAAACCCTTTCTTGCAATGAAATCACATTTTTGATAATTTTGTTACAATTTTTTAGATTGGCCGACCACCAAACAGTCATCTAGAGAACTGATCGTACACAGTTGGTCATACTTGTTCAAAATGAATAATTTCAATTTCAGCAAATTGCTGATATTATACATGTTAACACAACGCCTTTATGACCAACTAGTTGCTGTTATTTATGCCATTTTAACTGATGAGGATCAAAGGAGAGTGTTTTTAATGGTACATTGTATTGGATGAATAAAAACTCCCAAAGCGAAATAAAAATTAAAAAAATAAAACATGAAAACAAACAGGACTGATAAAGAAACTAAACTGGATGTCTTAATTGTTAACCCTTTGAAAGAGTATGAGTATGAAAAAGGGGTCGCTTGAGCTCATGGATCAACCTGTTTTAAATGTATTCCTGGGATACAGCTTCTATCGAATGTTATATCTTCTTACTCTATCATCATTTGTGTAATTGCCATTAACTTTTTGCAATATTAAATTCATGATAACAATTTTAATAAATTAATATTTTATTTAACAAGATATTATCATAGAAAACCCCTACACGAGATGAAAAAAATTAATTGTTACAATAGTATCATGAGAGCTAAATAATTTAAAATTGATCTTGACTCATGCCACCATTTACTCGTATTTGCCAAAGTGAATGTATGTTTTTACATAAATAAATCTACTTATAATTAATTATTAATTATCTATACGAGTACATCTTTTTAAATGCGAGCAACACCCATTTCCGGTAGAACAATAATAACGATCAGAGAAAATGTTAAACTTTTTACTCACCGGAATAATTGAGAGGCGTTTTTAATACCAGCAAAGCGATGTCGTGATGATACTGACCCTGTTTATAATCGGGATGGACAATGACATGACTAATGGCATGATTGACAGAACGGGGAGCACAAAAGCCAGTGCTGGCGCAATCAGGATCGGAAGAAGTGTCATATTCTCCCACACGCACAGACGACCTAAAGGAATGTTGATTTAATTGCAATTATAAGTTAAGTTTTCATACTCACAATCTATGGCCTTCTGCTTTGGCTAATGCACAATGCGCTGCTGTCAATATCACTCTTCTGGCTATAACCGAACCAGCACAGGGATAAGCGAACGCTCCGGTATTGATATCTATTATAAATACATTTTTCAATTTTTATTTTTTTTTTTAGTTTTCTTTTTTGCACTTCTTACGTTTAAATCCTATTCTTGCTATAAACGGATATGTGCCTAGACCCCGATAGAAATGTCCTTGAACCAATGATTTACCACAAACTTGATTTTTCTCCAACGGACTACTGGGACAACAAACATATGGCATTTCTTCACTACCTCCGCAAAACAGAGATTTATCGCCATAATAGCACATTTTCGCCACCTCGTAGATCAGGGCCGTACAATCGTGTAGAGGAGTGCATTCGGTACCCACCGTACATTCTGTATTGGCGTCATAATAGGACCTCTGGCCATATGAACGACCTTGAACTCCACTGGCCGCGTTCTTAGCATAGTTGTCGGGAACAACTAATTTTTCTACAATAAAGAAAACATTTTTTATATTTTCAATAAAATGGAAGTTACTGGTTTAATGGTCGATTTTGGAAAATTAAGTTTTTTTTAAGGTCCTTGGAAATTATTTGCAACGCCTGTCAGCCAACGTTTAATTTCGTTTGTAAACAGACGCATTTTAGCTACACATTTACCACTTTCAATGTTATATTTTTTACCCCTGGGAAGTATGACGGTTTTTATGTCAAAATGATCGACCTGTCTATCTGTCTGAGCGGGTGTATACATATGTGTGTGTGCGTTTATATATCATTCTGTTTTAATGCGCGGCATTCTGAAGATTTCAAGACGTCGTTTGAATATAATTTGTTTTGATATGGTCGATTTTGAGATTTCTCTTCTACAAAATCTAATCAGCTTCCAGCCAAAAAAAAAAAAAAAAAAACGCCAGTCCCTCAGCGGGAGATATTGTAGTTGAAAATTTGTAAATAATTTTTCAAAACTTGGAAAAATTTAAACCTTCGAATGCCGCAAAATTTGGTCAAAACTACCTTATTCATTCGAGCCATAAATAACATTATCGAAAAAAATTTTTTTTCATAACTCTCATCTTTTTAAGACTTTTAAAACTGTACGGGATAGCAGAATTTTTATATAAATTGGTTAATTAGAGAAATATTGTGTCGGTTAATCAGAAAACAGTTCAGAAAACAGTGGATTTGTAATTTTTACAAAAAAAAGTAAAGATTTTTAAAAGCGAGAAGGTCTAGAGATAAATTTTTTTCTCAACATAAAACGATTATTTACCAATCCTTGGTCCTTATTTATAGGAAAAACAATAATAACAATATAAAAAGCAGACAGGGGAGGAAAAAGTTCAATAAAATCATCTCGGCCATTTACGAATGGATTTTTGATTTTCAATATCGAAAATACTGACTTCGGCCAGACAAAATACTGAAATTGTTCATAGAATCTTTTTCAGTAATAGTCTAATAGAATATCGCAGGAAGTGTAAACGTATAAATACTTATAAGACAAAATATGCTACAATGTGTTGCAACAAAACTCTTGAAAAGCGCTGAAATGGCTAAACAACTAATTAATATGTTTGTGCAACATATAGAATAAAATGTGCTTAAGGTTACAGGTTATCGCAAGAACATCACACTTCTAGGCGAAGTAATTTGAAGTGAAAAGAAGTAATCAAACTCAGAAAAACGACTCGATAATAAAAATCGGTTTTATTTAGAAGACAAATAGTTTTCTAGAGCTTAAGAATGAAATGTACATTCATGCATAAAATCATACGAATAAAAAATATCGTAGGATTTCAAAATGCCCAAGATCGGATGAAAAATCGGGGTGTAATCAGTAACTTTCCATTTTTCGATGCAGGAAGTTAAAAAATTAATATTAATTATATTTTCACTTTGCAATTTTCGCCACCTTGAAAGGAAATTTTTTTAGGATGCAGAACAAAATTTTAAATTTTTAGTCCAATTTTTATTTTCAAGTCACGATTTTTTTTTTAATTTATTATTCCTAATTCTCCTTTCTTCACTTGCTCATTTACTTTTCACAACTTACCAAATTCGCCATATTCACACATTCCCACTTCAGCTAATAATCCAATTACGAGAAGAGTGAAAATTTGCCATAAATAGCGCATTTCATGACCGTGAAAAGTGGAAAAATTAAAAGTCATTTTCGATAAATTATTAGTAACAATAACACTTCACTGACAAAAAATGCAATTTTTATATACTCGTACAATTAGAAAAGGTTTTGAAAATATACACAAACGTGTGTGAATATCTTTTAGTGCAATTATATAAAAACGATTTCATTAAAAAGTTGGCAGAAGATAAAAAGCCATATTCATTTTAACAACCTTTCACCAACAGAATTACAAACTGAATAAAAGTTAAATGAAAAGAGTTTTAATTTATTTGAAACCGGTGTATTTTTTTCTCCGTAATACGTGTGCGAAGCCTTTGAGTGAACGATGGTTTTTGAAAATTTCCCTACAGAATAATTCTAAAATTCATTAGACCAGTTAAATTGTATTTTGGCTTACAAAAAAATAAATAAAAAAACTTTTGAGCCATTATTGTTGTTGCAGTTGTTGCTGCTGTTTTAACTGCTTTCATTATTAATTTTTTTTCTGTTGTTGTTGTTGTTGTTATTGATGATTTTAATGTGGTTCATAAGCACATTTTAAATTATATAAAAAAACATCATTTTAAATTGATGCTTTCCATGTTTTTATTATATGATTGTGATAGTACCAATCAGATGCACAACAAAGTGATAAAGACACTTACTATTTTTAAGAGCAAATACAATTGTATAAATATGAGAGAAGCAAAAACTCCATAATAACAATGAGGACAGCGCAGCATTGTTGAAGATGCACTTTTTCTATGCTGAGGTGCGCACATTGAAATGAAATTTAAATTTATTCTTGACTCACTTTCATCAAAAATGTTACGCTTGGATATTCATTTTATTGAATTACAGTGCAACCTCGCTTGATGCAACCAAAAGAAATTATAACAGTTGCGAAAATCCAGTTACTAAATTTCTTTCGGCAAATTATTAGGAACTTTTGTAAAATTTTAAGTAAAAAAACACGCGTTGTTAATCAGTTTAAGCTATTGATTTTTTAAATAGATCCATTGACAAATTTTATTACTTGTTGTGGGCTTTGTTGTGTGTATATCCGACATTTCTATGGTGCTAACCAACTCAGCAGTAGATTTCAGCCTGCTTGCAAAGGAAACAAACAATTTTAATAAATCTTTTAAATTAATTTAATATAAATAATTAAAAATTAAAAAAAACAGATATCATATTATTTCTATCTTCCCATTGAAGATAATACTAAAGAATTGTGAAATCTAATTTTTGGAAAATTAAATTAAATTAAAACAAAAACTAATTAAGATTGAAATTTTTTATAGAAAAGTTCTTAAATTGCAATTATCGAGGAGTTGCGTTGGTGGAGTGTTGCATTAAGCGAAGATGCTACAATAGTTGTACAAATTGTTGTTGGATTTTCTATATAAACATTTGCTATAACACTTGCAATTTTTTCTATCTTTTTTAAGTATCGTATAAAAATATGAATGCGAATATCATTTTGCTTAAAACATTTCAAATGAAATTTCATAATTTTTGTATTTACGAAAGAAATTTCAAATATTTTCTTTCACAAGTTTCTTCCTTTCAAAAGTTTGATATTTTAAATTTTAACACACAAAATTTACAAGAGAGAGAGGGAGAGAGAGAGAGAGAGAGGGTGAGTTCACAACTGCCGTAGTTGTGAACTGAGCAAATGAAATTTCGTGAAACGGTAAGTGACCTTATCAGTTTGACGCGCACCTTATTCATAAGTGCGGGTTTTTAAATGTTGGTATTTTTTATTACAGTTTAAATTCAACTAAATATAGGTTGTGATTTGTTGCAGTGATTTAAACAAATATAGCCATTATTACTAAAGTTTTTATTGTTGCTGATGATGATGATGTTGTTGTTGTTGTATTTCGATACATGTTCATGCTTTTGTACTTTAACAGTTTCAGATCTAAAATGTTGATTAAACTTTTTTCTAATACAACAGATTTATTTAGGTAAAAGTGTTTTTTTGCCGTTCTTTAGAAATGAAATTAAAAGTTTTACGATCTTAACACAATTTCTTTAACATTTTAGAAAGAATTTTTCTTTCAATTCAATTGAAATTTCCGGTTTCACTCAGGGATACATATTCGCTAGTTTAGAGAAACGTACATATGTACTTATGTATACGTATACGTATGTATGAAAAAGATTTTACAGAAATTTTATTAAAAAACAAACTGATATAATTGCATTGTTTTAACGAAACGTTTGTAAACGTTTGAAATGTACATGAAAAATACTGGCATTTTGCTTGATATTTACATTTCAAATGTCTGGAAAGGTTTCGTTTAATAAAATGAGACTCCAATACTTATAATTAAGTCTACGTTCAGACACATCATGTCTTATTGACATGATTCTTCCTTTTTCTTCTTTGAACTTTCTTTGGCGTTCACACAAGTCATGTCTTGTTGACGAGTTGTTTTTATGTATGTGTACATAAAAAACGTTGTTTGAGCATTTTTGACATTACGAATGAGAAAGCAAAACGTACTGACAGAGTACATAAACATGCGTACTCGTTTCTTTTCCCCTCGTCGATCTCGCCTATAAAATAGCAATCATGTCAATAAGACATGATGTGTCTGAACACAGTCTAAGTACCATTTGACTTCTAAGATTGGAACGATGAATTTTGTAATGATATTCGTTGCATGGAACTATTTGTATATGCTGAATCGGGTTTATACATTTTGCAAGGTGTATATAAATCACAAAAATATAATTATTATTGATGGTTCTTTATAAAAGTATAAATTATTTTGAAGAAGGAAAATTTTGTGATTTCATCACCATTTTTAAAAATCGTGTTTTGAGGTGATGCAAGTAGGATGATTGATGTACCGACCATTTCTGCTATAATGTCCATATTTATATTAAAATTTAATAACCTTAAAGAGTTGAACCATTCCAAGCGAAATTTCCGCGGTTCTGAATATGAATCGATGCGACGTTGAGTTTTAGTTTGGGATTTATGGAAAGTACATTTTTTCAAAAATTAATATTCACCCTTATTATGGTTGTCGACGTCGACGTCACATCAAGTCGACAGTAAAAAAACAGCAGTTCCAGAACTCCTTGTAGGCAATAATTAACTAATATTGATGGCCAATTGTAATTTTATAAGCCATCGTAGTAGTAATATCCTATCAATAATATTTAATAGTTCTCGATAACGATCCCACAATTGCCAATATATTGATGTCGACTTGGTGTGACGTCGACGTCGACAACCATAATAAGGGGGATTATTTTGAAATGAAATCTAATGGCGTAGCGTTTTATAGAGCAATTAAGCTTTAATTTAAAAAAGGTTAATGTCTTGCAGAACCGCGTTCTCTTTTCTAATAAGTATGGTCTTATTAAAGAAAACTATATTCCCTTTTTGCTAAATGAAAAAAGATGAAATATCACACTTATTATTAGAAACGAAAACGTGATAAGCTTTCGAAAATAATGGTAATTCGAAAAGCGTACTGGAGTAAGTTATATATATATTTTTTTCAATAAATAAATGTAAGCAACATTGAAATACATAAATAATTTTTCCTTCATTTTTTTAATATGTTTATGAGACATGCATATTTATTCACAAAATTGCATTTATTTTTTTGTCAAATACTAGTATTGTATATATTTCTTTTTTAAATTAAGCAAAAAAATCACTTGATAAATATGTATATAATTATTAATTATTTCAAACGGTTGTGTAATGAAAAGGCATAAACATTATGATGGTATTGGAGAAAATTTGTTTTTATGTTTTATACATAAAACTTTGATTTTTCGCCTACGGACAAATTTCCACCAATACCATCACAATGTATGGTCATGCACATTGATTATGTCTGTATGTATGAGTTGTTTAACGAATATTCGTGTTTGTATTCGCATTCGAATATTTCACGACATTCGGACTCGGATTCCTAATCGCCGAATTTAGGTGAATTTTTGTCAAATATATTCGTCTCAAAAAATACGTAAAAGGTGAAAAAAACATTAAGTAAATGCCACAAAAAATTAATTTGTTATAATTTTTAATTTAAAAAATTTATTTTAAACTTAAGGTAAAATATTATTCTTGTATTCAATTAAAATCCTGCAACTTGGGTTGTGCTTTGAAAGTATGAATGGTGGAACTTTTTAAAGATTAAATGACGATGGGAGAAAAAAACTACAATGTACCGATAAGAGTACTGACATAATAAGAATTTTTTAAATTAAATTTTAAATATAGTTAAAATCGGATAAACGAACATTTAAAAGAAATAATCCCTTAAAAAAGAATAAATTTTCAACATTTGATTGTGATTAACAAGAAAAACCATTTACACGAAACACAATTTGTTTGTAAAAGTGCACGATTATATGAAACAAATACGAGTATCGCTTAAACGAAAAAAATTTATTCAATTACCGCTGGCGAAATACCATGCAGTGTCGGCTGAAGTTAATCGTATCGGCATGCAAGCGATAAAGTCTCAGTTTATAAAATAAATTTTAATTAAAAATCGGAAAACGTCTATTTTATTTTCAGTATGTAGTCGTATCATACTTTCTGCTCTCGGTTCAAAGTTCAATTTTTAAAGTGCTGGGTTCGTTAAACCAAAACGGTAGTCTATTATCCGACAACAGCCAACAATCGAATTTGCAAATGCAAAATTGAATTATAGATAAATATTTCTAAACTTTTAAATTAATATTTATATTCGGGAATATTTTGTCTCAGATATTCGTATTTATATTCGCGAATATGTAAAAAGCGACATCCGTTCCATCTCTGTACTCGTATATGTGGCGCTTAAAAATTTGAAGAAAACTATTTTCTAAAAAAACTCTAAAAAGTAAACAAATTTAACGGTTTAGAAAATGTATTAACATGAGATAAAAAATATTGAATAATTGAAATGTTTGCAGTACAGCAATCACCACTAATGAAATTGCTTTTTCGCTTTTATTATTAATTTAATTAAACAGTAAGACGAGGTGGGGGTGGGCAAAGTTGCTCTCATATTTATGGTTTAATGTTGCATGTGTGTACATTTTCAACGGAAGCGTAATGAATTGTCTGTTTATTCTTTTAGTTTATTTCACGTACAATTATTAATATAAATACTTATTAGCTTGTTAGTAAAGTTTTAAAAACAGCGAAAACTTCCGCGTTGTTAATTAAAATCTAATTTAATTTTCATTCAAAAGATTTATTTTAAACTGAAAAGCAAATCAGTTAATAGTGCAAAAATTTTTTATTGTTATCGCATGAAATTGATATATCATATAAATTACTTATGGTAGTATAATTAAATTATTTATAGTAGACATGTAGACGTACATATAGATACTTACATATGTATGTATACGATTAGTAAATTCCTAAAAACATCCTGGTAAAAGTATGGCTTGGCTACCGCAGCGTACCAAGTAATTTTGTCAGCCCTTTAACGAGGAGGAAAATTGTGTCATGTAATTATTAGAAATTCGGTAAGAAAACTATAAGGGTAGGACTCAATTTAATCTGAGTTAGATTAGCCCTCCTTGGATGGGCGTGTTTACATGCCAATATTCCTATGCAATACGAAAGCGATTCTTCTAGATGACGCCGTATGGCAATTTACAAGAAAATTTGATATCACCGAAAAATTGGACTTTTTGTACTAAAAAAATCTTCATCGAATTATTATTTTGATAAGTTATTACTATATAATCGTCCATTTGCTTTATATCATTTAAAATTAATGGTCAAAAGGTTATATGATACAACATACAAAGCCGAAATCAAACTTATAGTCAATAAAAGACGAACATATTTGTCACGTGAATATTATTTCCCATCAACAAAATTTGGTACAAGAAACAACTATAATAAATTTCCGATTGTGATTTTGGGAAAACGGAATAGATTTCAATTGAAATTTTATTAACAACAAGAGTGAATATTTTCATTTCAAAACAAAAAATCACTTCGAAACCGCTTTCTTCATTTTCGATTATATAAATTTAAAATGTCTTCCAACTATCCTAGAGATTCATTAAATATTATGATTTCAAATTATACGCCGTTTTTAAATCACAAGTTTTAAAAATGAAGCCAAATAAGCAAAAACTATTAAGTATTTTAAATATGACTTCACAATAATAGGACTTCACAATAATAGTTAAGTTTAATATAAAAGGTTTATTCATTCAAATTAATTTAACATATTTTTTTCCTAAAAATAAAGTTTTCTACTCTGCCAATCATGGATGTATTTTCAACGAACTAACTGAACTATCTACTAACAATTAGAAGTAAAATCACAAGCACAACCACAAATCACGATGAAAAATACATTTCCGAGATACACAGACTGGTATGTCATAGTCACAAAAAAAATTATCAGCTTAATTTTTTTAAAACAAAAAAATTTTAGAACATTGACAACATGACTGATAACACACTCAAAAAAATTTTGCGTGAAAACACCTCCACAATTCGATTCGAAAATCAATATTATTCATATATAATATAATTGGCATTGAAGTTTCGATAACATTTTCTTCCTTTTCAAATTAAAGCAACTTTTCTACATTAACGAAAGAGCTTTAATCAAAACACCTGCCTCGTAACACTTTTATATTACGTTCCAATAATTGGAACAATTCAAGTTTTCCTTCATAGTTTGTAATATTTAAAAACATTTTATGATTACAAATTTATTTATTTAAAACAAAGTATTTTTTACTAAACAAATAAAAGACGCCAAAATGTGTCCTCCTAATAAAGTGAATCAATAAAAAATTACAAAAATATATATCCTTAGAGATATTTTCAATTACATGCAATTTAAAAACAATTTAAACAAAATATAGCTTGTACTATTGTAAAATAAACAAAAAATGTTAACTACGAAAAGAAATAAAAAATCAAATGCATAAAGAACATAAGAATTCTTAAACAATAATGAATAATTATTAAAATACAACACATTAATTAGTAAATATATATACGTAATAATTATAACTAATTATATTTAAATTATCTGTAAACAATGGCTGTATTTCCCTAAAAAAAACAAAAATTACTTAGACTTAGACAATTTAACAAACATCTCAAAAATCTATTTCCAATAATTATTTGTTATCAGTAATTTTATAGTTTGTGTTTACAAAATAAAAGAATAGGAGATTTTGTGTGGCGCGCGGGTTCCATTTATATTTTATATTCACATTACCCTGCCTTTTGCGTTTGCTTGGCACGTTGCAGGGCCTCAAAGGCTTCTACTTCTTTCTTCTCTTTGGCTTTGTTACGTTTTTCGTACTGAAGACGATTTGTAATTATGCGCTTAACAATTATTTCAGTTGTCATAGTGTTACCAGAGTCGATGAGGTTAAAAATACCTCTAGTCTTGGGTACAGCATAAGGATCTAACTTGTCATCTTCTAAAGCGATCGGTGTCTGGCCATGACACACTACATCAACCTTGAAATGATCTAGTAAATCTTCGGTGACACAGTAGGGAGCACCTATGACAACCTCATTAACATACTAAAACAACATATGAAACAATTAAGACATTTTTAACATTAAGTCAGACTTAACTTTCAACAACTCACCTTGCACGCTAATACACTGAGCACACGTTCATGTAGATTCATAATAGGATAATTACTACCTTTGTAGGAATTTACCACAGGATCTGTATGCAAACCTACAATAAGGTAATCACCCAGTTCTTTGGCCTTTTGAAGGAAATCCAAATGGCCCACATGAAATAAATCGAAGGCACCAGCTACATATACCTTAAAAACCATAAAAGATCTATGACATTAAATTGTATTATTATTAAGAAAAACATACAATTTTATCGCCAGGTTGAGGTGATTTTCCATCACTAAATTGTATGATTTTTTGCGTTGTGGGCAGGAATTGACTGCAACCAGTCCAAGGAGATTTCGCGGCTGAATCTTGGCCCATGTTAGATGAACCTGATGACAATTTAGATTTGGATATGGTTTTATTCAATACATTTTCAAATAGATTTTTATCTTCTTGTTTTTTTTTTTTTTTAATTTTAAATTACAGAGAATAAGATACACAAGGCGTTCAGTAAAGTAATTAATGCATAACATTTTTTATATGAATGTTTTCAAATATTTATACATCGAATGGCAAATTTTAATAGTTTTTGCAATTGTTAGCGTTGCATACATTTAGGAGGAGCATACACATATTCACAAATAGACACATCATAAATAAATTTGGCATTTTTGGATTTTCATAAAAATTTTGATTTTGCAAAAGGATAAGGCAAAAATAAAGGTAGTGCAAGTCAGGTTAGACATAGAATAAAAAGAAAAAGAAAACGTATAAATAATGTTAAAAATTAATTTTTTTATGAAAAGAAAAAGAGGATTTTAAGGAAGGCAAAATTCAAAATTCAAATGGAAAAAGTTTCAAATATACTAAAGTAAGTTTTAAAACATAAAACGGCATAAGTTAAATAATAATTTGAATAAATATGTATGAATGTATTTATAACTGAAAGTTGAGTTTCCAGTGTTAAAGCATGCAGCATAAACAATAGATTTTTATAAAATAAAACTTAAAATTTAATTTGAACAACCAACAATGAAAAGGTTAAATGCAAAAGTATTTAAGATTAAATTTCATATCGCGCAAATAAAAATCTATAGATAAATAAAAACTTATAACTAATATTGTAGATGAATTTATAAAACACATAAAACATTATACCCTCTTTTTCAATTGCATATTCAGCAGAACCTTGACAGAAATGATTTCTGGTTAACAATAGCATACGACCAACTAAATCGGTTGTGGACACACCAGCTGTGCGTTTAACTTCCCTAAAAGAAAATTACATAATGGGCACATCATATTATAAAATTGGTATACAACAAGTATCTCAGTATAAAATTGGTATACATATATCTGATAAACGAAACAGACGAATTTAAATAAATATTCATAAATTTCCCAACATAATACCTAGTAAAGTATAAAGTAACTGGGCCAAATAATGAATTTTGTTAGAGTAAACAACCATCTAGTTGAACGAATTTTTTACTTTAAAAATATTATTATATTTAGCTGGTAGTAAACTTAGATTATATAATATAATGAAGTTATACTATCTGCTTTTTCCGAAATCGTGCTACCAATCTTTGCTTAACAAAATCTAATTTTTTCATAAACTCTTCGCGAAAAGATTATGAAGCAATAAATTCAGCTAAGTAAATTAATTAAGTAAGTAATCGCTTTTAAATAAAAACAAATTGTTGCTTCTATAATGGATTTAAGGTGCCGCCTATTCAAATTCATCTTCAAGTCCCTCATTTCAATATTACTCTCTTAAAGTACTTAATATTTTCGAAGTTCTATATCATACTACATTTAATAAACATATGTAATCACACTTTTAAAGTCCTGAATTAAATAATGGTTTCATAAATACGCGAATGAATTTTTACCAATTGAAAACACATATTTAGTATTTATGGTACATCAATAAAAACTTACTTATATCTATTGGCTTTTTTAACCAAGTGATATGTATCAACTCCCTCAGCGGTCATAGTTATGTCATCTAGAAATGTGAAAGAAAAAGCATATTTTTAATTAGAGACACAAAATTACACTCAAAATATAAACTAACCGCCATGAACACAAAAATCACAATTGTGTTCATCTAATACTTCTAGCGTTGTAACATAAGGAGCACCTAGCACTACTTCATCAACCCATTTTATGCCTTTGACCATTTTTACACGTTCATCTTCGGAAAATACCGGAGGTCCTTTATGTTTTTCAATCTCTTTATCCGAATGGATGCCCACAATGACTTTATCACCAAGAGCCTTAGCTTGTCTTAAGGAGTTTGCATGCCCAAAATGTACCATGTCATAACTATATACAGAAAAAAGAATACAATTTTAAAAAAATTTTAATTAAATGAAGCTTTCGTTCTATAAAGATGTACATAATTTTTTCGATAAGTTTCCTACTAACTGCACGAATGTTAGCGATAAATAAGTGGTCAAGTGTATTCCTAATCAATTTAGCTTAAAGCGGATGTTAATGAATTGTTAAAAAATGTGTCGATGTTGATAACATTTGACTTGTTATAAACGAAATAGCTTGATATGGATTTACTGAAAAACAAAACAAATTAACTTCCGTAAAAGCAAAAGCAACTTTCTCATGAGCAATAAATTTTGAAAATGTTACCAATATTTTCTAAACTAGTAATTCGATTAAAATATCTTATGGTAGCAGAGCAAATTTGTCATAGTTTCGATAACTCGAGAAATGTCTGTTCAATTTTTTGAGTAAGATTTATATTAAAATTATCTACAATTTTACTGAATTTATAATTTTTACCTGCCTTTTTTTACAGAAATATGCGATTTGGTTTTTAAAAATTTCATAGAAATCAAAAAATGAAAATGGTGGTAATTTTCATTTCCAAGTTTAATAGCTGAAATGCGCTATATTTCTTTATTTTATTTCTTTTTTAAAACTTTTTTTGTTTATCTTTCATTTATTTGTCTTTCATTTATTTATTTTCCATTTACGTATTTATTTTTTTATTTATTTGTTTTTAATTTATTAATTTTTTATTTAGTTGTTTTTTATTTATTTATTTTTTATTTATTTTTTATTTATCTTTTATTTTATAAACGAGCTTTATTTAGGTCTTTTCATAAAAACCAAATTTATTTCAATTCAATATTTAGACACCTCTTTGGGCGTCTTCTTCAGGAATTTTTTTAAGAAATGTGTTATGGTCACATTAAAAAAATCTTCAAGAAGACGACTAAAAAGGCGTCGAAATGTTGAAATAAAATAATTTTTTTTTATAAAAAAGACAAAGCTCGTTTATAAAATAAAAGATATCTTTAATTATGTTTCTATTTTATTTATTTCATTTGATTTGTTTATTTTATATATTTACTTTATATACATACATATTTATTTTTTATATTATTTTTCATTTATTTATTTTTCTTTATTTATTTAAATTTCTTTTTAATTTATTTATTCCAGAAATTTATTTAAATATATCAAAGAGAAAGAGTATCACACTCCCAATTGCAGTTTCAGAAGTTGCTATATTCACAATCAAGAATACCAAAAGATAAAAAAAGAGTTATAATCTGAAACCTTGTAAGGACCATTCCACTAATCATTCCATTTGAAATACTCGTGTTATGGATATAAAATATAATTTACTTATTACGCCCCTCCTAACGAAACCAAATGAACCATGACAAATTTTATAATATAAAAACAATACAAAATTTATTACTTCAAAATATGTTTTTAGATTTCTAGACAAATAACTTCTGTAACTAATTCTGAATTAGAATGAAATGGTTACCCACCTGTGTACGCTGTCACTCATATAAGTTTTAAAACAAATGTATACATATGTATTTCTAATAAAAACATAAATGTTAAAAAAATAACTAAAGTTCAACAGGTTCTTGAAACTAATTTCCCAAGAAATCCAAATGAAAAATATAATAATAATATAAACTAATGGCAAAATAAATAGTGAAGAAATATGTAGATTCGGAGCCATTATAAAAACATTTACCTAAATACCAAATACAACAACAATTGAACAGGTCCAATGCTTATGTTTGGAAATAATTTTTAAACTAAATGCTTCATTTATTCAAATTTATTACTTTAAAATGCATTCCCAAAAAAAAAATCGCTTACGTTAAAAAAAATTAAATTTATTTTGTTATAGATTTCATTAGTATAACTGACTAGTAAGTATTACCGTAGCCATTAGTTGCATTTGAAAACCAGTTTTTTTAGCACTTTTTCTATACATTCGAAATTTAATTGTATTTGTTAAACAAAGAAATTTCACTTTTTTAAAGCATCAGTGCAAAATTTTGTTATTAATGAGAAAACTGCAGCCAGTTCCGAACTTGGGATCTAAGAATTTAAGACACAACGCTCAAACCATTTAGCCAAACACACATACGCTGACAACTACGTCCGTATTGCAGTTTTATGAACTAACAGCTATAAACAGATTATTTACATATGATTATAGAAGAATTAGAGGAGAAAAGGCGAAAATTTATTTTCGCCTACGAAACCACAGCACGGCAGGATCCGTATCTTTTTCGTTCCGGCTACCAATACGTAATCGGGAATGAGCGTGCTAAAAGCCTATTTATAAGGCCCAGAGCATTGAGAACAGTAACCCTGGTCAATGCAGAGGCCTTTGAAGCTGAGAGTACAGATTTGCAAAGTTGAGAGAAACTTGAACACAGGGAACTATGGAATAGGGGAACTGTGGGAAATTGATTGTTGAGTTGTTTGTATAAAAGCATTCTAAGCCTACTATGATTATGTATCTTGTTATGATTCATATTCACAATACTGAATTCTCATATTGTATTTGATTAGTATGGCATAAACATTCGAGGTTGAATGTTTTCAAACTACTTAAACTTCACTGACGATTTGGTTTAGCGACCAATGAAATGTCGGCATATGAAGAGCTAAAGCCACAACAAACAATGAATTTTTTAAAAAAATTTATATTCTTGTACATATTAATATTCTTTATTTATTATTCAAAGAAAAATTTATTAAATATCAAAATTTGCCTCAATATACAGTTCTCACGTCAAGCTAGAGACGACAGAAAACTAGAAGAATGGAAACAGGTTAGTGGCATTTTAATCTTCTATTTTACGATATTGCCATGAAGTTACACATATTTCTATTTAGAGTTCATGTATGTACATCTAAAAACATTTTTAAGTTGACCAATTTTTTAAAGTATATTTTCAAAGTTATTTTTTTGCGGTTTTCGTTTTTGTAACACCTTGTTTTATATCTTAGTTCTTTATGATTTTTAATATCACTTAGTACTTACAATATTACTGTATTTTTAATTTATTGCAAACTGTTGCTACAATTGGTGAAATTTTTCCATTTAGACGGGTCTTTACTGGCTGACATATTCTATTCTAACCTAACCTACATAACTTGCGTCATATGCACTCGTATGTATGTACATATTAAATATGCATTTCATAAACAAAAATACTAATATATAAATATGTATGTAGTTACTTATTTAAAAACAAAAGCAAAAATTTTTATAAACCGACAACATATGATGTGGTGCAAAGTCCAGATCAATTTATTATATAAATACATACATATGTACATTCATTTTAAATAAATTTTCATAAAATTGCATCAATCCAAAAGAGAATTCGCTCAAGACTTTAATTAATGAGGAAAATATAGCACACACATATACACATATATTTAATATACATACATATAAAGCACAAATTCTAATTTTGCTGTTTGATTAAAACTTTATATTGTACATAGGATTTAATTTTTACCATACATACTTATACATACATACATATGTATGTATACATATTGTGTATTATTTTCATTTTTATATGTACATATACATAGTGCACAAATACGTAAACTTACATGTGAATACATCTATTGTTGTTTTTTAAGCTCAATAATTAAAAATACTTTGGATGTGTGATCATATTAAAGATGAGATCGTGAACAACTGTTGCACTAGCGATCAAGCAGATCAATAAAAAAATTGCTCAGGCATGTCTTTCTTTATTAGCAACAACAGTTAAGAATAACTGTTTTTTAATTTATCCAAATTATTGATAGGTATTCTCTGTGTTTCGTTGTTAGTAATGTCAAATCGCCTGCCATGTTCGAAAAGCGTTCAACATCTGATGCTCATTTATGTAGAAGCTCTAAGCGAACAAATAATAATTACAAACATATGAAGATATGTACATAGGAAGCTAAAAAACAAATTTAAAAAAACAGCAAACAACTTGTATTGGATCTATTTTTCTTACAACCCTTATACAATTTGGAACCCATTGGGTAATAATGAAGGTACATATACATACGTACATATAAGTATGTATGTAAGTATGGTACGTATAAAGCAAAGCCAAAAATAAAATTCTTATTTGTTATTCGATTAACCCATAACATATGTATACCAACTTATCGAAAAACTTGTTGCGAGAATATCTCCAATAATTTTCATAAATTTTGCCATAAAAATTCACCAGAAATCGATTCGTTCTTCAGAAGATTCAAATTATATTTCAAAAATATCCAATCCAAGCGAACTTTTTTTATATTGGCGTGATTATTCACTCCAATTGCGTGTTCCACGCCCATCTCTATTTTAAATAAAACAACTTATTTAATAATATTTATGACTGAGGAGTTTGTAGAATTCCATTACATATTATGTGCATATGTAAGTACACATGTTTTTATGTAAGTATATGTGGACTAAGTATTCTTTCATTACACCGCTTTGGCATTTCTTCCATACCACAAACTTTGTCATCAATACATGTACATATGTAAATATACTTATGTATTACTGTAAATATTGGTATATTCAACGAAGGTCGCCTAATTTTTATTCTAATGTGAATTAAAGGTGGTATTGAACTTGTCACAAAAAGTAAAAGAGAACAATAACATGTACATACATACATATGTAAAACACTATGAAAAATATAATAGAAACTTATGGGTAAGGAGGATATCAAAATGGAAAAACACCCTATTGAAAGAAAACTTAAATGAGAAATTGTCTTTTGATAAAAGAGTATCTTAATAAAATAAACTCGGAACAATTTTTATTGTTTTTTTTTTTTTTTTTTTTTTTTTTTTTTTTTGCTTTAGCAAAATACAAAATACAATATGAGAATTTTCTATCGTATATGATTATTACAAAATGCATAACCATAGTACGATTAAAATTATTTTATAAAAAGAGCACAACAAACAATTATACTCAAAATGTGTATATTAAGTATTTAAAAACTCAACTTAATAATCAATTTCCTTTTAGTGAATGAACATTATTAAAATATATGCCAATTAATAAAACAACGAACAAGTAACATTTAACAAAATAGTATCTTTTAATAAAAACTAATATAACAATTTCTTTGTTAAACAAAAGTAACTTTGGATAAAAAGTACCATTTAATATGAAATAAGTATCATTTAAAAAGTGTCCTAGAATAAATAATTTAACTTTAAAGTGAGTTTTAATTCAAAAAGTATAATTTTTAACAAAAATAATGTAACGGTTGACTAGTGGGCGTTGATTTGATTTCCACTTAAAGCTTGCACACCTAAGGAATGATACCTTGCACACACTTTATGTTAACTAAATTTAAAACTCACTATATACTACTATAAGCTTCTCATTGAGTTGTATTTTTCGATGTCTATTTACGAAGTGAAAGCCGACATCATATTAGTTTATTTTTAAGGAAAAAATATCAAATTATATTACGATGAACAATTTGGCATCGGGAATCGACGTCTGGTAACAGCATTATCATGCCAATACGCACAATTTGATTCTTCTTTTAAATGAAACAAATGGTTTCAATTATAACGAAAACATCATTTACGTGTAAATTTCAAAAACACATTTTATAAAAAGTTTTGAACAAGTTTGTTTGAAGAAGTAATTTAAAATTTATATCAAGATTTTGTCAACGTAATTTCTTAAAAAGTCAAAATTTCACTTTGACAATTCGAAAGCAATGAAAATGTCATTCCATTACAACTATTTTTTTCACTAGGATATTACAAAACAACCAATCACATGTATCCATACACCTTGGGGCAAATAATAAGCTTATTCGTGTAAATCTACCACTTGTGTATTAACGAATTTTTGAATTTTTCTATTTCTTACCACGTTGACAGTACGTAACAATAAATCTACAATTTTAAAACTTGTTTTTATTATGTGCTACAAAAGTAATTAACACATTTAGCAGTTTAAAACTATATTTACCTTGACATTGG
This sequence comes from Germaria angustata, assembly GCA_963681545.1. NCBI lineage: Eukaryota > Metazoa > Arthropoda > Insecta > Diptera > Tachinidae > Germaria > Germaria angustata. The sequence continues at coordinate 112,024,869 of OY812999.1, read as the reverse complement.
CATAAATTTTTGTCTGGTGCTAATTCTCACAACTTCATCACTTCATCAAATATTGTATGCCAATACGTGCAATACCATGATGAACTAGCTGACATAAGTGCCAGCGAAATGTCTACATACATATATATAGTATAAAATACTACAAGAAAAATACTGTGGCTCAATTTGATAACCAACCATAAAATTTAAATATCCGGTATTAAATTTAGCGATACATTTTTAAAATAATCAAACATTCGCAAGTGTTAATTTTATTTACGTTCTTGATTTATCAATATAGACTTTTCTAATTTGCTAAATATGTATGTACATGCTCATTTCGGTAGGTTTTCTGTAGAATGTGTCAATGAATGTAAAGTTTTATCTGCGAAATTGTATTGTGTTTTTTTATTATGTTGAATCTGTCATACATACTTACATATACACACAGTAAATACAAAATAGGCTAAATCTAAATTTTCCACAATTGTTTTTTTTTTTCACAAATCAGTTCACGTAACAAAATTTCCTTTATATCAGAGTCTTATTTATACCTCGTGTTAATACACGTCAAGTTATCTTGCAATCGAAAATTCCCTTAGGTATTTAACAGAATAGTTTTCATTTTTCTGGTACGTGGGAAGACATGATAATTTTCGTTTATTTCTTAAACGATTTTGTACAAATGTACTGCAGTAAGCAGCAGAACAATGCATGACCACAAAATTCTTAGTTTCGTGATTCTGTGTACAAAACTTAAACGAAATTTCTAATAAATTTATATCAACCTTTCCCCCGACATTATTAAGACAGATCGCGAGCACTTTCTGATGTTACCTTAGAAATTTTTCCGATATTGATCAGTCATTTGTAAAATTCCTCCAGAATTTCCACCGGAAAATATCAGCAGAATTCGTACAAAGCCTTCTCGAATATATTGTAAAAAAAAATGTTTTCATTAGGGTTTACATTAATAACTTTTTGTGTAGATAAACTTTTTGTCAACTTGACTTCGTATAAAGTTGAAAAAATCTGTCATATACATACAACATATATGTATGTAATTTCCAGAAATCCCAAAAAAATAACTGACAGCAAAAAAAATCAAATTAACAATTGCCCTTATTATGATTGTCGACGTCGACGTCACACCAAATCGACATCAATATATTGGCAATTGTGAGAACTATTAAATATTATTGATAGGATATTTCTACTACTACGGCTTATAAAATTACAATTGGCCATCGATATGTTATTGCCTACAACGAGTTCAGAACTGCTGTCTTTTTTTAATGTCGACTTGATGTGACGTCGACGCGACAATCATAACAAGAGGGATTATAAAAAATACTGGTAAAAATTGCAACAAAAACTAATACAACAAAAATGGTCGTTTGGTATGTTAATAGAAGGAAGAGTATGAACGCATTAAAGATTATATAATATATTACAGTATAATATTAAATCCTTAAACACAATTTCCACTAGGCCATTTAATGTGCAAATTTTAAATTCAGCTGGGAGATAGAAAAACATTTATTCCTATCTCCATCATTCTCCAAGCTGAGTTAGAACATGGGCTGTTACAAGTCGTGACACAATAACGAAGTTTTTAAAATGTTGTAACACATCTATTCCACTAGACAATTTTAATTGCGCATGTTTTAATTCAGCTGCAGAAAGAGGAATAAAGCAACCAGCTCTTTTAGATGAATTAAAATTTCCCCAATTAAAATTGCCTTAATCGAAAGGCGTGTAATAGGACAACTGCGTGTAAAAGGGCAGAATATACATAAAATAAATATGTATGTATGTAAATAGAAATATATTTTGGTGGAATGATTACTCACCATCCATCACACCAAACACGAACTTCTTTTTTGGATATTGATTCTTCACCGGTTGTACCGTTATTTACTGATTCATCACACATTTTATGTTTCCAAGAAAAAGTTTTTTAATATTAAAAATTTTCTATGGACTTCGGTTGAAAAGAATGCAAAATCAATATCTTCTAATATATAAAATTGTTGTACAAAAAATCACTTGAAAATTGTTATAAACCAAATAAAATAAAACCAAGAACAATTCTTTGTCTTTATTCACGAATAAAACAAAACTTTATTTCCCAATTCGATAGTTTACTTTTCTTTCACTGACTACTATATAATTTGTAATTTTTTTTATTTAAAAAATATTTCCACATAATATTTATATTTCTCGTGTCTTGTAAAATAAATAAAAAGCGTGTTCTCGCTTCAAACGTTCCAAGAAATTTGTTTTAAGAAATAATTTATAGCAATAGTTTTATCACGGCGCATTAATACGATTTAATTTAATACGGGCAGCTGATTAATTCAACTCTCTCTCTCTCTTTCTCTCTTAAAAAAACTACAGCTGTCATATTTTGTGACCATATATATGTGCTTGTTGGCATGGTGGCATCACTACGACAAGTGATTATTGAATTGGTGAGTACGTATGATCTTGCTTGTGTACATGGCAGTTTTCTTGTCATGTACTCTGTCGCTACATCTGGCCTTTAAATCCAATGTACTGTGCAGCTTGGGCTTAACGTTCCAAATTTGCATTTTTAATGGCAACTAGCAGATATTAATACAAGCTTTAAAAGATAATGCAGTAAATAAGGAACGGCCGTTTAAGATGAATTTTAATAAAATATATTGCTTGTTGCGCCTTTAGCTGTTCATATGCTGACATTTTAATGTTTTTGTGGCAGCACTGTTTTCCATTGTTTTTTTTTCTTCAAACTAAATGGTGCACGTAGTAACTCTCGTTCAATAACAATTACAACAATAAATGCACAGAGAAAAAGTGGCGTGACATTTTTGTTATCAATTCTATAAATTTGTGTACTCGAAGGAACATGTACATGCACATATTTTATAGCAGAGCAGAGCTAATAAAAACACAGCAACAAATTAGGAATGAGAGAGTCTAATTGAAATGAATGAAATCTTGCATACATAGTATGTACATACTTACATATATTCAATTGACTGACATGAAATTCAATACAAAAGAATATACATATGTATGTACATACTTATGTATACAATCAATTAATCGTATACTATTTAATATTAAATTGTAGTCTCCCTACGAGTCCATAGTCCGTTAAAATAATGTCCATATACATACTTATGTTCATATATAGTCGTTACCGTATTTTCATTCATTAGAATAATGAAATTAAAGATTTAAAAATACTATTATATAATAGTATTTTTTGTAGCATGCAATTTCTTTTATTAAACAATAACAGGGATATTGAAGCGACTGTTTTACTTCCTTAGATTAGCAAAGAGATGATGTTTCTTGCAACAGATTTTATGATAGCGTGCTTGGTGTAAATACAGTATATAGGTAAGTACATCTATATTCTTGGAAAAATTGCGGTGTGCTAAACGTACAAATTAGTTATTGAACACTAATTGCTACTTTTAATATAATATCAATTATGTTTAAATATGATATTAAATTTTTCTTTACAACTCTGTTTAACTCGTAAATAACAGTTATTGGCCAGTTTTTGACCTATATTATTAACTTCTACATAAATATAAACTCCAGTTTTACAATGATTATTATATGAAACAAATAATACTTAAGTAGTCAACATATGTTCTTGTTGTTTGACCGTCTTATTTTAATTAATAAACTTAATTTATTTTTTTAACTTAAGGTCTCTTAATTTTTTAATTTTTATCGATATTTCGGTACTCATCGAGTACCATCTTCAGGAAATTAAATAATAAACAAATATCCTAATGATGGTACTCGATTAGTACCGAAATATCGATAAAAATTAAGAGACCTTAAGCTTAAAAAAATAAATTATCTTTATTAATTAAGTAGTCAACGTTATACTTATTTCAGCAGGTTCACACAGATAAATTTTTCATACTCACCACCCTGCTATTTTGCGCAAATTTTAGTACAGTTGGGAGAAAGATAGATGTTTTCTCTATCATTCTCCCAGTTAAATTAAAATTGCCGAGGAAAAGACGTATAATAATCGTGCAATATATTACATAGTTCACATATGTCAAGATTTCTTGCTCAAGTGTCAATTAATCTGTAAGAATGTTGGAGCACGTATATATAATTTTCTATTTTTTCCCCAGCTAAATTAAAACGAGATAGAAAAGTGTACGTGTTTGATTTAGGTATTTCTTTGCTCATATTAAAAAGCTGTTTTTGAAAAAGTATGAAGATTTCTTAGAACCTCTCTGGTGCATTCATATTTTTATACCACTTATATAAGATTCTTATTATAAGAATACAAAAATGTGACTGAAAGAGCGGTGTGATCTAACTACTGTATTTGGTTTTAAAATACGGCAGCACTACAAAACTTTCAAGATATATCATACCATGGTGGCAGCACTAACCTACAAGTCACACTACACAATGAAATAGGTATTTCATTATAGTAATTATTTATACTTTATATGACTTTTCAAAAATGTTTGACAATCAGGGGAAATAATCCTGGCAGTTTTCAAGACTACATGACTATACCATGGTGAAATAAAGTTATATCACCATGATATACATATTTACATGGTCTATTTTTTACAGGTCGACGTAGTTCTACAACAAACACAATATTGCACATTTTGAGAAAATATTTCTAAAATATGTTGGTGTAATGAATTTTTGGTTCAAAAGCAGTTGTGTTGAAAATAAAGAAAAACGCACAAAAAGAACACATTTGCGCTTGAAAATGTAAACAAATACAGAAGAAAACACTACTTTTGGCCAAAAATATATATTCTGTGTCCAAAAATTCAAACAGAAGAAGAAAAAAGTAAACACACTTTGACACATATAAAATGTAAAGCAAACTCTCACCTAAGCTCTGGCGATGACCTTGAAATAGCTGCTAGAGACGAATCAAAAAGGTCTGTTGGACATTATTTATTTTTAAATTACTTATTTTGAGATATTTTTACACACAAACCATACTGTATATTACGTGTGGGGCTTTTCATATACGTACGTACGTATGTATGGATGTACCTACCCATTCATATATCAATTCCGTGAATAAAAACAAATGAAATTAAAATTTTTTGTTTTAGTATTTTAACTTGTTGCTTAGTTCCCTTTTAGTTTTCCATCGTTAAGGTCGTTCGTAAGATATATCTCGGTGTGGTTATTGGGCTTTGTTAAGTGTAATAAACAAATAAATATATGTAGGTACACACATATGTACATATACTTGTATACATACATATGTAGGTAAATGGGTGCGAATTTCGACCAGATTAAAAATTTATAATCATTGTTTGGAGGCAAATATGTTTACATATGTAGATATGTGTGTACGTATGTATCTGTATGTATGTATTTTGTTTTTAATGAAAAGCCGAATGTAGATTTTATTGTGAACAAAATTTACAAAAAATTGCGTGTAAAAATTAAATAAGTATCTTTACAAGATTATACATACATCCATATGTATGTATATTTGTGAAAAATAATAGTTCTAAGTATTTTGCTAAGTAATAGCAAAAAAAAAAAATAACGCAAGATTGCATTAAAGAAATTCATATAAAAATGAATACAGATTTACGCAAGCGGAAGGTGAGTACCACGATAACGCACAAGTAAATGTGTATGTGTGTAAAAATTTACATCACATGCATTCACGAAATTTGCCTATGAAATTATTGAAACTGATAGATTTGTCAAGTAAATACAATAACAGTGTTGCCGGGTTGTCCGTTAAATTTTACGCCGACAAATATACAATTTTATTCCAAAATTTTAAATCCTATATATATGTTCCTTTCAATCCTGGAGGAAGCATAGGGTTTCTACAACAGTGGTTTTTGTTGCAGTTGTTTTCGCATTGTCATTATTTGTTTTTTGCCTTGTATTAGTTTCGGTAATCGGTTCTTGTTCCAGCTAAGTAGATGAGTGGTCTGCTGTAGCGGTCTAGGAAAAAGGGAGTGCCATTTTTCGTTGCCTAGAAACAACGCCAGCTCTTCTGTATTTTGGTGTAGTGGTGAGGAACCTCGCTAATCTTGGATTACTATCTTTATATATGAGATTTGTTACAAAAATGGAAATTGTTGAAAAAACATAAATTTTCACGAACGTAGAAAATCTGTCAGATTTTCCAAAATCCAATTATTGTATCAATATAATCTAAACGTTGGCGTTTCCTTTATATGTATTTATACTATGTGACGATGTTTTAGAACAGTGAAACTATAATTATACAACAGATTTGAAACAGACGACTCCTTTCTTAGCGGAGGTAAATAGTATTTAATTATTAAGAAATGAGTTTATTATGTATTTGCAAAACACATAATAAACTTCTTATTAAAGAACGATACAAAAACAATAACAATTTTATAAGGTATTTTGTGCATTTAATCAAGAGCATTTTGTTTTTTTTTTTTTTTGTTTTGTTTTGCGAAATGCTTCGATTTTTACGTTGTAATACTGATTTTAGTCGCTATTACATACATTGACACGTAAGTATGTATATTTGAAAATAGACATTTTTTTTACCAACTTATTTAAAATGAGGCAATGTGTAAAATTAGCCGAATGGTTGAAAAGTAGAATATAAAAAATACTTGCATTTAAATTAAAACCGCATCACACAATAGTGGTCATAATTTTAGTAGTAATTGTTCGATTTATATAGTTCTTTATACTTTATATGAACTTAAGTGGCGAAGTTATATTCTTAATGATGCGTCGGGAAAGGGAATCTCGCAATTAATTATCCCTTATCTGCACACCTGCGAGTCTCTGTTAATTTTATGCATGTCATTCTTCTATAACATGTTTGCACGGAGACGTAAAACAACTGCTTTTTGTTTGTCGACAAATAGTGATGGTTAAAAAAGTTAATGGTTACCTCATCAAACAAATTTTAATTTATGTTTGATATTCAATTTTTAAAAATTTTATTGTGTATTTAAATTGACATTGACTGCTAAAAAGTGCGTAACAGCTTCAAAAGGGGATTAAGAAAAAGTCTCGCAAGTTTGCAAAATTGCCCTATATTCACAATATACTAAGATAAAATAGTAAATATAAAATCAATGAAGTAAATAAGAAATAAATAACTATTTCAATATTTATGTACATACATCAAAAGGTATGTGCGGTGCGAACAGCATGACTCGCAATTGTAATAGGATCTTCAGCAAAATGAGACTTTCTATTAGTAAATTATAAACTTCATTCCTGTTTTTAATGTAATTTACAACCAAGAATTGCAAACTAAACAAAGGAGTAAAATATTTCCACTTCCTAGCAAATGATCAAAAAATTGGGCCTTCATAATATACGTACATTGCTTTTTTATACTCACATATTTCAGATTCTTTAAATATTGGGTTATACATTTTTGGAAAAAGGTTGTATGTTGTTCAATACAAATGAATATAAAATTCTTATATACAAAAATTCATCAAATCTGGCTTCAAAATTGCTTTTGGGCGGAGAGCAATCAATTATAATGATTGACAAAAATGAGAAAAAAAAGGGAAGATCCACATTTGTAAGAGCTAGAATTTCACTTATAAAGAGAAATGTCCTATCCTAGCATAAACAGACGGATGTTAAAACCTTACTATGTAGTTATACGTAAATAAAAAATTTCCTATTATTTTATTTTCTGTATCCTTATTTTATGGCTAATTGTGTGTTTATATTTATAAATTTTTAGCTGTGAAAGAATTTGAGTCTTGGTTAGAGAAGAGTTATTTTAATGCAATTTTAGTAGATCAATATTAAGTTAAATAAAAAACATCTACCATTCTGCATTTCCTATAAAATACATCTTATGAATTTCAGAACTATGCATGTAATTGTTGCATATCTTATCTGATAATAGGGAAAATTTTATCTTATCGCATTAAATATAAAAAAGAATAAAAAATGATGCACATACAAACAAACAAATAATATAGTTGATTATTTAGTCGTGCTATTTTTAAACAATTTAAGTGCAGTACGATTTGTGAGTAAATATTGTACATAACTAAGCAATGTAAAAATGTAACAGTTGTTATCCTACTACACAAATCAAATATTTAATTCCAAAAATAAACACAATCCTCTTTCATTTGTGTGGCACAGATTACTATATCAATTCATTTAATGAACATTAAACTTTTCGCATGTCATTTGTTTAATACTTCTTTCTAAGTTATCATTATTTTATTACTTTTGTATATTAATTGTGTTATATGCATTAGTAATGAATTAAGATAAATTCATAATGAAAAAGCAGTTAAACATATGTACTTGTGTGTGTGTGTGTGTGTAACTATATACTTTTACGGTATATATGTATATACAGTACGCTCTCGCCTTGCGCAAATGTTTGGCTGTTGCAATGCAAGTTTTATGCATTAAAACATCCAATTTACACTTTATTTACTTTTATTTTTTAGTTTTATTGCATTAACAGAGATACAAAAGCATAAATAAAACATTGATTTTACTTTAGGAAATCCAGATAGAATCGCTATTCGAACTTCAAAAATATCGCATTAATTATCTTTTAATGCGATTTAAATTTATGTTGCATAAACTGAATTGTTTTCTTCTAAAATCCAAGCATAGATTTTTTATTCCAATATTTCAGGGATTAATTTATGAAGGATATCGGAGAGAAAAAATGGTGTTGCGCTAATAGATCGTACAATGACACAATTTGGTTGTTGCAATAGGCAAGGAGTTGCGGTAATTGAGGATTGCACAAGGCGGGAGCGTACTTAATAGAAATAATTTTATGATGACAAAAAACTTATTTTTCTTTAAATACTTCCAGACTTAGTGTTATTCTTCAAAACCAATTTTTTATCCGGAAATTGTCTTCATTTTCTAATTTAAATCTGGCATCACTGATTAAATAACAAGTTTTTGCATCTCAAAACAAATTCATCTTAATTTTACTTTTTTACCGTCTCCCTCTCTGTTTGTGTATTTCTCATGTTTAAACCAGTGCTGCCGAGTTCCGCATAATTAAGAAAATTTAAATTATTTATACAGAATATTTGTATAATAATACATATTACTTCAATATTAATACATATATATATATATATATATATATATATATATATATATATATATATATATATATATATATATATATATATATACATACATACATATATATTTAATGCGATCAATTTTCACTAAGCAGCGTTATGTTGTGACATACTTAAAATTATATAATTACTTGAATACATAAAATAAGTTAAAAATTTTTTAAAGTTCGGTTTATTTTACGTAAAACTTACATTAAAATAAATTTTTTTTTATACCGAAAAAAACAATTATCCACTTTTAGTCCCGCTTAATAGGCTAATGTGCGAAACAATATTCTTACTCGTACATTTGTATGAATGTACATAAGTATGTATAGTATATGCTTAATAAAGAATCAAATATGAGTTTATGTTCAAAACTGAACATGCAAAATATCGTTCTTCTCGGATGTCGCTGCAGCCCCTTTTCAATGTTCATGTGCATTTTATCCTAATCACCACTTATTAGATGGCTCAAGTCAGTAGCTAATATGTGTTGTAATGATCGTCTCACCGGCAACACTGTTTGGAATAGACTAATGTGTGAAACAATTTTCGTGTTATTTTAAGTTGGAGAAGAAATTATCAATTTAACAAGAACAAACAGGCAACTTTAACTTTATCATAATACAAATGCTCAAAAATATTTAAAACAACAAGAAATTGTAAAAGAAAAATGTTTTATATAATATTATTAAGCAATTGACTTTGGCCGAGGTGCTTGTTTTATAACTTTAATTGAATATGAAATTTGATTACGTTCTGGTAGGAGGAAAATTAAAATGCCGCACAAACACAACATAACTTTTTGCTTTCATTATTTTTTTTTTTTTTATATTTGCAGTTAAGTACTAGTGATGACAAATCGAATAATACAAATACTATTAGACGCAAATATAATGCGATATCCCCTTCCGGTGGTTTACCTAGAGGTCTGAAAATATCCTTTTTGTGCCTGATAGTTTCAGTAGTGTTGTTGCTAGTTGGATTTGGTAAGACAAAATGTTCTTGTTTTATTTTAACTTTTGTATTCATAAGTATAAACCGTTTTAGGTTTATATATCGATACTAGTCCATTTTTAGTGCAATTAGCGTCCAAATTGGGTTACAATAAAAATCAATATGCTGTTATTATCGATGCTGGCTCTACGGGCAGTCGTGTTTTGGCCTATAAATTTGATCGCAGTTTTATAGGTGAGTATGATAATTGCATTTCTTGCATTGTTTGCTCGATGAGCACAGAAATATCGATAAAAATTAAAAAAAAATAAGAGACCTTAAGCTTAAAAAATAAATTAAGTTTATTAAATAAAATAAAACGGTCAAAAAACTTGAACGTATATATTATGTGGAATAAACGTTTTAAGGGTAAATAAAATATACAAATACATTAGCATGTACATACATATGTATATTTTATATAAAAATGCGAATTACAAAATGTGTTAATCAAATGAAAGAAATTTTAACTTTTTATTCAATATCTATTTGTCCAATCAAACTATTCGGAAAAATGTTTTCCGGCTTTTTATACTTATATAACCGATATGTTTGAAAAATGTAATTTGAGGGAAATTATATTAATAAAAAAATTTCCTGAAGAAGACGCCCAAAGGGGCGTCGAAATATTAAATAAAATTATTATTAAAAAAAAGAAAAGTAAAAAGTATATTGAAACAAAAAAGGTCGAAAAAAATAGTGGAAATTATAAATTTTTATTCATATCTCTTACATACATAATCATATCACATGCATATTTCATTCATTCATTTGACTTTACATACAATATATCACACGATGTCAACAAAACTTTTAATCATGTCTCTTAAAACATAATTTATTTTAGCAGACTATTTTATTATATTGATTTTTCTTAGATACAAGCGTTTTTATTATAAATTCTTGTAATTTATGGAAGTTATAACATTTTTAACGTCAATTCAATTTGTTTAGTTTTAATAATTGTCCTCTCTAATTTCAGACAATAAATTAGTTTTGTCCGATGAACTTTTCAAAGAACAGAAACCTGGCCTTTCTTCCTTTGCGGACGCACCCGAAAAAGGTGCCCATTCTATTAAGCTGCTGCTAGACGAAGCTCGTGCTTTTATACCCAAAGAGAAATGGTCGACCACTCCATTAGTATTAAAGGCGACAGCTGGTTTACGTTTATTGCCACATAGCAAGGCCGAGAATATTTTAAACGCCGTTCGAGATTTATTTACAAAGTCCGAATTTAGTGTCGAAATGGATGCAGTTGAAATAATGGATGGAACGGATGAAGGCATATTTTCTTGGTTTACAGTGAATTTTCTATTGGGACGTTTGTCAAAAACCAATCAAGCTGCTGCCTTGGACTTAGGAGGTGGCAGCACCCAGGTTACCTTTGCGCCCACTGATCCTGAGCAAGTACCAGTATATGATAAATACATGCATGAAGTTAATACTTTGAATAGGAAAATTAGTGTCTTTACCCATTCCTACTTGGGTTTGGGCTTAATGGCTGCCAGACATTCTGTTTTCACAAAGGGTTATACTAACGAAGAAACTTATCTTGACTCAATTTGTGTTAATCCCATTATATCAAACAGAACATGGACTTATAGCAATGTAGCTTATAAAATATCAGGTAAAGATCATGCTAAATCTACTCAGGAAAATCCGATTGTAGATTTTGAAAGTTGTTTGGATTTGGTGAAGAGTAAAGTTATGCCATTGGTTAAACCGAAGCCATTTACTCTGAAACAGCATACCATAGCCGCTTTTAGTTATTATTTTGAAAGAGCTACAGAATCGGGACTTATCGATCCATTTGCGGGTGGTGAAATTACCGTTGAGGCTTTTCGTAAAAAAGCCCAGGAAGTTTGTTCGATACCAAATGATGAACAGCCATTTATGTGCTTTGATCTCACCTATATATCGGTTCTATTACATGAAGGTTTTGGATTGGGCGAAGGTAAAAAAATTAAAGTAAGTGCATACATACTACATATGCATTTTAATTATTATAAAATGTAATTTATTAATCATTCTTATATTCCTAAAGCTGTACAAAAAAATTGATGGCCATGAAATCTCCTGGGCCTTAGGCTGTGCTTACAATGTCTTAACTAGTGATGATAAATATAATTCTTAACATATTTTTAATTTAAAAATTTCTCTTTGTAAATGTTTTGAAATTTTTGTAATAGTGCCTTAGATTATTAGCTTTTCCCACTAATTATTCTCTTCTTTCTTTTGTGAGTATTAAGAAAGTCTTTTATCACTTTTTTGACAAATTCTAAAATGCAAATGCTAATAAAACCAGGATGAGAAGATAATAAATCTTTAAAAATGTTCCGTTAAACAAAAAATAAATTTTGTTTAAAATTTCAATTTGAGAAAAAATTTATTAGCGTAAGCATATTCGGGATTTAAAAAAATTTTTTTGATAAATTGAACAAAAATAACAATTCCAGACCAACAAATAGAGTTAGAAGATTTATCACCTAGTACTTCTGTTGCGAGCATAGCTGACGTTACATCAGTTATATATTTATATATGCCGTGCAAGAATGAGACTGGATTTTAGCGGAATGGGGCAAATTCGAATTGCTGATTCATTTGAATTTAAGATTAACAATGTTAGTGAGTTATGGGGAGGGATGAAAGATGCTATGAGAAAAATTGCTGCACTGTATGGTTTCAGGTACGAGACCAATGAGGTAGGAAAAAATGCAACTGAAACTCTAGTCCATGTTAGCTCTTTTTAGTTGTAAGCGTCCTCGATTCAATGAGTTCACATATCGCAATGAGAAAAAGACGAACACCGATTACCATATTCGGACTGAGAAGAGAGTACTCAATTTGAACGACTGGGTGTACTTACACAACCTTTACCATTGCAAGAAGTTTTTAAGGATACAAAGAGTTTATTGAGAAAAATGCCAATTATACATATATCGCTGAAGACTCTGAATTTTTTTAGGTACAGGAGCATATATGTTTTGGCATTTTTCAGCAATGGAAAAGTATAAGCTCATTACCGGTGCAGATGCTGACACTAGTAGCATGCAGGAGTTAGTCTTACACTCAATTTAGGAGACTCGATGCATTCAGGACCAGGAAGAAAATAGGTTAACATTTAAAAAGGAAATGTTCCAATGAAATACTTCTTTTGAACTAATTGTTTTTAATGCAGTTGCAAAGCTGGCAAATGCCTTCCGAAACAAATAAGTATAATGCCTGCGTTCTAAGGCATATACATTCAGAGAGTAAATATAGATGATGAGCAGTTCAAAAAGTTAGCGGAGAATAAAGAGGAAGGACAAAAATCTTAGTGAAACTTATTAGCACAAAGTCAACCAATGCAAGTCGAGTACGGAAGCATAACACGGTGGTATTTAAAATTACATAATTTTTCTTTTTTAATACCGTCAGGGGACACGTACATCCATTTGAGGAAATGCCAAAACTAGGAAATCAATGCATTTACGGTCAAGAATCCGTCTGACTCTAAAAAATATCTCTTGATTTTATCTTTTAAATTATTTTGTTTACCGAAACCATTCTATTATAATGGAAAATTTATTAGCAGAAGCATGCCCAAAAACCTAAAAAAATTTAAATTTGGTATAACTTTTACTTCCCTTTCAGTGAGTGCCACAGATCACTAAACGTTTATTTTGTGAAGTGTATTTCTCTAAAATACTTGGTAGTAAACCGCCAGTATTTTAGATGCAAAACTTTCTGTGTTAAAATAGGCAAGTTTTTCTGAAGGAATTTTGTTTTTAAGAAAAAGCTAATGCATATTTTATCTGAAAGTTGTTTAGAACATAACACGAAAAGAACATTAACTTTGTTTTGATAGTTGAACCTCTTAAATTGTTACACAATATCTGGCCACTTACATATATTAAAGTTAAAATATATATGTATGTAGTTGAAAGTTTTATGTATTTTAATTTTTTCATCTTTAATAAAGTTATAAATAAATAAAAAAATATTGTTTATTATTATTTACATAAATTGGTAAATGCAAAAATAAAGCTAAAATTTCATTAAATACATGTATATAGAAATTTATAAAATAACAACAACTATATTTACTACAACTGCAAAATTATTTGAAGAAATAAGTATATAAACTTGAGTATAGCGAAAAACAGTTGAATGAGTTTCAGTTTAAATAAAAAAGATCAGTTGGTAATAAAATAGAAATGAAAACTTTTCAAAGTTTTAGCATTTTTATGCCGATTTCTGTCTTGTATAGTGCACTTAGATAGAAAGCGTTTGAAGAAAGTTTATGTTTTATTTTGCACGCTTGGCTAGATAAAGTTTTCGCCTTTTTTATACATGAATATAGTGGTTCCATATTTTTTCTATGTAACCGCAGACATTTAAGGCCTTTCCAATATTTGAGGTTTAATTTCTAATCGATCGATTACATATTGGGGCATGCAAAGTGTTGGATTAATGGGCTTGAGGCCATCAAAGCCTAATAAAGATAAAGCACCTATACCGAAAAGCGTATGAAAGATATCGGGCAAATTTCCGGTACGATCAGCGAATCCACCAGTTTCGTTATCTTGGCACGAGAGTATAAACTGTTTCAATTTCTCAGCACTGATCCAATGTAGACGACCCATTATAGTTAATGAAGCTAAGACCCACCAGGAATAACATACGTCAGGAAGCTTTTCAGGTCTGCCATTAAGGCCGCCGGAAGGTAATTGACGTTCACATAACCACCAGCCCAATTTGTCAACATCTAATAGATGTAAGCGTTGCGTTAAAGATAAAAATCCCACACAGCAGTAAATAAGGCCTAAATCAGTAATGTATGTTTACAAACATAAATTAAATATAATTTACAAGTGCAACGTACCAGCGTGTGACTCAGCTCCAGGCTTTGAACCGAAGCCTCCATCAGTTTGATTGCAACATAACATGACAAATTGTACCGCCTTCTCAATATCGATGGTAGTAGCCAAGTCCTTTTTTAATAAAGTGAGTATGGCAACAGCACAAAAGGAAAAACGCGTATCAACTTCACCCCAACGATCGCCAAAGAAACTGCCATCTATTTGTTGCAATGAAACTACGTATTTAGCTATAGCATCACAGTCTATTTCCTGTAGGGCATCGTATATGCATAATATCTGCACTGCAGATAAAGTATATAATATATGGGGGTCATGACCTTCACAAGGTGCAAAACCACCTGTCGCCGGACACTGGCAGCGTTTGATAAACTCAATAATTGACTGCCGGTCAAGGCGCCCCAACTGGTTCATAATGTCCAATGCAGTGATGCCCCAATATATGCCTGACATGCGTAGGAATTCCGTCATGCAGTATTCATAGTCATCCTGATCCTTACCATGATTTTCAATATATTCCACATGTTTCCAAAAGTGTAGCTCTTCCGAATTCTTAGACATATCATCTGTATTGGCCTTTGCAAACGGTGTGAAGTCCATGCTGTCTATTGGCGTTTTATCAACTTTTGACATTAATTTAAGTTATTAAATCTTAACCAACAAACGTAGTGGTTTAATTAAAACAGTCGCAATTTATTTAATGACACACTCAAGGTAAAACTAATAAAAAATATAACAAACAGCTGTACGAATATGTTCAACGAATGAAGAGAAGAGAAAAGGTAAAATACAACCTGGAGAATTAATACTGATGCCAGATCGAATAAAATGTTGTTTTCGACAATATAGTTTCTCTTCAACTTTTATCAATATGAATGGATATTTTTCGTTGCTTATAATTTTTTTGTAGAACTACATATGTCTTGTAGCATTTTATATCAAATATGTCATGACATGAATACATGTACATCTTCTCATGGTGTGGCACTACTTAATAATAGAATATGAGCCACCCCGTGGTAAGAATGAGGTACTAAAAACTGTCAAATTGAATAACAGAGAAAACTAGATGCAGCGAATTTGTCATCACACATTTTTCTTTTTTAACGCTTAGCATTGAAATTCTTTTTGAGGAAGTGTGTAAAAATTTTATTTTAATATAAATTTAAAGCAATGCTAAATTAAATAGAAGGGTTCATTGTCGTTGAAAGAAATTGCAAAGAAAAAAGTTTATAAATATCAAATAAGTTAGTAAAAGTATCAAAGATTTATTGCAACGCTGGCTCGTTTATTGCATGAAGGAGAAAAATATTACCAAAAGGAAGGCTGGGCGAAAAAGAAAAAAGCAACAGCAGAAAAAGAAAAAGTTAGAGCAGCAGTAGCAGAAAAGCGAAAATTGTCAGTAGTGATCAGCGGTGGTGACAAGAGTTGGAATAATTGCTACAACGGTCATCAATATTTCAGAGACACCAAGGTTGGGTGAACAAAAGAAAAGGAATCAATTAGGTTTTGATATTGAGAAATAAATAACATATGGAAGGGCTTTGAAAATAAAAGGGGAAAACAAAGTTCTCATTTCTGAATTGGGAATATTTTGTTGAATTTTCCTAAATTAGTAGCAAAATCTCTTAAGCCCACAATTTCTGTAGCAAAAAGGAATTTTCTACAAAGTTCCAGTTGATTTAAAGGATACTGGTGGTTTAAAGCTAAAGGCCATGTCCAATGGTGACGATGTTCTAGACAATTGGGAAGAAATTGATGAAGCAGTGGTATGTCTCATTTATTATTTTTTTATGGGGAATAATTCATTAAGAGATTTTTTTAGTTAAGCTCATCAGTGCAAACATTGAAAAACTCGTCAGCTTCTCCTTGTGAAAGGATTTCATTAACATCTGTTGCCACAGCTAATTCCACGAGCACTACATCTCTGCCAAGGCCTAATCAAATGAAGGTATTGCAACGTGCTAACACTCAAGAATCTACGGCGAAGCCATTGAACAAATCGCCCTTAGATGATATGTCGGCCACATTTCAGCCAGTTATGATGGTTCTACACAAACCTCAGGATGAATATCAGTCTGCCAATTATACTGCGCCTACTGCAAACCAAACGGTGAAAATTCTAAGAAGACCAACACAATCTACTGAAATCCGCAATAATGGCATACGACCCAGGCAGCCCATAAAAACATTGCAACAAAGAGAACAAGAATATGCTGAGGCAAGGCTTAGAATTTTGGGTTCTGCTAAAAATCCAGAAGACGAGGAGCAACGGTGAGTTTTATTTAAATAATTCAACGCAAAATTATTTAGCAATAACGATCGATCAGTATTTGTTTATAGGTCCTAGTAGAATTTTTTATTTCTTTTGTTACTGAATACTGCATCGCTTTTATATATCAACGTCTTATGAAATTTTGTAATGGTTTCCAATAAGTCCTAGCAATTTATAAATATGAAAAATGTGCTTTTGACAAACGTATTAGTTAGTACCTTATTCCGCGTTTCAGAATTTGCTCATTGGCATTTAAATACGAATTAATACTCTACATGCTTTCGTAGTTTTCAAATTAATTTAAACAAATAATATGTATAAAATATTTGCTATATGTATATTTCTTAATTAATTTTATATTTAAGAGCCTTAAATGAAACTACTACTTCAGTAATAACAAGTGTGACCAATTCAACACCATCCACATCTACGCCAACATCAGTTGTAGCATTATCCAACAACACCGTCGCTAGTATGGTTACAACTACAAAAATAAATTCGCCGAAAATACAGGTTGTTCCAAATCAATACAACAATCATTATAATCAACAACTGCAGCAGCAGCAGCAGCAGCAGCAGAAATATCAACAAAGCTATCAACAGCAGCAGCAACAACAAAATTATTTTTATAATCAGCAACAACAGCCGCAATCACCTGCTTATAATAATAGTCGCACATACAGCATGAATCCACTTCTAGCTCTTGGACCTATGGGTGCTATAGGACAACCAGCTCAATATCAGACTACCACATTGGCATCGCCGCAAACGCAACAACATTTGAAATACCAGCAATATCATCAAAAGTCCCCACAGCAGCAACACAAAGCCCAGCAGCAAACTTG
The DNA here is from genome assembly GCA_963681545.1 of Germaria angustata. Classification (NCBI taxonomy): domain Eukaryota; kingdom Metazoa; phylum Arthropoda; class Insecta; order Diptera; family Tachinidae; genus Germaria; species Germaria angustata. The sequence continues at coordinate 112,006,814 of OY812999.1, read as the reverse complement.
GTCGCCTGTTGTGGGCGGAAGTGTTTCCTCTTCGTCCATAAGGCAACAACAAAACGATACAATATTACGTCTACCCCGTGGCCCTGATGGTACTACAGGATTTCAAATGCACCGGTAACGCGTTGTTAACGAAATCGCCTGTTAACTGCTGCTAGAGGTATTGAGTGCTGAACTAAATTTTATAAATGTATTTCATGTAGATTCAGCTGACGCTGTCGTTTTTGCTCTTCGATCTTAATAACCTTTTCTTAAATTATACCTGAGAATTATTTTGGTTTTATCTATCGAAATAGAAAATTTGTGCTATGTTTTTCTTACCAAATTCATTTTTCTCTTTGCTAACATTTTAATTGTAATTCTTCTATTGATTATAAAAAAACCAATTTTTATTTTCGTCTTTACTTAACATTGATCATATTATTTTAATTTTATATAAAATAAATTATTAATTATTTGGTATTTTTGCAAATTTTATTACGTTTGTTCTGGGGTACAATTCTAAACAAAACAAACATGTTCGCTTTTTATATTGAAATTAAAGAAAATGTTACATGTTGTAAACTGAACAACAATACTGTATTTAAAAGAAAAAAGATTTTTTGATTATAAATAATTATACTTATACAAAATAAAAAAGGAATTGTAACAAACATGATTATGATGGATGACTTTTCTTTAAATCAAATTTTAAATTATGAAATGACAGCCTTTAAATATTGGAACTTTGGTTTTATATTTATTTATATTTTTTGTACGTGAAACATTTGGCGTTATTGTGATTATATTAGTTTTATATAACAATGTTCCTAACATACTTGAGTATTCGGATAAGTCTGTTGCACACTTTTAACGCCAGCAATGGACTGTTTGCAATAACGAATTTATGTTATAGCCACAAGCTCTAATTTGAAGATCACAAAAGATGTAAGTAAGCATTTGAATGAACAAGGATTCTAAAAATCAGACAGCTCTTCTAAAAAATTGCCAAAGTAGAATATTTTATGACTACGACCTACTTTAGAAATAAATTTGTTGAGTCGTCAGCATATAGAAGAAACCTTAAAAAAGTATGTATGTATGTATATGCATATATGAGAGCAATGGGCTTAAAATACGTCCCTCAAATATTCGAAATTCCAACGGGGGAAAAATTAATTACTAAGCCAAATGCAAAACTATTCTCCAGGCGACCTGTGCCTTCGTATGAAAAATAGGAACATTTGAAATCACTCGCAGCACTCATGTGTTTTTCACCAGTGTCCAGATTTTGTTTTGGATGATACACCATTAGGTTATTCGTCCCAAATTTGTTCAAATGGTACCGAACTAGTTTATTTCATCAATTGGTGTTGCTTGGCACTTTACTAGTTTGTTTCTTCCATAGATGGAAGTCAATTTAATGAATTGAGTTTTTTATAGCACTTAATCAATACAAAAGTGGGGCCAAACTGAAATACTTGTGACAAATGTAAAAACGATCAAAGATAGTCGAGATGTAATGCGAAAAATTTACATTCGAAGGCCAAACAAAAAAGGTCCGATTAGTATATTCTCCCTCCTATAACCTTTTTTTTCTAGTACCAGAACAATGTATTGTATATTTAGCGGTTATTACCTTAGTACTGGTCCAATTAAAAAAAGTAATTACAATGCGTAGAGCTCCTTAAAAAAGTTCAACAGAGTGATCGAATCTAGAAAACCATTACATACATATGTATATATGAATATACATATGTAAATTAGTTTTCGAAATGTTGGTACAAACAACTTCAAATTACATACATACATATGTACGTACATAGGTCCTTAGAGCTTACGAGTATTTGGTTAAAAAGGCCAGTTCGTAATTCCAATTTCCAAACACAATTTTAAGTCCAATGGTTTGTTATGAATATGATTTTATGAAAATTTAATAAAATCACAACAGCTAATATATATGGATTAATAATTTTCGGAACTTTTTAAATTCTTTGTATATTAACTGAGTAGTGTAAATTGACTAAATCTGTAAATTTTTCCCGCGTTTGAAATCCCTATAAAGTGGGAAGGACTCCTACCTTTGACATCACTGATGAATAGACTTATTGATACCTAAATACTTACAAAAGTATGTACTTATGTATGTAAGTATGTGATTTCAATAATTTTATGTAGCAATGGAAATTTTCTTCACAAAACAAATGTATGCACGGATGTATGTATGTACAAACGTACATATGCATGTACATAAGTATGTATGTACGTATGAATTGAATACATATGTACATGCCTATTTACAGTTGTTATTTTCAAATTTAAATAAACATACATATGTAAATACATACATATGTATGTACGCAATTAAAATAAGTATAAAAAATTTCAAGATTTATTAAAAATTGATTTTCTAAACAAACCAACAGCAATCAACAATCTTTTATTTTGCAGTTGCACACAATAGACGATTTGCAAGTTGAATAAAAAACAAAACAATGATAACGAGCAAACAAATCTCTTTTTACCCCCAAATCAACCGAGTAAAGGTTATCAGGCAAACAACGTTAAAAATAAAATTAAATTAAAATGAATATTTTTTGCTGTTAATATTAATATACTTATGTAAGTATGTACGAGTAATATTCAAAAATAAAATCCACATATGCATGCATGTATGTAATTATGTACATAAGTACATACTTACAAATGTATGCACACTTACATACATATATAAGTATGTATATACATACATACATACTTAAATAGCCCATAAAAAATTTGAGGACCCAATTTTGTAATTCACCATGGTGAGTGAAACTGCAATTATCTTTGTTAATAAAAACAAAAATTTACTCCAAAATAACGCATAGCCTAACCAACTTACATAAGTACATATGTATGTGTATGTACATACATATGTATGTGTCTGAAATAACAACAGGCCTTAATAACATATGAAGAGAAATATATGTATGTATGTAAGTATTCACATATCATACATATAAGTACATATTTACATATCAATATAAGTATTTACATATCAATATATAGTATTCATTCATAAGTATACTTATGTACTTATATATTTGTATATGAAGAAATAAATACATACATATGTATGTATTTATATACCTGTGAGGCTTTCATTTTTCAAAGCAAAAAATTTGGGATATTATTTATTCTGTTCAGAGTTACCGTTGAAAGTTTTCCAAAATGGGTATAAAATTCGTACTTATACAAAGAAATGGTACGAAAAGGAAATTTTAAGAAAAAAAGGGCAGGCAACTGTTGTAACAGCAATAAAAGTCCAATTAGTTTTGTTTTATTTTCAAAAATAGTCCCTCTCTGCATTAAATATAACAATATAACATATATGAAAACTCCATCCATATCCATTATTTCAAATATATTTGGTAATGTAATATGTATGTATTTGAAATTATAAAAAAAATAGACAACATAAACAAACTCCTGTGTTGTACATATTAAATATCTTGACATCACACTTGTTTAAAAATAGTGTATTAGCTCAAAATTGCATATAATAATTTACAAAGAGAAATTTTGTAACCCTTTTGATATTGAAGAATATATATTTATCAATAAGTTTTTCACTTTGACTTCAATCTTCTAGTGCATTTTCAAAAAAGTTTAGAGCGCTCATATCATTGATTTGCACGTTATTTGATAATTTATTTTTAGCATTGTTAATTTTGAAGAGCCGTTCAGCAAAAGTAATACTGTGGTAAAGTAAGTACATACAATAGAAAATTTATAAAACTTCGATATAATTTGTTGTCCAGTTTTAAAATTAGCTATTTCGTACCAAAAGGTTTACTTTGCTTTCTAATAATTTAAATTCTTTTACGAAAAACTCTGGCTCTGCTATTGCATCCTTAAGTTCCGAAACAATTTAAAACTAGCTAATATCTTCATATGATTTAATAGATACAGGATCTGAAATCGGTTTCTAATCTTTAGTATTAATTCTTGATAAAATTGCATAATAATTACATTTTAAGACCTTTTTACTACGTATTTCTATCAAAACTTCAAAAAAAATTTCTATTGACAAGATTAATGAACCTGAATACATTACTTGTGATGACTTATTTTTAAAATTAAAGTTGTAATTGTAATTTTCAGAATATAAACTAACAATTTTACGAAATTTTATTATGCAATGGCAGTCTTGCATTCAATTCATGTATATTATACACAAGAGCTATTTGCTGTGAAACATAAAACTTAAATAATAAGAGGCACAATTAAAAAAATTTAAAAGTGGCATCAAAAAGGACATAGCACATGTAATCACACAATGGTAACGCTGATTATGTTTCTTTTGAGCTCTATTAAATTGAAATGATTAGTACTCATAGATAAGTTACCAGGGTTGGCATATTTTTTTCACTTATTTTGAATAGATGAAAGCAAAGGCCTTATTTATAGTCTGTGATGAAAGTGAGGTTCGTTATAAATATATTTGATTTTATGTTATATGTGGACTTTGTGTTTGGAATATTCTTCTACTATTGCCGACTATTTTATAAATCGCTGATAAGTCACAATTTCGGCCAATGAAAAATTGGAATACCAAATATGTTTGAAAATCGCTACCCGGCATCCTTGGCTCTTGTGCCTGTGGATATGCTAGAGTAGAGACTTTACTACTATTATACTTTTACGACAGCCTTACCTATGCGTTATATTGCAGTTGTTCCTTATATAATAATAGTTTTCCTCTATATGAAACGCACAGAGTACTCAACCAGAGTACTCAACTTTGACGTATAAAAAGGGTCCGAATCATATTTTGCATAAAATGTATAACGTGCATAAAGTTTGTGTGAAGAGATATCTATATAAAAACAACTAGATTAGCTCTCCCTTTCACACAAACTTTATGTATGTTTACAAAGTTGTCGAGTCTAGTTCTAGTTTATGATGAAACGTATATTGACAAAATTATAATAGCATTCAGCATATTCCCATAAATACATATGTATGTATAAAAGATAAGTTTTGATATCTTTCATCTGGCTTGTTAACTTTTAAATCAATTTCATCTGAAATAATGCTAAATATTTGAATAGTTTTGATATTTCTCATATTTCTTGAACAGTTTTCAATTTTATCTGAAATTAGATTAAAACTTTGATTAATTTCCTTTTTCAGGCTTAGAAGTAAAAGACATCCACGAAGATATCAATTTTGTATTTTATATACGAGTATAAAATTAATCGCTTCAATTTGTGTAGATAAATAAATATTTTTGTCCTATTTAAAGTCATCAATATAATTTGTATGTATATTGTTGGTATTCAGCGATTATTTAACTTAAAATACTTTTTTTGATATGTAATTAAGCAATTACTATTATTATTTTATGTTCAATGTGATTTGCACCTTATAATAGAGGGTACAATGATTGTTCTTTCATTGAATGAAAGAAGTCATTTTATCAAGGATGACTGGAATATATACGATTACAGAGCATTAACTTTTCTTTCAGTTGTAGAATATATCTTCAACTGACTGCAATAGTGCTCATGTATTAGAATAAACTGTACTGACTTTATAGTTGCGTACCATTATGCTAAAATTAACCCGAAGCATGTTCCAGAGATTTTTTGAAATCAGTATTCGGAGAGAAGGAAATTTGGAGTGCTTAGAGTAACTCCCCGTCTACATTGGCAATTTTGTTGCATGCAATTCTGCTGCAGAATTGCTTTAGTGTCCACATTAGAAAAAATCTAGTATTGCAATTCTTGTATAAAAACGTATGTAAAACATTAAATACAACAACACCAAACATCAAGTTGAATAGTGAGGATAGCAAAGCAAAACAGAATTGCAGAGAACATTAAACTCTGTACCCCTCCCCTAGCTTCTTACTTCTCTCTCCTAAAACAACCAAGAATTGCAGCAACTAAATTGCAAGTGTGGACAGTGAGTAATTAACTTCTAGTGTTTGCAAACTTCTAATCTAATGCTGGAGTTAATGTCGACGTCGGCGACGGCGTCAAATGTCAAAAAAAAGTTGAATCGTATGTAATTGTATGAGAGCAGTTAATCTCAACGACGTAAGAAATTTGACGCCGAAAAAGTTCAATCTGTTTGAACTTTTTCGGCGTTGAGAGGTGAAAGAGAGAGATAAGTATATGCGGGAGAGAAAGCCAAAAGAGTGTTCTCTGTATATTCAATGCAGTAGTACACAGATGTGTTAACGTCGTCGACGACGTTTACATTAACAGCAAAATGAAATTTTGCGTCGAACATCACAATTTCGGCGTTAAGACGCCGTCATCGACGTCGACATTAACTCCAGCATAAAGCGAGCCGCAGGCTTTTTTACATTTTCCAATCCATATATTTTCCCATGTCTTTAAAATACGCAAATATGCTATCAGTAATATATTTTTTTTGCATAAATATTCCTATGCACAAATGTGTATGTACGAATATGTTGGCGTAATAGATGAACTCGTGAATTTGAAAATAATTGTCGAAATGTGAGTGATATGTACTGTTTCGGAGAACATTTCCTAGACAATAATTATATCGTGAAAAATGCCGATGTACATATGTATGTATGTAAGTCGTACCTCAACGTCTTACATACACACATAAGTATAAGTATGTGTGTAGTAGTTACCCTGAAGGAAATGTCACTAGTGATTCACTAGTGATTCACTATTGACAAAGTCACCAGTACTAGTGACAACTTATACCCCAGCCAATGCTTTTTTCTGTTGACATTTAACATGCACTTGTCATTGAAAATCCACTAGTGACGTTGGAACTAGTGACGAACTAGTTCCAATGGGACCATATGACGACCGTAGAACTAGTACTTCCCTGTAGACATTGTCACCAGTATTATTGACATACTCTACACAATACTTCTTTCTATTGAAATTTAAGATGGACTTATCATTGAAAACCCACTACTGAAGAGGTCGTTCTAATGAGTCCATGTAAACAATTTTTGATATACATATATCCCTACAGTTTTAGTTAAAATAAATGATTAAAGGTTCACCATAGAACAAATAAACGCAATTAAAAAATGAAGAGGCATAAGCGTGCTCTCAGAAATTTCTCTGCTCATCAAACAAAAACTTGTTGACAACTCCGTTGACGATGTCTACATATGAGTCACCAAAATAGTCGACAAAACTGGCGACTTGGGTACACTTGTCCCCATGTTTCCTTCAGGGTAATTATGTACTTATACAAGTACATATTTAGAATAGTTTTTGCGACATAAAAGTTATTTGTCTAGGTATTACAAATTTTAATCAAAATGTTACGTTATAAGAGTTTTACGCTCGTCCTGTTTTACCCTACGGAAAATTGGAATACAGGTAAGTACTACGTCGCGTGTTACGTTTTTCCTTTACACATCACTTGCACTATCAGTTGAATTACGATTTTGTTGTTATTACAATAAAAACATCATATCTCAGAAACAAAACAGCGATTATCAGTCATTCACCGACCGTTGAAATTCAGTTTCCATTAAAATATTTGTATTTTATTTTAGAAATTCAGTAGGAATTTTCGCACTGCTCAAATTGGTGTTGCTCTGACGCAAAAACACGATTCACAAACTGAGAAAACAATAACAAAAACAAATTAAAGTGTGTAAAAATAAGCACGTGGGTTTTCTGTATTTTAGTAACAAAATTTAACTAAATACATTCATACATACATTGTAAATACAAATAAACATACTTACATTAATAAATATATTAAAATAATCAAGAAATAGTAGGAACCTACTTTTCGCTAATTGGAAATAGTAAAATAAAGCTTAAGAAAGAAGTGAGAAATGTCTCCAAAGGGTAAACAACTGTTGGTTATTGGTAGCGGTGGCCGCGAACATGCAATTTGTTGGAAATTGTCCCAAAGTTCTCAAGTGGCAAAAATTTTTGCGCTACCCGGCAGTTTTGGCATCGAGCAGCTAGAGAAATGTGAAAACCTAAAGGATGTGAATGTCAAAGATTTTCTGGTGAGTAAATTACATACATACATACCTACTTGTTTTATTTCAATAAATATAAATGAACTTGTTGTTTTAAATAAAAGAATTAAAAAAAGAAAAACTTCTTTAAACCAGTTTTGTGCTGCTTATAAATAAATAAATTCAAAAAATATGCATGTGCTTGTCGTCCTGTATGGAGGCAACAAAAAGCAAACCAGAAACCCATACGCAAGGCGTATTTACAACATCCATAAGTACTTTAAAGTAAATAAGTATATTTATGTAATGTACACTTCGTCCATACACAGAGTGGCGTTTTTGTTGTTGTTGAAAGCCAAACAAATAGTTTTTATACATACTTAGTTAAATATGTATATAAATAAGTACATATACATACATATGTGTTTATATATGTTTGCATGCAAATTTATATACTATGTACATACATTTTGTTTTCATGGAGATAGTGACACTTGTTCATTATCAAACAAAATTTTAATTAATTTAAAGATTAAAAATGTTCCACAAAATATTTCCTATACACTTACACATGTAACGAATTTCAACTTTTAGACAATTGCGAAAACGATTAAATTTCAAGTTTAAATACATTTATCTAATGCTCAATTAATACGTCTGCAAAATGGAATATATTAATTAGAGGAACAAATGTAGTTTAGCGATCTCAAAAACAAATGCGCTAGGCTATAGAAAAAAAAAAAAATACAAAAATCGCCTGTAACTCATATTTTCCGACTTATGAGCCTCTGAATTTTTAGTACGAAATTGTGATTATACATATTTTTGAACGTGTCTTGTAATATTTGTAAATCAGCAAACTTAAAATTTATTGAAAACGTACAAGTTGAATACGCTAATAAATATTCAAAAGAATAGTCCCAAGATAAATTAAAAATTATCACACAATATAAAATAATAATTTTTTGAACAATTAATTGGGAAAATATTCCGAGCACGTTTAATAAATATTGATAGATTTTTTAAAGCTCTAATAATTCTTGGCAGAATAAAATTATTCACAAATTACCAAGTTATATTTTAATAGGTGCTTGCTCGATCCATTAACACGTTCGAGAGTTAGATGCAAAACTTCCGAAGGCTTAGCAACAAAACACAAGCCTGATCACACATAAAAAATAACTGCGAGGACGGAAGTACTGTTCCCCAGCCAGAACTCTGATTTGCGACTGTAATATCATTAATAATTTTCCTTTTTAAGTCTGCAATATCATTTCAAAATTTATTTTAAAGCAAATCTGTTGGAGTACATACATACATACATATATTATTAACTTTTTTGTAATAATAAGTTCCAAATGGCCAAAATCAAAATATTACTTTTAAATATTTCATAGAAAGTTATTTCTAGCATCCAAACGGATTGGTTTGGCAGCATTTTGCAAAGTTTTCCGTTTGAAAATGAATTTAACAGCTCATGACTTGGAACACAGTAATCTTATATAATATGCTCTATCCAGGAAATCTTAAAATACAATTTTGCATTAACGGAAGTAAAAAATATCGATTTTCCTGTAATCAGTTAAAAACAATCTATAACTTTTTTATTTAAGATAAATATCGTATGCATACATACATACATCCATATGTACATGCATATGTACATATACATATGTAGCAATTAATATCTGAAATTATTTTTCAAGTTCTTAGTACTACTCCGTTCGTTTTTGCCGTCCTTGTTGGTGGTAGTAAATAATTTTTTATGATCAAATGAAGTTTTTTTAACTTCACCCGTGTAGTAATCCTTTTCGATGTAAGGATGATTTCGTATATATTCCAATGAACGCGCAATATAATCGGGAATTTTAGGAATATGATCACCAATTGGATGAAAGCCATTTTCATCGGCTACATAAGTAGTTTTAATTTCAATACCCTCGGGAGAAACATAAGAAGAGGAACCTTGGATGGTACCATCAAATTCACCCTGTTCGTTGCGTTTAATCCCATTGGAGGTTTCGAAATCATAGTGGTAGGTGCCATCACCTTTCAATTCCATATTCTTATGTAGAGTTCGTGAGTCTTTTTCACTAATGCCAGATGGACTTAAGCTTGTCTTGTGATTGACATTGGTGTGTACTGATGATTGTTGATGAGATTTTTTGGCATTGAAATTAATACTATGCTGTTTACTGTATTGAGAGTGTTGCGAATAAGCCGAGTTCATGGCCAATGAAAATACTACAATTAAACACTTCATGAACAAATGAGATGTAAATTTCGAATTTCGTGCTGCATGTATCGTTTCTGTTTATTTTTATTATTATTTAATACTTACTAAATTGGTTTGCATTTTTTCAACAATATTTTTTTTGTTGTTTCTTATTCAATATACAATTCGCAACTGTTGCTTATATTCCTTCTTTTTTAGGTATTTATAAATACGAAAAGAGTCCATTAAATTTCAATGTTACCTATAAATTTTAATCCACGAATGTACATACATACATACATACTTACATATGTATATAGATATGTATGTACATACATTCTTATTATTTTTTTTAATATTTTCAGGTAGGAGGTCTCTTTTAACAAAAAAAAAACTTCTTTTGCTAAAGTCTGAAATAATATTTTAACAAAACTTGCTGATATTTATTTCATTCCGCTTTTGAGTTTATCTTAAATTAAAGGAAAAAATCACACTAAAATTTGCATATAAATGGCATTTATGATTGTAAACACACCATAACGGTAATAAATATATTTCATTTATGGTAAAAAACAATTAAAGAATCGCACTTACTAATAGACTCGAATCAACAGCATCACATCTACGAGTAGTTGTGCGAAAGAGAAGTCATCATAATCAGCCTTAAAATCTTTATTTTTATTATTTTTGTTGGATGACGTATGTACATACATACGTATCGCGTCAATGTCAGTGTTAATCGCTCTTATAGACAATGAAAGGTGCATATTTTCTTCCTTACGAATTTTACTTTCCTCTGGACAAAGAAGACGGGAGGTTACTCTGTAATACGAAACGAAAGGAAATAATGTTTTCGAATTTTAATGTTAATAACATGCAAATTCGAACAGTCTACTTTCGAATCTATGTAATTACAGTGTAACTACCCAATTAACGAGATACCAAAATATTTGAATATCACTCGTGATGAAGATGAATATTTATTGGTTTTTATGTTTTATATGGTTTACAAGAATTATTTGTTGAAATTAGTAAAAGTTTGGATATAAAAGTTAGAATGTGTTTTTTTTTTGCTCACCCTAACTGACTAAGGCGAATCCATAATTCATTAATCATAATTCATAATTATTTCGTAAAGCATGATAGTAGTGGTTTTGAGAGATGTGGAAAGAAAAGGTTCAAGTTTTGCTGAAAATTATACATTACTTTATTATCTATCGGTATTTAAGAGCATAACTCTGAAAATAATGTTTTCGAATTTTAATGTTAATAACATGCAAATTCGAACAGTCTACTTTCGAATCTATGTAATTACAGTGTAACTACCCAATTAACGAGATACCAAAATATTTGAATATCACTCGTGATGAAGATGAATATTTATTGGTTTTTATGTTTTATATGGTTTACAAGAATTATTTGTTGAAATTAGTAAAAGTTTGGATATAAAAGTTAGAATGTGTTTTTTTTTGCTCACCCTAACTGACTAAGGCGAATCCATAATTCATTAATCATAATTCATAATTATTTCGTAAAGCATGATAGTAGTGGTTTTGAGAGATGTGGAAAGAAAAGGTTCAAGTTTTGCTGAAAATTATACATTACTTTATTATCTATCGGTATTTAAGAGCATAACTCTGACCACCGGTTATCCTCAAAGACTCCTGTCGTTCTCTTTCAAATTAGGTTTTTAACGCACATTGCTGGTTTCTTTTTCTTTCTATTTTTAATCACTTTGTTCTAAGCAATGTTTAATTAATGTTTATTGAAATGATCGATTTTAGTCCTATCTTTTGTATAAATTGAAAAAAATTTTTTTTTCATATATTTCTTACTCGTACTAACGATGTTTTTTAATCGTTTCTCAACAGGCCATTGCTAAATGGTGCAAAAGCAATCAAATCGATTTGGTAGTTGTTGGACCTGAAGATCCTTTGGCCAACGGCTTGGGTGATGAATTGTTAAAAGCTGGAGTACGCTGCTTTGGACCCGGAAAACAGGGTGCGCAAATAGAAGCAGATAAAAAATGGGCAAAAGATTTTATGTTGAGACATGATATACCCACAGCGCGCTATAAAACCTTTGTAGATTGTGAAAAGGCGAAATCGTTTATATTAAAGTAAGATTTTAATATTATATTTACACGCATACATGTATGTATATATTACTGGTATAGTTATAAACAAAAAAATATTTAATTCACCTTGTGTTGATGCCAATAATTATTGATTTGTATCTAGTGCCCCTTACAAAGCGTTGGTGGTAAAAGCTGCTGGGTTGGCAGCTGGTAAAGGCGTCGTGGTAGCTGGTAATACTACCGAAGCATGCCAAGCAGTAGATGATATTTTGGGTGCCAAAAAATATGGTACCGCTGGTGAAACCCTTGTGATCGAAGAACTGTTGACGGGGGAAGAAGTGTCTGTATTGGCCTTTGTCGATAACAATACCGTACAAACCATGTTACCTGCCCAAGATCACAAAAGGCTATTGGAAAACGATGAGGGCCCCAATACTGGCGGTATGGGTGCCTACTGCCCTTGTCCTTTGATATCGTCTGAAGCATTGGATTTGGTTAAAAAGGAAGTTTTGCAGCGTGCGGTGGATGGTTTGAAAAAAGAGGGTATCGATTATAAGGGTGTCTTATATGCCGGTGTAATGTTGACACCCAATGGTCCTAAGACTTTAGAATTCAATTGCCGTTTTGGTGATCCTGAAACACAAGTTATTTTACCTTTATTGGATTCTGATTTGTATGAAGTGATGTCCGCTTGCTGCGACAATAAGCTAAATAAGATTTCACTGAAATGGCGTTCGGGCTTAAGTGCTGTTGGCGTGGTAATGGCTAGTGCTGGTTATCCGGAAACCTCAACAAAGGGATGTGTTATTGAAGGTAAGAATTTATACATTTGAGATCCTTTAAAATATTAATAAATTGTTTATTTCAGGCATATCTCTGAATTCTAATGATCAAATCGTCTTCCACAGTGGTGTAGCCGTAAATAGGGAGGGTAAATATGTTACTAACGGTGGACGCGTTTTAATAGCAGTCACCTTACGTTCCGATTTAAAACAAGCAGTCTCAGATTGTACAAACATCTGCCAGGGAATTAAATTCTCTGGAGCAGGAGCCCAATTTCGAACCGATATTGCCAAAAAGGCTTTTAAATTGTAATTATAATTTTTATTTTTAAAATACCTAATAAATTTTTACAAAACTTTTACAATAAATCCTTTTCTGTTTCTTTGTATGGTTAAGCCAAAAAGCGTCTCAACCTTCTTTGTCTTACAAGGATAGTGGTGTTGATATAGATGCGGGCGATGACCTAGTGCAGCGTATTAAACCTTTATCACGTGGTACTCAGAGACCTGGCGTTGTAGGCGGTTTGGGTGGTTTTGGAGGCCTCTTTAGGTTGAATGAGGTAATTTGGATTGAATTAGGGTTTTATTCATTTATTTGCCCCTTAATAGTATAATTGTTTTGCAGTTGTCTTATGAAAAACCAGTAATTTGTGAGGCCACAAATGGGGTGGGTTCAAAAATTCAGTTGGCTTTAAGCCAGGAATTGTATGAGACTTTGGGTTATGATTTGTTTGCCATGTGTGCTAACGATGTTTTGGAGTCAGGGGCCGAACCAGTGGCGTTTTTAGATTATATAGCCTGCGGTAAATTGTATGTCCCATTGGCCGCACAAATTGTTAAGGGTATTTCAGAAGGTTGCCGTGATGCAAGATGTGCTTTAGTAGGTGAGTTTGTTTTTCAACTTTAATAGCATCTTTTCTAAAAAAAATATATGTGTATATAAAGTTGTTTGCCAATTCAAAGAGAGGATAAAAGGCAAAAGCGCAAACTTAGGAAGTTAGACAATCATATAAGCGAGTTAAATTTTGTAAATTGAAGCAATCGATTTTTTCTTTATAAATTGGTCAATATTAACATTCAACTTAAAAAAACAATTGAAATTAACACTAACATTTTATTTGTTTTAACTATTAAAGGTGGCGAAACCGCTGAAATGCCCTCGGTTTATGAGAATGGTAAATATGATGTGGCCGGTTATTGCGTGGGTCTTGTAGAAAAAGGTCTGGAATTGCCAAAGTTTGAGTTGTACGAAGAAGGAGATTTGCTTATATCACTGCCTTCCTCCGGCTTACATTGTAGTGGTTTCAATGCCATTTTAACAGCTTTGAAAAACCAAAATGTTGATATTACCGGAAAGTCCGAATTTGGCGATGTCACAAAAACCTTAGGTAAGCAGTGTAACTTGCCTATTGTTAGTTTTTTAAATTCTTAGTTCGATTTTAGGTTACAATTTAGCTCAGCAGTCACGGGTATATGTTTTAGAAGTACTACAACTTCTACGATCGAAAGTTGTGAAAGCTGTGGCCCACATAACTTCAGGTTTAATACCCGATGTTTCGCGCATTTTGCCTTCGAAATACGAAATTTCTTTAGATTTTGGCGACCTTGAAGTACCTGAGGTTTTCGGTTGGTTGGCGGGCCAACTGAAACTTTCTCCAGACTCCTTACTACAAAACCTAAACTGCGGCATAGGAATGGTATTGGTGGTACCCAAAAACTGTACCGATTGGAAAACAATTAAGGGTGCCAAAGTATTGGGTGTAGTTAAGAGAAAAATTGCCAATTGCACACAAAAAAGTCAAATTGAAGTTAAAAATTTTGAAGAGGCTTTGGAAAAATATGAAAGCAAATTTGGTGCTGTTGGTGAAAACGAGCTAATGGAAACGAATTATCATGATTTGGAGGGTTCTTTGACAGTCAACTCAGAAAATAGATCAGAATTGTTTCTATCACAAAATGGACGGCGATTAACAGAAGTTCCAAAAACATTTAAAGATCCAATATTGATTATGGGTACTGATGGTGTGGGAACTAAAATTAAAATTGCACAACAAACTGGCCGTAATTCCACTGTGGGCATAGACTTAGTAGCCATGTGCGTTAATGACATTCTATGCAATGGCGCCGAACCTCTCACTTTCTGTAGTTATTATGCTTGTGGCGAAGTAAAGGAAGAGTTGGCAGAGGAAATAATAAATGGTGTTGTTGAAGGTTGTCGACAAGCGGGTGCTAGTTTGATAGAATCTCATATTACCGAAGTTCCCTTACTGTACAAATCAGATGTTTATGATCTGGCAGGATTTTCTTTGGGTATAGCTGAATATAAACGCATCTTACCGCATACTGAAAAAATACAAGCTGGCGATGTTTTAATCGGTCTGCCATCATCCGGCGTACACAGCAATGGTTTTAGTCTGGTACATGCTGTTATGAAATTGGCAGGAGTTAAGTTTGATGATATTACTCCCTTTAGCGGAGTGACGTTTGGGGAAGAGTTCCTTAGGCCTACAAAAATTTATGTTAAGGCCTTACGACCTCTTATTGAGAATGGTTTGGTAAAGGCTATGGCCCATATTACTGGAGGAGGTTTAACCGAAAATATACCTAGAGTCTTAAGAAATGATTTAGCTGTACAAATTAATGCCGAAAACTTTGTCATACCATCGGTATTTGCCTGGTTGGCGCAAGAAGGCAACGTAAAATCAAGCGAAATGCAAAGAACTTACAATTGTGGTTTAGGCATGATTTTAGTGGTAGATCCCAAATATGAACAAAAAGTTTTGGATCTTATCCAATACACTGATCGCGCCTCTAAAGTGGGTGTTGTAAAGAAAAGAGAGTCTCCAACAGCTCCTCAAGTTATAGTCGATAATTTTGAAAACTGTTTAGAAAAAAGCAAACGTGTTATGAATTCCATGCGTAAACGTGTGGCGGTTTTAATTTCGGGATCTGGCACCAATCTCCAAGCTTTAATTGATGCATCTAGGGATTCTTCACAATGTTTAAATTCGGACATTGTTTTGGTAATATCCAATAAAGCTAATGTTAAGGGTGTGGAGAGAGCTAAAAATGCCGGAATACCTTGTGTTGTAATAAATCATAGAGATTTCAAATCGAGAGAAGACTTTGACGCAGAAATGACGAAGAGAATGTTGGAAGCTAAAATTGACATCGTTTGCTTAGCTGGATTCATGCGTATTCTCAGTGAAACTTTTGTTAAGCAATGGAGAGGAAAATTGCTAAACATACATCCTTCTCTTTTACCCAAGCATCCAGGCTTGCATGTACAAAAGAAAGCATTAGAGGCTGGAGATAAGGAATCTGGGTGTACTGTACATTTTGTAGATGAGGTAAACATTAATTGTAGCATAAAAATTATTTTTATGTAATGCTTAATACGAATTTTTGTTTAAGGGTGTTGATACTGGAGCAATAGTAGTGCAGTCAGCAGTGCCAATTTTGAATGGTGACACCGAAGAATCTCTTAGCCAACGTATACATATAGCAGAATATTATGCCTTTCCAAAAGCTTTACGTTTAGTTGCCACAGGAGCTGCCCGTTTGAGTAAGGAAGGCAAAGTTATATTTGCCTAAACGGATATTTTGAAGTTTTGTAAATACAAGATTCGAATTTTACATATTCAAAACTAACCAAAAATATTTATTTTCTAACGAAATGATAAATAAACATATCACAAAAGAGAAATAATTTTACTAAAATAATCTAATTGCTTTATATGCAGGTATATGTAAGTACATATCAACTAAAACCAAGATCCCAGAAGAGATAGAAAATCTGATTTATCTTGTTGTTGAGTAGAGGAATTTGTGTTATTTACAGCCATTTCGGGTTTTTTCTGATTTCTTGCTATTTCTGGATCTTTTAAAATTTTTTCACCAAGTACTTCTAAATTAACACGGAAAAACTGATTTTCCAAAATAGGTACAATTAAGTTATACTTATCAATATTTTTATTAATTTGTTGTACTTCATATTTGTATCTTTCTAAGACAGTCCGCCATTTCTGTAATTCAGTTTCGACTAATGGATGTTCACCAAAATAAATTCTTTCAGCTGCTATGTTGTTTTTAAGTTGCTTCAATGCTTCGCGTATATCCCGCTGCAATGTAATCCATTCGGGTGTAAAGCCATTATCTATTAAAATTTTATTTAATTTATGAGTCGTAAAATCCAAGTACGGATTTTGCTGTTGAGCATGTGTTAAAGGTTTACCGGCACCACTTAGATTGTTAAAATCTCCTTTAGACATGGCCTCTTGTATGTAATCTTCTACCAAACGATCAAACCCATACTTTGTCTTAATGGCATGGTTTTTAAAGAAAGTACCTTTTTTTATTACAGTTTTTTCTCCAGCTTGTGATTTATCTATACGATGTTTCAGTACTCTTTCTTGTGCCTTCATGGCTTTTATTTGCTGGTATTGTTTTTGACGCTGAAATGGATTACCTACTCCCACTCCATCAAAATTTAAGTACTGCCTATGTTGGGGAGCTGTATGGCGAATATCTTGAACATCTTCGTCTTCATCTTCATAGATACCACGTCGATTTTTAGCAAATTTTTGCTGCAGTAATTTAAATGCTTCATCGACTTCCTGGAAACGCTCTGCGCAAGCCTCAGGCAATCCCGAGTCAGGATGTACCTTCTTTACCAAATCAATATAAGCTTTTCTGATGGTATTTTGATCTGCAGACTCCTCAACTCCCAGTATATGACAACATTTCTGAAATCACATAACAAATGCTTATGCACAAATTTTTTAAACATGTTTTATATGCATGTATGTATGCATGGACAGCGTTAGTAAAATTTACCCTATACAGTTCTATCCGTTTAATATGCATTTTTCGTACGATCCTTAAAGGATTAGCTGTAATTAAACTCGGTATTTTTAAGGCAAACATTCTCTTTTATGTAATTTTTTCAAAGTGACTTTTCTCTGCAATAAATACTAGATTATTAACAATTACTGCTATTTGAGATTCCATCTACTTTATAAGGCATTCTAGTTGATTGTTTTGAAAGCAAAATTGATAAAGATAATAGACAACAGCTGACTGCCTAAGGTATTATTATAAAATGAAAATGAAAATTATGTGCTGCCGTATGTCGATTAATAATATATGCCAATGTAAACATGGCAATATTTTCTAATAATTATTGGACATATTGAAATATAATATATATTGAAATATAGTATATATATGTAACTAAAATAATTCTTTAATTTTTTTAATGTACTTTACATATATCTAAAACATTTCAGGTTTGAAGATTATTTCCAAGTCTGGCATCTTCAATTTATTTCAGCCCCTATGGCCAAATATCTCACATATGTAGAAAATTTCAACAGTTCTTTTTTAACAGTGTAGAAGAAAAGACGCAAAAAACATAAGGAAAGTAGAGAACAAATGTCGAAACAGTAAAAAAGGCAACTACGAAAAAAGAAACTTGGTTATATATTTATATATAATAAATTAATACTACAGATTTTTTAAATTAAGTAAATAAGAAAGTGAAATAATTAAACATGTCCGAAAAGAAAAGATCCCGTAAACGTAAGGTAAACATGCCATAAGCATGGCTTAAAACTATTTTAACATTAAGAAAATATGTTGGAGAAAAATTTTCCCCAATTGCGAATTCTATCATAAATAAATGTATTTTTGTGTGCGTAAAATTGAGGAAAAGCAATAAAGTCATGACGGTGTCAAAATGGTATTTTTAATTAATATGTGGCGAATTTTTGGTTAATAAAGAAATAAATTAACATTTGCTCTTGTTTAATTAGTCAATTCGTAATTGACTTTTAATATCTAACTTAAATGTTTTAAGCATTTTGCACTGAAATTGAACCTACTAAATATTTTTTGTTTTTATGGTCCTACTTTTTATAAGTATACAATTTTTGTTGTTGTGTTGTCTTTTATTTTTCACAGTCAATCATTGGAACCAAAATCTCATTTGTTTTATTTTCGATTTGTTGCGGTTTATTGTATATTATTTCCTTAACATACTAAATAAATTTAGTTTGGAAAACAAAATTTTGTTACATAAAATTTACAGAGCAAACAATTTTTAATAATACACTCCCGCAAAGGTCATTCTTTGGCGGAGGTTGTGACACACAAATGCATACATACATATGTATATACATATGTACACATATGCGTTAAGTATATAGATTAACATACATACATACATATGCGTGTTAAAATCAAGTTTTGTTATTTCATTTGTTGTTATTGTTAAGAAGGTAAAATTTCCCAGTGAAAAAAAAACGAAGTCACTCTTTAAGAACGACATTATTTATCATTGCTTAAAAAATCCAGTAGTGGATTTTTGACACGATTTTGATTAAAATTATGAATTAGATCTATGGAAATTTTTTTATAATAAATATACATATTTTAATAAAATCAGCATGAAATCATTGTTGTTCTTCCATTAATAAGTTGTAAAATAACTTTCACACTCGGAAAAGAAATCGTGACAACTGGCAAATCCGTACGCCTTTCAGGTGTGAAGTTTATACGCAGTGTAGGAAATTTAATACCGTCCGAAAAGGCTCATAAGAGCAAATTTGTCATGTTGTAAACAAAAAGCTTCAGTACATTCGGAAATGCAGTACTACGCTGCAACAGTAAAATAAAATGTTCTTAACTACAACAGTGAAGCAGATGGTGTCCCAAAATATGCTTAATACGAGTCGCATACAATATTCACATAATGAAAGGCCATCATTTGATTTGGGTCAGTATAGCAGAGAAAGTTAGCTTTTCTGTTGCAGCCAAGTACTGCATTTACGAACGCATCCTCTACCATAATCGTAGTCTGAAAAATTTTGTTTAGTGTCTGAAAAAAATTGCTTAATTAAATATGTAGGTTAAACTGTAAAAGTGTCAACACAGTACAAGGGATTCTAACTGATTTATGAGTAAGAGTAACGCAAAAATTTAAAAAAATTACTATCCAAACTCGAAAATAATAATTTGTAAGTAAAGCAGTTGCAGTCTTTTTCGTGAGTTAACAACACAAGAACAAGAAATATATTATTTTTCTTCGCAAACACCTGTTTTTGAAATTTTCAACACTCGCTTGTAGACCTGAAATAGATCTTATAACTGTATTGTCTTCTATATATTTTTAACACTTGAATTAAAAGCCATGTCTCCATTTTACGCTCAAAATGTACATACATACATATGTATGCATTTCTTTACAAAGGTGAACAAAGTGTGTTTTATTAAAGTCGGCTCAGAAGTTTGTTAAGACTTACGTGCATTTCCAATTGTTACGCATAAAAGACATAGAACTTTTCACTGTTTTTTTCACAAAATTTGTTGCATGAAACTTTCTTATTCGCTGATAGGGGGGATATTAAAATATCATACGATTTCTTTCAACACTTAGAATATTAGCAAATAGATAAAGTTTTATACAACAAATCTTATGACAAACGCTTGGTGTAAATACATATATGTATGTATGTATAACCAGAATTAGAGCTAGAATAATTCGGAATTAAATTGTGAAAGTTTTAAAATGTTTGCTTTTGATTAAAACTATCTAAAATTTAAAAAAGGCTAGCAGTGTAAAATTTTAAAATAATTACGAAAAAACGGGAAAAAATTCGTAAAATTGCGAAAATTTGGAAAAATAGCAAAACATAATTTTGATGGAATATTGTTTAAAATGTTAGAGGTGAAGTGAATTTTGTCCACCGGGCGACCACTAGTAATTATTCCGACATTGCTTGCTGAATAAGGTCTATATATCTCCAAAACATTTTGTGGCTTTATCTATAATATATTCTATATTTTAAGTATTTATTTTTTTAAAAACAACTTTTGTCATTTATAAAATTGGAGATTTCTTGATGGGGAATAAAATAACCTGAGTTTTGCACGTATTTATTTAAATTTTTCATATTTTCTAAACAGATTCGATGTATTTCTAAAGATTTTTAGATATTTAATATATTATATCGGCTGAAATCGAAGAAACCATAAAAGTTAAATTGAAAAGAGCGATAAGATCTCTTATTTGATTAATTATGAGGTTAGTACACAAATGGAATCATTTATTCCTATATATCATAGATGACGATTTTTCGAAAGTCAAGGAGCTATCAATAATTAAATAGTTTTAGCTTCTAATGTAAAAAACGAAAAGCGCACTTACACCTGTTTAGATTTTAGGCAAGAATATGAGCAATAAGTTTATCGATGCAATAATGCACGATGGGTTTTTCTATAAAAAGACTTTTTACAATATTAGTTGATAGCCCGCACCGCTTGTTCTTACGAATCGTATCTATTATATTCTTAATTTGATGAAGTGCTGAGTGTTGATGACGAAACCCAAACTGTTCTTTATTAATTAAATTTTTATGTTCTCAAGTATCTTATCAACTCAACTGAGTAGGCTTATGGGTTTATACGTACGTATGTACATATACACATAAGTATGTATGTACACTGAAAAGAAAGATTAAGTTATCAGTACTTGAATCAACCCAAAGAAAGCTTTTTTTTCTTTATGTGTACATATGTACATACTATGCACAGATTTGTACATTCATATAGGTGGACATGTATATACATATATGTACATCTATACATATGTATTTTATGTATTTTAGTCAGTCATACCTTATCAGTTGAACTTTCGTCTCTAGAGAACAACAATTTTTATTTAATTAAATTTTAAGTGACGTTTGCGAAAATTATATTTGAGAAAAAATTTCAACCTCTATAAAAAAGAGTCAATAATGGTGCCATACATCGTATTACATTTTTTTAATTAGATAGGCAAGACGTTCTTCTTGTTAAGCAGTCAATTTTCAAACATAATAAGTTACTTCTAACCAGAAGGTATTCTTCTGACTAATTAATCCAAAGGGAAACATAATGTTGCGTTCTTATGAAATAACATTTAATCATAATAACTTTTTTAAATTTAATTAATGAAAATTTTTTTAATGATGTCCTCCGAAAGTTGTGGCGAAATCAAATTTACATCCATTTAAGGATTTATTTAATTTATCGAGCTTATGGTCTCTGTTGATCTAGTTCTTTTTAGAAATTATTTAATAATAAATAAATACAACAAATAAAATTTTCAATTTGATCTGAAATTTTACTATTTACTATTTTTCAAGAAATATTTCTATATAATTTAGAATACAATTTTATTTGAAATCTACACTTTCAAGTGTTTTTATACTATGCTGTAGTTATTTATTTATGTACAGATGTCCTGAGTCAAATTTATTTCTTACTATCCGAATTCTGTCGTCAAAAATCTAATGTATAGTATTATTGTATGTTGAAAGAATCTAGCTGACAAATTTAATTTTTTTAAACATACGTTTTTAAATATTTACGATGTTACATTTTTTTCAACAATTTAACAATAAATTGGTGAATAGTTATTTTAATTAAAATATTATTTGAGCTCAAATTTACCTTCAAATATCGTTATTTCGATACTAATTGAGTATAATCTTTATGATATTATGTTTATTTAATAATATTCTGAAGATGGTGCTCAATTTGTATCAAAATATCGATATTGAAAAATAAAATTTTATAACCACTAAACAAGACCTTATATTTTAATTTAAATTGTTATAAAAAAATATAAGTAGATATATTGTTGAATAGCTATTTTGGAGAATATCTCGAATAATGAATTTAATAAATATTTACACTTTTTAATAAACAAAAACTATACAAATATTTTCGAGATCTCATTTTTTGAACAGCAATAAAATTGTATAAAATTGAATATTATTGTCTTTGGATTTATATGCCTACGGTTTTACTTATTGAAGAATTTCTAAATTATAATTGAAAAATACAAATAATAAAAATAAAATAAATACATATGCACATATATTCATACATATGTATGTATGTATGTATACATTCTGATTAAAAAAAATGTTTTTTTTTACAAAAATATATTTTTTAAGTTCTCATATCTCCTCATTCCCTTTTGATTTAACGTCATGACATGGTTAGTTTGTTTTTAAATCGCACGTTTACCTGACTACATACATACATACCGAAGTGTATCTTTTGACCACGTCACTTAAAACAGGTTTCTTGTTAAAAACCGAACCGAACATCACTCAAATGTACATATTTTGCCCTAGTAGATTGTTGTATTTCACAAGTTTTCTCTCGTAACTCTCTGCACTTATTTTGAATAAAACGTTGCCACATGTTGGCGATAACTAATTGAAATTAGTATTTTAATATGATTTGAAATTTAACGAAAGTAGTAGACGATAAATTATCAATAAAAAAACTTGTGCATTTAGTGTTTTTTGAAAAGTCAATGTTTAAAGTAAATGTTAAAGCGGTCGCATTAAAAAAAACTTAAAATAGCTTTATAGACCATTGATAGATAAAATTGTAAAAAATAAATACCGTTGACCTGTAATGTTCACATATTTGAATCAATTAAAAATTGCTTAAAAACTTTCAGCAAAGTTATTAATTAAAACATTTAAACGTCTTTTATAAATAATGCGGTAATCGGCACAATTTTCTGAAAATTTATTCGAATAAACAACTTTAGAATAATTTGCGTAAAAATTAAAAATAATATATTCAAAACGATATCTTTCGAACGAATTAACGATGATATTAGATGATATTTCTCGCATACAATGTATGCTGTTCTAGAAGTCCAAAAGGTTGCTAGATTTAGAAAACCATGTTTTCGAAAATGTTCAAAAACAATTTCTTTCCGACGACAAAAAAAAAACATTTTAATAAAATTTGCAATGTTCGAAGAAGTTTGTCATGTTTTGAAAATTTACTGAGCTACGAAACCATTAAAAAAAATTAAAAAAAAAATATTTCTTCGAAATTAATTGACAACGATACCTCTCAAACGTACCATGTGATTTTAATGCAATTTGTATCATTTTGACATTTATTTTTTTTAGGAGCTGGTTATATTTATGGTTCGATCAAACGGGTGGCTTAAAATTCGTTTCAAAAATATTTTTTTCCATATTGGCATATCGCAAAAATATTTCCTAAATAATTTACTATATGAAAATTTTGAACAAACTGGTATTTTCAAAATATTTTTTACCATTAAACATTTATGTTCTTCTTCAGGAAGACATATAAAAAGGATTGTAAATATTGAATTAAATTTTTAAAGCACGAGTAATTTTTTTTTTTATAGAAATAGACATGGAGCTTGAAAATAAATAAATATGTAATAAAAAAAGTTTCAGTGAAATAATGTTAAATGTCTCTTATACGAGTAACTCTATTTTTGTTTATAGAGCACGTATGTCTTGCGCGTGTGTTGCACCTTAAAATAAAACTTAAAGTCTTAAGGCGTTTTCTTTTGTAAAAAAAGTGGTGATTCGTCGGCGGTATGATAACCGATGTTTTTTTAAATTTAATTTTGCACTTTTTCAAGCAAAATGTGTCTAGCTTAAACTGTTTTTTTTACTAAAATTTATTTTATTTTATTCCAATATAAGCGATAGTAAATGTATATGATTTCAATAAAGCGATTTTTTCAATTAAACGGCTTGCTCTTATCCGAATTCGATCGTACGTACATAAATTGTGGGCTTGCATAGAGATTTTCCAGCAGTTTTTTAGAGATCCAATTCTTTGGTACTCTAATAGCTGTCTAATAGGCGCTGTTATAATAAGGGAATTTTGGATTTTTAACTTTCCTAATGGTAGTCAATCATTTAATTATACTCTGGCTACATTTTTGTTAACTGTCTTTTAGTAGTAAACACTTGCTTAAATAGTTCAAATTGTATAGTTTTGTTCTCTTTGGAGAAAGTTTATTTTATATTTATATCTCAATAGTGTGTCTGTATTTGTTATTGTTGTATAGTTAATATAGTTATTGTAGTATGTGCTTTATTTTTTATATACATACATACTTACATACATACATGTATATTTTGTTTGTTAAAAAGTGGGGGGTTTCTCTGTTAACTGGTGGCGGTCATGATTCAGTGATTACTTTCAAACATTGCAGTCAACAATTAGGTTTTAAAATTCTATTTAAAAAAATTAACAACGTATCAGAATTTTTAATATAAAATAAAAACAAAAAAAATTAAAAATAAAAATACAAAGAACTGTTAATTAAATCGCTTTTATCTATTTTAAAATAATTTCCCTATAAAAATCATTCAAAATGTCAACTGATGAAATTGTGGAGGAAAATGGTTATAATGTGGTGCCTGAGGATGAAGTGGTTAACATCTTTATTATTTACCTTTATTTTGCATTTGCATTTGTGCTTAAAACATTTGTTTAAATATTCATTTTAATCTTCATAGTATATTTAAGAAATTCAACAACGTGTCATTTATTTGTTTATATATGCCTTTGTTCGACATTCGAATGGTGTCTTACAATTTTCATTATTTTCGTAAATTATAACAGTTGTGAAATGTTTTTTTAATGTTAAACGTATTACATATTTTCACACTAATTTCTATTCTTGGACTGTGCTGACGGAGGTTTTATTATAAAATTCTTAAAGAAACATTTTTTTCTTTGTAAAAAATGAGTGATGAAGACTTTAACGATGTAAAGGAAGTTTAATTATTTTAACCACAAACTAAACTATTTTTAATCATTTAATACGACTAGAAAGAAAGTGCGAATTAATATAAAAATATGTGTTTTTTGCATTAATTTAGAGCAATTTGTTTTTGAACGAAAACTTTTTTGAAGTTCTTAAATGCCCTTCAAATTATTAAGACTAGCGAATTTGAGCAGAAAGGAGTTTTTAAACTCTACTCCAAAATATTTACTATGTTCTATCATTCTGAACTTGATTAATCAATTGACAATTCCAACTACCGTTATAACGTTTCATATGAAACCGAAGTCAGTAGGAGAACGTCTTATGAAAAACTTCAACTATCATTTTTACGTTGTGAGGTCCTCATACTGCCCAATAGCGGGATTAAAATGTATTGTTTCCTATCGTACCAAAAAGTATGGCTTATTGTAAATTCTTAAAAATTTGTTATAAAACTTGCACTCCCTGGTTATTAATGATTTTTTTGGGAGTTCGAAAATTACTTTATATTTTCGATGACGTAGAAATTATTTGATTTGTTTCGTCATACATATTACAACTGTCAGATGACACTACGAAAAAAATGTCTTTGAAATCGGCGTTACTTTAAGATAAAATTCGATTGCAGTTTGAAAACGTGTATCAATTTAATAGACTATAGTATTTATTAAAATTTTTTAAAATATTGTATTCGTTTTAGAGAACATTTCATTTGATATGCACTATTTTTCTTATTGAAACCCTGGCATTATTGATTGCTTTTAAAAACTGTTGCTTTTTGATAAATCCAGAAAAAATTAGATCTTTATATACATAGTTCACACTTGATTTGTTCACATTAAATTCAATATTACTGGAATAATTCAAATTAAAATAATATTCCATAACCAAGTTCAGTTTTATTATATTTGGGCCGCCTTTTCGTTATCATAATTGAGTTGGCATATGAAACCAATACGTGAAATATTTAATCGTCCTAAAACTTATTTCCAAAGTTATTAAAATTTATTCTATTGTGAAATATTCAGATTAGTAATGGTAATATATTTCCTAACAGGAATATACGGGACCTGGCGAGGAACAAGTCGAAAAACCATCCAAAGATGAAATAAAAGTGGCCAAATGGATGAAGAAGAATATCAAGACGAAAAAGACAAAATTTTTAAATCACAATGTTGAGTATTTTACCTCAAACAAAGCCATCGATGCCCTAATGAAATCCACATTTGCCGAAGGTGATTTTGCTCTCTTCACGACACGCGAACAGGCTGTGGAATTTTTGGATGTTATGTTGGAGCACAAGTTTTTCCATCGTGCCAAAAAAGTACCCATCAGCATAGACGATTTGCGTGGTGTAAAGACTCCCAAAAAGGAAGAGAAAAAGGAAGAGATCGTCAAAGATAAGGCAGCCAAAAAAGAAAAAGATGATAAAAAAGATACAGAAGCAGAGGCTGAAGCTGAAGCTAGCGGTAATAATGGTGTAAGTGATGAGGCTGGCGGAACTCCGGTCACAGGAGAAAAGAAAGAGAAGAAGAAACGCAAGATTCGTTTAGATATGCATCCCGAACAGGTCTTTGTTGATGGCTCTGAAGCTTACGTGTGGATTTATGATCCCATACCCATACACTATTGGATTTATGGTTTAATATTATTATTGGGCGCAATAGCCATCTGTATGTTCCCGTTGTGGCCACCCATGCTGCGCAAGGGAGTCTATTACCTTTCTTTAGTGGCAGCAGGCTTTTTAGTTTTCATATTGGCTTTAACTATACTGCGTTTGATCATATTCATCATAGTGTGGTTGGTGACAGCAGGCAAGTTGCATTTGTGGATTTTGCCCAATTTAACTGAAGATGTAGGCTTCTTTGCTTCTTTCTGGCCTTTGTATGAGGTAAGGCATACTCGTATGTACATGTATACACAATTTTACTTAATATACATTTCTTATATTTACTTTTCTCAGAGCAAATATGTTACGGACGAAAAGTCATCGGTGAAATCGAAAAAATCCAAATCGAAATCTAAGAAAAAAGATAAGGAGAGCGATATTGAGGATAACGACGAGGCACCCGATGCTATACCTTTAGAACCAGAAAAAATTGAAGAAATAAAGGAGCATGATGCTGATATTGAATTAAGATTGCGTAGCAATGCTGCCTCTAACGCTAAAGGTGATACTGAAGATGAGTCTCATAGTGGCAGCAGTAGTGCAAACGAAGCGCCACAAGAATTTGATGCTAAACGGTGAGCTTTTACTATGAACGAAAATAAAGAATTTAAGTTCTACTTATACAAACAGTTCCTTAGTTCTATCGATTTCTTTTTCTGTTCATAAATTTCATTAAAAAAATTGTATTCTTTTATCTTTAAGATTTAATTTTTAACCGCATGTATTTATTTGCTAACTATTATAAAAATAACATGCATTTATATTTTTATTAAAAATAAACTTATTTTAACAAAAGTTTCCTTTGACGAGACGTTATCATTACATTTATTACTTTATTTAAAATTGTAGGCTGGTCACATTATTGTAATCTTTTTTTTTTTTTTTTTTTTTTTTTTTTGAAAAAGTGCTATTCCTTTTAAAAACTTAAAAGGTTATAAAAGTTATTGCTTTCATAATATTTGCTTGTTGTAAAATAAAATTCTTAAATATTCATATTTTCTTTCGCGAAACTTAAAAGTATATGTAATTCATTGAAATCGGACCTGAAAAATTGCAATGTTCTGTATTAGATTAAAAATGTGATAAATCTGGAGTTAAAAAATTCTGCTTTTAGTAACCACAAAAAAAAAAACTAGAAATTGAAAATAAAGATCCCATAAACTAGGTTTTTAAGATTCTATTAATAAAGTATTTAGGATACTATTTTACAGAACTTTTTGTCTAAGAAATGTGTTAAAATAGTAAAAAATTAAAAAAAAAAAAAATAAACTCAAAAAAGGGTCATTTGGTCAGACCGACGGTTTTACAAAAGCGACCCTCGTAGGTCAAATTAGTTGTCTTGAAAATGTTAAGAATTTCTTTTTATATAAAGACAAGGTAAATAAAAAAGTTTTAATTGGTAAATAAAATTAAAGCAAATAAAAAATCCGTGGATTATCTTTTACACATAAATTTTCCAGTCGAGTTAACCGTCTGGATTATGGAAACTACACATAACCCATGCGTTTTAATGTGATTTATACGTATAAAAAGCTTTAACATTACAACATTGTTTCTTTCGTAACAATAAACCACGAACAGTCTAAAGATGAAGAAAATTTTTTAATTTGCTAAATGTTTAACATATTCGTAAATGTTGAAGGATTAAATGAGACTTGCAACAAATAATATACTCATGTTTAATACAATGGTAATCTAACCAGCTATGATCGAAATGGCAATGCATTCAGGAAACATCTGTTTCGCTTCTTTATATATGAGTTGTATCATTTGCCCATATATTTAAAAAAAAGTGACAATGTCGATATGGACATACGGAATTCAAGTGTGGGGCACTGCTAGCAACTCCACCATAGAAATACTTCAACAATATTAATCAAAATGATACATACGGTAAAGAGGCTTCATGTGCTTGACCTTCCGTTCAGAAAATAAGCATGTAAATATTTAAAATAGTCATTGTAAATATGTAAATATAAAAAATAAATTTAATATTTTATTGTTTGTTGTTGGCGTAGCTGAGTATATGCCTGCATTTCATTGGCGCTAACCAAATCATCAGTACCCTTTTAGCCAAATCATGATTGAAAGCATTCAAACCTCGTATACTTATGCCACAGACTACAAACACTATATGAGAATCCAAACAGTACTCAATCATATTTTTCTATTTGTAATCAACAAAAACACATACTTCAGTATAATAGCTTTAGAAAGCTTTTGTACAAACACAACACAACAAACAATCATAATCGACTTGCGTCTTTTTATTTTTCATTTTTATACTCCGCTAAGCCAACAACAGGCAATAAAATATTAAATAGTTATTTTGGAGTATATCTCGAATAACAAATTTGATAAAAAATAAATTTGTATAAATATAAAGCATTGCATACTTATAATTTTACTCAGATTAAAGAGCACTAATGAAATACATACTTATGTATATTTTAACCTTAATGTAGGTTAAGACTCATGTGAATATTTATTTTTAATTAATTTGCTTATTATTGAAAAATAGAGTGCAAATAAAAACAACATGACAAAAAAATATATATCTTCAAAAAAGTAACAATGACGAGTACGTTACAGTCGACTATGAGCCACACTGCATCCGGTGTAATTGATTTATGAAAGCGAACAGTTGGCGAACGATTTGTGCAAAATGACCCTGGGCATATGTAGAGCGCTCTACCAATTAATAATTAACCAAGTTAGCACTTGGTTGGTATTTAATATTCGACCAGTTATGGTCGCAATACCCTTCTGATTTAGTAGTGCGTATAGTGCATATTATGTCGTATAGGTGTGGCGTATGATCCTATAAAAAGGAACTAGTTCATGGTAAATAATATTTTTTTGTTTTATTTCAATTTAAAGCTGTCTACTTCCAATAAAAATACACCATAATATAGTAATTAATTAAAAAATCAATTTATTATAGAAATTATTGCACAAGATATGGAATTTGAGTAGCATTGAAAATCTAGGGCCCTAAAAAATCTCGAAGAGTATCCGATTTACGAAGAACTGAGTGCAAGTTCATATTCTAAACTCTTACATCGCTATTTCTGCAAATTTTGCAGCATCATGGATTTGGAATTAACAATCTAGTGACACACAAGGCAGTACTGCTATAATTAGTCGCCTAGCCAAATTTCTTAAAACGTCTATAGGCCGTCTAGTACTTGTTTGTCAGAAAGTTTCTATATCTTCTCTTATAATATGTCTAGCGTAGGCGCTGTGATGCAACCAGCACTGCGATGAGCTAGAGATGCTCTTACCTTTTGTAATATGTTGCTGTATGAAGGAACAAAGATGATAAAATGTATATTGTTTCGGTTGACCACACACTACATCTCCAGGACTATGTATACGCTAATATCAAGTTTAATTTGCGGAGAATTTTCAGAGCAACTAAAAAACGGGAAACGAAATTTTTTGGCAATGATATTTCTCGAACCAATTGGTTGGTAGATTTAGGGGAAAGTTACGGCATTCGATGTAAATTTAAAAGTCCAGAAATGATCGAATTTAGAAAACCGATTTGAGAATTTAAACAATAATATTCTTTTCGAAAATTTATGACAGTGATGTCTCTCGAATGAATCAATCGATTTTAATATAAAGTTATCGCCGATTGACGATGATTTTTTTTAGGTTATGTTTTAAAGGTTTTAATATTTTTTATTTTCGAAAAATCAAACAATTTTAACCGTTGACTTATTTCAAACTCACTGGACATCTTTAGAATAATGTAAATTTTGTTCTGAACTATATATGTATTATATGTCTTATAAAGGCAAATAAATATGTATATAAATGTATATATAATAAAATAAATTTCATTTAAGTTTCTTCTAATGCCTTCTCTTATTTCGTTGCAGTTCACAAAATCAATCGGAATCTGAATCAGATGGCAGGGATTACGAAATTATTAGCTCGAGTGAAGTGCAAAATGTGAAATGAAAACCCTAAATTTACGAAATCAATAACAATAATCTTGAAAATATTTTAAGAAACAAATCTATCATTCTTAAAATTATTTCGTTAAGAACTTTTCGAAAAGAAAAAACAAAACTAAAAAAGAACTGCTTAACGAGTTCAATAAAATGTTAATTATTATTATTTTTTTAAATTTTGTTGCAAAAATATATTCTTTTCACTTTAACAACTATTGGCGATTTCATTTTAATAAATACAAAACATTAATTACATTAATAACTAGGGAATATTTATTAAAAACATAAAAATGAATAACTGAAAAAAGAAAAGCATTTTTTGTGAGCATTTTTTTATATAATTAATAAATACTTACATACCAGTGACAATTTGTAAAACGCATATATACCGGCATATTATGGAAATCACGTTTTGTGAAAGTGATTTTAAATCACATTAAAGGTGTTCTGTAGACATCTTTTTCTGATTTTTGTGGTTTTAAACCGATTTGAGATCACATGCTTGTTTTTTTTTCGAGTACTTTACTTTAAAGTTCACAATTAACTTTTTAAATAAATGTTTGTAGTAAAATTACACATTTAACATAAAAAATACATAAAATTGGAAAAAAAGCTAGAGGCACTTTTCATTATAAGGAAAGCTTTTTGCTTTTGTGATATCACTTTTATTTTTTAGTAGTCTAATATATTTTGTGTTTTCGAAGAACTAAGTCAACTAACTACATAGTTTTTCGAAAACACAAAACATATTCGAAAATACAAAATTAATTTTCAGCGAAAAATATGTGTAATTTGTACGAATACAAAACTTAACAATTATTGTTGAGTAGTTTATAAAATAATTAATAGCTATTTCTTGTTTTATCTAATTTTTAAAATAGTAAGGCAAATGACAACAGCGGGTTGTTGCGCACAGCGGCAGCTACGGTGCCAAAATCAAAGCCTTTGCTGCCCAACTTTAAAAACGCAAAAGTACTTCGTAAAGTAATTTTTAATTGAATATAGAAAACAAATCGCAATTTATAAAAAAATGTAATATCAGCTCATTTGCAATTGATATTTTAACTAAAAAATTGTAATTAGTTTCACTAAATAACAAAAACGCCATTAAACCCAATATAAAAAAATCAGCTGCTTCCTTGTGTTTTCGAACAGTTAAAATCACAACGAAAAACTCAAAAACTTGTAATTTCCAGAACAGCAACCAATTACATTTGTGATTTCAAAATATGAACAAATATGATTTGAAATTACCCGATTTACAGAACAGACCTGATACTAAAGGAATTATATAATTCAAATTTGTTTTCGTAATAGTTGTTTTCGTTTTTTAATTCTATAAAAAATATTTTATATGTAGGCATAATTTTTCGTATTTGCAATTGCTTTTTTTCCTTCTTGTTGTGACTTTTTATCATTAATGACAGATACTCTTTCATATAGTGTGTTACTTTATTTTTTTATATGTATACATATATAGTACATGTATTATCTTTCTATATACTTACATATATATATTGTATTTAATTGCTTGAAAATAGCTTCTTTAAGTTGATCAATAGAATAAAACAATATTAAACGAAATTCATACATCATGCGATGCATTTTTAGTGAAATACTTATATCTATGTAATTTAATATAAATAAACGAGATAAACTTTTAAATCTTTAGTTAAAGTAATAATTCGAAAATACTCTCGAGATGTTATTTTTATTTTTAGAAGCTCTTCCTCAGTATTAAAAAATGTAAGTTCATAATTAAGTATTAGAAATAAATTTTAGTTTGTTGCAAAGTTGACAATTGAGTCGACGGACGATGTTATTATGTGTTTTACAAGTTCAAATATTGTTTATTAAAAAATTTCGCATCTAAGTTTATGGTTTACTCCTTTCGACAGAATCCTTTCTTGAAAAGGCCTTAACCAAGTAGAAAAATAATCGTAATGTGAAATAATAAATAACTTCCACCAAACACAAGACGCTAAAGCCCAGAAATAGACCAGCATTGCCACCAATGGAAACTGAAGAGAAATGAAATCATCAAAACTAACATCTATGCCAAGTGAAATATAATTAAAGATTTTTGATTTTAAACAAAAGTTTAGAAAAATATTAAAAGAAAAATTAAAAACAAATATTGGATGTAGAAGCAAATCTTTTTTATATATTTTTTCTTAAATTGCTCGCACATATATTTCTCTGAAATTTAAACTAATGAAACACGTTTTGTTAATGATGTGAAATATTCTTAAATCGTGTACATGTATCTAATGATTATGAAAGGTAATACAAATCGAACAAATCAATAAAATTATATACGCTTTAAGTTAAAATATTTAAGCTTAAAAACACTAGTTTTTCAAATTTTTGTTCCAAGTATGAAGAAAAATTGCTTGTGTAAACAAAATAAAAAAAGTTTCATAAAAAATTTTTTTTTTTTTTTTTTTTTTTCACGCTAATATATGTTTATTGTATCTTCAAATAATTGAACTAACAATAAGTGTTCAAATCTTAAATATATAAATAATTATTAGGCCCAACCAGTGTCGGACATAAACTTAGTGATAATAATTAATAATACATAAAATTCATGTTACGCCATAAAAAATTAATTTTAAAAAATATTTAAATATTTTTTTATTGCTAACAGTTTTTCATATTTGAAATATTTGATTTCAATTCAACTTTGCATGCACTAAATCAAACGAAATTGGAAATTATTCGATTTCAAAAACGAGCCGATTTAAAGAACAAAAAATCATGTTGTGGTTAGAAAATCTAGGAGCGAAAACAAGCATTTGCTGATTTCGCTGTGCGGCTTAAAATAAACTAAGATAAATAAAGTTAATGTACGAGTAGCAAAGCTTTTTTGCGAATGCATGTGGAAGCAGAATGGATATGAAATAAATAATTGTGAAAAGTTTACGCACCCAACAAATCGGTGAATGAAAATATAATCTGACGTTTTAGACGATACGTGGGCAAATTGATAATGGTAAACAACATGCTATTGCCACCGGTTAAAGAATTTGCCTTTTGCAATTCCTGGAATAAAAATGTCATAACAAAAAGTATTTCTCAAAAATCTATTCTCTATTATTCTTACATGTTTGGCTCTTGCGTTAACAATTGCATCTTGACAGTTTTGTGCACAAAAGCAGGGCGCCATTTGCTTGTTGCCATATCCGTCCACTTTATATAATTTTATAAAGAAATCTAAAGCGTAGAAAACAAAATAGTCAAATGTTGAATTTGAAATTCATTATTCAACGCTCACGTGCATTTTGAACGAAGCATTCACGTAAAATTTTATAATCGCACACAGTTTTAGGGTTTTTTACTGGAATAACGAGAGACAAATTCAATAAAAACTTTATTCAAAATATCTATATGGGGTAGTTTCAAAAATTTTTGCGATACAGTTTGAAATTCGAACCCCTCCGATTTTTTTATCTCCATTTATCTGCGCATTATATGATGCATCGCTCCGAAGTAAAAAGAGAAGGAAAAAAAGTTGGACATATCGAGTATATTTGTGGAAAATTATTAACATTGAACATTGTATAATTTTGGAACGCGTTGACAGACTCAATTCAGTCCCAGCATAAAAAGTGAGATCTTTTTCTCGGGATATTGCAATAAAGACAAGATGGCGCATAAGTAATATCATTCTTTGAACTGGCTGCCATTTTGTTATGAATGACAAAAAAACAGGTCTGTTTTCATAAAAAGTGTAAAATTGATGACTTTAATTGAAAAAAAAATTATATCGCTCAAATGGCCATCTTCCGAATTGATACATAATTGCCCTCGTTTTACGGTATTTTGAATTATTGTTCGCAAAGCATGTGCCTCAAAATTGGCGATTTCTTCTTGAATTTTAGTTTTCAAGATTTTTAAGGTTAGATCTAGACGGCCGGTGCAAATCTCCAAAACGTGAGATCACTCGAGTTGGAAATTGGGGTCTCGAAATCATTATCGTTCCCAGAGCTGTACGAGCGTTTGCTTGCAGCAAAAAAAAAGCTCGTTTAACATCTGTACACTCATCATTTACAGTTACGGAGGTGCCATCGGAGTCTTAAGAAAAGGCCAGTGACATTTTCATTGGAAATGCTGCACCAAACTATCAATTTGAGAGGATGCAATGACTTCATGCATTTCATGTGGATTCTCTGTGCCCCAGAACGGCAAATTTAGCTTGTTGACATAACCACTTAAGTGGAACACGACGATATGTCCAACTTTGGGCCAATAAGTCATGTCATACTAGTGTAAAAAATCAAATTTGTGCAAAAATTCAAATTGTATTTTTGGGTTGAAAAAATTTGAAATTACCCAGTTTCTATATTTGAATTTTCTTCTTACTCCGATTTGGATAAAAATGTGGTATACATTTGCAAGTTTTATAAACCAAATTCAAGCGACACTCCTGCTGGCAAATGTTGCGTGAGTAGATGGGAAAATGGGTCAAATTACTCTCATGTTGGAAACGGCATTTGCGCTGGTCCACACTAGCGCCTCTGCAGGAGAAATGAATAAAATGCAACAAATTTTCAGAACAAATTGCTTAACGAAAAATTGTAGCAATAAAGTACTTTTCAAACCCCTCTTCAGTTACGATCTCAATGCAATCTACATCAATCTGCACAGATTTGTTGGTATATCCCAAATTATGATCAAGCTGCATGATTTCATAGGAACTGTGTAGAAATCCCTTAAAGAAAATTCCAAGAATCATTCATTACATTCCCATAAATTACACATTTTATCTATTGATAATATTGATAATAACCCACATCTATGGATGAATGGTTGAAACCCAAGAAACTATAACTGACATCGTTGTCGAAATAACTGCTCTGCTTAATTCGTATAGTAGACTCTAGCCCTCTTATTTCATTTGGCGGGTATTCACCCCAAATCAAGTACGAAGAGGTGAATTTTTCCGATAGCATTGTATTTGTCATATAGCAAAGACCATATTCGGTTAAAATTTGTCGTGTTTCAATGATCAGGTCTCCCGAGCTACTACGAACTTTGTACGCAATGTTTTTTAAATCTGATTTATATTTGATGGTGAAATCGCCTGTGACATTATAAATAAGTTCCATGTACTTGTTGGGTTTTATATTTAAACGATCTAAAATCATGTCGATTGATTTGTTATTGGGTATTTCGTGGAAATTGGAGTACGTCGAATTGGCCAATTTCTCCAGAAACAAAAAGAACACTTCTTGATCTTTGGGTGAGAGATTGTGTTTGCTGTAATTAAAAGTTAATAAAAATAATTAAAATATTTAATTTGATTACATGAATCAACCTGATATTTAGATAAACGTTAAACGTTTTAAATTAGAGCAATAAAAATAATTTTTTCTTAATAAATTGAACAACAAAATATTGCATCTTTTCAAAAGCGATAACGCCATTATATTCTTATAGTCTTATCCGATATACAAACATATGTACTTTTCCACTTGTGACGAAAGATTATTAAGTAAAAAAAAAAAAAAAAACAATTCACCTACCGACAATATTCATTAAATAATTTGACGTTTAAACGATTTAATGGACAAATGGTGACACCTGGCATTGTTGTATTCCAGTAGTAGAAATCTCGCTCGAGACCAACAACTGTGCTTTTTGTGTAATAACGATCAACAGATTGCAAACCGATTTCCACACAAAAACACATCGATATAATTAAGAGCGTCACCCAAAGGCACCTTTCAAATAATGTTGTACGTCCGGGCAACACAATGGGATGATGCAAAATAAGGAACAGGAAAACAAAAATGTTTAAATTAGAATTGAGTCATTTGATTGCATAAAACATGTGGGTGAATGTAAGTGTACACACACACACACACACACACACACACACACACACACACACACACACACACACACACACACACACACACACACACACACACACACTTAAATAAAGGTCTATACAAATATGCCCTCCCAACTTAAATATAAACAAACAATATGCATTTAGTTTGGTTATGATGCGCCTGTTGCAGTTATTGTGCATTTACACGTACTCACTTTTCAATTGTTGTTAGTCCTCCCTTGACCACATACTGCAGTCCATGTATGTTGCTGTCCTCAAAATAGGCCGCTACAAAAGTGATAATGGCTTTTGCAGTTTTTCGCAATTTAGTTTTTGCTTGTGTAGTTGCTGTTTCGGAATCTATAACAATAGAATCTCCATCATTTACCCATGAGTTTTGTGGGGTCCTCTTAGACTTTTGATAAATAGAATACATGGCGATGTTGCTACTACAGGCGTACACATGTATTTTTTGCGCTCAATATTTTATAAGTCTGCCGTCAGTGATTTGATAATGAAAATGTTGTTTGCAGCAGAAAGTAAATGATTTATAATACGAAAACTTAAACGTGGTCATAATAGGACGAGAATAGTGAAGATGTAGGAAAACTGTGAAATACAAATGCGAACATTTTATAACACTCCGTTTGAAGCGAATTATGTGTGTCTGTTCGAGTTCGAGTTCGACTATGTATGTATGTATATAAAAAAATAATTTATTTGTTGGAAATGTATGCGGAATTTAGGATTGATTTATAAAATTGCAAAAAAAACTTCTTTTTCGAAATGTTAAACTATTAAATTAATCAAGTTTATTATGATGAAAATAAAGAGTTTAGTTTTGTAGTCAAGGAGTTTGAGGTACAGTTTTTAAAATATTCTATAAGATTACTAATGCCATAAAGCAAATAATAATTGTTGTGTTGAAGTTTTGACTGTTTTGCATAAAAGTTGCAAACATAAACTGGGCTAACTCCGTTTAATTGAAGAATTCGCTTATTATTATTAATTTCTTTAGTTCCTATGAGGAGCATGGGGACTCAGAAGAATTCGCTTAGTCGAAATAAAATTTTCTCAACTACTACGAGTATCATCGATTATTTGTTTTTTTTTTTTGAATCAGTACTTAGTACTTAGCCCAACTCGTGAAGGAGGATGGAGGTAGTAGCTTTTATGGAAGTTCGAATTGAACCTTTTAAGGCAGGAAAAAAATCTGTCGAGGGAGTCTATTCCACATACGAACTGTTCGGCCAAAGAATCAAATTCCCTTTAAAGCGTGGTGTGATTCACTGGCATATCGACCACAAATATATGCTTTATCAGTGAAGAATGAGTCACTCTTAAGTGTGGATTTCGGAAATAGATTTTATGATTTCATTGGAGTACATTAAATTGTTGTTACAATAAAAAGGTTGTTGCATTGATGCTCCAGTGAGTCAACGACTGGTACACTACTGTCCGCCCTCTCCTGTACGCGGTCTAGTGACTTCAAAATACGACTAGAGTCGAAGCACCGACCCATAAATTAGAGTTGTACTCCATCTCCGGGCAGATATAGATAGCATCAATAGTTGAGAGATCAGACGGAGAGATGTATGTCTTGCACCGTCTTAAGAAACCGAGACACTTAAATGCTTCTTCAAGAGCTTCTGATTTCTCAATATCTATATTATAATAACGAATGGAGCATGAACCAGCATGACTGGTCATACGTTTGTGTGTAAGCACACAGGACTGAGTCTTGCGATCATTAAAATCGATCCTATACACACGACTCTAATTAAGAGATTTTTACATGATTGTAACTATGTACTTATATCAATCATATTCTGCGAATTTATTTCCCCTATGATACCACCTTGTATTAATGCGGCTTATTCACAATGTATAATCATTTAATATTGATAATAATTTGTCTCTTACATATTTGAAATAGGAAATTGTTTCACTAACTGAACACAATGAATGGAATAAAATGAAGTTTACCTTATTTCGTGGTGTTTTTGATTTCATCAAACATTTTCCATTTCATTGACGCTGTTCAAACATGATTCGAATAAAGAGGTTATTATTTAATTTGCTTATAATTCTTATAGTTTCGCTTTATTTTCACTTTAGGAAGCCAATAATTCCTAATGTGAAATGGTAAGAGCGATACTGTGGTGATATTTGTTTTTGTACAAATTAAAATAATATTGTATTGTTTCCTTTCGATTCTCTATGGATCATAGAGCCATTAGCCAACATAAGTATTAATAATAAATTATTGTATGAAATCGATTTTGGTACTAGTCACGCTGTCGGTTGCCAAAATTTGTTTAAGTTTACAGCTCCTAAGACTTTGATATTGAATAAAATATAAAAAAATCAAATCACTCATGTCACGTCCAAACTGTATTATACACATATATCGCACACTTAATTCAAAAGTGACTCAACTTGAAATTTTAAATTTTCGGGTTTTATATGCCTAAACTATGCACAATACATTTGTTTATCTATAAGAAAAATATCAGTGTATTTTGGTGTTGTTAACTGTTGCTAAAACAATTACGTCTTTCTTTATGTTTCAATTTTCATGTTTTATATTTCAGTTCTTTTTTTCGGTTTCTCAAAAATTAAAATTTAGAGTTGAGTCACTTTTGAACTAAGTGTGCGATATATTTCTTTATTATCCTTTATTCTCTACTTACCCCTATTATAACATTTGCTATTGCAACAAACAGCCAAAAAAACTACTGATGCCAAACCACTTATCACACTGTTGACTGGACTTTTATAAACATCCGTTTTATTTGCCATCGAAAATTCAATTTCATCAAATAGTTTTCGTGCTTGATTGCTTATAATTTGGGCAGTTTCAGTGTGCGTTTGTATTTGTTGCTTTATTTCACTTGTTATTCGCTTGTGAAACATTTCATATCGACATGACTGAACATTAAATGAACAACAAAAATAAATTGTTGTTAATAAATAATTGCAGCTTATTGTATGACATGAAAATGACATCGTCATAATGTAATAAAGAAAAATATGTATATGTACGTGTATATATGTATAAGTACAGTACGAACTCGGTAACCGCAACTAATAGAAATTAAGGTAATTGCACTTATTGAGGTTGTTGCAACCAGCGAGGAAAAATATATAACAAGAAAAGTCATAAATTAAAACCTTTTTATGAAACAGAAAGCTTATTTTTTATTAAAATATTAAAATGAAAATAATAAACATATCGGTTATTGTTGTCTGCACTTTTTTCTTATTAATATTTTTTATAATAGCTGTCTCACGAAGCTCCTTCAGAAATATAATATCTTTTATTGGATTATCGTTTTCCTCAGCCCACTGAATACATGTGTTAAACGATTCCATAGCAACTGATCCTTTCATTTTAGGAGGTGCAATAATATCCGGCTATCATCTGAACTTTAAATTTCGACGGCTTCTTTCTCCACTTCTTGATAAGCATCACTTTCGTGCATCCATTCATTAAGCTCTTCATTTGTGAAGGAGAATTGCGCATTTATTCTCAATTTCCCTTTTTCAAAACATATTTAAATTTAAAATTGCAGTTATAGAGGTCAACTTTTTTGAGTAATTGCACTTATAAAGGTTACAATACTCTGTTTTATAGTGTTGCAAAAATCGAGGAATTGCGTGTATCGAGGGTTGCGATTACCGAGTTTATACTGTATATGTATATTTGTATGTATAACATGTTAAATAGTGGCGTATATGGATATCCAGCTGCAAACACGAACAGACATGCATGAGCACATATTTCAAATACAATTAAAAACCTTTTAACCTCTAAATAATTTGAGTGTAAAAATCATTTAGGAAAATATGAATAATTTACGTGCATAAATTAGGGCAAAATACTATTGCGATAAATGTTTCACAGGAATAATAATTACAAAACTCATAATGTTTTTCAAATTGATAGTAATAATCATAACAACTGTGCTGGTAGTTTTCTTTATTAATAATATGTGCGCATAAAGGTACTTTGTAGCAGCTTAAAATCTGTTGATCATTAAGGCCTAACTATAATGTGCTTAATGCAACTTAAGCAAATGTGCGAATACACACAATCAAATGTATACAACTATAATGTACTTAAGTAACTTTTCGTCAAGTTTCGTCAAGTGTCATTTGCTTAAGGAAAGTGCGTTCAATTTCGCTCTTGCTTAAGCAAATGACTCGTCAAGAAAACATTTTTTTTCTGTCTCTATTTATTTCCCGTACTGAGCAGGAGCGTTTTCTTTTCTTCATCGTCTCTCTTATTTCTTGAAGAACACATATTCCATCAAATGCACAATTCATTAACTTCACTGTCTTCATAAATTTCAGTTTTCTCTCCATTTTTAAAAATTTTCCAATAAATAAATAAATAATAATTTTCCAATAATAAAATAAATAATTGTTTACAATTAAAAGATGCAACCACTGTTGCTTTTTTAGTACTTTTTTTTATTTTAGTTTTCGTTTACTTTATAAATAAATAAAAGATAAACATGGATTTACTTGCTTATGGTAATATATTTATAACTTTTACAAATTTAATGAGATTTCGTCAAAAATATTACATTTTAAAGAAATAAAAACGAAAATAGTTTTGTAAAAGTACAAATGTTTGCAACTAAGTGTAAAAAGTTTTTAAGTTTAATAA
Source organism: Germaria angustata (assembly GCA_963681545.1). Taxonomy (NCBI): domain Eukaryota; kingdom Metazoa; phylum Arthropoda; class Insecta; order Diptera; family Tachinidae; genus Germaria; species Germaria angustata. Next base: position 111,965,034 of record OY812999.1, on the reverse strand, counting down.
GTACAATATAGCCACCTAAAAGTCTTCAGTAATTTACTTAAGCATTTGACATGCTTTTCGTTGAATTTTGACACTAGCTTAAGTTTGGTTAAGCACATTATAGTTGGGCCTTTACTCGCTCGAGAGTATTGGCATTGTTTGTCAAACTGTGCTGAATGCTGTGATACTATGCTTACGACTACGGACCTTGGCAGATTTAAACTTAGCCTGAATGGAAGGGTACGTAATCATAGTGAAGATTATGCCTGCAAGAATTGAGACTAAGAGCATGACCATTAAGTAGAGACTTTTCTTTAGTTTAAGATACGTGTACTGCTGGTAAACGTAAGATAATGTCCAACTAATTTGATTTCAATTCTATATGTCCTTGTTCTGATATCTGAAAAGCAGAGAAGAGAAGGCTTTCCTCCCAAGGAGGAAAGTAGGCTGCAGAAGCAGGGAAAGTAGTAATGTTGGTTCGTGTAGGAGACACACCATGGATAGACTTTAAGGGAGCCAGGGAGAAAAATGCCCTCTGTTCTTAATAAAGGAAATCATTTTGCGTAACTTTGAAAGGCTACTTAAATGGCTATTGCATACAAAACTCAATCATTGTCTGTCCACCTATAGATCTGCGCGTATAATATCATCCGGTCCAAAGAACTCTACATGTAGGGTAGAAACTTTTGATTTGCTAGTGAAGTCTGTTCGTGTTTAAAGCAGTATACAAAAGCAAATAAAATTTTTCGCTAATGCTTTACGCAAAGACATTAAATATTAAAACTTTTCTAATCGTACTTGTACGTGAGCAAAGTCAAAACGAATACTTTTTCAATATTTCAAAGAGCGCTTTTCGTTCGTTCATCTGCTTGCTTTAATATACCATTACAATCCTAAAATTTTTGTTCCTGATTTATTTTCATTAAGTAAAACAAAGTGGTATCTACAAAGACTCCTCTAAATAATGATATGCTGCGTATTTTTCCTTCACAAGATGCCTTCGAATTTCACTCGAAAGCGAAAGTCATACATATATGATGTTAATACATTTTCTACTCTAAGGAGCAAATCATTCAGCAAACGTCGCGTTTTGTTTTTTTCTCAAAACGTTTCCGGTTTGTTCTCATTACTTTACTTTTCTAAATGCGTACATTTAAATTACGAGCAACAACAAGACAAAACCAAAACTCACAATCATTCTCATTGTTATTGTTTTACTCACTTCGAAGAACGAACCAAAACGAAAGCAAACGTTCCGTTTTGTTTTGTACGTTTAAAGGCTATTTAGAGATAATTTCAGATTTAACATTTTCGTTTCGTGTTCCTGGCTTAGTTGTTGAGCTTGTTAATCCAAGATTTGTTAAGTTAACAGTCCTCTTCGTTTGATTGAAAATTCTACGACAAATACTATAGAGTTCGGGTAGAGTGGATGATCACGAGAGTGATTTCCAGTTGGGTCGTCGTATGTATGGTTCGCCAGATGCACTTATTGCTTATTTAAATATGCATTAGTAATTGTAGCGGCTGAAGTACATAGATGAGACTAGAAGTGTGACAAATGCGAACATCCGAGTGGTGCAATCGTGGCTGGTCTCAATGAGACTAGCACTACCACGTATCACAAACCAGACATTGTAGTAATAATGAGTCGATAGGGGAAGGAATGTATGACCGTACGGGTAGGGAACTGCGATATCACATGGAAAGATTCGTTGCGATACCTGCGTGTATTGATAAATGATCGTTTATTATTTCAGAGTCCTATTGACTGCATCTTGGAAAAAGCTTATATGTAGATCTGTTGTGTCTCTCTGCAGAATTATGCCGAAAAGAGAGCCGTAATATTTTCGACGATTGGCATTAGAAGGAGTAGGGAGAGGCATCACATTATATTCTGCCCCGGTGTGGGGGGCCTTAATGAGATTCAGGCCATAATGTGATGGACTGAACTGGGTATACAGAATAGCAGCTCTCAGAGTATTATGTACATATAGAACAGTGTCGGACGAGGCTGCTTTTGTCATAGTTGGCATAATTCTATTCTATTCTATTTATCAGCGAGAGAGTATGAACTGGTTTATAACGACAGGATGACTAGGGTAAGAGAACGAATGGAGATTACGGGAGCCTCACGCCCACCAATGGAAGATGGCCCTATTCGGAAACATAAGGACTTGGGCTACTACACGACTTCATTTCTTAGTGGACATGGTGCTTTCAGGCAATGCTTTTATTGCTTTGGATTCACCATACTATTCGCTTTACCATGAATTTATCGAAGACCCTAGACATGTGTTTTTATCTGCCCGAGATCGACTCTCGAGCAACCTTAAGGCACTGAGCAACATTGTACGAATGTGATATGGATGTACTTGCAAATCGCATGGTCGGTTTTTTTGAAACAGCTCTAACGAGTAGTAGTTTAGACAACCGATTAATCCACAGTTAGTACCACTCGGGCAGGATGAATTTAAAGTGTGGCTTAGTATGTGGGTGCAAAAATAGCCAGTAGGCCGATCCGCTGGTATCTTAGGAATATTCCACACCACCAGCATTCCTGATTGCAAAAAAATTTCCTATTTACGATGCAGTTAATGTTTATTATTTGCTTAGAGTTCGGATGGTATATATGTTTCCTCTCTTTATGTGCCATTCTAAAAGATTAATAAAACGATAGAAATTTTGTGTTATGGAGCCTGTTTAAAAGTTATTATGAATAATGTATTTAGAAGTTTATATCTTCATACAAGTATAATTCATAATTTATGTTTAATAAAAAGTTGTAGCAGTGGATTGTTTAATAATTTAATTCTACAGACTGAAGAAATTGAAAACAATGCGAAAAACGCATATCAATTTTTTTTGTTAACTTCAAAATAAATAAGAAATAGTTTAATACATTCGCTTCACAACTGCAAGAACTTAACGAGTCTAAGAAATTCATAATTTTTTTATGCATCTTTTGTGCGCAACATCTTTTTTTATTTTATAGCGGAAGCTGTTCATCGCACGCACCACAAAAGTCACAACATGCAATCATTTGTTGGTGTTGCATACAACATAATTACAGTTCTTTTTTATACTGCCGGCTTGGCGGCCAAAGGCGAATAAACTCATATAAAGAAATAAGGAAGAACTGTAAAACAGTGGCACATAATCTTTAACAAACAACCACAACACGACGTCTTTTCTCGACACTCTTAGAAATGGAATGGGCAAGAGGACTTAATATATTTCCTAACATTATTACATATTTGGCGTGTTCTAAAACCTCTGACAGTTTCTATTTGTTTAAGGACATGAACAAACAATTTGCTAAAACAGAAACAAAAAGAAAACTCTGCTCCAGTCTGGGGTTATTCATTTAAGCATTAGTTTTTCTTTTTTCTTTTATTTTCCTAAGAGATTTTTTTCTTTTAGGATCTTAAATTCAACATTATAAGTTGAAATGGATTTTGTTTTGCAGCTGAAAGAAATCTTTGCATTATTAAATCTTAGGAAATGTTAAAGAGGAAATTAAACGGATTTTGTGAATGTCTAATGTGGTAAATGAAAGAACGCCACGATTGTTTTTGTTTGTTTGTTAACAATGCTAATGGATTTGCAGTTAAGGGAGTTTTACAATGAAATATATTTATAATTATAAATAAAAATAGCGGGTATTGCTTCAAGGGCATATGAGAGAAAAAGGATTTCTTACATGGTACACTTAATAATTATAAATAGTCTAAATTAATGTTTAAAAAAATTGTGTTTAATTAAGTATAACTTGTGGAAAAGGTGACTTATTTTCATGCTGAACAATCTACAATCGCCTTTCTTCGTTTTTAGAGCTGCAAAAGGATATTTTGAAAATTATCTCTGGCAACCTATTCACATATCCTTATAAAATTTAATAAAAGCTACTAAAATAACTATTTAAACAGGCTTCAAAATATTTCCAAATTTTTATTACCAACTTTTTGTTTGTGTCTAAAATATTTACAAGCATTTCGTGCCCACTTTTTTTATTTCTCCATTTTATACAAAAACTCAAAAAAATGCCATGTCTTTTGGTTATTACGAACTTAAATCAAATAAAAAAAAATTAAATTGCTTACAAAAATAAAGAAAAAAAAATCTCAAGTATGATTTAGCAGCTCATAAACTTTTATGACCGTTAGTTTTTCTATAAGTGTGTTTAACAATAAAAATTTTATAAAAAAAAAAATTTATAAAATTTCTTTTATTTTGTATTTTTTATAGTGTTTTTGTCATTGTTGTCGTTGCATTTAACAATGTTTTTGATTATTGTTTTGGTAAGTGATAAAAACTATCAGCCAAAGCTGCAGATTAAATAAAATATTTAAAATTAAGCTTTTGCCTGCGTGCGTGTGTGTACAGATAAAAGCATATGATGGTGTGTATGTGTGTGTGTGTGTGTAAGTAATTGCATTAATGCAAATGTGTAATTTATATTTAAGAGTATGGCATTTAAATGTTATTTATTTAAAATTCAATGAAACGGAAGCGTCGATTTTTATACACACCATAAATTTCCAAATGGGTTTGTTGACTTTTTTGCAATTTTTTTTGTATTCTGGATTTTGGTCATATTTGGTAATAAAATGAAAACAGGAAATGCATTTGGGAAAACATAATTATTTGAAAGTGACAAAAGCAAAGCGCTAAAATGTCAGCTTAGAGCTTAAAATAATACACATACAGATGCATAATAAAATAAGAGTTGCGAGTATTTATTATTGAGAGGGTGTGTGTACTTAATGCCCGTTCGCATGGATCTAAGCCGGCCTTTGGTAAGTTATATATCAATTAGATTTGCTTTCTACTGTTAAAGAACTAATAAAATAAAAGACAAAACAGGAGCAGTACTTTCTTTTCATGGGTTTAGACTTTTTCGTTACATTTTATTCAAGCTTTTAACGAAACTTAATAATTTTTACGAGTTATATTCACTTTTGGGTAAAAGTGACTGCACTCAAGAGAAAACTTACTTCATCTTTGCTTAAATCAAGCCAAAGCGATGTCAAAATTACCGTAAGTACGAATGTTCTTAAGTGATTTTTGACATAATTAATTTACATGATCAAGCAGATCTCTAATGTACAATTTGTCTTTAACCAACCAGGCTTTAATTCATGGTATAATTATTAAAACAAAAAATCACACAATAAAACATTATTGATGTTTCTTTTTGTTCTTTTTAAGCATTCACAGAAAATTAAGACGATGAAGTTACAAGAGCAGGAAACAGCGATTTTCTAAATTATTTACTTTTTTAAAGCCAACAGAAAGGAACCTTAAACATTTTATTGTTTTTTGCTAAATACATACACAGACATATATGTACATGTATGTAAATTAATAATATAAAATAAATTTTTTACCAACTGCTGAAAAATTAATTTTGCCCCCAATGACTATGTTTATATTTAATTTATATAGCGACCCTTAAGGCAGGAATATCATTATATGAATTTCATAATTTATTCCTTTTTATTATGTTCAGCATTTTATTAATACCAGATATAATGTACAACAAAGGAAAAACTTCTCAATGTCAGTTTTAAAAATGAATAAAATGAGAAAAAAGCAAAAATGCAAAAAAAAAATGAAAACGGAAGTGCAAGTATTTCATGAACAAAATGCAAAAGAAAACTTTGTCTCGCGATAACTTTACAGTGCAGAATTTTGCAAAGAAACAACTTGCAATGTAACTTTGTGTGGTGTAACCGAAACCCTACATACTTTCTATAAAGATGTAGAAAATAAAATTTTATATGGGATATCAGCTAAAAATCTATAAGTCTAGAGCGTGAGATTTGATAGTGGAGGTTTTACTGGTTCAAAAGTTTACTGAGCAACTAATCAATCAGTACAAAAATGCTCAAAGGATCATCCGTAGCTCTGCTTGTTATGGTAAAAAAAAATTTTTCGAATATAGTTTTTAATTGCTAAAACTACAAAACAGTACTAAAATTATTTGAATTTAGTTCTAAAAATCAAAATAAAAAATTTTTTTTTGTTTTTATTAAAAGCGGTCTCCAGTACGCTGAAATTGAGTAGAAAATTTATTATTAAAAACACTCAGCTCTTGAGTGATTTCTGCACTTAAATACGAGCATTTATAAATGTGTATAATCTATTTGAATTAGCTTTCCTTCTTTCTTTGATCTTCTGTGTTTTTTTTCGAACAAAGAAAATATTATTTAAGATTTCGGAATATTTGCTTTAGATATTTGACTTTTTTTATGAATTATATTGATTCATTATTCAAGCACATACTCATACACATGACTGAGCGATTTCTTTTTTTCCCAAAAAATTTCTGTGACTTAAGGCAGAATTTGGGGGATTAGTTTTAAGTAAACATATATTTTTAATACAAAGAGAAAAGCTTTCGATAAACTTTTTTCATTAATTTAGATATACTTAATAAACTGTGTACGAGTATGTACGAGTATTGTGTATTTGAATTCTATATATTTGAATAATTGTTTCAAACTCATCGAACTTTGCTAATAAAACTTTCTGGGGGGGAGAAAAAAGTAAATTTTTGCGAGCATGTACATAAACTTTTTTTTAATTTTTTTCAAAGATTTTCTTTGAACACAATTTGATATTTGATAACAATTATTTTATACAAAGCAGATAGAAGTAGAACAAATACGAATTGCAAAACATCAAGCTTTTTCATGGTTGTTCTTTTCAATTCGACAAATAGAACAAAAAATACAAAAAAACAATTCATCTAATGCTAAACTTATGTATTAGTATGTGCATGCATATGACCTTCTCTGCCACAGCTGCCGATGTAGGGTATTCAGACTGGGAGATTCAAATAAAAATATTTAAGCAAAGTTTTTCAAAAATAGTTAATTTTACTACTTGAGCACTCTAAGTATAATATTATTATAAAGTATTTTAACTTTTGAAAAGAAAAAATAAAGTTAAAAAATTAAATTAAAAAAAAATAATAATAAATGTTGCTTGATGTTGAAGAAATAAAAATATAAAATTTATTATTTATTCATTTATTATTTAGTGTCAATTACAATGTAAAGAAGTATTGCAATTTGACTCAAGTCAAATAGTCTTTAATATAAATAATAATGTTTTGATTTTCTTCCTTTCTGCTCAATTGACTTATGTACATTATTACTCAGTAAAAAAGAGACCTTCGAAAGAAGTCATGAAAATGTTTGAGATTACGATCCGGAAGTAGTGCAAACTTGTATCATTTCCAATGATTTTATTAGAATAATCTCAATTTTGGTTCCTATACACCGATTAGGAATTTATCCCAATTATGTGAAGAAAAGTAAACTTCTGATGATTTTCTCGAATAGAAACTGGTTTAACATTCAAAAGCTTTCAAATACGGTACCATTGTGTGCGGCGGCTAAAAGTTTATTGTCGTATTGACTTAATTAAAATTTCCTTCTCGGATGATTAATTATTTGAAATTTTTAATTTATAGAAATTGGTTTTTAATCACATAAAGATGTATATGTTTTATATGTAAAATATATTTATGTATCCATATTTGAAATTAATTCCTTAAGGAATTATTTTTCTAAAAACTAATATAAGAAATAGACTGTAAGTTCAGTTGACATATTTATAAAGCGACATTTTTTGCCGCAACTAAATCAAAATCTGTTTTGCTGTTTGACAGCTACGATGCCACAAATAGACAGACAGACAGACATACAGACATGCAAAGTGCGTATGTTAAACTTAAACAATTTAACATTATGAGCCTAATATTGTTGTATTACTTTAATACAATTGTTGTTGTATGTTGTTCAAAAAATAACAATTACATTGATATAATGCAGCGTCTCATATGGCTGATATACAAAATTAGGCCGTATTTACTTATCATCGCTATTTAAGAATAGGAATTATTGTGTATATAAACTAAAATTACTTTTAGAAAATCAAATAACTCTGAGTATACTACAGCGATCATTTTTATTATAACAAATTATAATGATACAAGCTTTTCCATCCCTGCTTGCTATTGCAAAGGTGTTGTATACCTTTTTTGCATGATATTATTTCTAATCTAATATATTTGCTCAGCTTTACAAAATAGAAAATTTATAAATGATCATTCATATATGATCTAGGAGTTTATAGTCACAGGTTTGCTGTATCTGCATTGTATATGTACAAGGGCAGTTTATAATCAAGAGTGACTTCCGCTAATACGAGTATGTGCACAGTTTTAAATTATTAGTTAATATAAATAAGGGTTTAATTTAAATTTTTTTTATTTCTTACCTTTATTTCTTCACAAGGGATGATATAATGGGACATACCTAAAAAGATAATAATGAAAATGTGAAACTTTAATAAACCACAAAAATAAAAAAGAAATAATTGTGTTATCAATAGAAATTTCCATTACTAAAATATTTGGAAGTTGTAATTTTCTTATGAGTTTTTCAAAGTATTTATGAATACTAAATTCTTTTCTTTTTATTGCTTTTTGTTATTTGTTTGGTCCGATTCTTCATTCCTTTTTCAATAGATTTAAAATATCAGGGATAAGTGAATATGTGGCAGAGGACAAACATTTTTCACAATAGTTTTTCGACTTTTTAAAATGAAGTGGCTTCAACCCCCTTCGAAAAATCCATCCAAGAAGCTCTTTGACCACACCTCTTCTTGGAAAACAGTATAACATTATGACAAAGCTCAGGCAGCCACCACAACCTCTGGAAAAAAAGGCACTACAGGACTACACCAAAATACATAGAGGGCGTTGTTTCTAGGCAAAGGCAGATGGCAGCCCCCTTTATCCTAATACTTGCTACAGTAGACCAATCATCTACTTAGATGGAACAACAACCGATTAACGAAACTGATACAAGTTAAAAATAGCAATGCGACAACATCTGCAACAACTCGTAAATCATGGAGATGCTTTGTGGAAGCCAAATGCTCCCAAGAGAGAAAAAATTTGAAACTTTACTTAATTACAATCTGTATTAATATTTTAGATAATAAATAAAAATGATTGAAAACAAATAACTTGACTTAACTTGACTCAAAATAATAGTATTTTTTTGCAATTTTGTTATTTTCCCTCGTACATATTTTGCATAATTCTCTATAACGTGTACGCATATTATTGATATGAAATTTCAACATATTCAATACAAGATTTCTGTTTTTAAGAGAGACCAAGAAATTTATTTTCTAAATGTTTATTTTCTTCTTTATGATGTTTCTTCTTGCAGTACGATAAATACATACGAGTTTATACATGCATTTATTAGCACTATTTTAGCGATATTCCCCAGTGTGCAACGATTTTGCTAAAATTAAATTAAAAATTGGGTTAAAAGTTAAAGAAATATTATTAAGAATATTTTGGATTTTATTTTCAGTGTTTGATTAGATTTCTTTGACCATTTTAAGATTTGCAACTGATGGCCTGAAAATTTTCAGAAATTCTTAATTTTGCTGTTTTAGACCATTTTATCTGAGACGATCAAGCGAGCATTTAAAACCTCTTTAATACTATTAAAGTATTTTTTTGAGTAATTTTTCATATTTCTTGCTAATTTGCTTATACAAAAAGAAAAACTTATAAAATGTTTTTCTGCATAATAGCCAAAAAAGCCACTACATTTTAAACTTTTGTTTCTTTTAGACACACAAATAAAAAAAAAAAACAACATAAGAGCGTGTGCGTCTTTCATCCGATTATACGTTTAGGGTTACATTTTCGTATTATGGTCGTTTTCAAAGCTTAAGCACGTTTCTCATTGGAAATACACAATTGTCCCAGGAAAAACAGAAACTATTTTTTTCTACTAAAACCTCATCTCTGATTCTTGAATAAATAAAAGAGGAATAAAAATTACAAAACTAATATAAAATAAAAATAAATATAAGAGCTTAAGCTTTTCCTTTTATATATTTTAAATTGTATTTAACAGCATTATTATCGTAAAAAATCATCGTCATCATCACCAGCAACGTTACTGGCAATTTCAATATTTTTTACAACATTATTTTCGCACTGTCAGCCATATTTGTTGCATCATGGCTTAAATAACCCTCCGTTGTTTTTTTTAGTTTTTTTCTTAAAACTCTTTTACAATATATAATATGTAATGCAGAGACAACAGAAGCTGTAATTGAATTTAATGCTTAAGTAACCACTTGCTAAATATTCTTTATACAACTGGGGTATTTGCTTTTATTTGCTCAAATTTTGCTGCATCTTTTTGTCATAAATATGAGTGGAGAATCTCGACAAAAAAAATTTTAAACTCAAACTCACAAAACCAAATGACTTAAAATGTTTGTTAGTTTCATTCTTTGGATTGAAAGGGTTTTGCCAATCATTAAAAGAAAACAAATAGTTTAAAAGGATTTTTCATGCCAGGATCGCATTAAAGAATAATGTTATTCACATTTCAAACAAAGAAGGATTAAAGTGCATCATTATACATTTTATTTTGAATTTAAATAGTTTTAAGCTCTTTTGCTTGAAATGAAATAAATGCTAGAGACATTTTCATTAATTATTATAATAACAAAATATCATCGATGACTGCCCGTATGATTCTATCATATATGGTCATCATAGCTTGCAATATATCCTCATAAATATATTGTAATGTTTGCCAGATATTAACACACATTTTTTACGTATATTTTTATTAACAAAATATTTATATTATTTTTTATTTGCCTTATAAGTTTATTTTTATTTTAAAGTTCCTCTTTAAATAATTGTTTTATATTAATTTTTGCTGACTTTTTCAAATGTACTAACTTAAGTTTTTAACAGAAATAAATAACAAGGCGAATTCACTTACCAGATCACAACTGATCTACTCAATTTCACATCATTAATTGTGAAAAAATCATGGAGAAACTAAAGAAAATTGTACAAAAAGTGACTTTTTTAAAATAAATTAAAAAAGTTGTGCATGATACAAATATACAAATTGTTTATTAAAAAAGACAAATAGAATTTATTGGAATTAAAAAAAAAACTGATATACGAAGGCCCATTAATAAAGTCTATAAAAAAGCACAGATGATTGCCGAAATCTATTTATAAAAATCTGAAATCAATTCAGCTTATGTAGACTTTACGTATATATGGGTCTAATAACCACATTTTGGTATTTACTGTTGAATTAATGCCACCCTGAGACTCGTATGTATGTACTTTATCATATTGAACATAATAGCCGCTTCAATATGGCTTTCGAAAAGGATGTTCAACAACAACAAACTGTTGTTATGTACAACGGCTTTAGCAAAGCGTTTGACAAAGTCCATCAAAAACTTTTTACACAAAACTTGATATGATATGATTTATACATAATTGTTTAAGCTGTTTTTTTAAAAACAAATTTAACAAATAGAAGGTAAAAAGTTCTTTTGAAATAGTAAAAGTCTTGAACAATCGAAGTTGTATCTGGTGTGCCACAAATATGTCACGTTGGTCCACTGCTGTTTTCCTGATTGATTAATTACTTGCAAAAAACTATTGAATATTGAAATGTTCTTATGTATGCTGATGACGTCAAAATATTATTAATTTTCAAATGTCACGCTCATTATATTCCTTTGCAGTATGATTTGGATATTTTCAATGCTTGTTGTAGCCCTAATCTCATGGAATCAAACCAGAAAAAAATGTAACTCCATCTATGTCTTCCGTGGATTTCACATTGTTAGACCATTTCCATTATATTTCTAGGTCTGAGGACATACTCGCATTACAGCCGTTTGCACAGAGCATTACTGCAATATTTTATTTTAACACACTGAAGATGAATGTAAGTTTTCCGAATATCAAATTGTTTATCCTTGGGTGAATTTTTTCGAAGGTATCCTTTTTACACAAATAACATTAATTTCGAAATCGATTAATATGTTTATTTGCTAAGAAAAATAACAATGGGGGGCTTTGAACTACTTAAAATGTTGTACAAAATACATACATATTCCTGAAGTAGTTTATTTCATTCTGAATATTTTTCAAATCAAATTCTTAAATTTAATTCTTCACACTTTCAGCTAAAAAATGGATCCTAGTTTTGTAATTCAGGTCACCAAAGTGAAATTTATGTTTAGAAAACAAAAGAAAAATTTTACATAATTTTCATTGGTTTTACATATACATTCTAAGAATTTTTGATATGTTTGTACGATAAAAGAAATTTGTATACAAATTTGTAAACAAACCAAATTTTGTTTGTTGTTCTTCATATAAATTTATATTTATTGACCTGATTTACAAAATTAGGCCCAGAATCATCCTAAATTTTAAAAGTCATTACATATTTTCAGTAATTTATTTGATCTCAATTTTGTAGTCTACTTTTAGTGCATGTACTAATTTGACACACTTCTCTGCATAATACTTCAAATTGAAGTTATATATGTATTCATAGTCTACTTTTAGGTGGCTCATATCAAATTACTTTTCTTTTTAATGGTATTTGCTTGTACTTATTATAAACTAAAATAGATTCTTATTCCCACCAAAAAAGAATTTTTTTGCTTAAAAATCTATAAAATAAACTAAATTTGCATACACATGAGTTAAACTCCCAGCAGCTATCGACTACCACAACTTTTCGTTGTGTATTTTTTCTAATTTTTCATTTTGAGTTTAGATAATCCTTAGCCAAACAAGATAGAGTGTAGTTTTTTTTTGTGGAATTAAACTTGAAAAGCTGCAAAAAAACGACCGACAAAAGAAAAATAACGAAATCAAGAAAAAAAGCATAGTTGCCTGCTGTATTAAACACATTTCCACGCTATGCAAGAATAGAAACTGTGATTTTTACTTTTTCGCAATTTATGCACGTTTTTTCCAAGCCAAACAACTATAAATTTTTCACATATTCATCTAAATATTCATATAAATCCAACCAAAAATATCTATATATTTATCTTTCTTCCTTTTCACCACATAACGAAGTCAATTTTCTGTGTTTGCAAGAGAGTGACTTAGTTTTTTCTTTTCATGTCCTCATTTTATGGCAAATAACTATAGCAGGCGTTAGAATAATTGCTTTAACTATTTTTTATAAAAAATTGTTCACTTTATATTTTCTTTGCTGTGGCAGGTTTCGTATGCTTATTTTTATATTAAAGTTTGTGTAAGTTTTTATGCAAAAGTAAAAGTTGGTTTGAAAAGTGTAAATATAGTGACACATCAGTTGTTAAAATTAAGGCTTCATTTGAAGGTAAACATAATCAGCATTACTTTATCTTACTATATATTTACACTATATTTAACAAGCGAATCATATAAGCCAAGTATTTATTGTTTTGCTCCTAAAAGCAGGCTCAACTTGTATTAATTTGAATACGATTTAAGATATAATATCTGTTGAAATCAAATCTGATGTAAAGTCACATTACGATTGTGAGTTATATTGATTTTGTTAGTTATTTTATTGCTTTTCCTAAAAACGAAACATTCTTAGAAAAGGGACCAGCTGTACAGATCTGTCATTAATCTTTAAAACTATATTGACTATCGCATTTTCTTGTAGTTCAACTAAATACTGCAAAAGGTGCATACTTTTAGGAGTAAACCATAATAAAAAATTTTTCATAATCTATTTTTTCCGTGATCGGTATTCCAAACACTATATTGGCTTGTTTTGCCAAAGCAATCCTCGTTTTATGGCATGAATCGAATTTGCGACTCTTAGACCACTGGTCTGGTGCACTAGACCACTATGATGAGTCAAGACACGGTGGTGCCATGGCCTAGCAAGTATAGTTCTGATTCTTGATGAGTGAGCTAAGCCTTACTGATTTTCGAAGAAAAATTTTGAGCTTCGTAAAAAGTATTTGCTGTGGAAAAGCTTTCACATAAACTAGCATTTCGGCAAAAACAAAAATTGAAGAATCTATAACTTTTTTTTAAATATTAAATTTTCTTCATATTAAAATTTTTAATATACTCCCAATTATTTAGCATTTAAGAATTTACCAAAGTACATCTAAACTTTTCTAAACTTCATCAATTTATTTCCTTATTTATTTTACATTTGGAACGTTTTCATGCTTTTCATTGTGATTAAAACAAAGTAGTACTTATTTCATTCCTAAAATTTTGGTTGGCTATTATTTTATTTGTCCTTGCAATTCTCAACAAAAATTTATATTGTTTACACTAACGAAATAACAGCCTAAAACTATGCAATAATAAATAATCAAATTTCATTCTGTGTGCTCGTATGAAAGAGAGCGGGCAAATAAATGAGCGAGTTGAAAATGAGTGTGTATGGGTATTTGTTATTTTCTGTAGTTTTGAAAGCGCCAGCAGCATTGTGGTTCAACGTTATACTACACGTTTGATCGCATGTACACATTTTCAACATTAAAATTGTAAATGAAAATTTCTACAAACGGGTCGAATTTTAGCTCAAACAACAAACATGCCAGCCAACCATCTTCCAGTCCAGCCACATCAGCATCAACAAATCTAATGTATAAATATTATAAAACAATAATTGCAGCTTGAACAATACTCGACCACAAAAATTCTCTATTGGTTGCGAACATCACTCAGTTGGTATTTATATGTAAATTTGTTTCTCTCTCAGAATTGAAAAATTTAAATGTGTATGTGCATTTGTTCAGTTTTTTTTGTGCTTTTGAAAAACTTTGTTAAATATTTACCCTTATCTTAAATAAAGTAAGTAAAGTGGCAAAGAACTTACAGTGGGATGGCTCAGAGAAAAATAAAATCAATTTTTCTGATTATTAAAGCCGTCAACGTGGAGTGTATATCGCCTTAGTCCCACTGTGCTATATTGAATGGCACAAGTAGTTTGCAATTTGTGTTTAGGTAGATCCATTTTGCAGAGTAAGAAGCTCTTTTCCAAAGAAAATAATTCGTAAGTCGTACCTACTGTAGGCCGTGTTACTTCCACCGAATACACTTTTAAGTGGTAAAGCAATTTTCTTCGGCAATTTTTTTGGTTTTCTCTGTGTGTTAGTGAACGTCTGGTGACAGTTGCTGCTTTTACTTTTGATGTTACCAGTTTGTTTGTTTGTTTTATTACTTGTATAGACTTGGGCTGTAAATCTTTGACCAAACACTCGTCAGAGTAAATCGTTGAGCTGTAAATACTCTGCTGACGTTTGTTGTCGTTTCCTTTTGTGTGCTGTAGCCTGTGCGCTTATGGTTAGCACTCATTGTCGTCTGCAGCATTTGCCTTTTACCCTCGTTGCGTTTGATCTCTTTGGATTTACTGGCTGTTGGTATGAATAACAAGGAATTAAAATAAAGAACATGCTTAAATATTAGATGCATATTTTTTAAATAATAAAACTTTTCTGTTGCAGCTGTCCTCCCGCTTGACTAAATGTCTTTCAGGCTTTCATTTAAGTCCTTCATCTTTGAAAATGGTTTGATATTAATTTTCTTTTGCCACAACATTTGTTGGTAATGGTTAGAAATGCCTTGCAGTTATGCAATATATTTTCGTTGCATTTTTTCATAAGGACTCCTTTGCTCTTTATTTTCCCATTTACAGAAAAAAACTTATTATTGTGGTTTCTGTTGTTGGAGGTGTAAATAAATAAACTATTTGCAAGTGCTTAAAATGGGGTTTGAAATAAGTATTATTATCAGGGCTTTTGCGGTCTTCTACTTTTATAAGTGAATAAAAAGCTTAAAAATTTATTATTCGTTTGGTTATAAAACTTTTTGAAATTTTATAATTAAGAATCGAAGTATATTCAAGGGAGTTTCCACAGAGAATAGTTCTATCTAAATTTGGGATTTATATAAATTTATGATTATATACTCTGATGTTTTTAAGCGTTATGAAGATAGTCTGTATGCCTGTAGTGTTCTGGTACTAATGCCCTATGCTCCCTCCAGGAGTAAAAGGAACATATATAATGCTTTTTCACTAGTAGACCTTTAACTATATATGAAAATGTTTATAACACAAAATTAATAAGAGTTTACACAAAAACAAAAATATTATTAAAAATTAGCGACACAATGAAAGATGTAATTAAAAAAATAAGTTGAAATTAAAAAAATATGGTTTAAATTTTAAATGATTGGTCATTTAGTTTTTCCTAAAGAAGTTACCAAAGATGCAATAAACATGTTTTTGTTTTTGTTTTAATAAAATTTTGTTTTTTTAAAAGTGAAATTTGCATTTTTTATAAAGTTCGCCTTACAGGCGAAGTTTACCATTATCGAGTTAAAAAATATGTTTACCATTCTAGGGTTAAACAGTTTATAATTTGTATAAATGAGTAAAAA
Source organism: Germaria angustata (assembly GCA_963681545.1). Taxonomy (NCBI): domain Eukaryota; kingdom Metazoa; phylum Arthropoda; class Insecta; order Diptera; family Tachinidae; genus Germaria; species Germaria angustata. The sequence continues at coordinate 111,948,761 of OY812999.1, read as the reverse complement.
AATGGTTGATCATCTTAGTCGTTCCAATCCATTTGAAAAGGATTTTTGTAGATCTTTTCAATGTTTTTCAACCACGACATATTTCCAAACAATTAATTATTTTAGGCAAAACTTATGGAATTCTTCACAATTTCAAAAGTTCTAAGCTTAGTTCTCAGCTTAGAAACTGATTTGGCAAGATTTTTGGGAGTTGTTTCTAAGGGCACTATTTTTGAAAATTCTCGATAACGATAACTCTGAAATTAGTAAATCTATTTTGATTAAAATCACATCAGTTGGTGCAAATTTCCACGTGTATTAAAATGACTGCATTTAAAACTTTTATTTCTAGAAAGTTTTCGATAGAAATTCAATCGGTTTTACTTAAGTTTGCGGCAATTGAAGTTGTTCTTTCAGGCTATAAATATGCTAACTTCCGATTTCTGATAAAAAAATTTTTTTCTTATGTCAAGTCAACTCATATTCATATTCATTGACATTTAAGTGAAGTAAAAAAAATTCCAGAATGCCGAAAATTTTATTCCCACCGCTTCAGCCATTCAAAAGTTATGAGGGGATTACATTATTACACACACATACATATAGAAATATAGACATTATTGTAACAATAGTCCGGATATCTTCTAAGGACTTCGACTCTCAGAAATAGTTCTTCATCAATAGACCTTATTTTTACAAAAATAAATCTTTCTCTCTCAAATTACTGAATATATTTCTTTTCTCATAATGTTTCACTATTTAGCTAATTGTAAGAAATGTGGAATACTTTACAATTTTGCATATCATCCTTGCGTAGGGGTCACAATAATCTCCACTGTATCGTCCTAACTTTAGTACATGCTCTGTCGAAGAAAATTTTCATAATTTTAACTTAAGATTAAGTTCTCTTTGTTTTGGGCCCTTTCATAGTAGATAAATAGTAATAAGAGATTTTGCTAATACATATTAAATATATCTACTCTAATTTATGTAGTTAATAAATTAAAAATTCTTTGTAATCATAATCCAGGTCGCTCCGCCAAATACTATAATATGAAATCATTTGCAATATAATTAATATTAAATTTATATTTTTATAACCTTTTTTTAATATACATATATATATATATATATATATATATATATATATATATATATATATATATACATGTTTGTTGTCTGCCATTTGTTCATTCTTGTACATAGTATGTATAACAGTGTAGCTCTTCTCTGATGAAATTTAAAATCTATATATACGAAATATTTGTACAAATATTTGTAACAGCCATAAAGTAGTAAAGTAGGCAATGATTTATATTATAATCCCGTTATGTAGGTTGGCATTTCGCTACTGATTGTGTGCAAATACATTTACTTATACGTATGTATGTAGGCAAGCAGTTACACTCTCACCTGCAAAATTATTTGAATTTGTGTATGAGTAAGAGATTGTTCACATGCCTTTGTGTATGTTAAAATGCAGACATGTTACATTAATGCCATACGACATAATACGGTACACAATTGAATGTATATTATATGTACTTATGTTCTTATGAAATACATTTGCAATATAAGCATTAATACTGTGCAAAAACCAGCATAAAGTGTTCGAAAGAATAAAATCACATTCGTATGCATAAGCCTTAAAGTAGGCACTACAAAATGGAAATGTTGCGATTTAAGTGCTGCATATACTTTGCGTTCTGACAAAAAAATGGAATATAAACTGGGAGACATTAAAATGAGTGAGTTAAATAAAATAAATATTATAATGTAATATAAAATGTTGAGAAAAAAAAAAATGTAACTTGCTTGAAGTGGAAAAATATAACCGAACGACAACAAACTATTGATCAGAATGTGCAGAAATGTAAAGTATGTAAAAGCAGATTTTAAGTATTATGCTCTACTCTTACCAAAACTTCTTTCTTTCTTTTAGAAACGATGGATATTGACCATTAAAAAATATTTTCACTGAAAATATCTCTCTTAATTTTTCTCTTGCCATTCTAAAACCAATTCATGACCGACATTAATTGGCAAACAAAATTATTTAGCATAATTTAGCTTATTAAGCCCAATAACATTAGCAACAAACATGCAATTTAAATTATTATATTAAGCCTCTAATCTAGCCAATTAAAACAACATTGCATGGCAACAAATTACTGGCATTTGTGCAGCAAAAACTTGCAAGTTTTGTAATGTTTTCCCATTCCTCTTCTTTTAAAAATTGCAAAAAAAACGAACTACTCGTTGTACCATTTGTAAAAATCCCTTCGTATTAAAACTTCTCAACACTTTAACAAAATAAAAACAAATAATAAACTCGAGAGCAAAAAGGTGTGAAAAAGTTGAAAAAGCGATGTGGCTACTTTATGAAAAAGTTTTGTGGCATTTATAATAAAAAAAAATTATGCCATTAAGGACGAGCAAGACATTAAGGACAATATTAGTGAGTCAAACAATCATCTTTATATATTAAAGACTTGTGTCAATTACCACGTGAAAGAATGTTGTAATTGTAGTTTTTTTTCTCCTAATTCCAAGGCGAACTCTATCTCGCTATTTTATTCAATTTCTTATGCAGGCTTATTTGAATATATGTGTGTGTGTGTGTATGTTTTGCAAGCTGAATTAACGGATGTATAACATTTCTTTTTAAATGGTCTCATATAGAGTTCATTTTTGTTTCTGACATTGCATCCTCTAGTGCAAAATGAAATGATGCAAAATGCAAAAAAAAAAAAATCAAAAAGGAATTAATTTCCTGAAAGTTTTGTTTCAGAAAACTATTAATCATTGGACTCATCGTGTTTGGAAAGCATTCGTGTAAGCATAAAAAGTTTCAAAAACAATGTGAGAATTTAAAAATTTTTAGGCATTTGAATTGAGTTTCAAAAATTTATTGTTTGTTGGGAAGAATATCCCAAATATAAAATTTCAATATTAATTAATTCTGGCAAAAAAAAACCGATTTCAATACAAAGGACCAATCGGATAGAAAATATTGAAAAAATCATAAAAAATAAATATATTGTTTTTTTTTATAAAAGAAGACCTCAAACTGAAAAAAAGTAAATTAATTTATAAAAAAAGGTCGAATAATGTCATGAATTTATTTCTAGTTTATATTTTACTACCAGGAAATATTGAAATACCTTCTTGAATAAATTTTTTTATAATAACTCCATAAATGGCGGAGTTACTTTACAGTAATATTTTAGGGCAGCCAATTTGTTCGTTAGATTTCCATTTAAATTTCTGTAGACTACGAAAAATAGACTAGAATCGAATAGAATCAGCTTTTGCATCTATTGAGCCTTTAATGATTAATATACAACTGCCGCGATAAGTGAATCGTTTCAATAATGGTTAGTTCGGAATAGCGAGCATGCCCTGTATTTGTTAAAATAATTTTCATTGGGTAACCTTTTATTTTGTTAAATTTTCTGTTAAATATTTTTTGTGAGCCGAATCCAATCAGAAATTCGGTCACAAACTTTGTACAAGTTGCCAAATTCATATACGGAGTCGGTCAGAAAACATTCCGGGAATCATATAAGTTGTTGACAAGAAAGTGGACCTCTTTATCTGGGGAAATACTGCAATATGACAGTGGGAATTGTGTATTAATTCTAATATAATTGTCTAGGGAAATTCTAAAAGAATTTTCGTCATGGTTGATCGATATCGGAAAAATTTCTAAGATAAGATCACAAACTGTTCCGACTTATTAAATATATTTTAAGAATACTATAACTCTTCTTGTGTCAAGCATTCTTCTGCTGCTTACAGCAGCTCATTGTCGTCTTTAAAGTATTCTCCCTTAGGTATAATACACTTGTGCCATCGTTTTTTCCAATCCTCGAAGCAGTTCTGATATTCAGTGATTCGGTTTTTATCTCTACAATCGTAGCAAAATGCCGTCCTTTCATGGATCTCTTAAATTTTGGAAAAAGAAAAAAGTCGCAGGTTTCCAAATCTGGTGACTACGGTAGCTGACATATGAATATGGTATTGTTTTCGGCCAAAAAATTACGAAAAAGTAATGACGATTGAGCACTTGCATTATCGTGATGCAAAAACCATGCATTATTTTTCCACAATTCCGAAAGATCTCATGGTGCACATTTGATCGAACTTAGCGTGCATTGTTTTGGTCTTGGCTCTTCCATTGGGACGATTTGACTTCGGTTACGATGTCATAGCCATATATACCAATTATTCATCACCAGTTATAATCCTTTTAACCATATCTAGATCGTCCTTAATGTCATTCAACAATTCCTAAGCGACTCTCATGGGATGGTTTTTTTGTTCAAACAATTTTGTTCAACAATTTGAGAACGAGCTTCGCTGCCACACGCTTCATGCCCAAAATTTGCAAAAAAAAAAATTATGGCATAAACCAACCAATATGCCGACATCCTTTGCAACTTCATTAATAGTGATTTTCCTCACCTTCTCAACATTTTCATCGGTTTTTGATGTGATGGAGCTTCCAGGACGAGTGTCGACATTCACATTTTCTCGACTTTCTTTGAAAAGTTTGTACCATTTTTAAACATTTTCTGACTCAGACTACAATCACCATATGCCACTCTCAACATTTCAAGTGCTTTTGAGTACTTAATTCCATTTTTTACACAAAATTTTATGCAAATTCTTTGATCCATTTTTTTCCACTGCAGAAAATCGCCGAACAAGCAAAACACGTTGGTTATGCCTTTCCCAAACAAACTAAACACAAAAAATTATTTATAATTTTGAAAAGGAGTTCCTGTTTTATGAAATAATTTAATCGTTTAATCGAAAAAATACTCTCTCCATAAAATAAAGAGAAAAAAATTTATGCAAAAAATATTAATGTCGTGCTTAAAAGACAACTAATTTCAAGTTTGTAATTCCATTTTTCGCTTGTTTGCATTAAAATTTATGCAAAATAAATTTTCAGCCGCTTAAGGTTTAAAGTACATCTGGGTCTCTGTATGTGTATGTGTGTGTGTGCGTGCTTATTTACAGCGGTTTTTATGGCGCCACTGACAGTTGATGCAACTACAGAGAGCAGAGGCAAAAGTCGTAGAGAATGAATAACTGCAAGCCTGAAACTATGCTTTGAACTTAATTAGCTGCGAATTAACAAATCATTGTTGTTTTTTATTTTATTTTGGCGTTGTTGTCGGCGTTGGCAGTATGTAAAATAGAGAACGAGCTGAAGTAAAATAGAATAAAAGAGAAAAGAGAACATCCCGTGCTTTTTCCCAACGCTAAAGGTTGTGTGATTATAATAATATTTTGAAAAAAATAAATGTTTTCCATGAAAGACAATAATTCTGGGTATAGAGTGGCTGTAGTTGTATTATTTTTAATGGTTTTGTGCTAGTGCTGAGAGCTTTTTTCTTATTTTGTGAAACGGAAATGTAAAATGTCATCCTGCAGGCAAAGTGTGAATATTTTTACAAATGTAATCATGTTGTAACTTGTAGCAAACAGAAAAAATATTATTATAGTTATTGTTACTAAAGCATATAATTTATAAAACCAAAAAGTTTTTTATTTTGCAAAAGAATATTAAATTAAATTTAATAGGCAAGTAAAGTAATTTGATTCAAAGAGTTTGTGTAATAGAAATGATTTAAAAAATAATTAATAAAATAATGAATCTTTAACATGAGTAGAAACGAGAAATGAGAATATTAGTAAATATTAGCAGGACATTAAAGTATTTAGCAGCAACTTTCCTGTCCACGTTTTAAAGTATTGGAACTGAAGTATGTGTATCCAAAGTTACATAAGAAGAGAAGAATCTTCACGATTTCTCCCACCAAACAGGTGCTGCCTGCTGGGCTCAACAAAAAATTATCTGTTTCTTGCACGGGACTACAGAGCAATTTCATCATTTTAAAGCTAACCGTCTAAGACGATAATTTTAAACGTTTCATTTTAAACATGAAATCAATTTATTTTTTAATTCAGAAGAAATGAGCAAGTCGCTGAGCTGAACGATCTCAAATCATAAGATTACAAAAACTTTCAGTTATTTGAAATTGCTTTGATGAAAACTTATTTTCAGAACATGGCTGATGTACTAATATTTTAATATATTTAAATTTAGTATGAAGGACCATTAGTGCAGCAGAACCAGTGTAAATGATGGTGATGTTGGCATAGTGGCCTTCCAAAAAAAAAAAAAAAAAAAAAAAAAAATCACTGACTATTTATTCCTTACTCCTTTCGAAAAATTAACTTCTCAGTAACGAACTAAAAAGACTGGTTAACAAAAAATTATTGCCAGACTTAAAGGCAAATAAAAGTGGTGGGATTTAATAAAAAAAATTGATTTTATATTTATTGCCAGTAAAATTTACCGGTTGTAACTTTTTATTACATATTTTTTCTATTGATTCGTTTGCTGACAATATCTATTATCACTTTCAATTTGCAACCACCGGCCATTTCCTTTTGTGTGTAATTTTTTTGCTTCCTCAAAACTTTCAATTGTAATGCCAAGGAGCATTTGCAACTTTCTGCATTTTTTTGTTGTTGCACACTGTCTTGTCCCTTTTTTCCCAAGCCATTGTCAACTTAAAGAGATCTTTTCTACTAAAACTTATCATTATTTTATTATTTTTTTTTGTATGCTCAACACGTAACATTGAATTAAAGTTTTTCGTTCAGCAATTTATCCTTTTTCTGCTGTTGTGTGTTGTTGTTGTTGTATATTATACCTTTTGGCTTGCGACAAGCCATATTTAAGTAGTTGGATACAACTAAATGCTGTTGATAAGCTAAACTATATATAATAATGAAGCTAGCGCTCACACTCACACGAACGCACACACACACACACACACACTGTGAATAATAAAAAGTAAAGTGAAACACAAACAGACACGCACACACTTATATGTGTTAAACAGGTATAAGAGGGAATGAGACCGAGGTAATAAAATAATCTTCAAAATACGAATTTCCCTTTGTATTGCAAAACTAAAGAGTTTTTTTTTGGAGAAAATTAAGAAAAAATGGAAGAATAACAGTATAAATAACTAAATAAAAATCTTGTTTATTTAACTAATAATAGTTTAGTTGATCACATTTTAACCTTTTTAAGACACATCCAAACACACATAAAAACTACTATAATAAATCAAATTTTTTTTTGCATTATTCCTTTTTTTATTTTGTTAGAAATATTTTGTGATTTATTGTTTGCTTAGCTGAACAATTTCTTTTTTTAGTTTTTCTAGTTCATATTCTCTACTTGGGTTTGTGTTACGATTTTGAGTGGATTTTAAACACGTTTCAAATGTCATATTTAATGCAACATTTTTATGTGTGAGTGCTTGACGTGTAATAGCGGAATAAAGAGATAAACAACATGATATACTCTATGTGTGTATGTACGATTATGTTTGCATTAAGTCATGCATGTGTTTCTCTCAAACTTACAAACAATCTTGTGCATAAATTATCATGGAAAATGGCGTATGAGTGATATTTACTGTTGAGCATGAGGACGTATGAGTAATAAAAATGAATAAAATATTCACAAGCAATTGTTAATATTTTTCATTTATAATTTGTTTGAATTATAAAGTGAAAAGGATTGAGAAAAAGCTTGAAGTGTTTTCATGTTCTATGGACTGCGACAAATAAGAACTGGTACATGAGAAGCACTGCATATTTTTTTCTTTCACTTTTGTATTATAGTGTAAGAACTAGAAAAGCAAAGGTACGAAACAACGTGTTTCGATAAACCTCCAACATGTAATCAAAATTTAAGTTTCAATAAGATGATTTCTAAAAATGTCCTGAGCTTCATTCGGTATAGCTGAAGATTATCTTATGACTTTTTAATATTTTACAAATTCTTTCTTGAAAGCATTAAAATTTCTTTTTAATTTTATCATCTGGTTGAATTAAATTCATGATTTTATTTGAAATTTTTTTTTTATAAATCAATTGAATTGTGTTTTTCGAGTTTTAGGTCTTTTTTTATAAACAATATATATATTTTTCAATATTTCTACCCCCTGTGTATGTCTTCATCAGGAAATTAAAAATATTTAATAAAATATTTGAAAACAAAATCAAAAGAAAAATATTTTAAATATTTGCAATAAAAAAAATACACAAAACTCAAACAAATAATGCAATTTATTTATATGGTTGAGTTTTTCAAAAATTTTATTTATTAAAATTTTGTTATTGTAGAAACACTATTCGTAACAGCAACAGAGATATAGTTGTCCCTTTACCACAGTTGCATAATAAGTTGAATTTCGCAATGAACCTGCGTCAAAGTCTTTATTTCCTTGTACTTTGTGGCATAGACTTTTTTAAGTACAAAGCAATCAATTGTAATTTAAATTAAATTATAAAAAAAAATTTGTGGTACATAATGAACATAACTTCCAAATCGGTGAATAGGCATCAAAAAGGAGAACATCCAGGCAACGACAATTATATGTTAAAATCATTAAAAATGTTCCGGATTCGTCCTACTTTCGGATCATAGAAAGTTTCATTAATATTTTTAAAACTCTATTTACATTAGTTATAAACATCGTTCAAAATATTATCTACTCGTATGTAAGACTGTATATGAAGCATTTTGTTAAAGATATTTGTTGCATGAAACTTCATATATTTGCCAATATAAAGTAGAGTGAAACAGTTGAGATGAAAGATGTTGTAAAAAGTCGTATGAAATTTCATGTGCTGCCCGTTTGCTTTAGTATCCCTCCTATCAGCGAATAAAAGAAGTTTCATGCAACATATTTCATGAAAAACTGTATGGTGTCAGTCCAGTCAACTAATATGATTCTAATATGATACTTATATGATTTAAATTATTTTGCCGTATACGATTTTAAACATTATATTCCATAAAAATTTGCCAGAAAAAACATTTCGTTTAAATTTAATAGTTCTTAAGAAAAGTCCAATTTTTTTGAATGAAGTGAACAGTTAACAGCGATTCCTGCATTGTTAATTCTTCTATTTGTACATGGAATGTATTTTACAACTTATTTTTTATGGTTGGTAAAGAATAAATAACAATGGTAAGACTGTTGTAAGTTAGTGAGGTGTAATTTGAGCTCTTCATTACAAAAAAAAAGCTTTTCACAAATTGTGATACGATGAATCAAAAACAATTCTCGTATTACATTTACAGTGAAGGTTTGTATGAATAGCTGAAATATACATCAACTGACGCCACAGAAGTGGACCAAACACAAGAACGCTGATGATGAAAGTGTAGCGGCTATCGAAAACAGCATGTTGTTCCGTTCTGCTAGTGTTTGTCAGAATGATTTACACATTTGTCTTTGTTGTAATTTGTTCTTTGATAACTATCACATGTAATTTGCCTTATAAAATATGATAAAGTTTGCTTTACTTAAATTCCTGAAGAAGAGAACCGATGGTGATCGAAATATGGAATAAAAAATAAAAATTTAAATAAAACAAAAAAAAAAGAAGTTTTATTTAATGTATGACCTAGAGCCGGAATAAAAAATAAAAACAAAAAAGTATTTTACAACATTTAAATAAAACCTAAGGTGATCAGTACAACTACAACTTCAATGGCTATTTCGTTCACACATTTTATTCAGTTGCTGTAACAAACGAACAATAGAGGCCACAATTTTCGGAATTGGAGTGACTCCAACACTTTTAAAACCAATTTTGTATTGTTTTATACTTATATTCTGCTTCCATTTCGCCTGCAACTCCTTTGGCTTTGTTTTTATTACAAACATTTTTATATTTATAAAAAATAATATATTTTTTGCTTGTCTGCAAACATAATAAAAGCCTCAAGTATGTATAAAAATATAAAAATTCGTATTGAAACCAAAAATATATAAAATTTCAATAGTTCTCCTGCGCGCTGTGCGCTAAAGCGGTTGGTGTGAAAAATTTTCATGTTGAAAAGAACACAATTATCTTTATGTGTTCAGAAGTTCATGAAAGGGTTCTTAAGAAGTAGAATAAAATGGAAAAGAAAACTTTACCTGGCATGAAAAGAAATGTAATGCACGTTTCTATTTGTCTGAATGCAGTTTTTGGAACTTAAGAGGTGTTAAATATCATGGCAACAGTAAAAACGTGCTGTGAAAGACTTTATTCACTTCTGTGTTACAGAGTTTAATTTTCTTTTTTCAGTTTTTTGTACTGTGATCTCATTGCCTTTTAACGGTAGAAGAAATATTTTAGAAAATTTTATTAGTTTTTAGTATTCCTTTTGGGAAAATACGTGTATATATAGTTTTTATGAAATTGTGTAATTTTAAAACATTGAATTGAAACTATAAACCGATTTGCAGAAATACTGTAGATGACCAATCACATTAAAATATACTTTGTTTTAAATTGTATTTTGCATTATTTCTAATATATTTTTTTCCAGACTGTACGAGTATATAGATCCATTTAAATTTTTTCAAAGTTTCAGTGAAATAGGCCGAAAGTTTTCTTCTAGTTTTATTCCAATAACACTCCCAATATGTACTTGATTTGTTTAGATTTTAAGTAGCAAATGTTTTAACATTTCGTGGGGTATTCTAACAAATAGCTTTAAATTTTATTTTCAAAGTGATACGAAATAACTTTCATATAAAATTTCGCAGAAAGACAAATACTGTAATGAAAACATGAAAAGCCTAGAATTTCAAATTACCGAGAAGCCGTTAAGAATTAATGAACAGGAAGTCATTATTATGGGTGTGCGAATAAACTTTTAATCTCTTATTCATTTTCACTATGGGGCGAAATTTGTCGTGAATAATAGGTATCAATAAAATTTTATTTGTTAAAAACCTATTTATTAAATTAGGCTATTTTATAAAAATAATTTTTATTTCTACAGGTGCTTCCTTCGCAAATTATTTTCAAAAATTATAAAAAAAATTTTTTTTAAACAAATATTGAAAACGTGAAATTTTAAATATGTAGTTTCCAGAACAGAACCTTTGACTCTAGAAAATGAATAAAATGAATGAATGAATGAATAAAATGACTAATTTCATACAAACAAAAATCAAATTTCATATAACCAAATATAATAAAATATTTGTTTCTTTAGTTTCCGTTTCTACTTTAGTAAATGAAATCTTGATAATTTAACAGTCACACAGCCACTTGATTAAACTTCGAAATCCGAGGTACAAACACAAACTTCGCATTTAGGAAATAAATGCGATGATGCGGAATGATGTGCTGTACACTTGCAATAAAATTTTAAATGAAATACATTTAAAGTGTAGCTTTATCTGGCCCACAGCTTCTAAATGTGACTTATCTGTTTTTTTTTGTTGCTGTTTATACAACCTATTTGTTTTTTTAACTATTCAAATTAATGCTAATGTTCGTGCTTCATTATGTTTTGATACAAATAAACTTAAAAAAGTAAAATTTGGCGAGCCTATTGGTACAGTTTTGAAACTCAATTTGCCATACCTGCTTACCAAAAACAACATCAAAACGTAAGAGTTAAGCCGAAAGAAGGCATTAGGAAAAAGTCGTTAAATAAATAAGCGTTACTTTTCATAGGAACTCTAAAAGACAATTTTGAAAAAAAGTCAAGCAAGAAATCGTCGTATGAAAAGGGATTTAGAATGTTGCCTTTAGCCCCTTTAGGAGCATTTTAGTTTATTTTTTATAAAATAATAAATAAAAAAGATTTTTATTGCCTGTTAATACAATTAAACAGCTTCCCCGTACCTTCCGTGATTTATTGTTTTCTCTACAAAAAACAAATATTTTCTATGTGTAGCACAATTACTTGCAACATTATTTTGGGGTTAATTTTTTGAGTTAAATTTCTAACATTTAACCTTTTTTTAAAAATCTTAGGCAGATACCTTTTTGCCGCTCAATTACTTCTGTCGCATTTTCTTTTATGCTTGCAATTTTATTATTTTTACCAATAAAAATATATTAATAGAAACTCTCATATTGTTTTCTTTTTTGCAAAACACTTAAGTTAATTGAATATAAGTAATAAAAAAATCCTTTCTCTTATAAGCACTACCCCCTACACAATCTTAAAAATTCAATTTTGTCGAATATTCATTTATTTGACATACATTTAAACAAAAGTATAAGTTTTAATATGTATCCGTTAAGTGGTACTCATACATATACATAAACACACACACTTACATACGGAGAAACTTTAATACACATATAGTCATTCCTTTCCGTTGCACATTTGCAACTTTTTCATCAGGTTATAAAGATTCTCTTAAGGCAACAACCAATATGCGGTGTTGTGGCATAAAAATACCACATTTACGCACTTTTAGTTCTAGATTTTTTTCTCTTTCTCTCTGTCTTTTAATCTTACTTTTTCCAACTTATAATGCATTAACTTTCTATACACTGCAAAAAATCGCCTGAATATTGTTTTTAATGACTTTGTGTCGTGTTGAATAGTTTCAAACACTTGTCGTATTGTTTTAATATGCAGGTACAACTGTAGCAAAATAAAATTAATATTAACTTTTATGAAATAAAAATTCTTTTAACTTGAACTTCATTTAAAATAACTCTCATAAAAAAACACGAATACTTTTGTGTTTTTGTTGATTACAAATAGAAAAATATGATTGAGTTCTGTTTGAATTCTCATATATTGTTTGTAGTCTGTGGCTTAAGTATACAAGGTTTGAATGCTTTCAATCATGATTTGGCTAAAGGGTACTGATGATTTGGTTAGCGCCAATGAAATGCAGGCATATACCTAGCTAAGCCAACAACAAACAATATAATATTAGAATATGAAAACATTTTAAAGTGTTAAACAACAGGAAGTAATTTTTTTTCTTCTATCAGAAAATCCCTTCAAATATAAGATATAAATTGTACTTATACAGAGGAAAATTTAAGTGAAGAAATCTTTTTTGAATCAAAATAAAACCAGACCACTATTTTAAGTTTAATTGTTTTTATACGCCCAGCTTTGGAGCACTGTGGAGCTTTGCGAATATGGAATATAAACTAGGAACCTAAATTCAAATGCATTCCTCTAAAGCGGAGTAATGTTTAATTTAAATCGGCCTGCAAATTTATTTCCATTTTGTTCGAAATGACCCCATAGTGCGTTGTTGATTTAACGTAAGAAATATTAATTTTTAACCACAAAAAAATATTAGATGGCAAGGTTCCGAGGCTAAAATAGGATTTATTTCACAACTGAAGAGAAGTCAACGTAGTAGAGTCATGCCAGAAGACTAGGTCTTGCATATAGTGACTATTGTTTTAGATGTTATGATCAAGAGGGGGAGGAGAAGACGCTGTATCATCCTCCACGCATTTCTTTTGCACTACAGAGGCTCCGGATATATCACTTGGGTAACAATGGAGCAATGGAAAAATCTCTTCAGATCAACTTATGGCCCCTCGAAACGATCTTACACTAACTCTCTTTTCTTCTATTACCTATTCTCCATGCTGCACATCTATCTCTATATCCATTTATCCACATGTCTATCTCTCCCCTATTTCCGCAGGCACCACAAAGAACTTATCACATATTAGATCCAAGTGACACAATCAATTTCCGTATCGTAACAGCAATCTGTTTTGAAGAAATTGCCAAATTATTAATTTTTTCTGTGTGTAGGTAAACATTTTCACCGGCTGCCAAAGAAGCAGGTATTATGCCTCATGTACAATTGTAATAATATTAAATGCTTGCGTATTTGTTATTGAGTGTTTGTGTGCGAGTGCACATGAACGTTGAAAGTTTTATGAGGCATGTACAATAATTAATAGGGTTTTTATGGAAAAAGGAACAAATTTTATTCAATTGACTTTATGCAGCTTTAGTGAAGGAATTAAATGTGTTAATTACATTCGCAAAATTTCATATGCGGTATTCTTACTGATGTTACTTATTCCATAGATGAGGTGGTTTTCTGTTGCCATAAACAGGATGTAAATAAAGTAGTAGTTGCAAACAAACAAAATTTAACTCGAACTAATAGAGTTAAGAATGCATATAAAAATAGTAAAAAATAAAATGCGAACAGCTTATAATTCTGCTTTAATAAAACTTGAAATGCATTTCATGCCATTCAATATTTATTAAATTTTATATTACATGTTTAAAAATCTCAGAGTGTGTGTGAGCTTTAAGTGAAATTAAAACAATTAAGTGTTAAAAGTATACATCCGTTTCCGTATTGATGTGCACGAGTGATACACATGTACACTCTCCCAATGTTTCCTTTTTCTTGCAGCATTTCCCTTTCTCTTATTCTCCAGGGAATTAATTGTTATTTCATTGAATTTTGTTGCTGATTTTAACAGAAACTTTTAATTTGAAATGGCTTCGTAAAATATAATTTATTTATTTTTAACTGCAGTTGTGGTGTTTTCTTTATTAAAAGCCAAATAAAATAAGAATTTGCTGCTGCAATGCTGGTGCTTGTTTAACATCTTTTTAATTTAATGAATGTATTTTCATTCTCTCTATGGCATTTAATTTTCCTCACTATAAGTTTTTGCAAAAATAGTTTTTTTTTCAAGAAATTTATTAAATAAAACTTTATAAAGACATGAATTTTCAAGTAAATATTCGTTTAATTCTTAATGAATTTTAAATTTGGAGCCAAATAGAAAATAATATTTGTTTATTTATTATAATGAGATTTTTAATTAATTAATAATAGTGTTTTAATTAACAAATAATTTTCTTAGAAATAAAGTAAAGAGGGAGAGGTACATCAAGAGAAGAGAATATTCAAATGGGTTTCCAAAAAAAGGAGAAGGGATGCATAAACGGAATCAAAATAGTTGCGGGTGAGTTATAAACACATTGATTTGTACAGGCTAGATCTGCTTGTACAACGAGGAATTTTTAAATTATATTATGTAAAAGTTATCACTACCAGCGCAGACATTTCCACTGACTCCCAGTAAAAAAATTCTTTGGCGCTTTACGGCTCATATCGAGCAAATTTTCCTAAATTGTCGTTAATTATTTTTTTGAGTTCATACTATATTCGTTACCAATTCAGGATACCTCCGCATAATACAATTATATATTCTGTTAGAACCACATGTTTTTCACATCCATATCGTTGACCTCGTCCTTAAATAAATCTATCAATTCCAGTGGAGTTAGGCTATAACGAACTAGGCAATTTTGTTCATTATACATGAAGTTCGGAGTAAATATTATTTTTTTTTCTCCTTAAATAAACGTAAGAAATATTGCAAGAGATTTCTCTATTTTCCTCTTTTTCGATATGATGATATTATTTTTGGTTACATTGGCTGCATTGTGTACTTCAAAAAGAATTCGTTATAAGTGGAATACGTTATTACAGTAATAATTTGTGTGAAATATTTGTACAAAATTTGATGGGACCGGGCAAGTTTTTCGTTATAAGTGATAACTCGTAAATAGGTATAACTTTGGCTTGGCTTTAGATATAGTGTTGGTTTTTTAGCGGATTTTTTTATGTATATAAAGACGATATTGAGGTCATATTCCGTTTAGTTATCAGGATAATATTGACGAGTATATGCGATAAGTGAGTACCAATGTAATATGTAAATAGTACTCTGGAAAAGCTTGGTGCAAACATACATACATACATATGTATGATTTTTTAAGAGAATAAATATTTTATTAGAGAACTTTAATAACATTAAAGTTTACAAAAATATTAAAGCTTTAATAAAAACCAACAATTAAACTGTGATTTCAGTTCCCATTTACCATTTTTTTGCTTAAATTTTATAGGTTTTTTCTCATTTATTTTTTTTACCTGTAATCGCACAATGGGATTATACTTATGTATTTACATTACGAGTATATACTTACATACATATATATGTATGTACATATATATACATACATACTATGAAGATTTGGCTATATTATATTTTATATGTATGTGGGTGGCATATTCAATGGTGTAAAAATAATTTCAAGATATAAAGTAAAATTACAAGCGCAAGTACTCATACATACAGACGTTAAAAAAATCACAAGAATTACATACATACATACATACATAAAGTCGGCTTACAAGCTGTGAGTACAATGAGATTTCAATAAATTGTATTGTTTTTACATTCTCTTGTTTGTATTTTTGTGACTTTTTAATTTAAAAAAAAAAAAAAAAAAAAAAAACTGGCAAAACAAAAATAACTGGTTTTCACATTTAATTGATAAGAAGCATAAATAGCAACAACAACTACGTATGTGAAAAGATGCATACGTATTAAAACAAACACGCACACACACACATGTGTGTTCAATTGGCATATTTTAACCACTGGTTTCATGTTGCTTTTGTTTCAAGTTTTGTTTTTAAATAAACCGCAATAATAGTGCGCAGCCGCGCCACTCCACCTCCTGTTTAACAAAAGAAGAGACAACTTAAAAATAAAACTTAACACTAAAGAGCAGCAGCAATTAAGCCACAATATTCATATTACAACAATAGCACAAAAGAAATAACAACAAATAACATTTGAATGAGACTTCAGTAACTGGCACAACTGTAAAAGAATTGGATCCTTGAAAAGAGAATTAAGATTAAAAGAAAAATATGTAATAATTAAAACTATTTCAAATAGAAACGATAATATAAAGAAAGTTTTCAGTTTTAATGGTTTAACCCATATAGATATGCCATTAAATAGCATTTTGTGTAGTAGATTAATATAAAAATTTATAAAATTGAAAATTATTTCATTTTATATTCATATCAATATGTATTTTTTCTTGCTTTCTCTTACTTAACTATCAATGTAATTATTATATATTATATATCTGGTTATATATATTTTATATTATACTATTTGTCACTGCAGTCATTATTTTTATTATTTTGCGTGGTACCTGCAACCTATTTCTTTGGCTTATGTTCTGACACTTGTTCCGAACTTTTTCTGTTGCAATCATAAAATTTTTAACTTTTTATTTCCATTTCATTTTTATAAATAAAAATTACTGTTTGACTAGAACTAGAATCTACCGATCGTGTACTTTTTTCCCGGCGAACGAAATAGTAATTTTTATAATTTTGCTTTAAGCATCAGGTGTTTTTTTTTCAAACAAATATCAATTTTATTTTTAAAATATTTTTTTACAAATTTCAAAGAGAAATATTTAAAATCAAATTGATATTTGTTTGAGGAAAGGCCTAAAGCTGGAGCAAAAGGAAAAAAAAAATTAATAAAAATCTAAAAGGTCAAACAAAACAAGATAATTATAAAATAGTTCTTCCAATTCATGGCCTGTGTTTGCTTCTTTAATAGATTCAAAAATAATATTCGTGGTGAACGAGTATCGTTAAATCACAGTTAAAGATGGTTTTTTATAAAGTTGGCATAATTTTTTTACGGTTTTAGGCATGAACCATGTGTCAACGAAGTTTGTTCAAGACTGCTTAGTTTTTAACAGAAGAATTGTCCCATGAGCATCATTCAGCATCTATTGAATGATGTCAATGATGATTCGGATGTATTTAAAAGAATCATATCACGTAACAAAGCATGAGTATATTACCACTTATATTGAGAGCAAAGCTCCAATGAATCTTTTAAACAGATAAGCACAGCATCACTATTAAAGATCGAGACTGCAACAAAATATTATTTATCCGAAATCCCTCTAGAATTGAAAATAGCTCGGCTATCTGAATTCATATTTTTCATGAAAACAAATTAAGAAAATCTGTTTTAATCCCTTGTAGCTTATAAAGTCCAGATGAATCTTATAGTCTAAAATATGATTGAAAGCTTGAAAGAGAGATTTTCATGATTTAGAAAAAAAAATAAATAAAACTCATTGAAGCAAGGAAACCACTATGGCTAAAAACTTTCAAGCAAAATATTGTGTATTTAACGATAAGTAATAATAACAATAGTAGTCATGTATCACAATAGATTTAAGAACATTTTCATAATAAATATTATTGTCTTTTTATTAAATTATTTTGTGTGAAAATTCGCTTTTTAAGCGTTTTAAGAAATGCCGTAATTATTTAAATATTGAACTTTCATCACGAATACACTCTTTCAAGCTTCTGTCTTTGATTTATGCACAGCAACCAACAATTGCACATCGCAGCTAAGCGGCCCAAGTGAATTAAAAAAGCAAAAATAAAAATATTTATTAAAGAAAACGTGATTTAAAAACTGGTACCACTGCCACCAAGGCAGAAAGCAAAAAACAACCAACATTTCCAATACCACCGCTACCAGCAGCAGCAACGATAGCAACAACAATACAGCAACTAAATATAATTAACCAGTATTTATTCATATTCCACTAGATTGTGTGCTTGATCTCTGCTGCAACTATCGCCGCTCAAGACGGACTACAAGACTTTAAAGTTAAATTTTTATTTTTACTTTGTGTTTTTATTTAATAGATTTTTGATATTTTATTTTCTATTATTTAACGTGGAAACAACCTTCATTTACTTCTAGTCTTTTGAGCGAACGCAAAGAGAGCAAATCGTCGTTTTTTGTTTTTATTTACCACAAAAAGTGAAAAAGAATATTTTTATAAAATTTTTTATTTTATTTAATATAGAGAGGTGAAAAAAAACCTAGAACAAGGTGTGGATTTTATTAATTAAAGAAACCAGAATTTTATAAATAAACTTGTATGAAAAAACAAATAATATCTGCAATATAATTTTAAATAAAACAAAGAAATAACGAAAGCCTTAATTATTTTTAAAATATTAAAAATGGCGTTTATCAACTTTTGCATTTTTGCCACGATTTTAGGTAAGTAAAAAATAACAGAAATCATTTTATTAAAAGTAATATTCAAATGTTAAGGACATTAAATTAGAAGTAACAAAACAGATTTCTTTTTTTCTAATAGAACGAATAAACTAGTTTTCGCTTGAACTTGATATTTAAATTTTTTTATTATAAATTTTATCTGGATGGCACGTTCTAGGCAGCCAATTTACAGGCCCCAGA
The DNA here is from genome assembly GCA_963681545.1 of Germaria angustata. NCBI lineage: Eukaryota > Metazoa > Arthropoda > Insecta > Diptera > Tachinidae > Germaria > Germaria angustata. Next base: position 111,929,801 of record OY812999.1, on the reverse strand, counting down.
CGTGAAATAAACTGTTTACCGAACTCGCCTCTCAATAGGGCCATTGTTTCGCGTGCTGTGTGGCATGTGGCATCGACATGATTAAATCACGTGTCAGCCAAGTCCAACTCTTCTATTTTGGGCAAAAAATTTTAATCAACGCACGATAGTGCTCGCCATTCACAGTGACGTTCCTGCCTTCCTCGTCATTGAAAAAGTACGGTCGAATGATGCCACTGGCCCATAATCCGCACCAAATAGTGCATTTTTGGGATGACTTGACAGTTCTTGCAATGCTTCTGGCTGCTCTTCACATCAAATGCGGCAATTGTGCTTGTTCACGTATCCATTCCACCAGAAATGAGCTTCGACGCTGAACACAATTTTCCGATAAAAAACTGGACGATGCATTTTCTTAACCGAGCATAAATTTGTATAACAAAATTCAATAATCTGTAAGTCGATTCATGGTTAAATTATACACCAAACTGAACACGTGTAATAGTAACATGTTACACGAAAACAGCTGACCTTTCAAAAACAATGATGCTGAAAAATCACCCTTATTAGAAAAGTATCCTATAGACAAAGTACCTTTTGCAAAAAGTACGTTTTCAAAATAGTTCACCTTAGTTCTTAGTTCTTTTTAGAAAACTATAGCTTTTTACGAGAGTACGTTTAACGAAAAGAACCTTTTAGAGAAAGCACCTCTTAGAAAAAGTACATATATATTAGGAAAAGCATCTCTTTAAAAAATACACGCTAGAAAAAGTACCTTTTGGAACATTTACATTTTGGATAAAGGTGTCGTTTGAAAAATAATCAATAAAAATATTACCTTTTAAAAAAGTATCTTTTGGAAAAAGTACTTATTACAATATGCATACGTAAAAACAGTACTTTAAAAAAAAATTATCTTATGGAAAAATTACCTTTCAGTTAAAGGAATTTTTAGAAAATAAAATTTTCAGAAAAAGTAATTTCTGAAAAATACACCTTATAGAAGAATGACATCGTACTACTTTTTATAGAAAGTACCTATTAGAGAAAGTACCTTCCAAACTTATCTATTAAAAAAAGCGCCTTTAAGAAAAAGTACATTTGAGCTGAAAAAGCACCTATAAGAAAAAACTTAAAAAAGGTCTTTTAAAAAAATACATATTAGAAATATTACCTTTTGGAACATGTACCTTTTAGAAAGATTACATTTCAGAAAAATATTCTTCAAAAAAGTGAATTAAAGACCATTTAAAAAAAGTATCTTTTAGAAAAATTCCTTCGTAGGAAAAGTATCTTCCAGAAAAAGCACCTTTTAGAATAGGTACTTTTAGAAAGTGTACCTTTTTGAAAAATTACTTTTAAGGAAGAAAGTCTTAGAATTTGTTAAAGATGTTTCTAGAAAAAGCACATTTTAAGAGTTCTTTTAAGAAAAAGCATCTTGCGCAAAACATTTTTCCAGGAACTACCCATTTAATATTGATTTATGCAAAAAAAATATCTTTGAAAGACAGCAGCCTTAAAAAATTGTCAAGTGCAAGCGAAGTGTTCATACTACTCATAAGTTTAAGCCTAGAATACGAATGTATATAAATCTGACTTGTCAGTATATTTAAATATTTATTTGGAGTGGTTCTTAAGAAAATATACACAAACTGACAAAAAGAACAAGTCTATAAAAGTAAGGAAATTTACATATCGTTAGTATTAACGTAGTATACACGTTATTCTGTTTTGTTTTTGTTTGTTTTGATTCTTCTAAAATATGGATTGTTAAATTATTTTAAGTAATGTTTACAAAGAAATACATAAATAAAATGACATAAAATTACAATTATTTAATCAGTAATTGAAGAGCTCGAGGAAAATATTTAAAAGTACGTAAAATTTACTTGGCGTTAGTATTAAAGTAGTATAAAATAGCGTTAGTATTGCAGGGCGTTAAGACGTTATCCAACATGCTAATTAAATTAGTTCTCCTTAGATAGTGCCATATTTTAATTTAGTGTTAAGGAAGTGTAATTTCAAAGAGTACGATTTTTTTAAAGAAGAAAAATTTAAAGAAATGTTTATCTTCTTCAACAGTATTTAGCATTAGTTTTGAACTTTTTATGTATTGCAAGTTTACAATCAAATGATTATCACAATTTTTTCTATTAAATAAAGTATTTCAATTTCAACTTCTATCTATGTGCCTTTATTTACTTTATCTTATTTCATACAATCTCTTTGCGCTCTTTATTTCCTGTTTGCGAATTTTTTGTTGACAATAACCATATTGGCATAATCTTGTTCATACACCAACCAACACACACACACATTCAATTACTTGTAAAATATTGCAAACCAGCTTAAGCCAATACTATAAAAGTAACACACACACACACACATACCCAAACACATGTTTTTTGGATATCGTTATGCATTTCTCATCTCTACGTTTCTGCAACACGCTCGTATCGAACATATTAATGCATAATCAGACCCTTATAAACAGCAGCGATCAACAAAAAATTACTTTGTCCAAAATATTTTGAGTTTTGCTAAAAAAATATATCGAATAAAAGCAATAACAATAAAAACGACAAAGCAAACAATACACTTGTACAGGGTGTTTTTTTTAGAGGTATAGAACTTCGAATTGAAATAAAACACAAGAAAATCTTTTTAATGTCCATCAATTTGGCTTTATTGGAAGGATAATTTTATGCCATTAACGTTTAAATATGATTTCGGGCATGTGGCCGCCGCGGCTGGCTCGAATAAAGCCAATTCTACAGGTCCAATTTTCAACCACTTTTTCGAGCATATGGGGCCGTATGTTGGCAATAACGCCACGAATGTTGGCTTCCAAGTCCCCTAACGTTTCTGGTTTGTTGGCGTAGACGAGCGACTTCACATATCCCCAAAGAAAATAATCCAATGGTGTCAAATCACACGATCTTGGTGGCCAATTGACAGGTCCATTCCGCGAAATTATGCGCTCATCGAATGTTTCCTTCAATAAATCGATTGTGACGTGCGCTGTGTGGCATGTAGCGCCGTCTTGTTGGAACCACAACTCATCCACATTCATGCCATCCAATTCGGGAACAAAATAGTCGGTTATCATGGCTCTATACCGGTCTCCATTAACGGTAACTGACTCTCCAGCATTATTTCGGAAGAAGTATGGCCCAATGACTTCACCAGCCCATAGAGCACACCAAACAGTCAGTTTTTGTGGATGTAATGGGGTCTCAAGGGTCTCATGTGGATTCTCTTCACTCCAAATGCGGCAATTTTGCTTGTTGACGTAGCCATTCAACCAAAAATGAGCCTCATCACTGAACAAAATTTTGCGATGAAAATCAGCATCGAGATCAATCTCATTTTCGGCCCATACACCAAAACCACGACGCATTGCATGGTCTCGCGGCTTTAATTCTTGCACAAGCTGGATCTCGTAAGGTCGCAAGCCAAGATCTTTGCGCAAAATCTTCCATAAAGTTGATGGACAAAGCTCCAATTGCTGTGCACGGTGGCGAATCGATTCATTCGGGTCCTCTTCAACACTTTGCTCTACAGCGGCAATTGTTTCTTCGGTGCGCACTGTTCGAAGTCTCTGCGGATGCGTATTATCACATAGAGTAAACGTAGTGCGAAAACGATCCATGGTTAACCGAATTAATTGCTCTGATGGACGATTATGTCGACCATAAAATGGACGGAGCTTGCGGTAAACTTCGCGAACTGAACCATTATTTTCGAAATAAATTTGCACGATTTGCAAGCGTTGTTCTTTTGTCAACCTGTTCATGATGAAATGGCAAACCAAACTAAATATTAATCACTTGACAGCTGACAAAATGGCCGCCAGTTAAAAAAGTGATGCCAACTTAAAGTTCTATACCTCAATAAAAAACACCCAATATCTGAAATAAACTAGTTTTTTGTCACGCATACATACATATTGCGATTTATCAATATTTGTGTTGAATAACAAAAACAACAACCGATGACATTACACCAAACAGAGTGAATGGCATTAACAATGAGCAAGGACGAATCAATTTGTATCCTTCACTTTTACAACTTTTTACAGGAAAACTACAATTTTGATTCAGGCAACCTGCGGAATGGCCTTGACTTGTGATTTTTGTTTGTTTTGATAAATTGTTATTTTTGTGACAAAAAAAAAATATGGCTGAACGTTTAAGCCTTTGTTGTGGGAATTAGATCAACGTATGGTTTGTAAATTTTTATAAGAGGACGTTTCTGAAAATGTTTCAGGAAATGCTTGTTTAAAATAGTTGTTAGTGCGGGGTAGATGGGAAGATAAAGCTACAGCCGGATTGTGTTCCTTGAGCTTGAAAACAATATAGATTCAATATGGTTGCCTGAGCTACGCAGTGTACTAGTCTATTAATACAAGGGTTGAAAGTTTAATTCCCAACTGAGAATCTGGCCTAATGTATTTTATAAATGTATTTATAACATTAATTAATTGAAATAAACAAATTTACAGATATGTTTACTATACATTTTTAAGCAAAAGGGAAGCAAAATCTTGAGATTTCCATAACAATTTCTCTGTTAGTTCAAAGCAAAAATATGTGTGGCTCAAAATCGGAAACATTTTATGGAAATCGGCCCCATCCGTCGGATCGTATTTTTTTTGTCATTGAATATTCCTTTCCTGCAGAAATTGAGCTCCTCTGCTAAATACTTCCAACCACAGCCATAAGCTATGAGCTCCTTATTCCAGGGATTTTGCGCAGAGCCAGACCCTATTTCACATGTCCTCAGAGAACTACTCTATCTGGAGACATCAGCTGCAAACTGCTGAATTAGTTGAATATTATTCATGTACAGCTAAGTTCTTTGCTGACTGGACCGACCTAACTTTTTTCTGATGTAGAAGTATTATTTAATACTAGCTGACCCGGGAAAACGTTGTTTTGCCTTCAAATTTGCACTAAATCGACATAGCAATTATTGTTCAAATACCGGTATCGGGCTAATTAACCCCACTACACGCTGATTAAGGACCCAACGCCTTCAGCAAAACGCAGCATAGGCTTATCGCGCTAATCTCTATTGGGCAAAACACAAAAAACAAAATATTGGGCCATCTGTCGGACGAACTTCAAACTACACAGAAACACTCCTCACGTCCCATAGAACATGTATATAAAGTCAAAATCGGTGCAGTAGTTCTTGAGTTACGGTGCAAAAACACACACAAAAAACTAAATACTGCGCCATCTGTTGGACGAACTTCAAATCGGTCCAGTAGTTTTTGAGTTTAGCGATCACGAATATACACGTAATTTTTATGTACATATAGCTGACCCCGTCCGCGTTGCTGGCCCTAAGCAAACAGCTCAAAAGTTATATTACCATACGTTTTAAATTAAGCGTTTAACGAAATTTACGGCCTTTAAATAAAAATCCATGGAATACATATCATAAAGTTTTGGATTCCATACGTTACATATACATATATATCCTGTTTTATATGTATAGATCTTTAACTTATTGTACAATGTTGCACCTTAGTAAGGGCGGAATATCTTGTGTTATCGAATGATGTAAATATTTTGTAAATAAACCGAAAACTCGGATTTTTTAATGCAACATTTCGAAAGTTTTAAAATTTTGATAATGAATCATTATTAACATAGATTTTTGTAAATATTCGGAACTACATAACCGATTTAAAAGTTTGATATCTCGTTTTGAAGAACATGACAACGGCTTTCAAAAAAAAGTAAAATAAAATTAAAAAAGCACAAAAAATAAATATATGTATATGTCATTGGTGGTGCAATATGAAAATTGGATTTTGCCACGCCCTTCCGCCCACAGACCGAAAATCAAAAATCATACTTCACAGTGTCACCCGGCCGAGTATTCTGAAGGATTTCGTCAAAATCGGCCAAGCCGTTTTGGAGCCATTACGTTACATGCATACATACATACATACATACATACACACACACACCTTATTTTATATATATAGATTACAATTTAAAACGGATCTAGAGTTGCGTGTAAACTATTGCAACTGTGATTTTTTTATTACTATCTGAATATCAAAACAGTGCGGCCACCACAGGCTGTTAGCATCAAGCCGACACTACATAGAGATTTTGAAATATCAACTTTTTTGTATTGTATATTCTGTGGCCAAAGACTTTGAAAATTCTATACAAAACAAAGCCATAAAATATGAAAAAAAAAATTTAATAAACATTTGAATGTTAAAATTAACACTACAGTTTGGCTGCATATACACGAGGCAATCGCTGGAGCAATATGTTAAGGGAACAATACTTGAATGCTTGAACAAAGGGGTACAACAGGCACAAAATGATTCCGTACTTCAGCCTTTTAATCCAAGAGATCGTCACACACGTTGCTACAACGGCTGCTTAGTGTGTACTTAGCATTAAAGACTATTTGACTTTTTTTTTGAACTTTTCATTGTGTTATTCTTAACATTTATTTACATACGAGTATTTTCCAAGCAATTACGAAAAACACGTTGTGTAAATTTGAAAATAATTTTCATATGAATGAATGAAAATTCGAAATTTCTTCAACAGAAATAAAAAGGGGCTGGTTAATATAATTTTTTTTAATTTACAATACAATTGTTATTTAAACAGACATAAGTTAAAGTTATCATTTAGCCACTATTTAAATATTTAAAATTTTAAATATACAACTACAAACACACGGCCGTAAATGGATGTGTCTGAATGAATGTGCGTTAAGGTAATATTTACAACAAATATTTAATTATAAAATATTTCCTAGTTAGCAAAATTAATACAAAGCATGATTCAAATCAAGAGGGATTTAAAATGATTTATGATGTTATATTGAATTAATATGGTTTTGTTATTATTGAATTTGGCAAACAGGATTTAGATATGAAAACCACTGATATAGATAGGCAATTGTTTGGTTATGTTTCCCAAGCACCTAAAAGTAGGCCAACTAGTTTTCATTTAATTGTAAATAACAAATACATGTGTTTATATCAAATAAATCTAAAGGCGGAAAAACAATTGTTTAACAAAACGTTTACAACATGTGTCTATTGTGGCTAACATCTATTTATTTTATAATATTAAAAATTGAATTAGAATAAAAATAATGCAAATCTTTTGTAAAAGCAAACAAATTGCAAACAAAATTTATATGTGCAATTGTTACAAAATTTTCTTATATATACGAGTATATGCTTATATACTAAAAATTGATACTAATATATAAAATATTGTATAGAGCAGCAAACTTTGTGAAGAGTTGCAACTTTTTACAAGAAAAGTGCAGATTTGTATGAAACAACTACAAATTATTAAATGGCAACTTGCTAAAAAACTGCAGGATATTGTGGAGAAAGTGGAGCTTTTGAGACAAAAGTGCAAGTTATTATGAAAAATGTAGTTTTTTTTTGTAAAAATGAATATCTTTTGGGAAAGCGAAATACGTGCAATTATGCATAACAAAAGTTGTTTTGAAAAATACATAATTTTACAAAAAACTTTGTGAATATTAAAATGTTTTAAGGAAAAGTGAAACTTTTTATATAAAACTAATTTTTTTTGTAAAAAATTAGATATTTTTATAAAAAATTTTAATTTTTAACAAAAAAGGGAAACAAGCAATTAAAATTAAAAAAAGTGAACTATTTTATAATACGGAAAGTGAAATTTTTAAAAAGCAAAAACTTTATAAAAAATAGTTACAACCTTTTATTTTCTCTAAAATAAAAATCAAGAGTTTTATAAAGGATGATAGACTGTTTTTAATTTTTTGTTTTTAACAAAACGATCAGCGGATTTTAAGACTCAGCTTTGCTGAAAAATACAAAATCGTAAGAAATTAGACCATTTTATGAAATAAGTACATTAAAAAGTAACTTTTTTTCACGGCAACATTTATAAAAATTTTAGTTGTTAAGTATATATTTATTAATTTTATCGACCTTATGGTATGTAATTTATGGTTATTTTTAGTTGTTATAAAAAAGTGCAATTTTTATGAAAATGTTTAATATTTTCTTCAGGTTCAACTTTTTATGAAAAACCTGCAAGTTTTTATGAAAAATGCACATTGATATTGTGCAATGTTTGGTGAAAGCTTTTAAGTTCTTATGAAAAAAAATGCAAGATAAGATAAAATAATTTCCTCAACGAAAAAATTATTTTTCTATAAAAACCTCAATTATTTACAAAAAACGCAAAACATTTTGTAGAAAATGCATCCTTTTTGCCAACAAAAATTCAGAACGCTAAATAATGAGTGTTAAGCTTTTTAAGCTTAAATTCTTCCTCGAGTATTAAATTGGTTTTATTATTTTTGCCTCCATTTACGAATCTTGTACAAAATCCTTTAATTTTTAACAATATCACTTTCAATTAGCCACTCATGTATGAGAAAATGTTGTATTAATTTGCTTATGCAACTTTTGTTACAAGCTCCAACAACCTTGAAGATAAATTTTTAGAAGAAACAGCAACATAAAATTTTAAACGAATCAGCTGAAAATATTAAAAGTGCAGAATGAACAGCAAGGGCGAGAAAAATACCACTACACCAATTCCAGAAATGCGTACGTAAATGAAAATATCATATCCTTACCATCTTTTTTGCCGTTAAGGTTCGATATGTTCAAATTATTGCGAAATTTTTTTAATTCGGACCAAATTATAAAAAAAAAATTAGCTTAATCTCGTTTTTTTGTATTTTGTTAGGAATTTTGTGTCCTCATAAATAATTTTTCCATGGATATGCTGTAAAGCTCGATTTTTTTATATTCCTTTACCAGAAACTGAACAATATTTTACATATTACTAGTGCCAGCACAATGAACACACAACTCATTTCAGCGCCACCCTTGTTGGCCACAGACACATGTGCCAACACCTTTGTGTGATTGCAATAGTATTTGTAATCCTTTGTATATACAACTGTTGCACTCAACCCGTCTTAATTTGTTTTAAAGGTGCCTTTGAATTATTTTGTGCAAATACGAAAGTGGAAGCTTCATTTTTAAACCGGATATTACGGCTTAACATTGGGAAGTCTTTTATAGTGGGGAACGGAAAAGGTATGTAATCTCCTGCACACGCTTATATTTTATGAAGAAAGCCATTAGACTTACTTGATGTTGGGAAGGGAATCAAATTTAATGGATGAATAACCTTGGAAAAATATAGTTTCTTAATACCAATATATAACCAGCTACATTTATCGCAAGAGTTCAAACTTTGTTCATTAAAATTGGTATTTTATAAGAGGCGTTAATTCTTAGAGCTAAATCGAGTAAAATCCAAAAGTTGGGCTCAATTAAAATACATTTTTATGGCATTTATGTTTGAATATGACATCTATTGCAGGGTATCAAATATTGCCTTTCAAGTGCTTAATAGTTTTTGTGAAATCGGAAATAATACTATAAGCCCACCAGATCGGTGTGATCTGCAAATCGATTTTAAAAAAATTTACCTTTAAATCGTCTAATGTTTCTTTCAACATATTAATTGTATCACATATAATGCGTTATTGTAAAATCGAACTATTCGAAATATTAAACACTCCGATCAGTATGGCCAGAAATCTGATCGTGTATATTTTATCCCTCTTTAGAATTCTATAGTTAAAATATTTACTTTGCACCAATAACACTTTTATATCTTCTGAAGGAACTTTAAACTTTTTTTTGCACACTAAATACTCTCTTTAACCTTTTTGTAATGAAAGATTTTAAATTAAATACAGTGTAGCTTGGTTATAACGTACGTCGAATCACTTCTTTGCTGCAACAATTTTTATACAAATATTTCATACAAGTTATTACGGTTACAACGAACTTCGTTTACTACTAATTTTTGATTCTAATGATGAGCAAAAAGTTAAAATTGTATCAGTATTTGTAAAATGATTTATGTGGTTTATAAGTTTCAAAACTAAATACTTTTATTTATTGAAAAAAAAAAAAATTAATATATATATATATATATATATATATATATCTATATATATATATATATATATATATATATATATATATATATATAGTATATATAAATATTTACCCCTGTTATAACGAACCTCGTATGCAACGCTAAAGGTAGATTCACCCATTCACCCGGAACAAAATTTTTGTTGTGAGACCATTTTTAGTTTCCTGAGAGTTTGTTTTTAAACGATTTACCCACTTTGAACAAATGTTCGAGAGAAACAAAGCTACCATATGAAACAACTATGCAAATGATGTGTGTTACTTTTACAAGCAGGCAGCACAGTGGCAGATGATTGCAATTTGCTGTGTTCTAAATTAAACAAATTTTTATAAAATAAAAATATACAAATGAATAAGAGTCGAGTGCATGTTCTAAAAGCTATTGAGTTTAATAAATATAAAAAATTTACAAATATCCTCTTCATATTATTATACATACTTAGATATATACATATAATATGATGTGGCAGCTCAGTTAAATTTTTCATAAAAAATTTATGTATCTGGCATAGGGTTGCCAGATTCAATATGAGCACTAACTTGACATTTAGTGCAAATGAGCTTGATTTTAAGAAGAGAACTGGACAAATTGAAATATTTGCTTAAAAACTAAAAATACGGGATAATATCAATTTTTTTAATTTATTAAAAATTCTTTATTTATTAAAAACGGAAATAAAGGATGTTTACTTACAAAAAAAAAAAAAAAAAAAAAACCAGAATAACATAAAAAGATCAACAATTCAGTCATTTCTTTACAGGAAAATTACATAAAATTCATTCAGTTCGTTACTTATAAATGTATGTTTGTATATTTTTAACATACATAGGTGTATGCACAGTAAGCGCCAAAAGAAATGTCTTTTATGTTTTAAACAATAAAAAGCAACAAAAATAGAAAGTTATTTCTTAATATTGTTTAAAAGCGATAACAAAATTTATTTAGAAAAAATAAAACTAAAAAACCTTTTATATTCTTTCCGTTCGAGTTCAATTCAATGAAAACTAAATTTGGAAAAAAATGGACTTAGTTCGTACTAAATACAGTGATGAGTCAAATTATGTGTGTTGATACAGGGATAAAATTATATGTTGCCAACAATTAAACTTTACTGCCAAAAAACGAAATTTTTTAGATGTAACCAACTGCAAATTTTAATTTTGAAAATGTTCAATTTCAGCTTGACAAATATTGCTTGAGCTTGAAACTTGACATGCACTAAAATATCTTGACAATCAAGCTCATTCCCGGCCATCTGGCAAGCCTAATCTGGCAGCACAGTTCAATTCGTTCGGAACGAAAATTAAATTAAAACCAATTCAAGCTAAAATTGTTCCGCACAAAATTTACTATCTTTCTCTGTCTCTCTCTCTCTCTCACAAAAGGAGAGACGTCAAACTACATATAAAAAAAGGCGTTGCTACATATATTAGAAACTCCTATAAGTATGCGATTTTTATAGTTCTTAATGCAATTTAAGGTACTTGGCTGCTTTCAACCCGAACAAATTCTCTCGTTAACTATTAATTTTCAGTTAAGCATTTCATTTAACGAACGATAACAGGGTTATATCTGTTGGGCAAATTGGCCTCCTAAATTGGCAATAATATCTCGCAGATATGATAAATGCCATTGAAACGATGTACCCATCATATACAGTTGTCAGTAACGATTCCATTTATTTTATTATCTGACATTATTTTGCTACTTGCAAACCTTATATAATGATTGTTAACAACATTTAGGAAGAAATATGTTACTATTGAAAATTCAAGAGAAAAGTCGAGACTGAATTGTGTCACTTGTGCACAATATATGTATAATTTTGAGGGTGTTTTACATTGGGATAATCAAACACGTGTTTTGTGTCTTCATATCAAGATTTTGTTTATGCATTTGAGATTATGTGTCTGTCTAAATACTTCATTTATTTCATGAGACAAATTACGAAGTTGGAAAATTAATCTAAAGGGATTAATTAATTGACACTAGAAAGTATCAACAACTTGACACAAAAGCAGCTTTTCTTATGCGAGTATCAAACATTTACTTACAAATTACGAGTATATTCGTAGCATACCTTAAGGAAAATAAATTATTAAACAACTTTCAAACAAACAAAAAGAGAGTGGATGTGTTGAGGTATTACAGTTCTGGAGGGAGGTAAATTTTTTAGGTATATGTTGCTGTAATTGTTATTTAAAAGTACATAATTTATATTATGTATTTAGTGGCATCAAGATAACATTTCGCTTTAAAACAGATTATACACGTACGTACATATATATGGTTTGTTCATAAAAGTTTGCTTTGTAATGAAAAAAATGATTTATATTATAATATTTAAATTTAATTTGTTATTGATATTTTACGATATTGATATCTCTTGAATCCGAAATAATATTTATCGAATACATTGTAGTTTGTACTAATTATTGCAAGCAAATGCTCATCCAAGCCAATAAAATGTTAAATAGTTACTTTGGAGATTATCTATAGAATCAGAGAAAATTCTGGGTTTTTCACCAACATTCAATGGAACACTCAACTGAGAATAATGAAAAATAATAAAATTAGTTCATGATTTTTTTTACTTTTAAAGTTTCCGGATGTCTTAAGAGATGCAGGCACATTTACCCTAGAGCACAGCACTGCTTGTTCTTTAAATTTTTTTCGGTGCAAGTTAATTATTCTACAGCCCTCTTATTTACACCCTGCCTTTTTTATAGTTGGTGGCTCTAATAAAAAGTGACCAACTTCACTGCTTCTCATAGAAACATATCGTAAAATTCAATAAGGATGACTTAGGACTCGCAACTGATTATATATTCTAATATAATTTTAATTTTGCCTAGTGGAAGACTTGTTTTCATTCTGAATCTCTACAAATGAGAAATATAAATCAGACTTCTCTAACCTTATTATTGGCTTTCATTATGACTGTGATGCAGAGCTGTAGATGACCTCTTGTTGATTTAAGGTACAATAGATTTCACAGCTGCCGCAATTCGAGGACAAATAACAGGCAATCTGCTAGAGTTAATTATAGAGTAATTATTAGTATGAATGATTAGTCGGAACACTTAATTTTATTAATTAGCTATAAGTATAATGGTTTTTATTAATTTAATAATATTTTGAGAATTGTTGCTTATTGTCTAATAAGTTGGAAAATTATCTGGAATGATTAGAATAAATTTTGTATGACGATAATAAAAATATGAAAAATTATACTCAATATTGAAATTCGTTAGCATCCAAAGGGCATCTAAATCTTTAAAGGTTGCAAGAAAAATATTCATAACGCTTATAATTGTTTGTTGTGCTGTTTGTATAAAGGCACTCTAAACCTACTATGATTATGTATTTTGTGATATTCATACGATAGAGAATTCTCATATTGTATTTGAATGTTTTGGCATAAACACAAGAGGCTGAATATTTTGAAATAGTTTTAGGTTCACTGGTGAGCTGGTCATATGAACAAATTTGAAAACTTAGTTATTGGAAATTATAATTGAGTTTTGTTTGCTGATATATGTAGGTGTGGCACCTTCACACGTATTTATGTGCACATGTATGCATGTAAATACGTTTTCTTAAAACTTTTTTCTAATTTGTTAAACAACTTATTATTTTGTGACTTTAGTTAGTATGTCAAGAGTTTATAGTTTTTTTTTTTTTTTTCATACTCAAAGTCAATTTCCTTTTCCTTTAACAAACACCCAGCCATGCAAACACTATTCAAAAAACTAATTCACACATGCAAGCGTTCATACAAAAGAATAAATTATGTTCGTGTGCACGTGTGCGCGTGTGTAGCTGTTGCAATGTAAAAAGTTGATAGACATTTAACAGAATGATTTTATAAGTATGAAAGTTTGTTTTATTAAAAAAAATTACATTAGTTAAAAGGTTAGTTAATGAGAAATTTTAAGTACATACATATATGTTTGACATACACATATTTGTATTTGTATGAGTGTATATATAATATATAACTTATAAAATAAATTACAAAAATTAATATATGTACATATATTCATATACATCCGATTATGTATGCATTCCATGAGCTTAATAAAAATATTAAGAAAAACAAAAAAGAAAATCTAAAAATGAAAAGAAAATTAAATGCAATTCTTTCGAAAGCAATTATATTTAAAGTCATGCAATATGAAAATCGTATTTATGAAGTGAAAAGTATGAAGCTTTTAATATATAAATGTAAAGCATAAGTTTAAAAAAACTTGATGAAACTGATATTGGCAATCAAACAACACTTGTATAGAAAATTCTTTTTAATGAAAACAGCAAGTTTTTCTTAAAATTATTCTAAAACAATTTAATTTGTAGAAATCTGTGACATATGATTAATATCATACGTTATCATGCAACATGGTGCAGATTGGAGTTCAACACACCAACAACTTTCTGTTGCTATTGTCCAAAAGTTGTAGTGAATTTATATACTTCTCTAATTTTTTAAATAGTTGATTTTGAAGGGATTAGTTTTAAAAAATAGTTTTGCGTGATAAAAATAACTTTTAAAAAAGTAACAAGAAATAGCTCTAATATTTGATGGCATTTCATTGGAATGGGGCAATTTAACTTTCGTTTTCTTTAATCTGACATTAATTTCCTCCAAGCACAAACGTAGAAGAAAATATTCAAAACGAAATTGTCTTGTCTGTCAGTGTATTGTCTAAGTAAATTTATATTTTTCTTGTAATCATGGTTAACAAGTTGTTAAGACTTTCAAGTGGAGAGATTAAATTAACAGAAAACAACAAACAACTTGAATTTACTCGCACTTAATAACAGATACTAGTTATTAAATCATACTACCGGACAACAATAAAACTGGAACTGAAAGTCAACACTCAAAAATAAATAAATAAACATGATCCCCAACAGATGTGTTTGACTTTCAACTGTCAAACAATTAGTTTACCATGATATTTTTTTGTTTTTCGTTTTCCATTTTTCATTCCATTTTATGTTTTCCTTTAAATTTTTATGGAGTTGAATTTCAGGTAAAATACGAGTAACAAGAATTAACATTGAAAACAACTTGACGGTATAAATGAGGGTGACAACAGCAGCAACACGATTCCACTCTAGATAACAACTATATGACAATGAATACAAAGCCAGTGTTTTTTACAAGTATTTTATTTTTATCGTGTCCCATTGGATCTCATAATACAGGGTGTGAACTTGGTTCATGACATTTAAGAAGCCATGTAAAATCCAGGCAGAAATGCAAGGCTGACATTTAAGTTGTATCAATATGCAAAATTTAACTAGTTTCGGGTTGAAAGAAAAATTATAGTAATATCGAAGTTGATAGTGTTGCATGGAGAGAAATTAAAAATCTACTTGCTACAATGTGGATGCAGACTTTTTTTGTAAATAGTGCAATACACGTTAATACGTTTAAAATGGTAGAAGTTGACTTTAATTTCATAAAATTGGGCGATAGTGTTTGGTGGTTTGTTAACTAAATTTACCATAATTGTGCTGAAATGTGAGGCATGCAAAGTGTAATAATAGTTTTAAAAAGAATGATTAAAACATTTTTTGGCAAAAAATTTAACTGGCTTTGTAAATGGCCTTTATAAAGTTTAATATAAATAAATTATTAATACATGCCAATATGGCTGAAACTATTAAATTAATTTTTCTTCAAGCTTCCTTTTAAACTTTTTACAGATTAATTTTAAAATTATCATCACTATTATAGGCAGCAAAATGTAAGATAATAATTAATGATATTTTTAGTTCTGAAAAAATATATTGTCATAAGATTGGGGAATACCCATATAACTATATTAAATTTGTCAAGTATTTTTTATAAACTTCTCACAAAAAACCAATATTTTAATGAAAACAGAACAAAAAATCCTTATTTGTATAAGCAAAAGTAGTTTGCATCGCTGAAAAAATTAAATTAAATTGAGTGCAAAACGTGTTACATATTCACATATTTTCTATGTAACATATTTAGGAGAGAACATGTTATTTTTCTTTCCTTTCGTTCCTTTCACACGATCAAAATGGAACCACCTTTCGAGCATATCAATTTTGAATGCTCTCAGTATTATAGTTATTGTTCCAGATATAAGTAGAAGATAGAGTAATGATTCGTATAGGAGATGGAACTAAGTTTTTCCTTAGACTACGTGAAATAAGATAATTAAGTATCACTTTATATGCGAGGTGCTTCTTCCCCTGCTCTTATCAAACGTTGGCTAAAATAGGACCATCTCTGGAGCATAGTCTTTCATATAAAAAAGGAGTTTTCAAAATCGGTCCACAAATGGCGGAAAAATCCCGTAGCCTTATGAAATATTGTTAGAAGTGTATGAAGAGCAGCATCCTAGTGGAATAGTGGATGATTTAAAAAGGAAAAATTTATGTTTTCTATACTCGTTTGGTCAGAACGGATTAATTTATTTTGTCGCCTTTGAATTTTCTCTACATTTGATGCCTTGAATTTTCTCTACGTTGTGCCATAACTGAATACCATATCTTGACTTTAGCATTGAGTTGTGTAGCAGAACTCTACACTCTAGTGTAGAATTTCCTCCAATGAGAAAATTCATTTCAACCGTTTTTAATTTAATTTGGATTTATTTTGGGCGGGAATGTAAATGTAACTTGTACACATTTTTCATTATTAATTTTCGACGTGAAACGCAAAGATCGGCCGAGTGAACCAAATATGGAGCTGGTGCTGACGATTCGCTCAACCCTAATTTATTTTACTGAATTAATATAATAAATTTTAAAAAGATTTTGAAAAATATATTGGGAGTTTTGATATTTTATGCTTCTGTTATTATGATTTAAATTTATTTTCCAGTTCTAAATTTACTAATAATATATAAATAAATAAAATTTCACAATACCAATAAATCATCATCCGATGGCGACATACTTACAACGGAATGTTGCAAAGTCATAATATAAATTGTGATTGATGTATGTATTTGCCCATTTGTGCTTAAGCGACAAGCATAGAACACTTATACATATATACTTGACGTGTTTATTTGATCGTCTCCAGCATTTGTAAGAAATAGTTTTGTTTTACATTCTGTTTAGGCACGTATCCGGCTTGAAATTTTGAACATGGGGATTAATTTTAAATGAAATAACTAGTTTTTAATATTTGAAGGTGAAAATCCTTTCTTCCTCCTCTCTCAATGTGTGCCTCATTATGTTAATACATCTAGCACACAAACAAATTACGCATATGTATACGTATATTTGTTAACACCGAGATTGCGGACAGAAATTCCTCAACTATAGTACATCTCGCCTATTTTGTATATTTAAAGTGCTAAACATTAACACGTACACTTTAAATGTCAAAAGGTAATTAAAGCTAAAAGCGTAGTAATTAATCACTGCCTGTCTGCTTATAATAATCTTGGCGAATCAGTTCCACTTAAATCCTTTCATTTGAATTAAGCAGTCAAATAATTTATATAAGCGTGCACAGCAAAATTCATTAATTAAATGTCTTTTTCTCAGAAACGATTGTGCAGAGAAAGATTAATAGCGAACAGAAGAGGAAGTGCCTTGAAAATTGAAAAACGGTTATTTAATTTATGCCTGAAATGTCAACAAATACACACATACATATACAAATATCGTTCATAATCTTTTGAAAATTTTAAATAACATCTAAGCAACGAAAACAAATTTTCGCTGGTCTTTTATGTAGATGTTCAGGTCTTCAGATCTTTTAGATATTTTACACTATTTGTTATAATTAAGGACGTTAATGGGTTAAATGGCATATTTATACTTAAAACCTGATAATTTTTAAATATTTTTTATTGTTTTGGTATAAAATAAGTGATTACCAGAGAAATTAAAAACATGCAATTACTAGAAGACTTTTTTAGAATTTCAGCATCGATTTCTTACAGCACTTTTTGAATATTGTAATTTTCATAAAATATGTTTGTATATTTATACTTTTTATGGCATATACATATGTACATAAAAGATGTCGGAGATTTTTTTAAGCATATTTTTTTGGGTTTATTTATTTAATTCAAAAATATTCTCCAATTAATAAAAAAATAGGCTCTTAAAAAACCGGCGTTGCCATGGACTTGAATGCTGTTGAAATTAAAGGAAGATAACGTATTAACATAATCAAACATGCGTGAGTGCGTTTGCGTTAGAATATAAACTTCTACTAACAATTTTTCTATACTATTTTCACATATAAAAAATGTCATATGTATACTCTTTATATGCTTTATGTGTACAGAAATATTGTATTTTGTGACAGGATGTCATTGGGATCACTCTTCGTTACCATTCTCTTATTGGAATTGGATTTGAAAACAATAAAAAATACTTTGGTATCATGGATTCCAACGCAGTCGCTTATAAGTATGAGCGAAAGACTAATGGCCGTATACAAAAAAACTTCACTTTAGCTTTAAAATTCAAATTATTTAACAAACACTTTAAGGCATACGAGTACAAAAATTTTGTTAAGGAATTGTATTCAAAACAAATTCTTAAACTATTTTATGATTTAGGGAACTTTTTTTTAGCAATGATATCATACTTTATAGTTTATGATCTACAAAAACGGTTACGATCTTATTCGATTTCATTATTCTAAAAGAAAATAAATTAAAAAAAAATTAAGTTTCCATAATTTTTGTAAAGCATATAAATTTTTCTAAATCAAAACAAAACAAGTGAATATCGTATTTTTAAAATTATATATGTTTTGATTATATGCACACCACTAAAATAATTTATATATACGAGTATATTTTTTTATACCGTTTCTATAAATGCGTAATAAAAAATAAAAATATTTGAATAATTATTTTTTCAAGTTTGTTTGTTGTACATTCGATCAATCGTCAGTAAACTTTGACCAGTTTATAAACACCCAACCTCCTATGTTTATGCCAAAACATTCAAATACAGTATGAGAATTCTCTATCGTATACAGGAAACATAATCATAACGACCAATGAAATGTAGGCATATGTTCAGCTGAATTTTTTTGGAATTTTTGATTCAATTGCCGAATTCATTAATATTTTCCATTGTATAAATAAAGAAATTTTATTAGCTGCCAATACTTCTAAAAATTTAAATTAAAATAAAAAAATAAATACGGATAATTGTTGCCCGTTTCTTAGGATCTCTATTAAGGAACAGTGGTTTATTATTTTGCCATAACGATAGTCTGGTAGTATGCCAATCAATACTATTTAGATATTTATGTACTTGGCCAAGGCTAATCTCTTATAATACTGTCCCTACTTGCTGGAGAGTCATTCACTTTTATGTCGATTAAAAGCCACATCGTCGTAATAAAATAATTTTATTAATAGTGCAGAAGGTACTGAACTATTTCCAAAATAAAAAGTTCGCAAAGCACTGCGATATGTTAGATAAAAATTTCTTTAGCAAATTTTGGCAAATCGAAGACTTATTTTTTTAATCCATTTTACAAAGTACTATTCAAGAAAATTAAAGAATTATTTTGCAGGTCTTTGCAATATTTGGGGGAAAAAATTAGATACATTTGTGGTTACAAAAATTTATTTGATTGCTAAACAAAAAATGTTTGCAATAAGGATAATTTTTGGGAAATTCATCAAAAGAAATAGTTTTCTGCTGTTAAAGTTTTATGTTTCCATTGATTTTAATTTTTTCGTCGCTTTATACACTGGCATACTGTCAGTTTTAACTTAACAATGTTTTCTATAAGTTGTTGGTATTGTTTCCTTTATTTGAAATTTTTGGCTTTTTTGGTGCAGTAAATAATAAACAACGTGACAGTAGTAGACATTCTAACAATAGCTTAAGTTGCTTGCATTTGTATTGTGTATAGAAAACACACACACACACACGCAAGGAAGTTTAAAAAATTTTTATAATAAAAAAAAATTTATTTTTTGAGTATATCGTTGTTATATTTGACATGTGTTACATATTGCGAAGAGCTGAAGCAAAATAAATAAATAAATAAAAGAAATCCTTTGGAAAAGATCTTACAGAATTTCAGGGTCGGTGTGCTATAGTTTAGCTTATCAAATATGAAAAATATTATAAAAAATTAGACTTCTATTGTTCAGCTTCCTGTTTCTTATTGATACTTTATATCTAGAATGTGGCTGTAGGGAGTAGTTTGTGATAAATCATGTTTAAGTTTTATAAATTATATCAATATTAAATGTTTGTTATTGTTCAACATTTGCTACAGATGATGTGCTTATTGAAAGTAATTTTAAATTGTTTGTATTTGCTTTTGTTTATTTTAAGGTTGCACTTTGGCCCAACGTCCAGGCTTTAGAGTGGGTGCTGGTCATCCACCCTCACAAAGGCACTTACCCAAACGAACCACCGATCCACCACCAGCACCAGCTGATTACAAGGCCACCGAACAATGTCCTGAGCCCAATGGTTTCTATCCCAGCAATGAACAGTGTGATAAATATTATGCCTGTGTGTAAGTATTCCTTAGACAAAAATAATTCATTTATATCTCTTATCATTAACAAAGTGAATTTCACTGAATGTCTTGTATTTTGTCAAAATATGTCCCAACCTTCTTAATTCATAGAAACCCCAATAGCAGGCGTCGTTGAGAGAATTATTCGGCTGTCACTTATAACGTTGACACTTAATAAAATATAATTATTCTAACACTTTTACAAATTAAGGACGTTATTAATCCGACCAAATCAAAGCCAATAACAAATATTTACATCATATTTAAGAGTTATTAATTTAGAGCACTGTATGCATATACAGTGCAGCCTCGTTTAACGCAGACAAAAAAATTTGGACAGCTGAGACTATCGTATTTATTACAGAAACCTTCTTTGTGTAAATGTGTATCAATCCGCATATGGAGGATGACACTTTCCTCCATCAGTGAAGCGCGTCTTGGAGGATAACACTTTCCTCCACCAGTATTGCACTGGATGTATTAGTGATTCATTAGCACATTATGACTTTAAAAATTAAAATATGGTTTTATATAAAAAGTGCAGCCATTCAGCTGCAGTAAAATAATTAGTATTTTATTTAAAAAAATTATATTTTCAATTGTGATTTGTTGGATAAAATAAATTTCCGCTCTGGAACCATTATGTCATTTAAGGTCGTATTATTTTCCTCTCCCTGCTAAAGACAACCTTAAGGAATTAAAACCATCATGAGATTTAATTTAAAAAAAATTTACTGGCGTTTTTAGTGAAATATGACTAAGTGAAATATATATTTATCAATCTCCTTTCAAAAATCAAACTCCCTTAGAGGATTGCATGCTCTTTTCTTATAAGTTTGCACTTAAAGAATATTCAATTCCCTTGTTTCTTTTTTGAAAGAGCAAGAAGTTTCACTTATTTTTGAGAAAAAAAAACCGCCATAAATAAATCAAAAATCTAATGAAAGTGACGAAATTACGAAAGCAAAGTTGCTGTTATCGGGGGTTTTTTTTTAACGAAAAGTTACGCTAATAAAGCGAATAAAATAAACATTTTGGGAGTTCCAATTATCGATGAGTTACATTGGTCGAGTGTTACTTTAAGTGAGGCTGCACTGTGTTTTTCTATTTCTGTTGGTATTTATGTACAAACATCAAGTCCCTAAGCACTTCTTAATAAACACACACACACACACACACACGCGCCATTCATTATCAGAAAAACATTTGTCATAGACCCTCTCTCACGTGCAATCACCCAATATAATCCAACCCAACCATTTGCTCGAGTTTAAAGGATGTAAAAACACATTAAGAAAAATTCCCTCAGCGTTAAATATAAACACAACAAAAGTGTGTATAAAAATCAACAATAGAAAAGCGCTGTAATGAATGAATGTAAAAAACACACAAGCAAACAAATACACGCACATACTTACATACACTCTTGCACACAAAAGAAAAGAAACACTCAATTAAATGTAGAATTACCTTTGAAATCTCCATTTCATATACGCCTCCAGGGTGCAAATGTAAGAGTACATTAGTGTACTTGTTGTCAATGTATGCAGGAATATGTGCTCCCTGGAAAATATTAAATGCACGTTTGCATGCATGTGTGTCTGTTTGGAGATTTACCAAAATCACATACCAACACAAGCACATTGACATTTTTGCAAAATGTAATTTATTACCGTAGTATCAAAATATGTTTAGATCTTATGTTTACGCCAAAATATATACACTAGACGACAAAATATTTGTATGGTAAATGTGGAAAAAATGTTTTTTGTAGCGGTAAAACCAACAATTGCTTAAACTTTTGGGCTTTAACTAATCGCTGTATGATTGAGGTAACGATATCATTGTCACAGGGAGAAAACTCTAGTTTCTTTTTACTTTTACAAAAAAAAAAAAAAAAAAAAAAAAAAATGTGCTTAAAATCCATTTTGGAATTTTGAAATCCAATACGAAAAGTATCAAAATCACTTAATGATCACAATTGTATTGACTTTATGTGGTCGATATATTAAATGTTTTTGTGCCTAAGGTACTAAAGGTTTCAGATTGCAAAGATGAGGAAAGTTAAAAGGTCAACCCAAAAATAAATTAATGAAAAGTGAAAGGAATGAAAAAAAATAGTAAGAAACATATACTACGTTTATACGCACGTCTTATTTGCAAATAAGAAAGGAAAATGTTGCCGTATAACTTTTTTATTGTAACTTATTAACTCAATTAAACAGGTCGTGAATAACGACACTATTTGCAAATAAAAAGTAAGACGTTGCCACTTCATTAACGTTTTTTGTGTTTTTTATGATCTGGTATACTTTTCAACATATGTTTAAAAAATAAATTGTTTGGTGAATTGTTGGAAGCACGGAATATACGCAGAATATATTATTTAGCCTATTATTTAGCAAAAAAATACCGAAAAAATGTTAAAAATTAAAACTGAAAATAGCCGCTGTTATTGGAGTGTTGAGGAGACTAAACATCTCCTTGCACTAATGAGAGAACATAAAGTAATGGAACAGCTAGATGGAAAAACCCGCCGCAACAATAATGTGTATGTGATGCTTTCAAATAGTTTGGCAAAAAAAGGCAAGTAGATACATATATACATAAACAATACATGCGTTTTAATAACTAATTAGTCACCTCTAGGTTTCAACAAAAGAGCCGACCAGGTGAAGTTAAAATTCCGCACATTAAAAAAGGAATTTTTTAACACGAAGCGGAGCAACAATAAAAGTGGCAGTAGTCGGAAAAGTATGGATTACTTTGACGATTTGAACGAGCTCCTCAGTGATCGTCCTGTGGTGGCTTCAGTTGGTATTGACACTACCGAAGACATATCGGAAGACGCCATTATTATTACTGAAAATGATGTCTCTGTGAATGTTGAATATTTGGACGAAAGCTGTAATGATGAAAATGAGTGCAGCACATCTCAGGAAAGCACTGTTGGCCACCACAAAAAAGTCTCAAAGAAAAAGAGTAAGTTGTACTAAAGTAATATTCATCAACATTTCTTTCGACAGATGAAGTCCACAATATTTTATTATAATTTTAGGGAGTGCTCTTCAGATGACATTACTTGAGATTGCTGGTGACATAAAAGAGTCGCAGCAGTCTGTATTAAAAGCAATAAAAGAAGAAAATGAAACATTCATTGCAGAAGAGCGGCGCTTTCAACAGGAATATATTAAAGATATAAGAAATATAATGGAAGAAGATCGCGTAGAAACGCGGAAAATGTTGATGGAAATTCTTAAAAAGTAATAAAGTAACTTCAATAGCAATGAATAATTAATAATCAACCCTAAATTTTTTTATATTTCAGGTAAATTTTGTAAGCTGAAGACTGATATTGTGCCTTATCTTTTACCCACCACAAAAAGTACAAAATGTGTACATATTTACACACATTCATAGCTTTATATGTTTTCTTTGTTTTAGAAGAAATTATTTTTGTTTTTTTTTGGTCCTGAATTTCTATTATTTTTATTTTTGTTACATGTATTATATTTAAAAAATATATATATTGAATTACAAATTAATAATTTTAACATGTTTTATTTTCACGGAGAGGAAAGTTCATTTCCAAATAGTGTTTTATATTATCTCTTAATTCTTTGGGGTTAAAACAATCGCCAAGAATAACTTTCGCTGACGTTGTATCATTCGGTTGTGGGTAAAGATATTTGGTTTCTTCATTCTCGTTCCAAGAGTTATAATATCGTTCTTTCTGTTTTTCACAAAAATTGTGAAGAATCGCGCATGCTACTACAACTTTAGGAACTACAGAGGTGGAAATGTCTGTTCGTTTAGATAGACAGCGCCACCTTCCTTTTAGCCTACCGAAGGCATTTTCAATACATACACGCGCAGAACTCAAATGACAGTTAAACGACTCTTCAGTGCGTGTAAGTGTACCAGTATAAGGCTTTAATAACCATTGGAGTAAAGGATATGCAGGATCACCTACAAGCATCAGTGGTGTGCGTACGTCATTTATTGAAGTTGCGAATGCTGGAATTAGTTGTGATGCATTTTTAAAAATACCAGATTCCTTAAACACCGTTGCGTCGTGAACACTACCCGGAAATTTTATGTTTACGTTTCTGAATCTATTGGATAGAAATATCGCATTTTTATATTTTATAATAAAAAAGTTATATGATTTATTACATGTACTTGTCATCCACAACAGCTTGCATTACCATCGATGGCCATCCTTTGCGGTTTATATAATCTAGATATCCTTTTGAAGGTGGTAAAATTGGGATATGTGAACCTAAGTGTAAATTCAAAATTAATATGTATGTAATCCTTTTGAATGAAAACAAGCATACTTACCATCAATTGCACCAATTATGTTTGGAATGTGCGATATTTTTTCAAACCTTTTGCTAATTAGGAGGCATTCTTCCAAGTTTGGAAATCTTATAAACTCTTTCATAAGCTTCAAAATAGCGTCCAGTACGATGTGGAAATATTTGTGGACTGTGGATTTATGCACTCCAAAAACATCTCCTACCACTCGATACTCTGCACAAGAAGCTAGCTTATATAAGCAAATCGCAACTTGCTTTTGCGGAGGAACAGGGATAGTAAGATGTAGCTTCTGTTTTGGCAAATGTGGAATAATGAAGCCACACAACGTCATAAATGATGATTTTGTCATACGCATTGACTCAAAATAAAGCTCTTCGTTGTTTGGATCTTTAATTAAAGTCCAATATTGGTCGTTCCTTGGGCGTGCCTTAATCCGTCGTTCTCTGCGATGCTTAATAATAGCACTAGCAATTGATATCAAATAGTCACCCTTAAGATTCTGAAGGATGATTTGATGTCTCCGCTGCCTTCTCCTACGTTCTATCAAAAACCTTTGGTGCATTTTTTTGAGATATTTTTTCAATAATTTGTTTCTTTTTTGCATTAATTGCATTGCCAAAAATATTATTGTTTTTGATTTCGCCATTTTAATTTTTTTATTAATACTCTTATAAACATCTGTTTTTTATGTTTGGTAACAATCATATTTTCGTCATATGGCATCACTAATAATAACAAGTTCTGTATGCAATTACCCGTATAAACAGTGAATTGGTTATTTGCAAACAGTTCTATTTGCAAATAAGAGGTGCGTATAAACGTAGTAATATTCAATCTAGTCTATAGAAGGGTTATCTGTTTGCAAAATATCATGTTTGATGCAATCATATTGGCAAACTATTATTATTGTTTGCTATAATGATTCCAACAAACGTCTTAGCTATATAAAATCTCACCATGACATATTTTTCGAAAAAAAAACTAAATATAAATAATGTTGTATAAGAATTTAATTTTTTCTTTTGCCCAATATATATAACAATTGGCCCCTAATGGGTGTATAATTATATATAGACTGAAAAAAAATAATATAGATTCATCTCGAATATGAATTGTTTGCTATGAAGTTTATATAAAAACTTTCTAACCATACTATGACTACGTATTTTGTATTTACAATAGAGAAGCACCATATAGTATTTAATCATATTTTTTTCTTTGAGTATCATAGAGCCAGCAATTCTTGGTTCACGAATAACAGGCTAGATACAAAACAGGCAAACGTATATTGAGTGGTTGACCCAAATTAATCAATCGAATCTTATCCAAAGCTGTCGCATTTCTGTCTTTAATTCAAAGCATGTCTTCCTTTTTTTTTTTGCTTAAAATCAGGTTTAGTCTGGCTTATAATTAAAAGCTAAAATTAAGAATGTGTTGACCCTAACTTGCCCTATATGATTTAGAAAAATTTGCATTTACCGTATTTTGACTTCATTAGTTGTGATAAGCATAGTCTTGTGTACATTTAATCATTAAATTATTATCGAAAAATTAATGCCACTCTGACTATAAACTTCATATGCCGATATTTCAATGGTCGTTAAACCAAATCGCCAGTGAACTTTGACTAGTTTGAAAACATTCTACCTCATATATTTATGCCAAACGACTGAAATACAATATGAGAATTCTCTATCGTATATAAATATTACAAAATAAAAAATCATAGTACTTGAGTGAGTGTGAATTATTTGTTGTGCTGTTTGTATGAGAGCATTCTAAACCTATTATGACTATGTATTATGTAATGTTCATATACGAGTTTTATTTTTGACACAAGTTGCACAACATCTCTAAAACTACCCAACAGACTTAAGAGCAATTTTGAAATAGCTTAAAGGTAAGTTATGTGTTTTTAATTTAGTAGAAAAGGACAAACCATTATCCATTTATGCTGTTTGTGATCATGCAGGATGGTGCAGATTAAAATTCAGCATCTCAAATTTTATAAGTAACAACTTTCATTGCTACAGTCGGAGTAGTTCAGTAATTCGGAGTAGTACAGTTTTAAAAAATAGTTTCCCATGAAGAACAAAACTTTTAAGAAGTAACAAGAAATAATTCTAATGTTCGGTATGTTTGCATACAAGTTTTTTAAAGCTATTATACTTATATGTTTTGTAAATCAGACGTAGAAAAATATGATTGAATTCTATCGAATTCTCATTTAGTATTTGTTGATTTTTGTATGAGTATATGATTTAGCAATTTTTCAAACATGATTTGGCTAAAAAAGAGTATTGATGATTTGGTGAGCGCCACTGAAGTTGAGGTATATACTTAGCGAAGTCAACAACAAATAATAAATTATTTAAATAATTAATTTTTTAAATTTTTATCCTTTTCGTATAGTATAAACTATAGTTTACAATTGCGTTACCAATAAAATTCCTTAAATCATAAAATAGTTAAAGTAGTGTCTTGCTGACGATTTCTTAATAAACTTTTGTTTGTTGGCTTTAAAGGGTTTGCTAACTTAATGTGAACTTTAAAGATTTTTGTGTTTTTCTTCCGACGGGGTTTGTTTAAATTTGGGACGATTTTCCGTCATCCCACGTCAAATTTGGTTTGTAAACAGACCGCTTTCGGCTTTGTGCCATCTTCAGTATTCAAGAGAACACTGAAGATGGCACAAAGCCGAAACCGGTCTGTTTACAAACCAAATTTGACGTGGGATGACGGAAAATCGTCCCAAATTGAACTTTAAAGCTAAAGTAAAATCTTTTCTAGCACAGGACCGTAAGTTTTTGGGCAACAAGCCCAACTCTCGCCTTAAGCTATACACGCCCTAGCTTATAAGCCATAATATCTTCACAGCGTAGGCTTGTTAAGATTAGGTTAGGTTAGGTTGATTGGAGGGGTGTGATAGCCCATGTCATACGACATACACTTATATATATACACTTTTAATTATCAGACACAAACTGCCAGAGTTCTGCGGCAGGATTCGAACCTGGGACCTTCGCACTACGTGTCTAGTACACTACCTACTAGTCTACGAAGGTCAGTCTTGTTAAGATTATGTTTGAATACTTTTTAGCAGACATAATCGAAATTTTAGAGGTTTTCTTTTTAAATTGGTCGAGAGGTTACTAGATTGGACATGTTATGTCAAACAGGTTGAAACAGGTCTATGGAATGTTTTCCGTGTTCAACACCATTTCGATATGTAAATATAAAAATTATATTTTGGAGACAAAAAAACATTATCTACTCCCTGCTTGAAGTCGCCTAAGAATATTTAAATCAAGGAAACAAATTAAAGTTTGTATATGTTTGCAAGAACTATTTAATGAAAAAACAAAAAAGTTGAAGAATGGCGATGGACTTAAAACAATTAAATTTAAATCAGTACTTTATAGCAGATGTAATATTTGAGTATATAAACATTTTTATTCGCTGTATACCGGACACTGACCTTAAATCATATAAATTCTTTTTTATGTAAAATCGGAAACAACCGACCGTCCGCGTAGTCTGTATAGTTTTTGGGCGAGTGGCTGCTATATCAAATTCAATATTTTCTATCGCCCAGTGTTAACAAACTTCTGATGCTTATTCAGTAATTTATAATTAATTGTGTACTCGTATGTACTTATGTATGTGTGTGTGTGTGTGTATTGGGGATCTACATATATGTATGTAAACATCCTCATGTAAATGTATCACTAAATTCTAGCCATATTTTTGTTACATCCCCAAACATGTATGTATAATTCAATACATTATTTTTTCTTCTCTCCGCCCCGGCTCTTGCCAACCAATTTAATTACAGTGATGGTGTGGCAACTGAAAAGCTGTGCGCCGATGGAATGGTGTTCAACGATTACAGTCCCAGCGAGGAGAAATGTGATTTGCCGTATAATATCGATTGCAGCAAGAGACCAAAATTACGTAAGTATCTATTATTGTCTCAATTGCAAACTAAACAAAAAACCAATTATCAAGGGATTTTTTTCTCTAGAAAATTTTAAGATAAATCTTAATGTGAAAATATATTCTTACAGAAGATTGAAAATGGTTTGAGTATTAAAATTATTTTAAATGGTAAAAGAAATTGCTATTTCGCCTTTGTTAATAGCTTTACTTAAATTTTATAAAATTGTAAATATACTCGTTTGGAGGAAGTGGTTCTTATTCCTCAGAGAATTTGTGGCAAAACTGGCCATTATATTGTTAAGTTATGTTCTTTGAGATAAATTTTTTGTTGTTAATTGTCCAACAAGGCAAAAATATATTTTGATTAAAAGAAAGGAAAAGAAGAGCAAAGGAATTTTTATAGAAATTTATATTTAATATTTAATGAAACTTCAAAGAACATTTTTTTCTATATTTGTGTTCGAAACACCAAAACGGTTCCTTTTTTTAAATGGTGCAAAATTAAACAGTTTTCATGAGCCAGAAAATATTCCTAATCTTTTAAATGCTCATTAAAATAATTATCTTAACATGAAGTGTAATGGCAGGCAAAGTAAAAAGGAAATTAAGGTTATAATAAAAGCAAAAATGGTTTTAACAAAAATAAATCGTGTGCTAAAGATTTTTTAAAAGATTTAATACACATATTGTGAGGCTTCCATCATGTGGAAAAAGTTAAGGTTTCCCAATGAGATACCAGAAAATCGCTAATAGAAACTAGATTATTTCTTTAACAAAGACTTTCAAAGATTTTATAATATGATTTGGGTATAGTATATGGCATATTTAATGAAACCATATTTAGATATGGCCTGCAGTAGAACATTTTTCAGTACGCCCAAGAGAAAAATATTAGTTGTATTAAAAATTTATTTCCAAGAAGTGAAACAAAAATAACTTACCAATAGAGAAAGTAAAGCGAGAATCTAAACAAATTGCAAGCTGATCTTCGAAAAAAAAATTAAAACTTCAACGTCCGTTTTTACATTTAAAATTATGTGTTTTTTTTCTTAAGCCTTAGTATTTGAAAGAGCGTACCTTTAGGAGCACGAAAAGTTTATTTATTTCAAATGTTTTAAATAATATAAAAAAGAAATTTAATAGAAACTAAAGTCATAAATATAAAAGCTTTTAAAAAATTATGTATTATAAATTTAAATACTAATGAAAGAAAGGCGTTAGCAAAATTAATAATATCAAGCTCGAACTCTAAGGAAATTTCATATTTAATATATCCTCCAAACTGATTTAGACAATATATACGGCCTTAACTAGAAAAACCCTGACCGAATTTATAAAACCGCATTATTATCGGAAAAATAAATCGATTTGGCATGAACTTCAAGCTTGATTTCTAAGCAACTTTCATATTTAATATAAAGAAAATTATACTAGACTGTATCCTCCGAATTGATTTAGACAATATTTACGGCCTTAAGTAGAAAAAAACCTGACCGAATTTATAAAACCGCATTATTATCGAAAAAATAAATCGATTTGAAACGAATTCGTCATTCGATGTAGTTTTCCAAAATTTCGCAAAATGACCAGATTTATAAAATCGATTTCACAAAAATGTTTCGAGTCATGCATTTTTGCAAATTTACGCTTTCTAGGAGCTCGAAATGCAAATATTTCATATGAAATTATTTCTCGCACGTCTTAATCGGATGATGATTTATTCGTATCCATTTATTTTTATACTTATACTTTCTTTTCTTTTGCGTCAACAATATGATTCCAGCTTTACGTTGCATGCAGATGGAGAGCATTGGCAATATTCAATAAAACTTAAATTTCCTTTTTCATCCGTATATTTATCCGTCACGACAATCACAAAGCAAATGAGATTGTTTTTGTCAATCAAAATTGGAGACGATCAAATATTCACTCGTCAAATGAAAAAATCAAAATGTTTTGATTTTCATCAATCATTGACGATAACGAGTACGTGTACCCGAAAAAGCACGACAATAACGTGTTTATTTGACCGTCTCCATTTTATATTATCCCTAATGGAATAGAATAGTTACATATGTAGAATGATTTATGGACAGATCTGTAGATAGACTAATGGAGAGGCAGATAGATAAATGACTAAAAAGGCGATAGATAAACAGATACATGAATAGACAACATTTAGAAAACAGAAATATAGAAATTGTAGATATATGTGGAAAATAGATAGATAGACCTGCGGACAGACGTGTAGATGTTCGTGTGTGTTTTTTATAAACCGTTCCTTTTTTTTAAGAACCCACTCCTCTACACAACTGTTTTTCCCAGTTGAGCAGGAAAATGTTGGTTTAATTTGAAACTCTAATGTTTTTCTATTGTTCTATTTGTTGTTGTTGTTGTTGTTGTTGAAGTTATGCCATAATATTCAACTTCAGATGTTGTTGTTTCTGTTAATATTTATTTCAATTTTATTATAAATATGAAAGAATATTCGCTGGTATTATTTGTCTTTTAGCTGCAAGAAAATTTTTACAGTGGACCACCTTTCAAATATTAATAAAAAAATTTAAATCAATTATTCCATATGTTAAAAAAGCTTGAATTAAAGTTGTAATTACATATCATATGATGAAAAGTATAAAGCAGTGAAATAAGGGTAGAAAAATTTCTAGAACGTTTCAAGAAAACCGTATAGAATGCGAGTTCCTCGACTCGATTTCCTCTTAGGACTCTGGTCTGCTAAGCTAAAAACGAGTTATAATGCAATTTGTAATTGTATTAATAATATTTAAATAAATAAATCATATTTTTAAACCAGTGTATTATTGGACAAAATCATACACTGCATAATGTGAGCCTGAAAGACATGAGAAAAATTTGTCTGGTCTGTTAATTATATAAATTTGAAAGTTTATTTAAGATTTTTTTCATATTTTCATTAAGTTAATTTTTTTAATGACTAACTTTTTTTACTAGTTTTTCCAATTGCACAGATGACAATTTTTTTAAATTTTGGTGACCATATTGCAAATTTCTATTCATATAAAGCTTTAAAAATATCATGTGTCATCCCTTGTACTATGTTTAAATGTGTGAAATATTCATGTTTAAAATGCTCTCTGAAGATTTGCCGTAAGCTATAAAAAATATTCTCTAGAAATATATCGCAAGCTTAAGATGCTCTATACAAATTTAACGCCAGCTCAAAATGCTCTGTGAAAATATATCGCATGCTTGAAAGAGCTCTCCGAAAATTTACCGCAAGCTCTGAAAATATATCGCATGTTTAAAATACTCTATAAAAATTTACCGCAAATTCAAAATGTTCTCTAAAAATATATCAAAACCTTACAATGCTCTTTAAAAACTTAGCATAAGCTTCGAATGTTTTCTACAATTATATCATTTATTATTTAATTTGACTTGCAACATGTTACGTCTCTGCTTTTGTTTGTTGAATATGCAACATTGCACTACGTCCGTAAGCAAATAAATTTATTCAAATTTTGTTTTTTATTTAAAATAATTTAAACTTTATATAATAAAAAAGACTTTAGATACATGTAGAAACTATTTTTAATAATAGTCGTAGCAGAATGTTAAAATTTTTCATTTTAAAGGGTAATAATTTTAAAATTATTAACCATAATATTTTATAATTCATACTTATCTTTGACAACAAATCATTTCACATTTGAAAAAGTTTCAAGTTAGAAAATCTTTTTATGAGCGAGATTGTTCTGATGTAAAACAGAATGCCTTTAAATATATTAACAGCCGTATGCATAAACATTTATTTCAGATTTATTGACAGTTTATAAGCAAAAATTGATAAAGTTGTATTCATAAACGAAAAATAGACTATCAAACGTTTAATAAACCATTCATAAAGTCAGAAAATTTATTGTTGGATTTGACCTTCTATAAACTAAAAATAAGCTGGCATTTTGTATTTAGACATTTTGTTTAATTATTTGTTTACATATAACGAAAATAGTTCTGCAAAATAGTTTTGATTGAAAAGTGAAAAAAGTGATTTGATAACTACCATGGATTCGATAAATGCAATTCGTCGCATAGGTAAGTGGAATTTCTGCAAAAAAGTAAAATTTAGTTAAAAAATGGTGAAATTTTCAGAGTTTTTATCCCAGATGTTAAACTATCGAAAAATATAAATATATTATTTATATCATAAGCCGGTTAATGCGAATTTAAATTTGCTTTATTCAAATCGAATAAGAGCCAGTTTTTTGATTTGAGTTCGTATTCAAATGTCATTTATATTTAAGTTGCATATAAATATGGAAATCAGTTTATCAGTACATACGAGTATTTAAATAAAAGCTAAATGACAAATCGTATTAACTTTTATCTTATTAACTATTTAAGTGATTTTGATGACTTTTGGCAAAAAATATTATATTTGCGGCTTTTTAATAAAACTTTCAAATTTAATACGTTTCGAAAAAAGTGGAACTCGCTCTAAAAGAATGACATTTTCCTTGCTTTCAGAGTAGCTGTTATTATATTTTTTTGATTTAATAAGAAATTAAGCTGAGAAATTTTTGATCGAATTGCAAAAAAGGTACTTACTTCCTTAGATTTACATAAGAAAAATATATTGATTAAGTATTATATGAAATAATACTTTCAGATTAGAAAAGCGCATCGTGACTATTGACAAGTTTTTATCCTTTCAAGATTTTTATTTGTTAATTACAAAATATTAAAAATATATATACTGTTCTTAGTACTTATTTTAAAAATAGATCAAGATAAGGGCTTTAAAAAGAGGTTTTTGTGATGTTATGTGTAACACGTAACACGTTGACTGTTAAACATGTCATGATGAAATAATATTCTCAAGTTCGAGTTCAAATCCAGCCAACGAAGTTATCAATTGAAAAGTTATTTAAACAAAAATTAAATGTGTAAAATATACAGTTTAATGAATAGATATTATAAAGTACTTCCCAAGAATCGCTTTTTCATCATATCTTCAGCATAACCTCAGATCCAATGAACAGGATCTAGAAAAGAGAACATCTTGCAGTGACAAACGTATACTAGGATCAAGTATTCAAGATTCGAGTATTCCGAATCACAGGTTGTCTTATTGATTTTTTTCACTGCGTTTTTATTTGATATGAAAATGATGTTTGTTTAATATACTCGTAAAAGCTTGAAATTTCAATATTTTTGTATTACTTTTCAGCAGTCTGTACCACCGTGTGTTGTTACGAATACGAGTAGTGATGTTTTCGTGCTCTTGATTATTCGTTTATATGCAAATAATGACTCTGTTTTTACTGTTTGTGGGGCTTTGTGAGCCACTGCTTTATTGGATAAACATACAAATCTATAGGTGTATGTGGTTGTACATTTTCAACACTGTATTGGAACACTGTATGGGAGCACTGTATGTGAATGTTATTCAGAAAACTTTGCATTATTTTGCATGCATTAGTATGCACCGCATATATGATAGTGAAAATTTGGTTTGATTCAAGTCATTAAGTCGCACAGTTTTTATCCAAATTCTAAGATTTTTTAGATTCAATTTTGAATTTCTTTGAAAATATGGAAAAAATTTTATAATTTTGTAATTTGTGCCGAAAATGTAACAAGTTTATGATAATTTGTCTTTGTTTAGTATAAAATTCCAAAAAGTATTTGGATGTCACTTAGACCCAATGACTTTCATTGCCATTCCTGACTGTGAAAATCAGCTGACCTCTTCGCATGCTGCTTATGACGCTCTGTGACTGACAACATACAACTAATATCATTCTGGGTTGTTGACAGATGCGTAGGACGCGTGATGTGACGTTAAGGCTGCAATATACATACATATTTTGCGAAGAAGGAAGATGAATGGGGTCCAAACACATGAACCATTCATTCTTGAGGCCCTTCTAATGTCCAAAAGTGAATGTATCGATTAATACTCCCAGCACTAGTAAATATGTATGTATAGGAATTGATAAAACTGGTATAAAACACAAAACGCACATAAAAATAAATGCATTCAAATTTATATATTGAAATGTCCACACTGCCACACGTTCATACTCGTACTCGTCCATTCCATATGAAATGTAGTCGGTTATTGACCAACAGTTTGCGGTTGAAGTGAGTGAATCAATTTTGTGGTTTTTTAGTTTATAATTAAGTATTTGTTACTGCAAATAATTATGTTAGATTTCATTAGGTTTATTTGTGTGTTAAGCTCTTAGTGGTTATTTTTCCTTCGAATTTTTTCCTCATGAAAATTTTCTTAAATTAAATCTTTGTAAATTTGCGTTAGAGACTTAATGAGTATTGAGAAATTAAATAATGAACCATTTTTTAACAGAAGCAAACATCAAATAAATTTTATATAAAATTAAATAACCCAATGAAAAAAGTAAGACTTTTTTAATTAATAAAATTTTGAATTCTTTAAAAAAATCCACTGAGGGATTATTTTAACTTCTTAGGAAGTCAAATTGACAAAAAAGCTTATGAAAGCCTGAATCGCTTCGGTTACCAGTTGGTGTTGATAACACAGTTGAACTACAGTTTTTCTTGTAAATGGATGCTCATACGTGAAGAAAAGTTTTACGTGTTAAAAAAATTGTAAGAAAATCAAAAAATTTTGCAATTTTTTTAATAATTTAAAAAAGCAGTGCATGAAACTATATTCTAATTATTCGTTAAAAAATCAAATTGTCTTTAATTTAAGGTGCTTTAAATAAAATGAGGGCAGTAGCACATACAATCTACATAATAAATACTCGTACAGTGTTGGAAGAAATTATAGGGACACACACTTTTTCTATTGTTTATTTTTATATTAAATTACTAAAAATCAAAATAACCATTATGTACGTTCGCAAATAGGATCAGCTCCTTTAATGGGAGCATTAGCAGATCCTCTTCACTCAGCGTATATGCATGTAGAGTTCTCTGTCTTCTGTGGTACAATGCCCCACAATTTGCTATCAAGTATTCCATCGGCTCCTCCTCCTCACCGCATAATCTGCAGATGTCCGTGTCAGATAAGCCCATTCTGTATAGGTGGGCTTTGCAGGTGTAATGGCCTGTGAGCGCCCCTACCAACTTCCGTAGGCTTTTCCTGTCCAGTCTTAGAGCCAGATCCGAACCTCCCAGCGTCAAAGCGTAGGAATTTCTTGGAGTGACATAATCCATTGATGTCATTGCAATCCTGGACGATGTCCATTTCGAAATCTCCCCCTTAAGGACACTTTTGTTGAACCCATAAGAGGGGGTGGGTCCAATGAAGTTCCACTCTGCTCCTCTTCTCGCACAGATGTCCGCCATGTCATTCCCGACATGCTCCTGATGCCCTTGTACCCATATCAGAGTAATCTTATTTTGAGTCGCAAGGTCATTGAACCTTCTGTGTCATTTCGGTAATAATCTGGACATGTATGTACGTACAGCCGCTCAGGGCCTTAAGAACCGATTGGCTGTCCGAGAATATCTTAACCCGTATTCTCCTGTGTCCTCTTTCGGATAGCATCTCCACAGTTTCCAGTATCGCTTAAAGTTCCTCCTGGAAAATTGTCGTATCCCTGCTCAATGTTATAGACCTCTGTGCTCTAGGCCCCACTATTCCCGCCAAAAAAAACTTATAATCAAATGGAAAATATTCTGTACCTCATCCTGCCGAAATAAGGCACAGAAATATGATGTTGTAACAATATGATATGACCGTGTTTTCCATATCTGACATTTGCCCAATTGTCTCAACGCAATAAGCTGCTTGGACATTATTTTGAACAAAGCGGGAGTGCCGTTTGCTTAAGAGGAAATGTCGTTCAGATGAATAATGCTCTTAAGCCATCTGCTAGAAACTTGGAATCATGGTTTTTAAGAAATCGACTATTTTCCATTGATTTAAATTTTATATGAGTTTCTTGGACATATGTATATAAAAAATTCAAATTTCACTTTCGAATCTAATCCTAGGCGCAATTATGGAATAAAGTCCCCAAATTTGATGTTCAGTGTCTTCTAAGTATTGAAACAATATTAAAACGTGTTAGTAATATATAACAATAACACATATATATTTCCATAAATTTTCAAAACCTCTATTATTTTTCGGGATTTTTTTCTAATGTTTGTTGTGTTTTATTTATGTCGTGATAAGAAATTTTTAAATATGAGGAATTTTTTTCTGAACTTAATTTTGCCAACTCTTCTAGTAAATTATATCAACGAAGTGCCTGTTGTTTTTGTATTGTTGTATTTGTATACGAGCAAATCAAATAACCTCTTTGTTGTATTTATTGTTGAATTAAAGCCACTTTAAAGCCAGTTTGCATGCAAAATGCATAGTGTAAGTCCGGCCCAATATATTTTAAAAATTTATTTTTTTTCCATAATATCTGCAGTTGTTCTAATAATAAGACGAAATTATTCCAGTACCCGGAAAGTTTATTCCTTAAACTTTTAAACATACTAAATACTACAGACTTTAAGGGACATTCTTTTAGAATATTTTTAGATGATTTAAGTTTAAGAACTCTAATGCATTCTTTTTACAAAATATGCGGTATATGTACGTATACTTACATAATTTTTTTTTCTTTTTGATAAAACTATGGACAAAAATATAAAAAAAAAATGTTTGGAGTCGTTTTTGTTATTGTATTTTTAGTGGTCATTTATTTACGTTAACAATGTACGTGACAATGATAAAATGTCAATGGAGCACAACAAGATTTTTAATACAAATACGCACAGATCACAAACAACAAACACATACACATGTTCACTTACATGGATCCTTATGTTCAATCACACACAAACAGTGGACAGACTTTTGCTTCAAAATATATGTGTGTATATATGTACGAACGAGTATGTCTGTATGGATGCATGTGTAAGAAAAAAGGGAACTTTTGTAAAAATTGACAAATTTACAAGACTAAAAGCAAATAAATCTATGAAACACAAAACAAACACAAACATGTAGCAAAGCAAATGATACGAGCACACATTAACATACATCCATACACAACACATACATACATACACAAGCATATACACATGCATACATTCAAATGTACTACATATGTATATACACTACGTATGTATGTGTTTTGCAAATTATGCATGAACTTCTTACACACAGATGCATGTAAAACAAGTTGATGTTTAAATATTCAGCTCTTACAAATGATCAAAAAACAATATTGCAAAATTCATAAAACGAACTTCATGTACAACAAACAAAAGAACAACATCATGTACTTGTTCAATATACAAACATTTATATATAAACTTGCAAATAATGAGAGCTGCCAGATTTGTTTTTTTAAAAAGAAATATAGATTTTTCAGGAACTCAAACAATAATTTGGAGTTACAAATTTCTAATGAGTACATTTTAAATTTCTTGAAGTTTATTCTTCAAAAATTATATACGGAGCTTATTTGTGTATGTTCCATCATTGGCTTCCAAAATTGTTGCTGCCATTAAAATGTTTACTATATTAAAATTTATTACGTACCCGTCAACACTTGCAATTTTTGTTTCAACAATTTATGATTTTTTTATTTGTACAGAATTACTTGTACTTTTAAATTTTTTGTTTGTTTTCTGATCATGGAATTTTTATTAAAATAAAACCAGAATTTAATTGTGTAGACATGAATGCAGTTTGAAAAGAGATTTAAAAAAAATTCCAAGAAATAAAAATTGCGACTAAATAATTTCAGTTCTTAATAAATGCGTGGTATAAACGCATATGTTTCATATGCGTATGTGATTTGTAAGCAATAAATTTTTATAAACAAGTTTTATTTTCACAGAGGAAAGTAAATTTTCATCACTTTATGTAGAATGACAAAAAGTATCTGGCATCCTTGAAGTCAGTGGCCATCGTCATTCTCACAAACAATGGAAAAACTGGCATAAACAAAAACTGTCTTTTGCGCTCGTGTGAGCAGAACTTGTATGTATTTGTTTTTCTGTATGTTTTTACTGTTGTTGTTATTTTGTTTATATTATTTTGTGATGTTGTAAACCAACTTTTTGTTGTCATCAAAATATTATTGTTGTAGCTGTCGTTGTTTTTTTACACGCTTCACACAAATTAGAAGTGGTATGCACTCACTTATCGGTATATATACAAATTGTTTATGCTAAAACACACTGACAACACACTTTGCAAATGGTTTGTCAAGCATACAATAGGGCGGAAAAAAATCCAATAAATTTGGTTTACATCGAACAAGCTTCAAGTGGATGCTCAAATTAAAAAACCGTACGCTAAACTACGTATTTCTTTTGTGCAAACGTTAAGTTTTAGCTCTGCTTGACAAGCCCTTTGCGTGGTCTAATTGCCTCTTTAGCAACAAAAGACTAATGTTTTTTTATAATTATTCTTAAAATTAATTTTTAATGCACATTATACACCTACACATTTATTTTGTATATTAGACATTTTAAGATCCTTTTCATCAAGGCCTGTTTGAGAAGGTCCATGCATGTCTACAACAAAAATTATCCATTACCTTGTAAAACTGTCAAACTCTATACAATAAAATATTTCGTTTGAGTTTTTTCATATGGAGTTTGATAATGTCAGAATAGCACTCGTGTTGTCAGCTGTTGACTGCATTGACCATATGTAATAGGACTTGATTTTCATATAAAAAAATTAAGCTTAGCTGCACAAATTAACAAAAAAATTTTAAGCCGTTGGTAGCAAATTTCCTTGGAATATTCTTATTAGAATTAACCTCCTCTATGTTCTAAGACTTTTTTTTACAATTTTGTTGTTCACATATCGGGATGCGTGGCAGCGGGAAAAGCAGGCAATTTTAACTTTGTGGCATAAAGAATGGCAAGTTTGTCTATTTAGACGCTTAAAAGAAAAATTTAGTTCATCTATCGCTTGTTGTTTCCAACGTAATAACATCTAACAAAAATAATAGTTATAAAAAGTTTTACAACAAACACAAGGACCTTATTTATACTACGCAATTTTCCATGAAGTTTGTTTGTGAAGCAGTTAGGATGAAAAATTTTGTATTGTTATTCCACATGATTCCAGTTTTGCTTTCCTTTTTGCTGCAATATTCCTCGTATCAGCGAATATGAAAAATTGCATGCAACCAATTTCATGAAAAAATGCACAATGTAAGTCCAGGCGAGCTCAAAATTTATTTTGGCCGCAAGAAATAAGTTTAAACTTAAAATACTTATGATTTTTTATTTAAATTTAAATAGGCTACTTAGTTCAATCGTATTTTATAAGCCAAATTACATGTGATAGTTATCAAAGAACAAATTACACCAAAGACTTTTTTAAATAAAAAAAAAAAAAATCACAAACAGGAAAAATGTTCATAAATAAAGAGAAATCTTAAACCTAAAATATAAATTAAAATACTTATGTTTATGGGACAGTTTTGAAGTAATAAAGACATATTTTGTGTGGTCTTTGTTAGAATCCATTGTCGGAGCGTTGCTTAACAATTTTTGGAAGTAATATTTTTAGAACCTTCCCTCGGCGGCATAGAATATTGACAGGTGACAAAGTTTAAGTTTATTATTTTGTGTTTTATTTTGTTTTACTTTGTTTTATCATATTATATTATATATTATATAATTTGTATTTTATTTATTTCTATTTTAAATAATATACTGCCTTTAATATATATTTTTTAATACTCCGTACTAATTTGTTCTCTAATTTCTTGCAACTGGAATTTCTCTAATGTGAAGAAAATTTCATTCGCCGATTTCCTGCGAATCCGGAAATAGGAGACAAAATTTATTAATAGATAACTTTGGGTAAAAATCTCGATAATTTTTCAAACAAATACCAAAGTAAGTTTGAAATCATCCAATATTATATATTAGTGAAAAATTATTCGAAAATAAGTTCCAAGATTAAAAAATCTGTGAAGTAGGACATATATCACATATCACAGCCGAATCGCGAAAATAGCTGCTTTATGGGATAAGTAAAGAGTCTTGAAAAAAATCCTAAATTCAAAATTGGCGAAAAGTTGCAGAAGCTGTAAATAAAAGATAAAATTTGAGCAATAGCATTGCACACAGAAAATGTTTCTAATTCGTTAAAACTTCTTCAAATACAACAAAAAAAAAATTCATAAAAAATCATAAAACCGATATATGAGGACCAACAGGAATATAAAAATCCTCCGAAAGTTTAAGTAAAACAAATTTCTTTGCATGAATACAACATTTTAAAGTAAATACTCAAATTAGATTTAAATCAAAAGAGCTTGCAAGGGTACTAAATACAGAGGCAGTATTAAAATTTATTTAAAAGCACAACATTAGAAGTCTACTTAAAATGCCAAGTGGAAAAATTTGCTGGAAGTAAAATGCCAAAGAAACAGAAATATACTATTTTAAAAAATATTGATGGCTTATGTTATAATTAAAATGGGCACATAATGTCCGCATAAACGTATGACCATACATGCTGCTCCATCTATAATTATGTATGATATAGATATTGAGGAATGAAAAGCTCTTGATGTTCTGGGCATGAAAATTCAGTGTGATGTTCGATGGACTGAACACATTTTTCATATCGCTAAAGAAGTATTCAAGTGCCTCGATTTTTGAAGATGGTGTAAGAGATACTTCACCCCTTCTGATATCCTCACTATTTATACCACCTACATCCGGCCGAAAATGGAATACAACTCTCATGCATGGGCCGGTGC
Organism: Germaria angustata; assembly: GCA_963681545.1. Taxonomy (NCBI): domain Eukaryota; kingdom Metazoa; phylum Arthropoda; class Insecta; order Diptera; family Tachinidae; genus Germaria; species Germaria angustata. Next base: position 111,888,312 of record OY812999.1, on the reverse strand, counting down.
TTCAAAGTCTATTTTGAAGCTACTGGACCGAGAACAGGAGAGGGCTAAAAGACTCATTGGTGACAATAGTATAGCCAACTGTATTGACTCACTGGAGCATCGTCGCAACGTGGGATGTGTTACGCTTTTTTATCGTTACTTCAATGGAATGTGCTCTGATGAAGTAAGGGAACATATTCCCGAGATCCGCTCTTACTTACGAGCAACATGTCCCTCATTAAGAGCACATCTATTTATGGTCGATGTAACAGCGAATCGCACAACGCATTACAGAAACAAAAATTCTTGGATCGAACGGCTCGTATGTGGAACGAGCTCCCGGCAAATATTTTTCATGCCATACCCAGCGTTGAGAGATTAAAATCGAATGTCCACACTACTACCGCTATCCTCCTCACCCTAACCTATTTTCCTAGTTCCAGCACAATGCACTGCATAAATAGGGGTCATCCCTGAGTACTGCTCCAATTGCAAAAAAAAAAATTGGCAAAATTCCTTAACTTTAAAAAGATTCAATAACTCATAAAAACCAAAATTGGAAAATATTTCTCTAATATTATTCAAGTAGAATATCCTCGTATATACACCTCGAATATACACTTTGCCATGGCCCCCTTTGCGAGTATTGTTGCTGTTGTTGTTTTAGTAGCATAAAACATACAAATTAAGTTGAATGTGGCCAAATCACATCGACCAATAAACATTATCAACTACAGTAGTTATCAGTTGTTGTTTTTGTTGTTGTTGTTGTTTTGGCTAATGCATGCGTGTTTATTTGTTTGTTTCTGTATCATTGCTTTGACAATAGGGAAAAAGTTTCTTAACTTATGTTGAATAATAAATTATTCACACTCTTAGCCGTTGTTACGGGTTCATACATGATTGTGCGTTTGATTGATTGTTTGTACTGGTTTTTGCATATTAATATTCAATAGACGTCCCCATGTACAACAAGTATTGTGGATGTGTGTGTTTCGGTATCATTTTTTATATTCATCTTCTCTGTTTGATATGCTTTTTGTATACTATTTTGTCATGTGACACACACATGTTTCTTTTGGCTTAATATTGGTTTTATGTTACAACAGGGAATGGGATTTATTGATCTATGATTTTGACGGGAGTTTAGTTTTAAGTTGTTGGCTTTTTTTATTTTATTTTATTAATTTTTTTTTGCTTTGGCTTTCTGCTTGCCATGATGATGATAATTTATCAATTCATTACTTCGCAATAAAAGTTATGAGAGATACATTAAATTTAAGCAGAGGTCGTAGAGGTAGGTAGTGTACTAGACTCGTAGTCCGAAGGTCTCAGGTTCGAATCCTGCCGCAGAACTCTGGCAGGTTGTGCCTGATAAATAAAGGGAGCGCACAACAAGCCTTCACTGGCTTAAGTGTATGTCGTATGACATGGCCTATCACATCCCTCCAATCAACCTAACCTAACCTAAACAGAGGTCAAGGAAATTTTTGTTAGAAAAAATCGTTTTCCTAGCGGCAAGTGACTCAGTTGCAGCAATTTGTTTATTTTATAATTTTGAGTGTGTAATAAAAGCATATTTTTTATTAGTTTCTTAAGCTATATATTTTTATTTCTACTTTCTAGCTTTAAAATAACTTTAATATATTTCGGCCAAGGTGAAGCATTTAGTTGTTGTTATACAACGAAACAAGAATTTAAACTGCCTCACCTAGACGAAATGCAATATTAGTTACAGGATACACTTGAATCTGGCTTAATAAAATTATAATTATTATGATTATGATTTGAGTTATATTAAGAAATAGGTATATTTTCATATTTTTTGTCTGACTATGATACTTAAACCAAATTTAAAGTCTCTCGCTATTGTAGTGACGCAGTTATAAGGTAAATTATAATTGTAATGCGGGTTACGCCTCTTCCTTTTCTATTCGGCCAGTGTTTCCCCTAAATAATTTATGCTTTGTATGGGAAGTCCTCTCCCACGGTCCCATTCCCTCAGTTTTTGGTCTCACTCCGCAGATTGCTTTAAAACTACTCGTAACTTATAACAAATAAGAACACTCTTACCATTATTGCTTCCAGGTAGCAGTTGATTATAAAGTACGTGGTTCTTACTTTTGTTGAGGGCATAAATTCACTCCATTGTGTCTGGAGGGATCACGTTTAATTCTTAAAAGCTCCTTTCATTTGAAGCTCATATCATTGGAGCGCATAAAAAATAATAATCTGCTGATTTGGGGCCACTACCATTTTAAACCAGAAATATTTTATTTGGAGCTTGTTTCTAAAGGACATGCAGAAAGATTATTAAGCACACAGACTCCGGAATAGATGAAGTGGGTATACTTCCGGAAAAAATGCAATTTCCCGGTAACGAGAACAAGCTAGATAAATTTTTCGTCCCGTAGGACCTCTACATGCTGTATTTCATTGAAGTCGTTTGAGCAATTTTCGAGATATAAGATTATTTTGTATGAGTACCCCTTCTCCACTCCTATTCGGTATGTTTTATGGCTGACTTCGCAAGCGTACCATAATTTAAGACTGTCATAGCTTTCAAGATATGGAAAAATTTTAATAATCTTATATTATGGTCCGCAATGTATAAAGAAATTAAAAAATAAATTTTATAGGGAGTACTCCTTTCCGCACAACTACTCTGCAATCTTGTTTTGAAATGAATTTATATCAGATTTGAACTCCTTTACTATTATAGATTTCCACATAGTCCCTCTCCCCTTGCTGCACACAGATCTTTGTTTTGTCCTTTAAATTACAATCGTATACATTTTAGATTTGATTTCCATGCGATCATTAAAAGTGGAATGAAATTTACCTTAAATGTTTGATTAAATTGTTACGATATTTTATGACAATTGTAGCCAATTAAGGCGTTTTTATATACAATATGAATTACCGCAAGTTGAAAGATATTGTTGACGAACAGTTTCGCAGATAAATTTTTTAAAAAGCTGCAAAAATTCTTGCTAAATTAAGTTAATAAATGCGCTCATATTTCAACACATCGATTCAGGCAAATTTAATTAAAATCTGTTTATTACTTCGAGAGATGTTGTCGTTATTGGAAGCCTTAAAATACTTCCACATTTTCATTGTTTTTTGCCAGCTATTTAACTCAAATTAAGTGAAATTACTTTAGTCTGCTTGGATATAATATAACTAGCGGACCAGGCGAACTTCGCCTCGCCCCAATTTTAAGCCTTCACACAAACTTTCTATTTTTTCATTTGAAAAGCCATTAAGTAGTAATTTCAAAAAAAAAAATTCATACAAAAACTCGATTTTCGATTTTTCCAATTTTCCGACTTTTCCGGAGGGATTTTCAAACCTTCTCCTCGAAAATACGAACAACTGACAAAAAGTTTTACATAAATCGGCCCAGCCGTTCTCATTTTATGAATTATTGGATTTTGACACGCCCCTCCGCCCACAGACCGAAAATCAAAAATCAGACTTCACAGTGTCACCCACCCGAGTATTCTGAAGGGAAAATTTCGTCAAAATCGGCCCAGCCGTTTTGGAGCCATTACGTTACATACATACATACATACACACATCCTATTTTATATATATAGAAGATTTACTTTTTAATATTTTCATGGCACCAAAAGAATCTTAAATTTTTGTTTATTTAAAACCCAATATTATATTCTCAAAATTTATAAAAGCCAAAAATTTATAATAGACAAAGCAGTTTGAAAATCTCTTTAAGTTCTTAGAACAACAAACTACTTTTAACCAACATAAAAAAGCAATGGCAAATTCTTAAAAACACACACACACACAAACACGTGCATTAATGGTAATAAACACACACATACACACACACAAAAAAATCAGTCATGATAGAGTTATGGGAAATATAGTAAAGGAATATACACCGCTGTTGTTGTAAGTGGATGATGCTCTTCTTTTTTCTAGTTTTCATTTAAACCATCGTCTCCAAGAGCTAAACCCGACTAAACACCACTTAAATTGTCGTTTAACATGGCAAACAATACAACGCTCATAAACACAGTCTAACGTGAAAACATACACATTTACCCAGCCATACGAGTATGGCTGATGCAGAATTTGTTATACAAACACACATACCGATATCTCCATGTGCACACACACGCACACCTAAGGCTGTTAACACGTCCTTGTAAGTGAGAGTAGGTGTAAAGGAATTAGTAGTAATGCTCCCGTTTGTCTAAAACGAAAAAAAAAACTAAAACTAATGGCCGATTGTGTTGAAAATGTTGAATAAGTGATGGACTGGCAGAATCAAAGGCTTAACAGCTCCATTTGGGAGATATTATCTCAGAAATGCTGCAAATATTAAAATTAATTCACAGGCAGTACCTTGAATTGCTTGTATTTTCTAGCAGTAAAACAACGACAAACTTACTTTTAGGGACCAGCCTAATTAGAGCCTGTTTTAGCTACGGATTGTTGTAAATATTTTGTAGCCATGGTACTCGCACAATTCCCCCTATACGAGTATTAAGTTCTTTTAAAGAGAATAAAAGAACTTGTTTCATAGAAAATCCTGTTCAGCTTTAAAGTTTGTATATGACATTAGCAATGTGTAACATTATTTTGTTGTTGTAGCCAGTTATTATGTTACTGCAATTGCAGGTTCATAGAAATAAGGCTGGGAAAAGTCTACTAAGAATTTCATTTATCCTGTTAACAGAGACCATAATTGTACTAGGATGTACACAAGTAAATATTAACTATTAACCCATACTGGCCAAAGTGTTTAGGAATCAAAAGCGGTGCAAAGTGTTAGAAAACTTTTATGGTGGTTATTTTATTGAACAATAAAATACTTGTAAAATTTAATTTTTAATACGGTTTTTTGTTTTGCAATTTTTTTAAAGGTAATTATTTGTCTGTGGTTCAAAGATGGTTAAAGTTTGAAATTTTACCCCTTGTTGAGATGTATGTGTGTACATGCATTGCAATACCGTGATGTTGTTAAGAATTTTAACTAAATTTTCATAAAAACAGTTAAACACAGTAAAGTGTACTTTTAGGGGTCATAGTGACCATCCTGTGTTGCCATGGACGGTGATGAATGTGTAAATAGTTTTCTGTTAGGCATGGCTTAATAATTGTCAAACATGACATTCATGATATTTTAGCACCGTCTGTCACATATACATATTTGTTTATTATATGACGTAAATATGAAAATTCCTATCCTGATAGAAAAAGGAGCTCTGCTATAGAACTAAGATCTGACGTAAATATCCCTTCTGTTTTCTCAAACTATTATAAAGACATAGGCGATGTCGATCATGCTGACCAGACAGTTGCAGTTTACTAATCTATACTGGGCAACATATACATACAAATGTTCATATAGTGGCAATCAGACTTTGATACATCCTGACTATATGAGTATGTAGCATAAACATGCTGTAGAACTCATAATATATTGGGGAAGTAATAGGAACTTTTACTTAAGCATTTCAAATAAGTTAAAGAAATAGAAAACAAAATAAAATTCTTGAATATAGATTTACAGAATTATATGAAAAGAGTCATGGTATTGATTTTTGCAAGTCTCCCAAGAAGGTTTCTCAAGCTATTAATGCAGCATATTTGTAATAAAAACCACGATGGTCTATTTGAAACATTTGTCCATTATGTTTAGACTAAAGACCAAATTTCATTTATATGTACTATATGTTGATCAATGTTCAATTCGTTTCGAAGCCTGGGCTTTGTGATTGACATCGCTTTGCTTAAAAATGCTTTTCCACTTCGGGCATATGCTTCATATTCCAAACATCTTGAGGTTCAACTTCTTCAGCTGTAGAAGAGAACAAGCATAAGTTTTGCGGAGATGCTATCGCGTAGAGAGATCTGTTAAGGAAAGTCGAAAATCTTTCCTAGTGGTCCTAGGTATTAATTAGTCGGTCTAATTGAGAACCCTTTCCTTAGAAAATTTGAAGCCAAATAAAATGCGTTAGTAACTTAAAATCTCAATTCGACTGATACACACTGCAATATTTTGAGGATATTAATATTTTTAAATATATCGATTCATGTTAAGATGGAAAACTTTCAGTATTATATTTGTTATTTAAAGCTTTTATCCTCTAAGTATTAAAAAACTAGTATAATATTAAAGAATTTGCTCAAAATGTGTATTTATTTCCGATCACTTACCTTGAAAACTTTCTTTATATCAGTACCTGTAAAGAAACAAATTTAAATAAGTTTATTAGAAAAGGATTCAATTAATTTGCAACTAACAACAAATACTTATATATTGAAAGATCATCAGTAATACATGCACTTGTAATTTCAGTATTAGTCAGAACCGAAGTCACATTTCTTAGTTAATGTCAAACAAGGATATAACTTAATATTAGTTACAACGAAATCCAGGCATATAGACATATCAAGTCGCAAAATATAACAAGGAATTCGTAGATAAATGACAAGTTTTTTTGATTTGTATAACTGGCACAGCTTTAGCTTCCATGTATCATTTGAACATTTACCTAGTCTTATTGGAAAACTTTATATGAGAAGATTTTTGTTTTTCTGTTACAATGGCAACTTAAGCAGAAGTGTGGAATTGATAATGTTGCAACCTGCAACCTTTACAAATACGTATTTTTTTTCAATTATTTGTCACTTATAAACATTCCGACAATGTGGAGTAAAACACGTATAAACATTTGTGTTACATTTTGTTATGATGTTGCTCAAATGTAGCGTTCATTGTGCCACTCTAATGCTCGTATACAAACATTTTTGTTTAAATGTTTGTTTTTTTCTTCTTTCTTTTGGCGAAAAAGTGTCTGCGTCAAAGCATATTGGTTATGAAACATGTCTAATACATAATTCTGTTGGTCAAACAAAAGTGTTAGTAACCTTTTGAGTTCGCTTAGAAAGCACTAAGGAAGAATTAAAAAAAATAACGAGTGGATTTTTCACAAAATTTCTATCTAAATTTTGAAATTTTTACACTTTTAGTTTGGATGCTGGGCAGTGCAGGAGGGTCATTGTGTTGAACTCACAATTACTTTTTGAATATGTGACTTTGGCACCATGTTACTTTTAATGCAGGTAGACATTGGTTTTCTCATGCAGATTCTGTTGGATTCTGTAGAAGTACACTGTGTGGTTATTTTTGTCTTTACAACAATGTTGTTGCTGTTGCTATTGTTGTTATTGCTTTTGTAGGGAAGTCCATTACATTATCATGATTAATTGACAGTTATGGTATTAGACTTTAGTTCGTTAGTTGATTTTTTGCTTTTAGTTTTTTTCTCAAAGTTTGGTTGACTTGTGTTGCATTGTTTATTTTCTATAGGTACTAACAATGTGGACATGGTTCAAATTGCAAGTTTTCTACTCTTAATGAAGCAAAGGCAGTTGAAATTTATACTTGAATGAGATGTTGTGATTGCATGTATAGATACTAGAAATTTGAAGAATATTTATATTCATTTTAAATAGTTACAGCAGTTCTGTATAACCGATTTAAAAAATATTATTGCCATCTGATTATAAGTGCTTGGTTGACCGAGCTTTATCTAGGCGCAGGCTACGCTGGGTATATAATGATTCAAGTTTATTTTGAGCTTTCTTCTTAGAAAGTATTTTTTTTCTGATATCCATATAATGGGGCTCAAGAAAAATAGTAAAACACACAGACATTAGATTAAGCGAAATGGGTAAAATACGGGTAGAGGTGCTAGTTGGACTTTTCGTCCATGAAATCCTCTTCATAGAGATCGTTGGAGCCATTTTTGAGAAACTAATTATATGTATCAGTTAAACTCGTTTATAATGAAATACGTGGGACACCGAAAATATATCGTTAAAAGAAAAGTTCGCAATAAGCGTAGAGAAATGCAACATTGATGCATATTCTTATGAGTTCGTTAAAAAAGAGAGAACATTTATGAAATTTGCTTCGTGTGCTCGTAAAAATTAACTCGTAACAAAAGAGAACTAGTTATAAACGAGCTCGCTATAACGAATGATTTTGAAATTAGTTCCTTGCAACCGAGAATTCATTATAACCCATTTCGTTATAACAATGCTAAAATATATATAAATTGCTCATTTATAAATATTAGATAACAAATAGAAAATAGAGCATTTAATAAATGTATTTCGATTAATATCTCTTGCAGAAACTCCTCAACCTTCTGAGCATTGCCCCCGTAAAAATGGCTATTTCGGCCATGAGAAGCCTGGCATTTGTGACAAATTCTACTACTGTGTGGATGGCCAGTTCAACATGATCACTTGCCCGTCAGGCTTAGTATTCAATCCTAAAACTGGCATTTGCACTTGGCCCGATGAGGTGGGCGTAACTGGCTGCAAGTCTGAAGACATTTTTGAGTTCGAGTGTCCCAAAGTGAATGAAACTGAAGCAGCTACTCATCCTCGTTATGCCGATCCCGATGACTGTCAATTTTTCTATGTCTGTGTTAATGGAGAGATACCGAGAAGAAATGGTTGCAAATTGGGCCAGGTGTTCGATGAGGAGAAGAAACTCTGCGAATGGTCACGTAAAGTGCCTGAATGGTAAGATGATCAATAATGCAAGAATTGCTTCTTATTTTATTATGAACACATTACGTTGTTTTTTTAGCGCCGATTGGTATAAAGATCGTTTGACTGCCGCCGAACTGGATGAATTGGAAAATCCCAAACCTAAGGAAAAGAAGCCTCAGCGTGTACGTGGTCCTTCTAAACGTAAAACGACTCGTGTAGTAGCTGAAGAGGAGGAAGAAGAATAATATTTTGTTCAAGCGAAATAAAGAAAAGCTGATTATCCTTTTAGGCTGCAGCTTTAAAATTTGAAAACTTTTAGCTTTAGATTTGCAATTGAAATAAACTAATTTCTAATTTAAGGCATATTTTGTTATATATTTTGAAATTTAAATTAAAATCATACGGAAAAAATACAGAGAAAAAAGTATTTGGAATTAGAACAAAACACAGGATGTTTTCAATAACCAACATAAAAAGGAATTTGATATAGAAGTATTATGTCACTTCTATATCAAATTCCTTTTTAATATTTTTAGCCAAGTCTTAATACATTTTTATATTCTATTAGGAATGAATTTTTCGTCAAAATGATAATTTCAAAGAACATAGTAGAAGAAATAATTTCCAGCTGTCAAAATATGGGAAGTAAATGATTCCATTTCGCTTTTGTTAAATCGACTATTCTGGCTATTTTTGCAATGATGTCCGTATGACTGTATATACGGGTCCCCTCGGGGGGCACGGTCAATACATCTTGCCTTGGTGGCTTGGTGTTGTGCTTCCTGGGGTATAGGGTTATCAGGTTTCCGGACCTAGGTCTTTTTGCTGAGAACCCCTAAAAACTTGTATGTTGCTATCCAATCCCTGAATCAACAGGGCAACGGGCGCGCATGCTAGTAAATTAAAGGTGAAAGTGGGTTCGCTCGCTCGTCCGGTAAGTGGGTAATATGGTCTTTCCAGACCTTGACCTTTGGCCAATTACCCCCTGAAATTAATATGTTACTACCCAATCCCTGAAATAACAGGGCAACGGGCGTGCATATAAGATATTTAAGGAAGTAGCTCTACCTATGCTTGTCACGGGACCTAAAATCGGAGGTGTTTTTAACACGCGGCTGACCAGAGTCCTATCTGGTGCCACGGGAACCAGTAGCCCCTAGGACGTGTCCTAGACTGGTTATTGGTGAGGACCCTTCGGGGATCACGTGGTGGCTGTGGTTAAAACCCAAAGATACGCGGGAAGAGTTATGGGTCAGATGAGTGTGTCTGCAAGAGGTGCTAGTGACTGATTGTAGATGCTCTCTTCAGGCCGTATATCTCTAGGTGTTGTTGCTATTCGACAAAGCTACCCTGATGTTTTGCGGTTGGTGAAGCCTCAGGTAAGATGGGGGCAAATTTTGCTGCCGGGCCATTGGGGTAGTAGGAGGTTAGATGGCACCTCGCCCTGAACGGCTTTATTCACCCAGTGCGAAGAGCACCGTCAGGTAAGGCCTTAGGGCAGGTACTGACGTAAAATCTTTGACATATTAGTATATACGAGTGTGGCGTGAAACCGTAAGACTGGAGGCAAGTACTGACGGAGTGCCGGCTTTTTTTCGGACGTAAAGGTTTTATTCACTATGGGAATTCGCCGTGTTGGCACAGTATGGGACTTTGGTGGTGCATTGAGGGGCGTTCGCCCAAGGGGATTGTTGGGCGATTATGACCGCAGGGTATTTAGGAGGAGACAGGGACAGGGTTAGTGTGGGGGAGCCTTGCTTGGTCATCCGTGGTCTCGTTGCCCCCGAATATCGCAGTGGGCTATCCGCTTGGTATTGTTGATGCTGCGGTTTGATGTTGGTTATGGTCTATGGTCTTTTCTGTAGGTGGTGTATGATGTTGGTTCTGCTTTCCTTATCTTGCTGTGGTGCCCCTCGGCCTGGTCGCACTTACTTACTTGGAGAGGGTTTGTAATGGCAATACTCTTGGCTTGTAGTGGCTGATTCTGGCGGACTACGGCTGTGTCAATGGATATCGGTTTGATTGTTGTTTTGTTTTGCTTGCTGAGTCATTTTGATGACCGTCGTGAGGGTGGCTTTATTTTTGTTTTTGTGTTTGTTGTCTTGTATCCTTGCTGTGGATGTATGTTTATTGTTGATGGTGGTGGGCCACCAGCCTGGAACTATTTGGTAGGTTCGGCTACGAAGTTCGATCGGAGACTTAATTCTGGTACCATGGGAGTCAGATCTGCCCGGGAACTTCAGTTCCCTCCTGACTATGGTGCGGCTCTTCGGGGAGTAACGTGGTGGCTGTGGTTTAAACCCACATTGCTGGAAGAGCATAGGCCCGGTGTGGAGTTGCATTGCAACCGGATGCCGTGACCCATACATCGGAAAGAATGTTACATAGGCTCCGCTCCTGACAAAGGGGTAGGCCATGTCCAAAAGCGTGGTTTCGAATTGGTACTCATGTATAATTTATTACGCATGGGGGCGTTGGCGGAAGCATTGTATTCACAGAGTGCTAAGAGCACCGTCAGGTTGGGTCATATGACAGGGAAGTTTGTGTGTAACCCTTTCATAATTTTTACGCGCCTGGTCAGGGAATAGAAATCGATGAACTTCTTTAAATAAATTTTTAGCTATCGCTTAAACATCCAAAATCTAATCAATTCTTAAAATAAAAATACAACGTTGATTAACGAAACTTTATTGAAATCGATTTATGTTGTTGTCAAAAAATTCACGAAGAATATGATTTCTCAAGTCGTGTTCTTATATTACTTCAGAATGGTCTTAAATTATATTTGAATCTGTTCTTTCATTACGGAGATAAATATGATAAAAATTATCGTACAGGGATCCTTACATTAGCAATACTATTGTACAATAAAATTGCCCATGTGTGTATTATATTAGTAGGTGACAAAATATATTAAATAGATTTGATTTTTAATGAAAAATTTAATGAAAGGTTTTATTTATTAGAAATGCTATGAAAATATTTTTTCGGTTGAACAATAACCATAATTTCTTCATCCACACAACTAATGGGAGTATTAGGATTTTATTCATTCATTTGAACTGAGCCCATTATTTAAATTTAGAAGCCACACAATGACTTTTTCTTGATTTGCTAGTGAAAGAGATATAGAAAGATATTAAGACGTAAAGTATTAAAGCGATTTTAATAGATTCTTTTCTTCTTTATAATATTCCACACTTTACATTGGCAAATGAAAAGTTTTATGTAACAAATTACATTAAAAATTTTATCATGGAAATCTAGTCTCATAAAATTTTTATGTAACTTTTTAAATCAACTGGGAAATATGTTAAATATCAAAGACATAAAACAAAAAACTAAAGTAAAAGCATTTTAACTATAAAGCAAATATATCCTCGTCATCGTTGTCATCATCATCATCATCATCATCATCATTATCATCATCATAATCACAATTTACATTATTCTCTCATTAATGTCTTCATTGTAATCACCCTCTGGAAACATGTTGCAATAACTCAGAGGAGAAGAGTCGTTAATATAAATCATAATAAAACGTTTCTGCTGTCGAATTTGTTACAGAAATGCATAAGACTCAGCTTGCATGGGGTGCAAGCGATGTGAAAAATTCTCTAAAATGTTCAAACTAAGATTTGTGCATTAAACAAGCAATAAAATTTAAATTGTAAGAAAGATACTCAATGCGCTTTTCTAATAGAATATATGTATGATATTTTTGCAACAATAAGAACATTAACAAACTTTGAGTTATAAATATTTTATTTTTCAGCACAACCCCTTTAAGTATGCAACAAAAATGTTCGTTGCTTTAAGCCACTGGAATAACTATAGGAAGAAAATGCTCTTAGAATACATATATTTGCGAAAAATGGTAAGAAAATATAACAATAAAAATAAAAACAGATAAGCTGAGTGGCGTCTCGGTAGGTTGGCGTGCATACACGGGTATGTACATGTTTATTATGATAGTGGCAGCAGGAAATAAAAATTGTTTTGATGTTCTATGAAGGTCAATGTCTGTCATAAAATAAAATTCGTGATATTATCATCAATGTTTTATCTCATAAATATTTGTATTTACCTATAACAAAACTAGCAAGTGTGCATATATATATATATATATATATATATATATATATATATATATATATATATATATATATATATATATATATACATACATATTTGTATATTCAAAAGAATACTAGAAGAGCATTGATTAATTGATTTTATATTAAAATACAAATTCCCTTTTTAAAAGTATTTGCATATAAAAGCGGATTTATTTAATGCCCTTTTGTAAAGGATTTTGTTTGTAGAGAATATATAGATAAAATGTCTCCAAGAAGCTGTTTAAAATATTTCTTGAAAAATAAATGTTTCTTGGTTAAGCGATTAATCAAATGTCGCCATATGAACAGCTAAAGCCATAACAAAAAATAATTTTTTTAATTAAATTAAAAAAAAATATTTCATTTATATTCTATATCAAATTGTGATCTACATTTGAAAAACAATTGAAAATTACGTTTGCGAGTAAGTTGCGGATAAATGAATTTCTCAATTTGTGAATAATTTCCCTTTCTTGGTTTTTGATTTTATTGATTGTTATTTTTTAATTAAATTGTTTAAAAAATAAAAGACCTTAAGCTTAAAAATTAAAAAAAAAATTATTGAAGAAAGTGTTTAATTTCAGACTGTTATAAATTTAAAACCAACACGGCCCATTTTAAGCAAACAAAGGTACCTGTTTTTGTTGTAGTATAATTCGTTTGTTGCCTTAATTCGGTCACCTTGTAAAATTAATATACCTTGCGTTATGTTCTGCTATGCAGATTGGAATCAAAGAAAAATTTCACGTATTAACCTTGGAGCAATACCTTACAAATTATATTTTCATAATTATATTATTAATAAATAAATGCACATTTAAAGATATTAACCACTTCAATTTACATGTAGATATTCGACGATTGCAACTGGAAAACCAGTGAATAAGAAAACTTCAGGTCATTATAAATTTCTTTAAGACTTTCGCTTCAATTTAAAATAAATATTTGCCCTTATTATGACTGTCGACGTGGACGTCACATCAAGTCGACAGCAATATATTGGCATCAATATTAATTAATTATTGTCTACAAGGAGATCAGAACTGCTGTCTTTTTTTACTGTCGACTTGATGTGACGTCGACGCAACAATCATAATAAGAGGGATTGTTATTACGTCGTTAGTCCAGTTTTGAAGTTAGTGTACTTATATTTTGTTTGGATAAGATAAAATAAAATTATAATCAAGGTCCGTGGGGGTTTGAACTTAAAACTTAAAAATATAAAACTCGTCAATTTCTACTGAAACTGAAACGGTCTATGAAATTTTAATTTTGTGTATTTGACCTTAATGCACCTAAACTAATTTTTCTATTTAACATGAAATGAAAAATCTTTTTTGTATTAATTTTTAATATAATTTTCAACATTTGTAAACTCACTAGTGCGTAGTCTGTACGCTTCTCTCTGTAAAAAAAAATTTTATTAAACAAACTTTTTACGCACTTACAATCGGCTAAAAATATTTTATTTTCATAATAAATTTGTTCTGCTTTAAAAGTTTTCTGCTTTAAAAGTAGGAAATGATCTTTTTAGTCAATATATGAATATTTTATTGAAATTTTGTTTATATTTTGATATTTTTTATAGTTTTAAGATGCATTTTCTCGTTTATTAACACAATATTTATGTAAAATTTGTGTTATAGTTTGCTTTTTGCTTAAAATATTTACACATTTATGGCAAAATTTTCAAAATCCATTAAATGCTTTTAAAAATAAATATTTCTAAAATACTAAATATATTTGCTTAGTACATATATATGTGTGTGGGTTTGTGCACCCATTTAATGATATCCCAATGGTACCCAGTAGTTCTAATGATATTTTATCCGATGTTCCAATACTCTTACTTGAATAGTTTCAGATTATTTTAAATTTGTTCATATATTAATCTCTTACAAAAAGTACCCATACACATAAATAGCCCCTCTTTTTACAAAAAGTAACATTTACATACAGGACCGTCCGCAAAGAAAATGCACCTAATAGAAAAATATCTTATAATTAAAGTACCATTTATAAAAGGTGCCTTTTAGATAAAGACTCTTTTAAAATAGTACCTTTTATAAAAAGTACCTTTTAGAAGAAGTTCCTTTTAAAATAGTACCTTTCAGAAAGAGTGCGTTTTACAAAAAGTACCCTTTAGAAAAAGTACATTTTGGAAAAAGTATCTTTTAGAAAAACTACATTCTAGAAAAGTACCTTTTAGAAAAACACCTTTTAAAAAAGGTATAGTTTAGAACAAGTACCTTTAAAAAATTACCCTTTAAAAAAGTTAGAAAAAGTACATTTTAAAAAAGTATCTTTTAGAAAAATTACCTTTTGGAAGAAATGCTTCTTATAAAAAATATACCTTTTAGAAAAAGAACCTGTTACAAAAAGTACCTGTTACAAAAAGTACATTTTAGAAAAAGTACCTTTTAGAAAAAGCAAAATTCAGAAAAAGGATCTATTAATATAAGTTCATTTTAAGAAATGTAACTTTTAGAATAAGTACCTTTTAGAAAATACTTGTTACAAAAAGTACATTTTAGAAAAATTTATTTTGACAAAAGTGTACCTCTAGAAAAAATTTTAAATTTCGATCGATATCGAATGGCGTAATTCAGTCGCTTCTTAAGCAAAAAGTGTATTTCATGAGGAGTACTTTTTTAATTTAGTAAGTGGGTATTTTCAACTTTTGAATAGAGAATCTTACGTTGAGTACGTTGTTGTGTTGGTTTGTATAGAAACATTCTAAACCTACTATGATTATGTATTTGTTGTAATTCATATGCAATATTGTAATTCTCATATTGTATTTGATTTATGTGGCATAAACATCCGAGGTTGAATGTTTTCAAACTGCTTAAACTTCACTGACGATTTGGTTTTAGCAACCAATGAAATGTCGGCATATGAAGAGCTAAGCCATAACAAAACTTTTGATTTTTTCTATGCATTTTGCAAAAGCTCTAATTGTTTCTAACGATTAGTTGGGGAGAATATCCCAAATAATGAATTTTAATATTGTTTATACTTTATTAAAAAAACAAACTTTTCGAGAATTCTTCTATAAAAATTTCTATCCTGATTAATATTAATTAATATTTTCCCAAAGAATGCGTATACAAAAGGTACTTTGGAGCCTCATGCAGCATTGCTGACACCCCTCAGTACCTTCATCATTAGACCATCAAAAAATTATTTAAAAATTGTTCTTTAAGTTTTATTAAAGAATGCGGCAAGGAATACCTATAATTTGTTTGGACTTTTCGCAAACACTATCCAAAAATTATATATTTACAATATTTAGAAAGCTTTAAAGTATTCACAGCCGATTAAGGACTTTTGGAATATAAGATCCATCATTGGACTTAGAGGGTAGTGTTGTATACGTATATAGTTTGAAAACTTTTGCTTTTATTTGCTATTTATTTATTAAGTGTAAATATGATGGGCAAATAACTTAAAAAATAAAATATACATTTGAAAAAAAATTACAAACTAATACATTGTAAAAAATCCTTGGAACTTTTACTTAGTTTTTAATATTGGGTTTTTGTTAAATACAAATACAGTGGAATTCCCTTATAAAGTACAGCGTTTACAGCTAATTTTCATTAATAGCGAACAATTTTTGCGGGCGAATATTTTATAGTGAACTTTGGTTCTAGCGAACTCTCGTTTCAGTGCCCAATACAAAAATGCTTAGAAATTTTCACGCTTATAGCGAACAAAATATGATAGTAAAACTTTTTACAAAAAATTTCCCAAACTATTAAAATAATTATTCCTAATTCTTTGACAAAGCGATGAAAAAAATGAAAATATAGTATGTGAAATTTCGAAATGAGTTCTTATTAAATAGACACAAACGTGTTTACCACGTGTTTTCGAAGTGAATTTTATATTTTAAAAAACGGCCTTAAAAGTGGCATCTAATACTATTTGCCTTTGAATAATGATAATGAGTAAATTCCAAATGAAATTATAAATTTCGAATTGAAATTGAGAAAATGAAATTAAATGATTTTGAAAACTTTAAACTTGCATTTGAATTAAATGATTGATTCCATAAATATCATCCATTATATATCAAGGTCTATGCAACATCCCAGGTGATGGGTAAGATGATTGTCACTCTCTACATATTAAAGTGTACAAAACTGTGTCCATGCAATTTTATACAAGAAGTATGACAATTTCATTTTCGGCTTCCTTGTATCAATTCGCTCTGCACAGAACTTATAAATGGGCCGGGAAGAAAAAGGAAATATGATTTTCTTTACTTTATTTCCGTTTTGTTTTCTTACTTGCAAAGTTTTAAAAATCAAATTGAGAAAATATTTTATATGTATTTGTAAAATTGAGAAAATATCGACAGTTCGGGATTGAAATGAGAGAGTTTATATAAACAATTCTGCTAACAAAGCGAATTCATAACAGGTGGAATTGACAATACAGCTGATAGCTGCATTAGTTTGCACAAGATTTAGAAGTACATATTACATGCGCGACCACTAAAAACTGACTTGTCACTAAAAAGGACTCGAAAATGATTTCCTTAAATAAAATAATAGTGACTTGGATAAGAAACAAGCATATAATGATCATGTAGATGTTTGAGATGTCACTGTTTTAAAAATGCTCCAACTAAATATTTTAATTTTTCATCTAAATTTGTCCCGATAGGTAATTGAGTAAAGGGGTAGAATTTTAAACAAAATATTGCTGGTTCTATCCCATCACGAAGTAGGTTAGGTTGATTGGAGGGGTGTGATAGCCCATGTCATACGACAAACGCTTAAGCCAGTGAAGGCTTGTTGTGCGCTCCCTTTAATTATCAGACACAAACTGCCAGAGTTCTACGGCAGGATTCAAACCTGGGGCCTTCGCACTACGAGTCTAGTACATTACTTACTAGTCTACGAAGGTCATCACGAAGTAAGTTGAAAAAATGTTTTATAATTTCTAATCGTATTTAATTCCGTGATGCATTCTTACAAAAACTTACAAAATTTGAGTATTTGAAAAGATTACAGAAAAAGACACTTATAAATAATGTATTTTTAATTGATGTTAAAAAAATAATAAATATGACCCTTAAATGACTCGCGCAGAGGAGTCATAAAAGACTCGAATATGACCAATAATTTTATAAAATGCTGAGTGCAAAGCAGGAGTCCGTAGTCCTGTTTTATCGAAATATTAAATGCATTGTGTTTATTTAATACTTTCGGACTAGCTTTGGACTACTCCTATTCCCTACTCCCCTGCGGACTATAATTTACAGAAGCAAAATTGTGCATCACAATTAATATTTACAGTGTAGAAAAATCTACAACATTTCAAATACACCATTAAAATAATAGAGTGAATCAAAATTTAGAAACAAAAACGAATATTATAAGCACTAATCAATAAAATAATTTCTGAAACCAAAAGTTAACAAAAATATAGATGTATTGTCGAGGTATTTACTTTACTGATTTTTTTCCAAATCAACTAATAGTTGATGACGTTTTCAATTGACTCAGGAAGTCATTTGACTGCTTCCGGCATAAACTTTGGTCGTTTGAAAGCATTAAAACATTTATTCTTGCACACGCCAGTGTCTAAAAATATTTGTTGCATGTACATATTTCGATATTTTTTTGTACATCCTTTATTGTAACTAATAATGCACTCATGCACCATATAGAGAAATGAAAAGTTTAATTTATTTTATATGCATAACATTTCTTTTTTGCAAAATGCTTTTAATTGTTATGGCTTTTAGACAATAAAGTAAGTCAATATATACTAGAAATTTAAAAAAATGAACTCAGAAAATTTAGAGCAAAATACGAGTATGCATATAATAAAATTTTTCTTTTTCTCTTCTAAATCATAAAAAAAATATTTATAAATAAATGAAAAACATTTTAATAGATGCTAAATAATTAGTGTTGAATTAGGAATATACTTTTTGCTTATAATTTCTTAAGAATGTTTAATAATTGAAAAACTAAAATTTTCCTTGAAAAATTATATAAAATGCTGGAACATAATTCCTTCAGAATCCTTGACTGAATTGTTTTAATAGTATTGGATTAATTATTTGAAGAAATAAATAATTTAATTTTGAATAAATATTTCTAGTTCTATCCCAAAGCAAAATTATTATCAAATGTTCTCTTTTTTGCAACAACTACAACAAATCAAAATTTATATATTTTTGACATGCGAATCTCTTTTCGTGCGATTGTCGGCGTAAATATCTAAAGTTTTTTTCATATATAAGTATATAGTTTTCGATATTCCTGATAAAAACGCACTGTAAAATTAATAAATCTTGGCTACCACTTTTCCATAACACTTTTTTCCTTATTATGCTAAATTTTTTAGAGGAAAAAATTTAAATGGAAAAGGAAAAGAACAATAAGTTGATGTGTCATTACAGTTATTGTTTTGATCATGTGCTTTATCTATTTGTGTACAATCATTGGTTGACATTAGAGCTGCACTTTTAACAGTGGCCCATAACTATACTCATTGGAACTCAAGTGATAACGAAGGAAAATATTGTTTAAAGATATCAACTCAGTATAAATATAAGAGCTTTTGTTAAAGAAAAATTGGATTTGGTGAACAATTTTGAAGACATTTTAATTAGCTTTAATTTGATGAATATTCCATTTCGTAGCCCTTAATGGTATGATCACAGCTTAATATACTCCCTCCAAGGAGTTCAAGTCTTACACTAAATAGAAATTTTTGTTAAATAAAATTTAGGTTTGGTGAGATATGTTAACACGGTATAAAAGATATGTCAATTACTTAGCTTTGATTTAAAGAATATCATATTTCATTTAAAATGTGGTATTTATAAAACATCAATAAAATGTATGGTGATTGTTTCCAAAGAGGGGAAACGTATTTAAAATTTGTCACAAATACGAAATGTTTTTCTAAATATGTAAATTCAAAAAACATTACGAATTGCTATATACTATATATCTGACGTAGCGAGTTGCGTCAAAAATAGATTTAACTTGAGGCATAAATAAAGCATATGAAATTCTTTTATAAAATTCATTCAACTAATTAAAGTGCAATCTTGTTTATGTATGTTTGTATGTGCGTATATACGTATACAATGGTGATCGATTCTAACTGAAATCATGGATTCATCACGTAAATTTTTGCATTGAAAAGACATCAAGAAAAATTATGATTAAATGCAAAATAAAAAATAGAATAGAATATTTTGAGAATTTTTTATATTATTCTTATATTAATTAAATTGTGTAGAGTACAGGGAAATTGTCGTTAAATTTAAATTTTTTTTACATATTTCTTATTATTTACTATGTGGAATATTATACAATACGACGTTTCATGGTTAATGTTCTATACCAAACGTGTACGGATGAGGACTTTATTTGCTCCAATATTTGTACTAAATTTTGCATACAAGTCAAGGATGCCTTGCAGTAACGGATGCCCGAAAAGGCTTATCTTATTACCTCGCTTATAGAATAAAAACACCAAAAGTTACCTTAGAATGTATGTGCATCATTCTTAAGATGATGTGCCATAAAGTATGTTTCAATTGATGTCGATCCGATTATACTCGTATTTCTTGGCTAAAAATAGTTTTCCGGTCGTTAAAAAAAACAATAAAAAGTGGATAGCAACCATTTCAGTCTCATGTGTTTCGATCACTACTGTGTATTTGTCTAAATGTCATTGACGACCATATCCTAACATCAGGAATCAGGCATCAAGAATCTAATTCAAAATACACACACATACACTCACATTAACATGTCAGCTCCTTAGTAATTTAGTAATTTGTTTTCCTATTTTTCTGTTGATTTTTGCATAATTCAACGCATGAATCACATTCATTACGTTGAATACATTTTCTATTTTCTTACTTGAGTCTTAATACACAATCTCAATCAATGCGAAGCATATGACAGAGCGCCAATTTAAAACACACAATGCTCGTCTGTGGCAGTATATGGATATGTGCGTACGCGTGTGTCTGTGAATTATCTTACACCATCTTGTCTGCTTTTTTATGAGTCGTACTGGTATTAGTTTTCCTTTAAAGGTTAGATGGAAAACTATTTTGTATTAGTGTTCTAAGAACTGGCTGAGAGAGCTGCCGATTGCATTGTACCATATACACATACATATACAGTTTGTAAAGTAAATGTTTGCACAGTCGCAAAACTTTTCGAAATTTGTGATTATATGAAGGACAAAAGCAGACTTTAATTTATTTCATCTCTTTAATAAGAGAGTCCAGAATAACGCAATTTCGACGTTGGATATAATTAAGTTTCGAATTTAATTTTTATAGATACATACAATAATGGTAACTGTGATAAATATTGTAAATAAATTTTATAACTAGTTGTATTGAGTACGATCCTACTTCCCATAAATAAATAAATTAAAATAGGATATTGCGTTATTTAATCAACTCAATCCTTATGGAAGTTAATTATTTAAAAGTATTTTAATAAGTTGATTTTGTGTTACATGAAGGTCCAACTCAATAGCATATTATTGGCTTGGCCGATAGATTTAATAAACATTTATCTGACAAACTGTTTGTTTGCGTGGGAATTGACTTTATTGAGTTGTAAATATTTACGAGTGTATTCATGTTCAAAGTTGTAGTTTATTTTATTATCGAACAATGCATTATTTGATCAAAAGAAAATATCATAGCTGCTCTGTGCTGAAAACAAGATAACAAATAAAATGCAATTGATTATTTAAAAGTAGATTTGCAATCATAATACATTATTGTATTATTAATTATTATATAACATTTACAAACATATTTGCTAAATACAGATGAAGAGCTGAAAAACACCATTTCCTATTTTTAGCGATTGTAGTGTGAAGTTTCTGTGAATGACAACTTTCTTAATTTTTTTTTCCAATATATTTTTCCTGATTTTGTTAAGACAATATAAATATTTGTTTGTAAGTATAAGCCTTCAGCTTATTAACGCAAAGTATGTTACGATTCACACACAAAAGTCATCGCAAGCTCTAATATATCTTCGCTGACATGTTTAATTATATTTTGCTATTTGATTTCATCTGGCAAAGATTTCCAAGCGATAATAGACAACAACAACAATAACTAAAAAAACAATAGCAGTGGTTGCAATAACTTTGCTAAGCACGACTTAATGAACTTGTTAATGCTCCAATGACCTCACGTTTATTTGGGCTAACAATATGATTACTTTACGTTTCTCCTTTAATTAGTCTTGCCAAATTCAGCCTTAAAATACTTATATATCCATACATACGTACTATATATATGTACATATGTTAATAAAAGCGACATATTAAAAAGAAAAAAATATATCGCCCTTTGATGCAAGAGAATCATATCACCAAAAGCTAAAATTGTTAAGTTACTTAGCAAAAAGTATTCCTCAATATTCTATTTTTGTGTGAACAAAAATTAAAAGCTAAGCCCAAGTTATAAATGTGGAAGCTTTAAATCTTTTCAAGTTCAGTTTTTTTGACATATGACTATGTTGCTTTAAAGGAACCGTATTATTTCAATGTCATTTGCAGTCTAATTTCGTTGAACTAATCCTTTAGAGGATATTATTTGAATCCTGCAAATGACATACGCACAACTAAAAAAAAAAAATAAATGAATGAAAATTGTTTGCATGAGCACATTAAAACGTGGTTCTGTTTCAGTATTCAGTAAGTGACATTTCAATTTTCTCCATTTGGTTTAATACCACGTAATCAAAGTCGAAATTAAAGGTTTTTTTTCGCACAGAGCCATTACATTATAAAAAGAAATTATGCATTTACGAGTACCTACTAACAAACGACTCAGGGAGTCAATGAATTCAAGACTTGATCATATTTGATATGACACCATCCTACGAAACGTAGGGGGCGAGCCCTGGGAGCACAAATAAGCTACGTGATTCCTCTTTCTCTCTCCCTCTCGCTCTCTCTTTCTATGACGACATGGCTAATAGGGATGACTGGAAGAAAAATACCGTAATTTGGCATGACGCAGTTTATGCCTCAACGAGCTAGTACTGAAGCGGATATATTTTCTGAAGATCTTGATCTCTCGCAATGTAAGAAATCGAGGTTAAATAGAAATTTTTCTTGTAGTCTTGCCACTCTCATCACTCTAATTCAATGTATGCTGGAATTTATTCAATCCCTTGCTTCACTTAAACGAATTCATGCCAGAATAGCATGGGCTTAAGGACATAAAGTCATCAATAGCAGCGGAAAAGTTGATGAATAAATAAAATCATGCTTCACCTTGGACTTGTAAAGATATAGTTTTGTTGGATTTGTAGAGCTGTGAAAACGATATAAGGCATTCGCAATTAATGTACAATTTCCACCTGCAGAATATTTCTCGTATACTAGTAGGTAATGTATTATTAAGGTAGTAGTCTGAGTATCACAGGTTACATTTCTGTCAAAGATTATAATTGTTTTTGCAGACAAGCTTAATGGCTTACCAATTTTTGTTTTAAAAAAAAGTCAACACTTATTGCTATTCACTAACAAGATATAATACCAAGCAAATCGGGGAGAAGATCGATTTCATCATGGATTAGTATACGACATATTTCATACCGGAACGTCAAGGTTACTCACTTGGGGCCACTGTAGTAGGTACTGGCATCAAACGGAAAAAGAATGAAGCCAATACTTCCTGTGTAACTAACCAGCTCTGCACGATGCTAAGCCTAGACAGCTAGGCAATCGCATTGTTAAGGACATGGACGGTCTCAAAATGGTGTACTTCAAACCTTTTAGGCTTCGAATAAGTTGTGATATATTCTCAGAAGCTCGAACTCTTAAACATTCTATCCGCCATGGCCTCCGAATGTACTCGTTAATTTGCGTTGATTAATATTAATCAAACTTTAAGTTAATAATTCATTGAAAAATTAATACGCAATACAACTCCTTTTGTTTTTCTTCAAGAAATTACTTACATATTTCGTTTAAAAATAAAAACAACAAAAACTTCAAATTTACTAAGTAGCTCTTCTGAATTGAGCATAAAAGTTTGCAGTTTGTTAACTTTTCTTTTAATATTATCATTTACCAAATTCTTTCATAATGATATTGAAGTTGTGGAACAAAAACAAAAACAAATTTTTTGTTAGCTCTAAATACGATAAACTTTTTTCACAACATTCTTTATTCTTAAAAAAAAAAATAAATAAAAGATTGTGCAATGAATTGATAACATGTCTTTCAACTAATGCCAAAAAGCCAACAACAAATCGACACAGATTCAAAAATCTCAAACACCAGAAAAAATCACAGCCAGCAAAAATCGACAAAATATACAAACAAAAGACGAAAGTCTCGAAAATAAACACATACACATACCAAATACATACAAGCAAAAATATTATCCAACAATGTTGCATATTTTAGGGAGCAACTTGAAAATTGTACTTGAAACCAACAACGATTTCCACAGTGAAGTAGCTGTATTACAAACTAAATACAAATTGAATTTATGCGCCATAAGCAAAACTAAAGAAAAATTAGAATAATGCTCAGAAGTAAAAGCAAAGATGAATGGAATTTGTATAAAAACATATAGAAATACTTACTGATTAAAAAGTAATACAAGAATATGAATTGAAATACATTTATTCACTCATTCGTTCATTTATTCAAACAATCATTCGTTCGTTACAAGATGATTGCATATCAGCAAGTCTAACAACAGACTTACACCCAACAACCAAAAGATCAAAGGTTTGAAATATGTCTAATGTTATTCAAAACTGATTGTCTTAGAATTCCACTGTGATTAAGAGTAGTCTTATTGTACAGAAAAATAAAAATGAAAAAATTTTGTTAATGAAACCATTTCTAATCTTAAAGTGCAACTGATATATAAACTCTCTAGCAACTTAAGCTCCAAATAGAATATGCTAGCGGCTTGTGGAAGCCTGTTATGCAGACTGTAGCGGTGTGTTCAAGCTTTCCGAGCAGCTGGGCCAGTGGTTTGTAGAAAAATCAAAAACTTTGGATTTTGTGACCTCCATATTGGAATTTCGACAAACCTCATATATTTTTTTGTAGATCCTTTCATCGGCAGCAAAATTTTCATAGCGTGAGTTCGGGATTAAAATGGCTGAAGAAAAGTACTTTTATCAAAACTTAAGAAATTTTTCAAACCTTTATCTTCACTAGGAAAAGTGAAACTAAACTTCTGTAACAACAGAGTTATTCCAGATAAAGACTGTGATGCTTTTGCTGAAAATTTGTATGAAGGATAAATGTCCTGAAGCCGAAATGAAAATGTCAATAAAATAGATACTTTAGAAATAATTTTTAGCAATAATTGTAATGAAAAAAGGGAAAAAAATCATATCCAATGCTATAAATTAAGAACAGTATGGTCCCCATAGAATTGCAATCCTTTTCTGAATACACATTGAAGAATATTGTCGGCAAATAATATAAAAATTAATGTACTCGTACACTCAAAAGAAATATCAAATCATCCGTATTTGAGTCATGCTAAAACGGACTTTCTTAAGTCAAATGCGGAGCGCTTAGCTCAACAATGGACTCGGGATTAACTTTAAGCAAAAAAAGTTTCAAGAGACTTCTCAGATTCAAGACAGAAATATCCTTGGACTCGGTGTTCTTGTCTTACATTTAAAGCGACACCATGCGGGATGATTTCTTCTATCTCTTCTGTCTATATTTTAATACTACTTCTTTTGTTTGCTTACATTCTTATTCGAACTTGCTTTTTTTGTGTATTTGCTTGATGTATTGGTTTTAAACCCAGGTCTCCCAATTCGTTGCATGTTCATAAGCAAAAGCCTTTGCTGCTTCAGCCACAACAAAATTTCAAATGTCAATATACATACAAAATAATTGATCTGAGAATTTGAGGATAGACTTGATGTTTTACGTAAATCTAGGATGAGTGTTTTCTTTCTGTGCATGTATTTACAAAATCAGATAATCCACCTCTTTTAGGCTGAGAAACATATATTTCTCGAATTGTTTTTAAGTCATTGTGTTTAATATCGGCGTGTTTGTTGGGCATATGCAACCTTTGAAATATCACAAAAAAACGATGTTAGAATAAAAAGTGCTCATGAAATTGAACTTTTAAAGACTTATAGTTTGAACGTAACAATTTCCTTTTAAACAATAAAATTTAATTTTTGAAAAATGTGTAGTGAAATAGTTTTACCAACATTTGCAATGTTGCAGGACTCAAGTTTAAGACATTTTTAATAGCGCAAACGTAATTGTTGGTACGGAATCATAATCATTCTGATAAGAATGTAGAACATTCTTATTTTGAAAATAGCAAACGAAATGGCAATACTAACATTACGTCGTTGTTAGAATGGTTTTTTGAATGACTTTTGATAATGTCCTCGTTTCTTGGGTATTCCAGTAATATTTTCTCCATTGACGCCGATTGCATTTGTATAAGATTGTCGTGAATTTTATGTGAATATTGGCTTTTATAGTGAATTGTTTTGGATAAGTTTTGCATGTAAATAAAATCACTTGTCATTGTGTTCATGTAATACTATTCTAATATTGTTTTGCATACATTAATTTATATACTTATATGCATGTTTGTGTAGAATATAATTTCTATTTGTGTGCTAAATTTTTTGTCTAGTCAACAGCACTTTTTGTCTATAAATTCTCTGTCTCCCGAAACATCATATTGTTTACAAATAAATACATAAATTGTGTTAAATAAATTGACCTCATGCTTGTGCTGCATGCTCTTATTTCAAGAACTGTGCTTTAAAACAAGCACTGAATATGTGTTTAATAAATTTTTTGAAGAAAATTTAACGACTTTATTGCATTTTCAAAGGTAAAATTTAATGATGATTTCTATGGAAAATGCACCTTTATTCAAATTTACTTTCCGCATCTTTTTTAAATCCTCCTTTAAAATTAAAATCTTGCCCACAAGGTGAAATTCAAATTTTCATTTCAAGCGGCAATAGCATTGTGTGAAATAGACGTACGTATAACGTTGCCGTTAGGAAATTTCAAAACGGACCAAAAAGAGAATTTTACATTCAAAAGAGTCAGGAAAAGGGTATTTAAGAGGAAAAATTTTCGAGTTTCTTAAAGACACTCGAACATAACAAACAATTATTTACGAAATGATTGTTAGAAAAACGTGAGATGCAGAAGTAAAAATAAAAGAAATTATTAGTAAGACATCAACAAAAAATTAATAAGAAACATTATTTATATTAATGTTAGAGAGTCAGGTATATATGCATATGTACTTATATACTCATATAGAAGTTGTATAAATATTTATTTATTTATTTAAGTCGATGGATACAATAATAATCCTTACTGACTAGCAACTTAAAGTAAATGTACAACTAAAATAAGTTATTTAATTGCAATTTAAAGATACTATTTGGCAGCGATATATCTAAGTATTCACTGTTAAATAATTTCAGTGATTTATTAATTGGCTCATTAATTGCATAATCGGTTCTATGAAATTCAGTATGAAAAAAGTAATGTTTCCTAAGAGATCTCTGAGGAACGGATATTTTTATATTAGCAAGTAACTCAGTACAGTCAATATTACTATTGACAATCCCATGGAGGAATAACAGAGCAGAGATTTTTCTGCGGACTTCTAAGGATTTCATTGAGATTAATATACATCTATGCTCATAAGAAGTTAAAGGAGTTGAAAAATACAAAGAAGAAAACACAAATTTTAGAAACTTAATTTGAACTTTTTCCAGGCGATATATGTGTATCTTAGCATTAGGGCTCCAAATAAAGGAAGCATATTCCAATAAAGATCGTACAAACGATGAGAAAATAATTTTTTTAGTATAAAAATCAAAATTCATAGTATTCCGCTTAAGAAAGCATAGAAGAGAATAAGCTCTCGGAATTATATAACTTAGGTGATTAACAAAAGATAATTTATTATCAAAAACAACACCAAGGTCAAGGATCTCATTAACAATTTGTATACTTTGATTGTTCATTAGATAAGAAGTATTTAAAGTATGGCGGCATCTATAAAAAGTCATATGTCTACATTTTTTAATATTAAAAGGAAGGCCATTTAGTTCAGACCAGACTACAACTCTACTAACATCTTCCTGTAATTCCTGAGAATCACGAATACAGAAAATAGGCTTAAAAATCTTTAAGTCATCGGCATAAAGAAGACATTTAGAGTAGTGGAAACAGTGGAAGATATCATTAATATAAATGTTAAAAAGTAACGGACCTAAAACACTACCTTGAGGAATACCGGAAGTAGGAATAAAAGGATCAGAGCATAGACCATTAATAGTGACAACGCAATGTCTATTAATTAGATAATGCCGGAACCATCTAAGCATTTGGGAGTGGAAACCAATTTTCGATAATTTTAGTAGTAACAAATCATGTGGAACGCGGTCAAAGGCTTTAGCAAAATCAGTGTAAATAGAGTCAATTTGAGCACCACTTTCAAAGTGAGATGTACAAAATTGTGTAAAACTGCTAAATTAGTAGTAGTCGATCTACCAGGAATAAAACCATGCTGGGATGGAGTAAAATATCTTTTCAAATTAAAAAATATTTTGTCATACACGATATGCTCAAAAACTTTAGCAATATTTGTTAATTTAGCAATTGGTCTGTAGTTTGTAACTAAGTTTCTATTCCCAGTTTTCAGAACTGGAACAATTGAAGTAGACTTCCATTTTTGAATAAAGAAACCTTCCTTTAGTGAAAGATTAAATATAATTTGTAAAGGTAGTGATAAGGAAAAAGCAAGTTTTCTTAACAGAAACACAGAAATACCATCCATATCACACTTATATGAGTTCGAGAGTTTAAAAATTCCAGTGCGAACATCTTCTTCCGAGATCTGAAATGAACCAAAGTCAAAGAATGTTAAAACATTATCAAGATTAAAATCCGTATGATTATGATCACTGCTAAAATTGCTTTGAAAAAATTTTGCAAATAAATCAAGAGAATCTTTCACTGTATCAGAACGCATGTCATCATATTGCATTGTAACCGGAATTGATGATTTATTTCTTTTGGAGTTTACGTAGGTCCAAAAACATTTAGGATCAAATTTAATGGAATTATTTATACGCAAAATATATTGATTGTAAAGAAACTTATTTAAAAAATTAAATTCTCGTTCATAGTGAAGATAATTTCGTCTGTCCGATTCACTAAAGGATGCTCTAAATTGTTTATAGAACTTGTTTCTAAGATTTTTCAACTTCTTTAACCCTTTGGTGAACCAAGGTAATTTATAAGCATTAGGTTTGTATAATGGAATATTTTCACGAAAAATACTTAAAATATTAAGAAATTATCATAGCAAATGGAAACAATAGATTTATCTAACACACTAGACCAATTAACACTTTCAATAATAGAATTTAAATTAAGATAATCACAAGCCGTGTAGTTATAATGAACATCATTTGTTGTAAAATTCTTGGCGTATTCATAAAACTCAATTACTACTTCTAATGCATTATGATGCATATTAATAGGAGAAATTGGGAAATAATTTTCTAGTACTTTTCTAATACTTAATTTTCTAATATGTACTTTACATTCTATATCAAAATTTATTTCAGAGTATATTAATTCCAATGTTATACATTGGAAATTGTGCAGGGTGAGTTAAAAAAAGAATTTTTTTTGAGAATATCTCGATTAACAAATTTGATAAATATAAAGCAAGAATTATAAAATTTTATTAAACACAGTTTGGACCTATAGGAAATTTGTGAAATGGTCTAAGCTAAATTTTTTATAGTCTTCACTTCTAGTAATTTAGGAGTAGAAAGCATACAAATTAGATTAGAAAGTTTTTGTCTATTCGAAAGTTTATTTCTCAGCAGAGCACTCTTAGTTTTGAAAAATCCGATCAGCAGAAGCGAGACCATAAAACAAAGTAAACATAAGTTTATATCGGAAATGTATAAAAATTTTAATATAAATAGAAAAACCCCAAAAGTGAGTGACATTTTTCCAAAAGTGATCAAAAAGCAGTAGGAGCTTGTTAAAAATTATATAAAATCGTTATTGACTTCCAAACTGGTTAAAAATTTATACTTAAGGGTCACAACGGTAGCGCTGCGTGGCAATAAAAAGAAAGACAGTTGCAAGTACATGCAACTCCATAACACTTTTTCTTGGTCTCTTATTTTTTTCCCAGCTCAAGAATTGCAGAAACTAGATTTTCTCGTGTGGACACGCACAAATTAATATTGCAGCGAAAAAACACTTTTGTCATAAAAACACTTGCATAACAATTACTAAATTTTATCACAAAAACTGAATCTCGATCCACAAACTACCTTATGTCCCAAAGGCTCGAAAGGTTACTTTTGAGACAAATAATCGTTGTTACCACAAAATGCCAAATATCTCGTTAAAGGCATCCTTTCGACCACATTAATGTATTCTAATAAAAATAGCGCTTTTAATGGCATTTTCCTTTCGTTATGTGCTTCCGTTTTAAAAAAATAAATAATTTTTTTTCTTGAGTTTTCCTTCTGCACAAGACTTTAGATCTCATACAGAAAAGAACGGCAAAGATTCAATAAGAAAAAAATTTATGGTCATTAGGAATTATGATTGACATTAATTTATTTAAATGTTGTTTGGCAAGGAAAATAAATTAAAAAGACAGTGACTAAGTCCAACAAGGAAACACAAACGTCTCAAAGTCTATATCAAACTGTTTTATGTTTGTTTGTCAAATAAAATATTTTTAGTATTTTTTTTTATATTTTATTTAATGAAATTATTCTATTTGGCATAATAATTTTGGAATTTTTATTATTTTAATAGTACGAGTATTTTTGGCAATTTATAAAATATTTATTAAAAATAATTGTTCCTATTAGGAAAACAATTACAAAAATTTAAAACAACAATTACAAAATAACAAACACTTGATGATGACATAAAACAACAAATGTTCATGTTTGTAATGTTAATTAAACGTCATGTAAAACAATTAATTTTTAATTATATCAACATTTTACTAAACTAATTTTCCTGGCTGCTGCAGCACGCCAATGAAAAAAAATCAATGCAAATATTTATTTAAAGGCATGTTAATGAAATACTTTGACGTTTTGTAAATTTCATTATTCAAAAATTTATTTGAATAATTTCAACATATTAAATTTGATAAAAGAAACAACAAACTTTTGCATTTATACCAGTACATATTTGTTATTGTAATCTTAATTTAATTAGTATTTTGAACTAATTATGAATTTATCGACAGGCATGTGCCAGTAGCAAGGACTGTTGCAACAAAAATAGCACACTTTTGCTAAGCAAGTTCCATAATCAAATATATTAATGTTATTAAAATATTACTTTATAGTTTAAGTCTTATTTTCAAAAACGTATTTTGTTATGAAAAAGAATAAGTCTCAATAAACAACTAACTAACTACTAACTAACCACTAACTAACTAGGGATTTATCGAATATACTTTTTTTATCTAGAATTTTTCTTTTTCGATAGGAACTACAATATTTCGGCTAAAGCACTTGAAATAGCCAGAGATATTCTCTTGAAAAGCTCCAGTTTAACTATAAATGTACAATAACAAAGGACTAAAGTCCACTAACGAGCAGTGTCATCAGGTCCAATAAAATACTATAATCAAAATATTTCAAAAATGTAACCAAATGAGAACGAAGTAAACAAATTAAATATTTTTCTTTGCTTGTTTAATGTCCTCAAGATTGCAACCTCACGGTTAATATTAATTAATTAACAATGAAAAAATAATTTGTGCAATTGGTAGTGTAAATAAAACGATAACCTTCTGCTATACCCCATTTTAATTATATTATTCATACACTGAAGTATTGTTCTTCCCCTTTTATTGATATCTCTCAGGCATTTGATAAAGTGTGTCATGAAGGCCTAATTTTAAAATTGAAGACATATCTGCCAATAAACATTGTAAATCTTTTGGAAAGTTACATTGTTACCCGGAAGTTCACTGTTGTGGAAGGAGTCTTCATGAGTGTGCCCGAAACTATCTCATCCGGTGTGCCACAGGGGAGTATACTGGGGCCAGTTTTGTATTTGATTTATACCTGTGATATGCCTTTAAGCACTAATATCCTCACCTCTACATTTGCCGATGATACAGCCTGCCTTAGTATGCATGAAAACCCTCACGAGGCATCCCGATACCTTATGGATGATAAAAGTAAATGAACAAAATTGTGTTCATGTCACATTTACCCTACGAAGAGACACTTGTTCCCCCATTCGTATCAACAATCAAGTTGTTCCTCAACATTCACAGGTGAAATACCTTGGTATACACCTTGACCGACGGCTTACATGGAAACACCACATTGACTCTAAGTTGACACAAATGAAGCTTAAATTAACCCAGATACATTGGCTGATTGGTAGAAATTCTACCCTCAGTCTAGATTGTAAACTTTTAATATACAAGTCGCTTTTGAAACCCGCTATGGGGCACTGCTTCAGCTTCCAATGTAGAGAGAATACAACGTATGCAAAGCAAAATTTTAAGGTTAATAACATCGGCTCCTTGGTACATGAAAAATTCTATTTTACATCGTGATTTAAATATGCCACTTGTGACCGCTGAAATTGCAAAATATGCGGGCAAATATTTAACAAAACTCGAGTCCCATCCTAATCCCCTTGCTAGTTATTTTAATCATATGTGAAATTCGCACGAACATTTTCGTATACTTAATTATAATCTTAACCATAACTCATACGCATTCATAAATAATCATGAATGAGTCATTCTCCGGCTATTAGATCTCTCTTAAATACTATAATTTGAACCTTGTGCCACAAAACAAAAATTTAACTTTTTTACATGTGAATATCCCATTGGACTTTGAATAGAATCACTTTTAACCTTGGCGAATTTTAGTAATGATTTCTCTGTACTAAAAATTTCACCTTAAAATTAGGGCTAGAACTCGAAAAAACTTCTTCCTGATAAAAATATCAGATATATAAAAAAAAAATTTGTAACCGTTTAAATAAAACAAACAAAACAAAAAAAAAAACAAAAACAAGTCTTAGGAAAGTATTGCTAAAATCAAGAAATTATTTAGAATCTATTATTTCTGAAAAACTAAACTTCAGAAAAAAATTACCTGAAAGTATAAATTAGAAAACAAATTGAAGAATAGGCGCTTCAAAGAAAAACAAATAAATTCTAAATAAATTTGTATTAATTTGAATATAAATTAAAACCGAAAGATAATTGAAATCTTAAACAACTATTGAAATAGACCAAAAGACGTAGAGAAATCTTGAAAAGAATTTGGAAAGCCTCTGCTGGCTTGAAAATATCACTTTTAAACAAAACTAAACTAACTGAAAATAGAAAAGCACGAAAAAAAATTTTTGTAAGCAGGAAAGAAAATTTTTAACAAAAATAGGAAAAAACGAAAACCTGGAAGGTACTAAAATTTTCAGGCCTGAAAATAACAATCGGGATATAAAAAATAAAAGTTTTTTGCAAATTGTATTTTTTTAAGTTTTTGTATTCAGTTACCAGAACTTTCGAAGAGGCCACGTTTTTCCAATGAAAAATGTCGGACAAAATTAAATACTAAATAATCATCAATAGTTTTACGACTCTCAATTCCCAGTTGCCTCAGAAAAGTAATTAAAATTTTTTTTAATATTACTTGGTTTTAGAAAGAAGTTCGTTGTTTCAATTTCCTATATATTTTAAATTTTAAAAATACCCTTTTCGAAAGGGTGCCTTCGTAGACTAGTAGCTAGTGTACTAGACTTGGTAGTCCGAAGGTCGCAGGTTCGACTCCTGCCGCAGACTCCGGATGTCTCTGCAGATAAGCCAAGTAGCTTCGCAGTTTGTGTTTGTTAATTAATTATTAAAAAAAAGAGCATAGACAATTATAAACTGCAAAAAAAAATATTTATTTCTAAAAACAAGAAACAAATATTATAAAAATTATTATTTTTACAAAAAATATTAAACGAATAATTACAAAAATACAAAAATTAGAGAGTTACAATTATTTCTGGCAAAAATGATAAATAAAAATATATTAACTTTAATGAAGAAAGTTTTATCTGTTAAGTAACCTGATTTTTATCATATTTGCAATTAAAAACGATAAAATCTTGAAGTCATAAAAAGTAGAAATAAAATTTCTGTGACAATTATTTAACTAATTTGAAAAACTTAATAGCATAAAAACATTTTGTATTAAAATTATACGTTTAACAAAAATTGAAGTTTTTCGAAAAACGAAAACGACATTCGCCCAAAAACGCACTTCTGAGTCAAAATTTTTCACTAAAAATGGCAATGATAACAATAATAATGATAATAATAATAATTATAATAATACTTAATATTGAAAATTCATTATTTGGGATATTCTCCCCAACTAATCGTTAGAAACAATTAGAGCTTTTGCAAAATGCATAGAAAAAATCAAAAGTTTGTTGTGGCTTTAGCTCTTCATATGCCAACATTTCATTGGTTGCTACAACCAAATCGTCAGTGAAGTTTAAGCAGTTTGAAAACATTCAACCTCGGATGTTTATGCCACATAAATCAAATACAATATGAAAATTTCAATATTGCATATGAATTACAACAAATACATAAGCATAGTAGGTTTATAATGTTTCTATACAAACCGACAACAATGGCCCTATGCTCCTTATAGGAGGTAAGATGAATAGAAATATATACAAACCAACACAACAAACAATTTACTCAACGTGAGTCCATTTTATTTTTCTCTCAACACCCATACAATTAAACGCACGTTGGTCGTTAATGATTGTATTCAGTTGGGCAAAAAATGAAAAATAAAATCTTTATTTTAAATACTTAATATTGAAAATTCATTATTTGGGAAAAATAAAATTAATGAAATTTCTGTTTATGTATGTATACGAGTATATGGTATATATATGCCTTATAAACATAGTGATATATAATTAAAATTTTTTTTATATTGTTCAATGTTGCTTATTAAACAAAATGTGAATATTTACTCCGGATATAATGAGCTTCATCCGTAACGAGTTAAATTGCCCGGTCTCATTTAGTTCTATGCAACCGAACTCCACTGTAATAATAATAAAAATAATAATAGAATGCTTTTTCAAAAATTTCACCAGATTGTGCATATCCTTGCCTTGTTTCTGAAACTTTCTTTAAATTATAATTTATGTTTGCATTAACATATTTGCGAAAGATCCTTTGATTTATAACAAATCTTATTTTAATTCTGCACAAAATTCAAAACAAAACAAAGTTTAATGTTGTTCAACATCTTTCAACAGCAACTTTGAACTTCTCAAATATTGTCATCATTGTTCCATGTTACTGCGACTACTATTTAAATGTCACATATATATGACTAAGACTTTATAATGACATTGTAACACAATACCTCCTCAAATCTTCCTGACATACAGGACAACTTGTTAATATTAGATTTTTATATGTACATGCACATGCATATTTCACTCATATACCGGTAAGGATGATGAAATAATACAATTAGAAAAGGCAATATAACAACAATATGTGGTTAAAGTTGTTGATGAGGTTGTGGCTGATGGTTGATTGTGTTGATGGTGATCATTATGTCCAAGATATAATCTATTGCAGAGAATGTTAGCACTGGCCACTAAATGAAAATCTTAGGAAGAAACCTTTTATCTTTGTAGAAAGAGGTGAACATTTGCGCAATTTCAATGCTAGTGAGGCTTTATTTATCGAAATAATTCTCATGAATTTATCAACGAGTTTAACATCAGTCATTCAACCTTTGCTCGCATAAAACTAGCAACAGCTTAAAAACTTAATTGCAAACGCATGCAGACATGGAAACAGACTTAAATTCTACACATACTCTTGTATATGTATGTATACTATGTCTGTCTGGTGCTGCAAGAAATGTGTGTATCACATTTATGCAACTAACTTGAGCATGCAGTGTCATGTCTACAAATACCTCAAGACATATTAAAGTTGTTTTGCTATGCAACATAATACAACATTGCATTATATACTCTACATAATACACTGCAACACAAACATTCTTGCCTCAAAGTGTAGAACAAAACAATTAGAAATATTATACGGAAGCGATTTGCTCGTTGCCAATGGACGTATACTGTCACGAGGTATACATATGTAGTAAGTCTTCACCATGTACAACTGGTATAAACTTTGTCTTAAATAAACGAGTGTCATCCTCGCCTCCAGTTTGATGTCTTATTGTGCTCAGGTAGGTCTATTTTTCGAGTCTATTACTCAGAGACGATGAGAATGATGAAACCTTACAGACCTATGGCTGAATTAATTGCCGAAACTTAAGCAAAAATTCTCAATTGGTTTGTTATTTACTGTAACTTTCCTGCAGTAAGCATGTGTAAAATCTTAGCAGTTCGTTTAGCTTTTAACAAGGTGTCTTGTATAATAAATTTCTTAAAGGTATTTAAGGCTTAAAAGTAATTTAACAAGCAAATAACAAAACATTTGGAAATCATTCATGGCTTGGGATAAGGAGTATTAATAAATATTATAAAAAGATAACAAGAAAAAAGTTGTTGAATTATCTTGAAATAAATACAAGAAGCATTCCTAAGAAACCAAAAAGAACACAAATAAGAATTTCTTCGTATTGATATTAATAATGTTAAAAGGATATAGTGAATGCGTAAAGAAAATTATTTCATTTTGAAAGGAAGAATGTTGCATGCTTGTGGGCTTGAATAAGTGTTATTACATACTTTGAGGCTTGTTTTTCTATTCTCATATCTATAATAAAGTCAGTTTTTTTTTGAAAATGAAAATGTTTACCTTTACTGTCGTTGATTTATATCATCGCCACAACAATACTGGTAATGAGCTTTTCCACCAAAGCAAAATTTGCAACTTTTAGTTTGCTAATGTGCACATTTGGCTGCACGTTTCTACGCCAGTAAGGCTTATGGATAAATGTTATTAAATGGTCAAGGACGATAGGAGCGTGTGCAATATTCTTTACATTAGGAGACAAGGAACTGTATTTTTATAGGTGGCCGTAATAAATATTATTTATGAAACGTCATTAAACAGAAAATTGTATTTATTTTTACTTTAAGTATAAGTGGTCCTTGAAAAATTTAGAATCAATAATAGAAAATTTCAATAAAAAAGAAAAAAATTGCACTGCTTAAGACATCCATCCCGGAATCAATCAACTTCGAAAAATCTCAAAATCTAAAAGTTTTAGTAAAATAGAAGCAGGCTTGATTTTAAGCAGATATTTAAAGGATTTTGTATAAGATGCATAGTAGATGAGGATTGCACGAACTGTCCACACCCATCAAATAAATGGATTTGTTTTGAATTAATTTTTTTTCCTTCTAAAAATCGAGTTCGAGCCGATCAATAATTGCATAAATTTAGGACTGAGTTCTTTACAAATCTGATATAAATCGTGTCTTATTTTGGGAAAAAACATTATATTTGTTAATACAAATATCCTGCTTTTAATACTGCTTCAGCTTAATTTAAGCAATCTTCCCCCTGCATTGACTAGTCATCCCTGTATTGTGTAAGAAACTTTGAACGTGTGTTTTATGTGTATGTAAATAAAAGATATAAATTAATGTTCAAGTGTGCGAATGTTTTACAATATGCATGGTTGGGCTTGTAAAATAAACTTAAATTTTTACAGAGCAAAGAAGGAAGTGAATTTCGAAATGCAAATATTTTTAATTAAAATTTCATTATACGATGAAAATAATTAATTTTAAAAGAAACTATTTTTATAAAAGATATACAAACGCATAATTAATGCTCATTAATAAACTCTAACTACGCGAATTATGACGCAGAGCAAATAAAACCTGAAAGTATGCTTTAATTCCAATAACTTAAACAAATAATGTTATTTCTGTATAGAAGTAATGAAATCTTTTGACATAAAATTAAACTTTCATGTGCAAATATTCTCAAGTTTTGGAACGGGTGTTCCTTTACGATACCTAGTAAATATAGAGCTTCGATTTTATAGCAAAGTAAACAATATTTATTTGAATATATATTTGCCAAGAGAAAATTATCTAATGGCTTCTATGCTGCCAACCGCTGACTGAAACTTCTAATCTTTTTCATTTTTTGACCACCTTTTGCGTACAGTACAGCCTGAAGGCATTGTATTTAATATACCTTAAACCTAAAATACATAATATGTATTAGTTTACATTACTTTATCAAAGTGTTTTTGTATGACTAAATTCTATTACGTACACAAGGCTTTCTATTAATAAACACACACTTCTCATTTGAGTAATAAATCTTGCTATCCGGCGTAATTTACACACATTAATTTTCTTTGTATTTTCCCGCCCCCATATTCTCTACTTCGTTTTTGTTTGCCTTCATTTCAGATTTTTGTTTCTCCACTGATTTTACATTAAATAATTTTTATGATTTATTTATCAGCCATGTAACTTTAGCTGCTGTGTTAAATATTCCTCTTGTTCCGGCAAGATGCATAAATCTCCAAATGAATTACTTTTCAACAAGGAAAAAGAAAGCAACCAAAACAGTAGCAGTTTCTGGTTGTTTACAGTTCTAATGAAAAGCCTAAGCTTGTTAGCAGCCTTGACAAACTACCTTTCACACAGAGCAACAACAGAACAACAGAAGCAAAATAAATGTACAGAATTTATCAAGAGGCTTCCCAGCTGCTGTGTGAATTTGCAAAAGATGTTACACACAAAAGGAATGCTAAGTATTTCAAGAAACTTGTGGCTAATATTATTTTGTAACAAACTGTGATGCCTCATATTTCACATTGCTGCCACTAAAATTTATCACACATGCACTAGTTTAGTTCTTAAAATTTTGCCACTTCTTGGAAAATGAAATATAAAATGGTACTCCATGTACTCCTAATAAAATATTTTTAATACTATTTTTTGGTAGAAAAGTTATAACGATTTCTTTTGACTATAAGCTAAAATGTATTAAAAGATTTAGTTTTCAACAAAAAGACTTCAATTCAGTTAAGGGGCTTGCAAGCTGCAATCAGATGGTAACATGAAACTATCATATAAGTATATATATATATATATATATATATATATATATATATATATATATATATATATATATATATATATATATATATATATATATATATATATATATATGTATATACATGTATATATATATATATATATATATATATATATACATATATATATATATATATATATATATATATATATATATATATACATATATATATAGCATATATATGAGTAATACAATTTATGAAATATTTATACGAATATACATTTAGAATGATAAAAAATTTAATTAAATAAACAAATCTTTCTTCTACATATAATATAGAATAATTCTGTGTAAATAAAATTGTATTTCTTTAGGTTTTATGTATTATGTTGTACATTTCTTCTAAGCAGTGAGAAATCGTTCACTTAAAACTTATGATGTCCTTAAAAATTTTATTATAATAATGCAATAAAACTTTCATTTGTGTTTCCTTCTTAGAATATGCAAAATAGTTTCATATCTTTAATAATGTCATATATACTTATATCGGTTTGAAAATACACGCATAAAAGACAGCAAGATGCATTTTTACTTTAAATTTAGCGTAGGGCTCTCAATTACGGATGGGTCGATATTAGAGCATGTGGTAGCCATGTTGTTTTTTGATGGACTGTTGGAAAGTACCTCGTTTATTATTAGGAATTTGTCAAAAAAATAATAATAATCTATTTCTGCATGGACCTCGTCTTATGGGAAATTCCTTTATATAGTAAATTTTTGTTAAGCAAAATATAGATATAGAAAATCGAAGACTGCATAAAATCTGTTAAGTGCATGCATGATCAAGCACAGACTAACTTTTACCATTGCATTTAATATTATCTATTATTAAAATAGTTGGAGCAAAATCAGATTTTCTCATTTGTTGAATTGATGATTTGCTTACGCTTTTTGAAGCTGAAGAGGCATTTAAATAATGGTAGCATGTGGAACGCATGCAACGTATACTGCACTTTACAATAAATTCAGTAAAATTGTATATCAACTTGCACCTCTCCCTCTCACTCTTTCTCTATCACTCTCTATTACTCTTGTAAGATAAGTATGTCTGAAAGCGGGTTTAAAAAGGATGTGTTCAAACACCGAAACGAAAATAAATCACTTTTAACAATTTTTTGGAAAATGCCACAGGAATTACAGCGGCTTTACTCTCACTAATCCCGTTGCTTATAATGTTGTTGCACTCAACAAATTTTAAGACTCATTATGGAAATTACTGTTTTTGTTACTTTCCCTCAGTTTTGTCTGTGTCGACGTTTAACTTTACACCCAGCCGAGAAGCAATCAGTCAGCCAAGTAAATCAGTCTTATATATTCCATCTTTTACGAACATACTCGCACTTGCACACATATTCACGAGTACATTCTCATACATGCATAAATAATGAAATTCCTTTTCAACATTAATTTTCATATGTATGAGTTTTACCTGTAGGCTGTTGTTACAGTCACAATAAGAGCCCGACTAGTCTAAAGTCTTTCCTGTGCTGCTTGTGTACATTTGCCCTTTTTTTTAGAACAACTTGTTGTATATGTATATAGAGTTCTTATTGTTATTTGCTGCTGTTGTAGAGGCTTTGAGTAATGTGCTGTTAAAAGAAGGCACTTATTTTGAATACATTTGAAGAGGTTCGTTTCTAAGAAAGCACTTTTTTGAAGATACGTTTTTAAACAAAAAGACTTTGAAGCTAAACTGTTTAAAACAATTTTCTCTTATATTTCTGGTACATGGAACTGGCTCAAGATATGACGTTAAGAAGTTTCGACGAATGTTTTTTAATGTGTTTTTTTTTTAATATAAATTTGTTTGAAAATATTTTAGATAATAAATATATACATCTTTGACTGATTGAAGATATTCCTCTAGAATTTAATAAGTAATTTTCATGCGGTTCAACAATAAATTTTTTACAAAATGTACTTACTTTAAAAGGTACTTAATTCAAGACTATTTCCCCAAAGTTACTAGTTTCAAACTGTATTATGTTCAAAAAGCACTACGAGTATAGTGCCTTTTGAACCATATAGTTTGAACAATATATTTTCAAGAATATTTATTTCAAAATGTAGTTATTTCAGAAGGTAATTTTTTTAAAGGGTACTATTTTAAAAGGAGATTTTCTCAGAAGGCAGTTCTCTCAATATGTACTTACAAAAAGTACTTCTTTTAAAAGATAAGCTTTTCAAATGGTATTTTAAAATACTTTTTTTAATCATTTTTTTTCAAAATGTACTTTTTTAAAAGACACTTTTTCAAATGGCATAATTTTCAATTCAATTTTTTTCAATTTTCAATTTTTTCAAAAGATACTTTTTTTAAAAGTTCTTTTTCACAATCAGACTTAAGGACTTTTTCACTTAAATACTTCTTCCTCAAAAAGTGTAAAATTTTTCACATATGACTACGTTGTCATAAAGGAGCGATACATATATATTGACATTTGATATGTATGTTCATTTGTCTCCTGTGTATTAGCAAACAATTTATAAATAAAAGCAAATGTGTGATTTAAAACCTTCATACAAAACTTCTGCAAGCTCTGCTCTAACTTTGGGGCACATTATGTAAAGGATATTTCAATAGGAACTTCTAAACTTCGACAGACAGATAGCTGTCATATTGTTGAAGCAACATCTGTCGTATTGGCTGGAATTCTTTCAGCCTGTTGTGCCAAATTACAATGGACGGATATAGCGTTCAACAATATGTTTAAATGATAAAATTGTTTTACTATAATTCAGCGATGATACCTATTTCTAGATGATTGAGTTGGTCAAGGTTATGTGAACTTGCTACCGATATCGTGAGATTCGACCCCGTTGGACTTAGGTCGCAGGTCTTTGCGAATAAGTCACTAATCATAGCAGCCTTACAAGCCAATATAACCCATGCCATCACTCAAATTCAGCCTTATTTATACACTAGAGTCATGGAAAATTGGACGCGCGCCTTTCAGCATGTCCACAGAGTACATTTGCACTATCTTGCATAATGATATCGATAGGTATTTTAAAGAAATAAAAAATTTTAATAACACTTAATATTTATTTAATTTAAAATTTTAAAAATAGAAGGTGCTTAATGGAAGATCCTTTATTTCCGTACAAATGATT
This sequence comes from Germaria angustata, assembly GCA_963681545.1. Lineage (NCBI taxonomy): Eukaryota > Metazoa > Arthropoda > Insecta > Diptera > Tachinidae > Germaria > Germaria angustata. The sequence goes on along the minus strand of OY812999.1, from coordinate 111,846,375 downwards.
GAATGATCTAAAAATTTATGAGTTCATATTTTGTCAATTTTATTGAATGTGTGCTTGAGAGAATCTAAGATGATTTTTATATTGCTTCGTTACATCTTCTCCGTCTACTCCAATTGTTGGTGGGTACATGTTTACAAATGTTACTTGTAACTCCTGATTTTTATAGATTGTAACTTTATTTATTTGTAATGCTTCATGCAATAATCATCCAACAGTAGTTTGCACTTAATTGACAGTGGTAGATATACGCGTTTTGTTATAAAATATTTATGTTTCTCACGATTTCTGATTGAAAGCATATAATCAAATATGCTTCAATAGAGGCATGTGATGGGATTTGACATTAAAGGATTATTATGACTATTTCCAGATTTATGTTTTATATCCTTTTGTGGATAAAGAAAATCAATTTTATGTCATTTTGTGGATTAAAGAAATCTATATAAAAAAATAGTCAAACAAGTTTTTTGTTTACATAAAAAGTTTTTATTAATGATTTTCATTCAGTTCTTATGAGTTTCTTCAGCGAAAGTAGTAAAGCTGAAATGTAATAAAATTTTATTTAACAGACATATTGAAGAAAACAGCACAAGCATAAGTCCCATAAAACAAATTATTATTTGTGGAGATAAAACAAAATTTATTAATTTACCACAAACGCTTTTATACATTATATTCCTCTATTTAAATAATTAGCATTCTTTTGTAAAGCTCAAACTAATTTATCAGCAAGATTTTTTTCGTAATCAAGTTTAAAGTTGAAAAAAGTAAAAGGAAAATGGAAGACTTTGCTCGAATAAGCTAATGCAGTCTGATAAATGTCAATTTTACTTTGACTGTTCTCATGATGTATTTTGTTAGATTATTTGTGCAATTTTCCCAGATCTATTTCAATTTCTTCCTTCCACTTTTTTTCCTTATTTCTAGCTAAGTTTTATTATTTATCTAGCAACTCTTTGCCAGCAATTCCCAACGCAAAGTCCTTTTGAACGCAGTTTAGTAACTAGCAATCAACCAGCCAGTCAGTCAACCAACGAATCAACGAAGCAACACATAAACACACATCCACACTCATATTCACAAACAAACGTACACTTGTTCATTTAAGTGTATGTTTACAATCGCAGTGGTACGAATAACAAGGTTGCAAAAAATACGTTTTACTGGTGGGACATTTTATGCCTCTTGCGTTGCATTTGACAACTTTTTAATTTGGTTTAGTCTCAAGTACCAACATTCGCCGTGAATAAGTTTGCAAATTTTTTCATTTTGTTGCAATTTTGTGAGTTAACAATTTTTATTTTTTTATTTTTATGTTTGTTATTTTGCACTCAGCGTTTGGTTTTGCTAGTCATTTTGCAACGAAAACTTTATTTGCCTTAAGAAAGTATTCGTACACATACCCAGCAACCAAAATTTCAGCTAATTTTTCTGTTAAAAATTTTTAAGAGATTATCTTTTAACAAACAACTTTTAAGGGATCATCTTTAAAAAAAATTACCTCTTCAAAATTAATAAGAGTACAATTTAAAAATGTACATTTCAGAAAATGACCTTTAAAAAGTATCCTTCGAAGGAGTAAATTTTGAAAAAGAATATCTTTAGTAAAATACTTTTAAAACTTTTACCTTTAAGAAATTAGCTTTTAGAAAGTCGCTTTAAAATGTGCCTTTTTTAAAAAGTCCATTTTAGAAAGTAACTTTTAAGAAAGTACTTTTAAAAAAAACACCTTTTAAGAAATGAATTTTTAAATAATTACTTATTAAACATTTTCTTTAAGCACACCTCATATTAAGACCAAAATTTTTAAAAAGTACCTTAAAAGAGTATATTTAAAAAATGCCTTTTAACATTACATTTTATAAGATTACCTTTGAAAAAGCATCTTTAAAGTAAGCAGATTTTAAAACTGTACCTTTTAAAAAAGGACCTTTTAAAATATATACCTTTTAAGAAAGTACCTTTTAAAAAGTAATTTTTAAAAAATACCTTTAAGAAAATACCTTTCAAAAAAGTGCCTTTTAAAAAGCACTACAAAAAAAGTATTTTTTAAAAATACCCTACGAAAGTACCTTTTAAAAACGAATCTTTTAAAAAGTACATTTTGAAAAATACCTTTAAGAAAATAACTTTCAAAAAGGAACCTTTTAAGAAACACTTTTTAAAAATTTACTTTTTAAAAATACCTTTTACGAAAGTACCTTTTAAAAAAGTACATTTTTAAAAAGAACCTTTTAAAAAGTAAATTTTGAAAAATACCTTTAAAAAAGTACCTTTTAAAGAGCACTTTAAAAAAGTACGATCTAAAAATTAAATGAAATGAAAGTACATTTGAAGAAAATACCCTTTAAAAAGTACTTTCCAAAAAAGCACATTTAAAGAGAACAACAAGCACTTTTTAAGAAAGTGCCTTTTAAAAAATACCGTTTAAGAAAGTACCTCTTACAAATATACTTTAATTAGTACTTTTTGTAAAAGTTTCTTTTAGAAATTCTTTTTCAAAATTTTGTCTTTTAGAGTCCTATTAAAGCCTATAAAAAATTGTACTTCCAAATTGTTTACTTAGATATTTTATCGCTAACATTAGCACCGAATAAAATTACGAGTACATAATTTATTTGAAATCCAATTCAAACTCGTATAAAGAAATCCAAGCACAGAAACAAGAAAATTCTTAATAGGAAAACTTACAACAATTAATTGGAATTTATGCTTAGAATTTTAAGTGGCTCTTGTGCTCTTCATTTCCACTTCATTTTGCCAAAAATAACAATTACCTCATGTCACTATCGCAATAACAATGAATAATAAAAATTGTCTTCATATATATATTAAATTTTCTATAATCAATTATTTCATTCTTTCAATTACTTCAGTAATCATATCATTCATTATGTATGTGAAATATTTTTAAAATGTTCTGACATCAATCGTTCAACACCCCAGCGTATATTTGTATGTGTGTACAAGTTTATTTCCTAACATGATTTCCATCACTCTCATCTTAGAATAAGAAATCTTCGTATCCTTGAAATTGGCTTTAGTTATACAAGTATGTAGTTGCAGGATTGGAATTATTGTTAATGCGTTTACGTTTCAATGACTCTTAGCGATGTTTTTTAAGGAAATACTCCGCTTAAATGCATGACTCACTCTGGCATTAGTGTGTGAATTTTCCGTTTTCAATCACACGTAAGCAACGTGTAAGTAAATCAATCATTATTAAATGTACACAGATGATTTATGGAAAATCAAATATTTGATTTTTTTTTTTAATTTAAGAAAAAAACTCCGTCTTCAGATCGCTGAAATTGTTAACAAGCAGAAGACATATTAACAACTTCGAATTATTATTTGGCTTTCATTTTCCTAAGATTTGGCATTAAGGATTTTCATCGCTTAATATTTTAATAAGCTAAGAAATTTTCTCAAACGTATACCAATCTTGAAGACTTTATTCAAAATAAAATAACGCATATATGTACGTGTACATCACATGTTTTTAGTTCAAATCTTATAAATAAATATTTATTTATTTATTTATTCATTTAAGTCAATGGATAGAATAGTAATCCTTACTGACTAACAACTTAAAGTAAATGTACAACTAAAATAAGTTAATGAATTGCGATTTAAAAATACTATTTGGCAGCGATATATGCAAGTATTCACAATAGCTGTTAAAGAATTTCAGTGATTTATTAATTGGCCCATTAATTGCATAATCGGTTCTATGAAATTAGTATGAAAAAAGTTATATTTCCTAAGAGATCTCTGAGGATCGGATATTTTTATATTAGCAAGTAACTCAGTACAGTCAATATTACTATTGACAATTCCATGAAGGAATAATAGAGCAGAGATTTTTCTGTGGACTTCTAAGCATTTCATTGAGATTAATATACATCTATGCTCATAAGAAGTTAAAGGAGTTGAATAATACAAAGAAGAAAACACAAATTTTAGAAACTTAATTTGAACTTTTTCCAGGCGATATAGGTGTATCTTAGCATTAAGGCTCCAAATAAAGGATGCATATTCCAATAAAGATCGTACAAACGATGAGAAAATAATTTTTTTAGTATAAAAATCAAAATTCATACTATTCCGCTTAAGAAAGCTTAGAAGAGAATAAGCTCTCGGAATTATATAACTTAGGTGATTAACAAAAGATAATTTATTATCATAAACAACACCAAGGTCAAGGATCTCATTAGCAGAAATTATGCTCTCAAAATTCTCTTTTCATCTTAATTTCTGCATAAATTTTCTTTAAGAATCTCCACTTGTCCAAAGGACAAGAAAAATCGATAAAAGCTTTCAAGACTCTGGTGAACATTAACTACAAAATGCTTAATTCAATTGAAAAATCTTTGAAACACAAAGACCATAAATTAAAAAATACGCTAAGACAGTATAAATCGTTAATATCACAAGTGAACTTGATGTTACGAGTATTTAAATAAATATTACAATTTTTAAAGAAATTAGCCCAAGTCTGTTTAGCGAAAAGAAAACACATTTAAAAAATCATAAATATAAAAAGAAATATTATCCAAACAGTTGAAATTAGAAACAAGGCATATTTATTTTAAAACCGCTTGAACAGAAACAAATAATTTTCATTAATAAGTTTTCTCTATCTACATATGTACATATACATAAGTATGTATAAAACTGAGTGTATGTATTTGTGTGAGTGTATGTTTATTGTTTGATTGCTCCTTTGGGAATACAGAGTGTATGGATGATAAAGCATAGAGTTATAGGAGGAGGAGACGATTGTTCTTATGCAAAGTAATTGTTGTTTACTTTAAATCTGAAGAGATATAACAATGAAATTCTCCAAATTTTTGGTATAAAGTGTGCATTCGGGCGAAAACAATAGATTGTTTTTCCAGAAAAACTGTGGAGCCATGGGAGGAAGACGAGTCCCTTCATACAAATTAGCTATTAATTAACTATTCTTTGTTTGGCGAACTACCAAAGTGAATCGTACAATTTTGTGTCAACAACACGCCTCGGAGATAAGGTGCATAGTCAGACAGAAAGCTGTTTGAAAAGGATCGGGGGAAGTTCACCCTACTATAAGAATGTTATTTATTTTATTTTATCTGGAGGGCTAGAGAAAGCCACAATTTTCCGTATAATAACACACGTATGTAAGTAAGTAAGTAAGTAAGTAATGAAATGGGGTTTGGCCCAGGATAGCCTTTTGCACTGCGACCATTGCTGATCTATTGTGCTTCCCCTGTCCTTAACAGTTTAATACGTTCGCAAATAGGATCAGCTCCTTCAGTGGGAGCATTAGCAGATCCTCTTCACTCAGCGTATATGCATGTAGAGTCCTGTGTCTCCTGTGGCACAATGCCCCACAATTTGTTATCAAGTGTTCCATCGACTCCTCATCTTCACCGCAAAATCTGCAGATGTCCGTGTCAGATAAGCCCATTCTGTATAGGTGGGCTTTGCAGGTGTAATGGCCTGTGAGCGCCCCTACCAGCGTCCGTAGGCTTTTTCTGTCCAGTCTTAGAGCCAGATCCGCCCTCCCAGCGTCAAAGCGTAGGAATTTCTTGGAGTGACATAATCCATTGATGTTATTCCAATGTTGTGCAATCCTGGACGATGTCCATTTCGAAATCTCCCCTTTAAGGAGACTTTTGTTGAAACCAAAAGAAGGGGTGGGTCCAATGAAGTTCCCCTCAGCCCCTCTTCTCGCACAGATGTCCGCCATCTCATTCCCGGCATGCCCCTGATGCCCTGGTACCCATATCAGAGTAATCTGATTATGAGTCGCCAGGTCATTGAGCCTGTTTTGACATTCCAGTAATAATCTGGACATGTACGTACAGCCTCTCAGGGCCTTAAGAACCGATTGGCTGTCCGAGAATATCTTAACCCGTATTCCCCTGTGTCCTCTCTCGGATAGGATCTCCACAGTTTCCAGTATCGCGTAAAGTTCCGCTTGGAAAATTGTCGTATCCTTGCTCAATGTTATAGACCTGTGTGCTCTAGGCCCCACTATTCCCGCCCCAACTCCTTGGAGCGTTTTTGAGCCGTCCGTGTACCACATTTGCGATCCATCTCTTAGCCATCCTGGGTTTGCGCACCATTCTTCTCTTGTGGGGAAGAGGACCCTGTATTTCCTGTCGAAACAGTATACCGGGTCCATATGGTCGCCCGCCTGAGACATATCAAGTATGTCCCCAATTCCCCTGAGGATAGCCAGATGATCAGTTAGGTTTCCCGCCCTAAGGTTCTCTTTTCCGTAGATAGAGATTGCCCTTATAGCTGCCTCCTCTTGTATAGCCAGATGGAGCGGTGCAAGGTTCAGAAGAGCTTCCATACCCAACGTTGGGGTTGTTTTCATGGCCCCTGTGACGCATAGGCATGCAAGTCTTTGTAACCTGCACAGTCTCGATATAGTTGTCCGTTGCTCAGTCTTCCTCCACCATACCAGAGCCCCGTACAGTATGGTTGGTCTCACCATCTGGATATATATCCAGAAGGTCATTTTGGGGCTCAGACCCCAGGATCTGCCAAGTAGTTGCCTCGCTGTCCAAAGGCTCCTCGTGGCCTTTCCCAGTACTGACTCGAGGTGCGGTTCCCAAGTGAGTTTCATATCCAAGACGAGACCCAGATATTTTACCCTCTCCTTGGGAACTATCTCGATGCCACCCATCCAGAGACTGGGTAAATTAATCACCCTTTTCCTGGTAAATGGTACAATGATCGTCTTCGCTGGGTTAACAGATAGCCCTTCCGAAGTGCACCATTCATGCATCTTGTCTAGGGCGTCTTGCATTTGGTCCGTAATCGTCCCTGCATGGTTCCCCCTGATTATTAAGGAGATATCGTCCGCATAGCCGATGGTTCTGTGTCCCCTCCGGTTAAGTAGCCCGATCAGGTCATCCACTAATACAGACCATAGAAGGGGAGATAATACTCCGCCCTGTGGGCATCCCTTAACCGCGGTGACTGTGAGATCCGTGGATCCAAGTGAGGCCCTAATCGACCTTTGGTTCAGCATGCAGCTGACCCATCGTACTATCACAGGATCAGCTCCTCTAGTAGTGAGTGCTGTTTCCATTGCGTGGAAGTTCGCATTGTCGAAGGCACCCTCAATGTCCATGAATGCACACAGGGCTATTTCCTTCGATTCCATGGCCTTTTCAATATCCCGAACAATATTGTGCAGTGCCGTGGTAGTTGATTTGCCCTTCTGGTAGGCAAATTGGAGCCTATGCAGAGGTCTCATGGAAAGTACCTCCGTCCTGAGGTATTGGTCCAATAGTTTTTCAATCGTCTTCAACATAAAAGATGATAGACTAATTGGTCTGTAGGACTTGGGAGATTCTGGGGGTCTGTTTCCACCCTTGGGTATGAATATAACCCCTACCGCTCTCCAAGTCCTTGGGACATGTCCTATTGTTAAACTTGATCGAAATATGTTAACCATCTTCCGATAGAGGATGGTACCACCTCTTGACAACAGGGCCGGAAAGATACCATCCGGCCCCGGTGATTTGTAAGGTCTGAAAGAATTTACAGCCCATTTTATCCTCTCAAAGGTCACTATTTTCCTGATGACCTGGTTCGTCGCCCTTCGCTGAGCATGCGGCCATGCCGCTGGAGTTTCAGCGTCCGAAGCTCCAAACCTGCAATCAGGAAAGTGAGTTCTAAGTAGAAGCTCTAGTGTCCCTTTGAAAGTATCTGTATAGGTGCCGTCTGGCCCCTTCAGTGTGCTTATCGGGTTCGTGCCCCCCTTCGAAAGTGCTTTGTGCAGCCTGGCTGTGGCCGGGACGTCCTTAAGATCTTCACAGAAAAGTTTCCATGATTTTCTCTTGGACTTCCTTAGCTCCTTGTTGTAAGTGGTTAGGGCCTTTTTGTACTCTTCCCAATTTCTAGTTTGTTTGGCTCTGTTGAATTCCAGTCTTGCCTTTCTTCGCAGTTTCCCAAGATTTCTGTTCCACCAAGGTACCCTCTTCGTGGAGGATTTTATCCTGACAGGACAGTTGTCTTGAAATGAGGATATGATTGCATCAGTTAGTCTCTCGACTGATGCATCCAGTTCCTCAGGTGATGTAATGGAAAATGTGTTTCCAGTGATCCTAGACTGCAGATCCTGCGAGTATTTTATCCAATCTGTTGCCCTGGGGTTTCTGTAGAGCGATTGACTCTTCACCAATCCCCTAACTTCAAAAAGGATGTGTTTATGATCCGACATGGAGTCCTCTTCAGAGACCTTCCAATCCCTGATCATATCAAGTGATTTGTTAGTTATAAGTGTCAGATCGAGAACCTCTTCTCTGATGGCGTTGCAAAACGTTGGGCTATTCCCCCTATTTGCAATCCCCATGTTAGTAAGTAATAAGTATTCTAAGAGTGACTCACCTCTTTTATTTGTATCAGTGCTTCCCCATACTGTATTGTGGGCATTCGCATCACAGCCAATGATGAGGGTTTTCCTATGGCATTTACAGTAATCCACTAGTCCCTTTATTTTCAGAGGTGGTGCTTCGTCTGTGTCCCCCGGGAAGTAGGCTGAGGCAATAACAACCTCTATCCTGTTTCCATTGGAGTCCAACTCGACTAGCGCCACTGCACTGTCGCCATCCATAAATTCTGTAAGAGGCAAGTAATTAATATTGGTGTTTATGATAAGCGCAGCCCTTGGTTTGACTGCGCGCGTGTCATAAATTACCTGAGTGTTTTGTATATTGAGGCCTCGTATGCGGCCTCTTGATATCCAGGGCTCTTGTATAAGCCCTATGTTGATGGTGCCAGCAGCAAATCTTCTGCTAATTTCAGCTGATGCAGCCTTAGCATGATGAAGATTTGCCTGGATGCACCTCATTTTGTAGTTTCTGATGTGGAAGGAGGGCTTTCGTCCTCTTCTTCCAACTCCACTGCCTCCATCTGTTGAACAAGCGCATCCGCATTTATGTTCTCAGCCTTAAGCCTGAGTACAACTTGGCCAAACCGGAAGTTTAGCTTCCCTTTTGACTTCGTCACACTGGCTGCTGATTTTTGGTCCACGGAAAGAACCAACGTGACCAGAGAGCCTTTTTCGGCTCTTTTTAATAAACGCCACGTTTCGACGAGGAGACCCTGATTCTGTCCCTGTAACAGATCCAAGATCTTGCTCGTCTCCAGCGTAGTCGAGTTTGGGAAGTATCCCACTGCAATGCGAGATTGAGGAATCTTATGTTCCTCTATGGCATTCAGTGAGATTCCCTCCCATGGTGATGTGTCGGTGATATTTGTTTTCACCCACTCAGCTGACATGCTGTCCTTACAGTGCAAGACTAGGTATCCTGCCTTGTAAGTACAGCCAAGAAAAGCAGGTTTTATGGCCTGATCTTTGCCAGCTACAATTTTTTCCAGAATCATATTCTGGATGGAGTCCATTTGCTGGGTTGTGAGGGACGTATTTGGATAGTCCCTTGCTAGAACCGCAGTCTTGACTCCCATTGTTATGTCCTTATATGAGGCAGTGGGCCGCCTCTGTATGGACACCGATGGGTTGTCTGACTGCTTTGATTTAGCAGCTTGCGAGGTGGATGGTTTTTTATCATCCTTTATCCTCTTTTTCAGTGAGGATTCAGGTGGCGTCTCCTCTTCAGACCTTTGCCTTTTTGGGCCATGTTTAATGCCCCCAGGTTTCTGGTCTACGGCCATAGGTTGCAAGGCCTTGGCGTATGCCTCCTCCTTGCTAAGGCCCTTCTTGATTAGATATGCCAGCCTTTTCTTCCCTGCACCACTGAGTCTCTTTGGCCTCTCTTCATTTTTTTCTTTACTGGGAGTTACTCCCGCCCCAGTTTCATTTGAGGGCTTTTCGGCCTCTTTATTTTTTTGAGGTATGTGTGCCTCTGCGTTATTTTTTGTTTTATTTTTGTTGTGTACATTCATTTTTGTTCCCACGAGTAAAGGGGAAAAAACGGTCAACTACGCCAGAGCCCCGGTAACGCAGTAAGGCATTTATTGAAATGGGACCTCGCCTGTGCATCCCAAGTCCGCATATTAGGAACTAGTTAACCCACTAGCCATTCATCCCTCGAGATATGCTGTTCCCTCTTGGATTGGGGTTTATTTAGAGTTTTCTCTCTTAGCCCGACTATATTTGCCAGGTACCCAGCAGAGACATGACCGTACTGGGTCCCTGTTACCGGTGGCCACCACGAGGAGGTTATAGCCGCACTTCTGCACAGCCTAGCAGTTACGGCACAGTGAAAAACACTGCGTTATTCCCCCTACATAAGCTGGCAGCTAGACCACCAACACACGTATGTACCTTTACTTATAAATGTTTATTTCACTTTACTCGTAAATATAACAAATATGACATTAACGGTCATATTAAGCCAAATTGCAGTCAGAAATAATTATTTTATGGAAACCTATTTTAAATTTATGTACTCAAAGAATATTCTTCCTCTTATTCAATATTTTTACAAAATTCTATATGCTTTGCTATAATGATAAAAAATCATAATTTTAGAAAACAATTGATTTCTACTCGTTTGAAATTGTTATCAGTTCCCTACATTATAAAGTACGATTGCGTTGGCTTAGCTTTAAACTGTTTGTTAACTAATTTAAGCTTTAAAGCTAAAGTAAAATATTATTTTGAATAATTCCGTAAGCCTTTAAGGACCAAACTTGTCCAACTCACTTTAGGCAATGCAATTCAAATATTTTCTAAGAATATTATGCAAATAAAGTTTACATTGAGGCTAAAATAAACCAACAACAAAGATATATAGAATATACATAAAAATTACTTTCATCAAAAAAAAAAAAAAAAAAAAACAATTTCATTCATCTTCAAAAAAATTATTCAAAAGCTGTGCACTAAAATCAATAAAAAAGAGACAAAACTCTTAGCAAAACCCTAATTATTATTTGTTCAACTAAAAATTTATAAAGCTACAATTCATAAAAAATCGCTGAAATAGCAAATATCAGTCATTCTAAAATAATTTTTATTGAAACCAAATTAAGACAATAATTTTTGAAAAATATTTCCTCAAATTACCTAGAAGTGACGTATTGCAGTTCGGAATGTAGGACAGCTAGAATGCATTATTTTTTTTAATAGTTGTTATTTGTTTTTCTTACAAAATTAAAAAAAAATGGGACCTTGAGCCCTTGTGCTTGAAATATACTATATGTCTAAAAAATTAGCTATTTAACTCTACTATTCAATTAGTGATACTAATCTAAAAACAAAAAAATGTTTCAATCTTTCGACACCTTGATCTTCCTTTCTTTCGAAAAAGTAAATCAAAACTGGACTATTTAGAAATTTGAATATCTAAAATAAACAAGGACAAAAGGAGGTTTTCAAGTCTGGATTATCATTTTGGCACAAAGATGGTATATTTAAAAGTTTTCTGTAAAATAGAACGAATTCAGATGCTAGGAGCTCTGCTAAATGAATGTGACATATAAATAGGACGTACACTCTTCGCAAATAATTAGAACTAAGCGATTAGAAATGTCCCATATATTATCATTCTACCCCACTGTGCAACGCACGTGTAATCTCTACAATTTCAAAATGCAACTCTCTCATTGCGGAATTAATTTTATGTCACACTTTAAGATGTTAATGCTTAGATTATGCTTAGTCGTGTATTAATTTGAGTAATTTTTGTTTGACATTTTTTATTTATTCTGTGTGTGTTTGAATTCAAGGCATTAATGCTTTTATATTTTCAATTTCAATTGTTAATAAAACGCCTTATGAAAACAGTTAGTTAAAGCAATTGAACACAGATATATATATATATATATATATATATATATATATATATATATATATATATATATATATATATATATATATATATGCATGTATGTATGTATGGGTATATATGTATCACATCAACAAATTAAGTATGGAGTACTTGTACACGTTTGTTACTTCGATCGCATTAAGTCGCCGGTAATAGAGTCATTTGTTAGGTGTTGCACACTTTTCTTTAATTCTGAAAAGCACGTTACAATTAATTTCGTCAACACAAAATTATGTTAAAATTTAGCAGTAACTTTTTTGGAAGGTCGTTCGTGTATTCAAATTATGGATTGCGGTCGATTTGTTTTGTTTGGATTTAAAAATTATGTAAATTAATTCTCATGAATTATTAATTTAAAAGGATTAGAAGAAAATTATGTTGCTTGTTGCTTGATTAATTTTTTGAAATTAATGAATTGGTTACAGGTGCGAAAAAGTATTTTGCATTAAGAAAAATGTCCTACGAACGAATTTTAATAATTTTTTATTTGCAACAATTTGCGGCTGGTATAAATACTCTTGTAGTGACTACGTCTGGAGTTAGAAAGGTCATTGGGACTTTTTCTTTTGATATGTTTATTTAGTCCTCAAGATATTTTTCAATATTTAAAAGAAAAAATCAATAATTGAACATTAAAAAATTATATTTTATACACGCATACATACATACGAACCACATACTTATATACTCGTACACAGGAACAAGCAATTTTTTTTACCTCTAAACAACAAAATCTTCTTAATCTTTTTAATAGGATTTTATATTTTTTATTATTATTTGAACATAATTGATTTGATAAAAGCTTAAAATTATCTCTTTTTAACATTCGATATAGAAGCAATACTAATGATTTTTTGCTGAGCGATAACAAAAGCCAAATTATTATTCTTTTTGTTATCATGGTGGAAGTCTTAGGGCAAAAAGTTATTGCTTACGATAAAGAAATTAAAAAAAAAAATATTGTTCTTTTTTATAAATAAATAAATATGGGTATTATAAGTACACTAGAAGAAAATAGTTGTCTGGTTAACACTTGGTTCTTTTCGGTTATTTCTTTGTGTCGTCAACAACTTGACTTCCAAATACTTGGGATAATTTCAAATTGAGTATGATTCGATCAATAAAACCATTCAGAACAAGAAGAAAATTTATTTGAATATTTTGCTTAAGAAATTTTAATAGGATAATTCTTGAAACTGTCAAAAAAGTTTAGAAAACATGACATTTTCAAGTCTATTCTGACACTAGGCATTGATTTCTTTAACTTCAACAATTTCAAAATATTATTGAAATATTTTGAAAAAAATATGAGGATAATCCGAATCAAAAATCTTGTCCGCGAAGAAAATTCTGCTCTAATAGAATTATTTGAAATAAGAAAATGTTGTATGGATATTTCGAATAAACAATTATATAAAATTATAAAAAATTAAGTAAAATTATTACATAATTTTTCGAACTGTTCTGGTTAAATTAAAAATTTTTTTAACCGGACTCACGACCGAATCCTTCAATTTAAAAATCACATTAATAATTTTATTATTTTTTGTTGCAGAAGTAAAAAAAAGCCAATGATTAACAAACAAATCACTTCACATGTAGCCAACATTAATGTGGTAAAAAACAAAAACACATGAACGCTGATGATGACAATACTGTTCCGGTGTAGTAATAGGCTTCTCCTTATTCCTCCTTAACAAAAAATAATTTGAACAAAAAATTACCAACCTGAATTGTGATATTCAGGATTTGAATTTGAGCCAAATTAACTTAAACTTTCATTTAAATATATTGTATAAGATATATTAAAAAAGTACTTATTTCCATTATAGCAGTTAAAAAAGGATCTTAAGCAAAAACGCATTTTTTTCTTGAATAATTTTACTCTATACTCCCAGGGGAATAAGAGGAACATATATATATTCAAACAGATTATTTATGTTTTACAATTTTATTCCTACTATTATGTGCAACAATAAATTATTTTTTTATTTTAAAGTAAAGAACTTTGAAAAAAAAATTTTAAAGATTCAAATTTCGTACTATGGTACTAAATTATATTAAGATTGAATTACTTCTAAAATTTCTGTCTTTTAAAGTTTTCTGGTACTTATTAAACTTAAACTGACCTTCGTAGACTAGTAGGTAGTGTACTAGAATCGTAGTGCGCAGATCCCAGGTTCGAATCCTGCCGCAGAACTCTGGCAGTTTGAGTTTGATAATTAAAGGGAGCGCTCAACAAGCCGTCACTGGCTTAAGTGTATGTCGTATGACATGGGCTATCACACCCCTCCAATCAACCTAACCTGTTAAACTTAATTGATTTTTTAAGCTTAAGGTCTTTTAATTTTTATTTAAATTTTTATCGATATTTCGGTACTCATCCAGTACCATCTTCAAGATGAGTACCGAAATATCGATAAATATTTAAATAAAAATTAAAAGACCTTAAGCTTAAAAAATAAATTAAGTTTATTAATTCAAATAAAACGGTCAAAAAACTAGAACGTATATGTTATAATACCTCAGTAGATTGAGTTTAGCAAATTTGAGCTGTGGTATTTTAAGGCCTCTCTTTGGCTTCGAAATTAAACTTAGTTGCACTGTTTGGTCCGCTAATCTGAAAAATAATTTAATCTCGTATTAACTGAGTTCGATGTTTTGAATGGCAGTTTAAACCTTCCTGTATTATCATACTGAACGACCGGAAATGGCAACGTTTCTTACAAAAGTTAAAAAAAATAAATGTTTAGCAAACAACATGGAAGGAATCACTGGATTCTTCTTCATCACTAAATCATATTATTTCATTTTCTTTTTGTTTATATTATTTAAACAGCTGGTCAATGTATGCAAGTGCATGTGACATTTTGGTTTTAAAATTAAACCACACATAATGATTGCTTAAACTATCAAATAATTGCAAATACAACACCACTCAAAAAGTAAATACTTGGATTAAACTTAGTTCAATCTTTGATCTCAAACTAAAAACTGTCTTTTAGTTGTAAATTTAGTTTCTAATACTCGTAGTAACTGTTTGAAAACATTAAACTCTTTACATGTTTAATACATATTATCAAGCGAGATGTTTATTGAAATCAAAGAAAAAAGTGTCTTAATAAGTACTATTCATTTTCCTTTCAAACTTTCAAATAAACAAAATGACTAAAGTCAGTTTCATTTTATTCTATACAAACTGCTATTTCGTAATCAACTCCTGCGGTATATGCTTTACTGATACCCCATACACGGCTGCTACATTTTATGGCTTTTAAAGTCACTGCGACAAGGTCAGAATCGACAGAATTATTTTAGTGAGTGTATTTAAAATTCTGTTTGGACACAACTTAACACTGGCTGTGTGCTTTTAGCCCCATGAATGTCTATGAATACATTTTATGGTCGTAACGTTGGTTTATGGTGTTTAAAAATAATCGACAATAATAGTTTGGCTTTCATTATTACATGTTGTTGTATTTGTTTTAGCTTCTTATTACGATGCCAGTGAAAACAGTAAGAACAAATAAGCCCCAACATCATAAACGTCAAAATGGCGCCTGATAATAATCCATCAAACGTTCCAGAATTTTAAATGTTGTAGAACAATTTTATACGAGTACGTTTGTGTCACAACAACCAACGAATTAAATTTTTTATTAAAAAATCAATTGTTTGAATCGACAGAAATTGAGTTATTTAATTAATTTTAGATTAATGTTTTTGTTTACCTAAAGAACAAAAAGCTTTAATGAATACGAGTGACTGTTTTCTTTGACGTGTTTATTTAAGTACAACACGCTTCCCAATTTAGATTATAGGGCACGTTTGCAGATTTTAAATCATGTTATTTCTTCATTAAATACGAAGTCTTATTGAAATATATATTGATTTCAATCAATATTAAAGGAGCATTTCAAAAATTATTTTTTTTTAATATCCAGATAATGAAAACTGTACTCCTATACATAATTAATTATTGATTAAATTTCACAAACACAATTAAAAATTTACCGAATACAGTGACAAACTCACTCACACTTTGTAATGACAGCACCAAAGTCTTGGTGGGAATGGAACCAGCAACCACAACCACAACCAAAGTTGTCCGCACTACCAACTAATCTACAGATGATGCCATAAAGTTGCAATTAATTTAGTTTATTATTACAAATATTTCGCATTGTATTGATCACCACATTTTTAAACGCTTTGGTTTCAACAAAGCTAAATTTTTATATGAAATTTTTTCCTAAGGTGGTGTGAATGTTATTCATTTAAAAAGGAATAAAAGGAATTAACTTTATCCCCTTACAAACTTACAATTTAATGGATAAATAATATTTTGCTGACAATAACATCTGCCTTTTTATTAGAAACTGTTTATCCGGAAACCTTTTCTCTATTTGTGCTAACAAAATGCGGCAAACAACATCAATCAAGTACATGTGTATCAAATAAAGCGTAATCTGGAAAAAAATCAAAGCCATGAAAGTGGTTTAACACAACTAAATATTGAAGGGAAGAACAACAACATTATGAAGACTTATTTTTCAGTTCTGCTTATTTGGGGGCGAGTTTCGTTTCATCATACATCATGATAGTCTGAGACCCGAACAATTTCCTTGTAGTGCTTCATCGTGGGAACGTTCAAATGAATTAACTTTAAGGAATACTTTCTGCATTGTCCTAGTTTAGAGGACATCCTATAAGTACTGGACCAGTTAAGAAATAGTTAGGCTATTATTTATTTTACTTAATGTACCTTTTTTATAAAATAAGTATGCTTTCTAAAAGGGCGGGAAGAGAACTTGATACCGGCGGAATCATTTCCATGACGATCGCTAGAGATCAATATCGTTTGAAACGGTTCGAACAATAGTGATATTAACTGCGTGGCTTTTCGCAATGCAGCGAATTCCACAATAGCAATTCTGCTTCAACAGTTTAAGAATTAGGTTTTCTGTAGTAGACCTAAATGAAACACCACGATTATGCAATTTGCCTTGTCAATATTTTTGATTGGAGTTTCAAAAGTTGAAGGTATAAGCCAATAAGCACCAATCGATCAATGTTCTGTAAGTCAACAGAAACAACGCCATCGCTTAAATTCAGCCTGACTTATACCGTAGATTCATTGAAAATACAAACTCTTGGATGTTTGTCAAAATACGAAGTCCCAGCGAAAATTTGGACAAAATCATATTCTATATACAATGTCAAACATTTCGCTTTAAATAAGAATTTCGTTAGTATTTCGAAAACAGTTTTTTTTTATTCCAACATCAAGAAGCCTATATTATGGCGTTTTGTAATTTAAAACTTTGTTGATCAGTTTATGATAAAAAAAACAGATGATTAATTACTTTTTCCTAATAGTCAGCGCTTATTCAAGAGCACGGAACTTCCCTTTCTTTCTATCTTTGAAAAGGCAAAAAAATTAAGACCATATTTTAGAAAAGAAAACCTATTTGTTAGACTAAAATGCGATTTATGTGTGCAATTGGAAACAACGAGAATTTTAAACACTATCAGACCTTCAGTTACTAACTAAAAATTCTTTTTGGCTACAAAAGATCTTGCCAAACTAAAGCCAAAAATAGCGAATGAAACTCAAATTTCTTCTCTAACCAAAATATGCTAAAATGTGAAACATGTTGCATTCAAAGTATTCAACTCAATGTAAAAAAATATAATAAAAAAAAACATCGAAAGAATTAGACTGACAATTTTGCACAGCGTTAAAGAGCGTTATTAACGAATTTTTATAACTATTTTGTCTCCTTTTAAGCAGAAATTGAAAGTGAAAAAATATTGTATTTTAACATTGCAAAAGCTCTAATTGTATTGTACTTTAACTTTAAAAGCCAAGACACATACACACAATACAACTAAATAAGTAAGAAAACAATCATGGGCTCGTGGTTAAACTTTTTTCCAACTAAAACATTTTAAAATCCAAACACGTTGATTTGTCAAGTAACAAACAACTACAAGAAATACTTCAAATAAAACACTTTAAAACGAAAAAAAGATCAGATCAATTTCGATGTTGTGAATGCAAAATAATGCGTTCACAATTGTGTGTTAAAAAATTTGTTTTGTTTTTTTTTTTTTTTGCTGATGAATGGCCTGTAAATGGTTGAACTTGAATTGTATTTTCTTACGAACTTAAAATAAGTAACTCTGCAGTAATTTTGTAAAAGTAAAACAAATTATGCGAAAATATGCTTAAACATGTACAGAATATTGACAGGATCTGTTTCAACGTTGCCTAATTGAATATTAATACACATATAAACAATATCCTGACACTTTACAACTTCCTGTAAAAAAAATTCCTAAATAAAACTATTATTTTAAGCTTTGCATTACATTTTAAGACCATTATTCCTTGTGTTATAGATCTTAGATGTATTCAGTGAATTTTAGCTTATTTACATATGTATATACTGTAAATAAATAACGAAAATTGTTATCAAGCAAATGTGTTATACTAGAGATGAGATCGTGGGCATTTTGCATTTATTCTACTTTTTTATATTTAATATAGAAACATCGAACAACTAGTTCTCGAGTTACGACAAATTACGTGCTGCAACCAACGATATATGACGGTATATCTGCTGGACCAGAATCAATAAAATAAAAAATAACAATTTATAGTCACTGAAGCTCATTACTACGTGCGTCTAAATTACCTAAGAAACCCCATACCACATAAGTGTTGTTTAAAGTTTGATCCTTTTTCCAATTTATAATTTTGTTTTACACATTTCATTAGCAATAAATCATATTTATGCATATTTTTAATGATTTGTAATATCATTTTATTTTTGGTTTAGATCTAAATAATTAACAAGAACAGAAGCAACAAAATAAAACTAAATAAAATAAAATAACAAAAATAAATAAAATAATAAATTTCAAAACAAAAAAATAATAAAATAATTCAATCTGTTTAAGGACTAGAATTTTCTATTAGAGTTTAATTAATAATTGAAATGTAAAAGAACAAAAATAAAAATGGATTAAAGAATAAAATAAAATTGCCATAAATTATTTAAATTTTTTTACCAACGTATTGAAAACAACACCAATTACGATAACAAACATATGTACGTCTTAGTAAACTTGATGTCAAGCTTAATTTCGACTTGATACCACATATTTGCATTACGCCAGCCAGGGAGCGTTTGATTGTACTCAAGAGTGGGTGTCTTACTTTTTATATTTTATTGTTGCTAAATCTTTTAAATTGTTTTTGTACGAGTACTTTATTTCATTCTTGTTGCTGTTTTCAACTATTCACGTTTATTTTAATTTGATTGTCGTCTCTATTTCTTCCTTCATATAGTGGCACGTTCTGCATAAGCTTCTTGAGCTTTATTAACTTTTGTTATTACTTTTTATTTTTTCTTCTTTGCTGTTTTTGCAAGCAAACATTTTTGTCATAGTGGACTAAAAAACGTATAAAACTGTTGAACCATCATGTTGACAGCATCACTACACAGTTGTCAGTTGTCATCGAAACAATATCGAATATTAAAACAGCAGCTAGCCGTCATTTAAGATCGGGATATACATAGTGTGAGAAATAAGTTTCTACGCGCATTTCATTTAATTACAAACAAAAAGCCTTTTATGAAAAATGGCAAGCAAAGTAAGTTCAACCCACTCACAGGCTTTAAATATTACGACTACAAAAAATGTTAAGTAAATCTACATGATTTCACGAACTCAACTTAAACCTCAACCAATGAAACACAATTTTAATTTATATTAAAAAAATCAATTTGAAAATTCTGAAAAAAAACAAAACCTTAATTAAAGTTAAAGCAAGAAAAAACTAAATTTAACCAAGAAATCATCATTTCATTTAACTAATTCTAAATAAAACGTTAAAGAACAGCTGTAAAAAATATATATCACAATTTGTTCAGGCACTTTGTTTACTATGAAACGAATATGTTTCAATACAAATTAACTACTCATAAGTAGAATCATATATCCTGCAAATAAGGAATTTAACTCAATTCAGCTGAAATGGTTGTGTCATTTTCCACTTAAATAATGGAAGTAACAATCAGTGTTTTCGAATTCCTCCGAGGTTAAGTTGACAAAATCTGTATTAAAAATTTAAGTTGCATTTACAAGTCTGTGAAATTCTCTCCTAGTTTTTGAAAATATTTCTTTAAATTTGCATGAAAGCATTATTTTTCTTCAATTTATAATTGAGACTACAACTTAGATATATTTCCACTATTGGCTAATTTGTGTCTCTTTCCAGATGTTAGTTCATTTACATATTTTGATAACTCATTGTAGTTCTATTTGTAGAACTATTTCTTTACAAAAAATATAACACGTGCCTTAAACGCCAAGATATTATAAGTGACAAGCACTGCAAAATTTATTTTGGTATAAATTTGTATTGCCACTTTTAACGATGATAAAACTCGAAGACTTATTTTATTGATCGTAAACAATCAGTTGCGATGAAAAAGTTTATATCTAAAATCACATCAGTTAACCTTTTTTGGCCGCTAAGAGCACCCAAATTTAATCAATCAAGGAAACACGTGATAGATAATAATTCTATAAACTTAACTTAATACACGCTAAATAGAGCAACTTTTTTTTAGATATTTTACACCAATTCAGAAACTTGATGGAGAAGGGAATTTTTATTTTTATTTAAGTAATTTATGTGAATTTATTTCAGAAGAAAATAAGCTAAATTTATAAGCCCAGCTTTATTTTATATTAAGTTTACAGCTCAAACCTAAACTTTTAATTACTATAAAATTCCAAAATTTAATTTAAACTTATTCTTAATCCTTCAGCTTATTACATTTGTTGGCTTATTAGCCTTGTCTGGTTCATGCACTGCCGGTTTCCCTACGTATGCCTATAATCCATTCATTAAATCTTATACCACCGCTTATGCGAGGTCAGCTCCATTAGTTGCTGCTTCACCTTTCGTGCGCGCCTCGTCACCCTTTATTCATGCTCCCTCTGCTGTAAAAGCCGCAGAAATTGATCCCCATCCCCAATACGAATTTGGTTATGACGTTCGTGACTCTCTGACTGGAGACATCAAAAATCAAGTTGAATCTCGCGATGGTGATAATGTTGCGGGTGCTTACAGTGTGGTTGATGCTGATGGTTACAAACGCACCGTTACCTATACCGCTGATGATGTCAATGGATTTAATGCTGTTGTTCAACGTGATCCAATTATTGCTACTACCCCAGTTGTAGCTAAAACTGCTGCTGTAGTCTCACCAGACGCTGTTGTACATACAGTTCCTAGTGTAAAGGCTTACGCTGCTGCTCCTTTAGTTCAAGCTGCTCCAGTTGTTCCGGCAGTTCCTGTGGTAAAGAGTTATGCTAGTGCTCCTTTGGATCAAGTTGTCCCACATGTTAAGACTTATACCACTGGCCCAGTAGTCCATGCTGCCCCTGTTGTTAAAGGCTACGCAGCTACTCCTGTAGCACATGTTGGTCCATTTGTAAATACCTACGCCACTGCTCCTGTTGTCCAGTCCGCTGCTGTTTTCAAATCACATGTAGCCGCTCCTCTTATCCAGGCTGGTCCTGTTCTTAAAACGTACACTAATGCTCCTTTCTTACGCACTTCTTACGTATCTCCATCTCCTGTTCAACAACTCTATCATTTACCTTTACACCAACAATTGTCTTACTTACAACAGCAATATCATCAAGTACAGGAACACCAAGAGGGATCTAAGACTCAAGCTAATCAACAGTTTGCAGCTGCTCAACAACATGAAAACGAAATCAGTCCCGTTGAAAAGCATGAATCTCCTGAGCCACAAAATGAACAGGATCAAAAACAACAACAACAACATGACCAACAACAACGACAACAACATGACCAACAACAACAACAACATGACCAACAACAACATGAACAAGATGAACAACAACAACATGAACAAAGTCAACAGCAACAATTGATCCAGGAGCAACAAAGATTATTTGCCGAACAACAACAGCAATTCGCTGCTCAACAACAGCAAGTAGTTTTGCAACATCAACAACTAGTTGAGCAGCAACAACAATATTTCCAACAGCAGCAACAACAATTCGCTAACAAGCAACTATTCCCCCCCTATCCCAAATACGAAATTCCCCAAAACCAACTATTCCACACCGAACAACACAGCAACAATGACTCTGAAGTTGTTGAGGCCCGTTCTGCTATTCCCGAAAAACAAGGAAGTGATGCAGAAGTGAAATCTGTTGCACAAAACTTCACAACTGTAGCCCCAGCTCCAGTTAACGAAGATCACAAAGAATCTGAGGACAAAGAAGTAACAAAGTCAGCCTAAGAAGTTCCTTATACGAAGTGATTTTTTTAGAGAACTATAGTCCGTTTACATATGATTTACATATGATTGCCGTTTGCTTCTTTTTTTTAGCTATTTTTAGGTATTTAAATCATGTATCATTTAATATTGTTCGTGTCACTATGTAGTACTTATCAGCAAGAGAAAAATATATGTAAATAGTACTTGTAAAAGTTGTTCATTTTCTTTCAGTATTATAGAACAGAATAGATAAGAAAGTTGCCGATCTGATTAATTGTGAGTATAATATTTTATCGCAATAGATTTAATAAAAACTTTTTAACCGACTTCAAAACTAGGATCTGAAAAGTGTGAAACAACTAAAATATTAATTTATGCGTTACCGGCCAAGAACGATTTAATTTATAGATTTCGTTCGTCCTGCCACAGGCGACAGAACGTATTTTTAAAGTTGAGATGCGCATCATGGAATATCTTAATAGTTAATTGAGATAATCACAAAACAATAACAAAAACAACTGGAATTGAAACAACCCAGTAAAAACTAACTTCCGAAGTAAACAATAAGATCCAGAACTTGTTACCCAAAAGTAGTGCAAGATGCTCCACTTCTTGATTCCTTGATTTTAACTCAAAAACAAGAAAGCAAGAATACACGTATTTGCAAATGTTTCAAGTATTATTCGTGCCAGAATACTATCTAAATTGTAAATTCTAATAAATAAAAGTAAACAAAATTTAAATAGATTAAATTTACTCACAAATTTCACTCATTTTCTATTTAATTTTTAAGCGATTTAAAATTAGCAAAAAAAAAAATTTATGATTTTTTTTTGTTACAATCATACAAATTTATATAAATTAAGAGAAAATTCGCTATAACCGAAGTTGTGTCTAGTTGTATTATATATATGTATATTCCTTTCACTCCTGAAGAGAGCATAGGACCATAACAATGCTTGACTTCGTTCCACTTCATACACATTCTCGAAAGTTTTGTTGTTATTTGCCGCTTCCAGGTATGCGCTGGTCTCCCGACTCGTCTGCCTCCCTGTGAATTCCCATCCAGGAATTTTTTTAGTTTTTTTTAGGTGCATTAATTTCTATGAAATTCATATTTGCTAAAATCTGTTGATTTTAATCAGGATTCTGTCGACTTAACTTCCTAAAGAGTCGCAAATAAACTGCACGAAAACCTTCTTCTATAAGAATTTAATATTTAATTTTTATGGGAAGTTTCTTATTACCTCCACAGGAACAACCTTTTAACAAATAAAACTACGACTTCTTTAGGTACATGGTAAGGATTTCTTTCAATTACTGAACTGCTTTCTGCTAAATTGATATCCTTGATTGTTTTTTCGTAGGTTTTTAGGTTTGCTTTTCAGTAAGTTCGATAACATATACATACATATAAAGTTACCAGCTATTGTAAAAATAAAATTGAAAAAATTTTCATTTTAAAAACCTCTGTTTATGGAGTCGTAACTAAAAAAAAAATTTCAAAATCGCTCCATCCATTTAGGGACTACAAACATCCAGCTACAAATGTGTAATTTATAATAGTCCTCCTTCTGGTCGCGAACTTAACACTCAATCTAAGTTTTAAGTCACAGACAACTTTCAAGTAAAATTACAACATTGAAATAAATTTCGCTAAACCTTAATAATAATAAAAAAAAACAAATATATAAACATAAAAGAAATGAAAGCTGATTAAATTTTTTAAACAAGTTGACAACAGCAATCAAATATTTTTTTTTTGATCTCATCTCATTTTAAAAACAAATTTATTTAAGCCGGAAAAACATAGAACTAAATATGGAAATGGCAAAATATATGTAAATCTGAAAAAGACATTAAATAAACAAAATAAAAACTGAAATTTATTTGTTTTTAAAACCAAATATTTGTTTAAACTTCAAAAAGTATGAACTAAATTAAAACATTTTAGAATGCAATCAGAGTTTATTCGTCACAATATCGAGGAGCATCAGCAGGAAACAATTTTTATTTACAATTAAACAATGAAAATGAAATATTTGAAAAATTATATCAATTATAATTATAATTTTTAATAATATTGAATTTTCCTTGGTTAATTATAAATAAAAAATTTAAAAGAATTAAATTAAAATGAAAAAGTCTTTGAATAAACATTCATTAAATTAATAAGGGTCAAAGAAAATTTCAATATATTAAGTGATTTAAAATGTGAAGAATTATTGTTGGAGTCATCATAGTTAGATATGAAAGGAAAATAAAAAGCTTATTAAGGAGTTCTTTTCCAATTATTGCTCTAATCAAAAATAATACCATGTTATTACTTTGTATAACATTTTGTATTCAATTCATAAGAGTAGTCAGTTCAGAAGCTATTAACAATAATTATCATATTCCTTTATAAATATTTATTGAATTAAGTGAATAAACTGTGTACAAAGAAGGTACGTTGTAAATGAAAATTGCAAGGATTTTCACATATGTATGTATGTCTATACAATGCATGTATTTATTTGAACAAAAACATACATATAAAGCCTTAAAGGAATATTGATAAAGTCTATTATTAGTATTTCTTGTTTCCAATCGTATCCATTATATCTCTATTTTATATTATTTCTAACATTTTGTTGGAAAAACTCTAGAGTCATCATTTGTTGGCAACAGTTGGGAGGTAGATATAATTTGAATTAAAACATGTTGTTATGTCTTCAAAAAAAATTGTTTTAATATTAACAGACACAATCTGTTGAAATTTTGTTGTATTGTTAGTATAATTGAAGCAACGTCTTATTTTAATATTTAAAAACGCCTGCAGACAATATTATTGATTGGAATATTAAATGAAATATGATTTTTATTAAACTTCTACTGTCATAAGTGCTGCATATTTCAATCAATGCATATGATATTTGTATTTTGGCATATTAAAAAATATTTGCTTTGAAAGCTTTACCCACTTTCAACTGTTATCAGCCGGAGTCTTGGGCGAACAAGACTCACCGAAAAAAATTTTCAAAGAAGTCATGAGAGCGCATTGATAGTAAAATGGGTCGAATTTATGATTATTTTCAAGGATTTTGAAAAGGACTTTTCACTGCAAAAAGAAAACTTTTTCGTGCATAAAATAATAATTTTATAATATTGTTTTGAGCCATTTGCATATAAAAAAGGACTTACATATGGCGTCTTAGCTTTGTTTTTCTTAAATAAAAATAAAAACCTCAATAAGTTAATTAATTTTTTTTAAAGAAAAATAGTAGAGCACAATTGCCGTCCACTGCTTGTAAAATATTTACTACAGAAAATTCCAATTTAATATACAGTGGAGTTTGGTTATAACATACACTGATTATAACGAATTATCTCCTATAACAAACAACTTCTCCGATTCCAGGAATTCATTTCATATAAATTATAAAGGTTATAACGAAGTTCAGTTATAGCGAATTTTCGCTCATAACGAATTCTTCTTAAGTTACCAAATATAAAAGCGCCTGTAAGTTTTCACGCTTATAACGAACAAACTAAAGTTGCAATATTTTTCGGCTAATTTCTTAAGCCGTTAATCAAAATAATTGGAAAAAGTGAATAGATGTATAGCATGTTGCATAAAGATATTAAAAAATTAAAAATAAATGTCATCTTCTTTATTGTTGCTTACTTCTTTCTATTCAATGAAAGAATAGAATAAAGACCATAATAAATAAAATTTACTGATTTTGCTTTACAAAAGCCAGATTCACTATCAAGAATATCTGCTTCATTGCTTTCACTATCTTCTGATGTGGTCTCAGCTTCTGTTGCATAATCTAAATCGTTTTCTTCTAAAATCGAAACATTGACTTCTTCGGATACTTTCGAGGGTTTTCATAGCCGGGGAGTAAATAATGAAAGTCACAAAATTCCTAAACACTGCGCGATATGACTGTTGCCGTAGGTGAGAAGTTGCACTAATTGAGAGTTGCACAAGGCGTGGGCGTACCACATATAGTACATACATATGTATATTTATATAATATATTTGATACATATTCTTAAAAAATTTCTGATTAATTGTGATATAGTATAATCCTATAAATAGAACTCCCATAAATTTGAGCTATCGATAAATTAGAAATTATATTTAAACTCTTTCTCTGAGTTTGGGGGTTTTTTTCGGATTAAATTACTTTGCATTTACGTTCATTGAAGTAAAAAGGGGAAAATACTAAGTTAAATGTATTTTGTATTAGAAAATATCAAATTTGATATGCATTGTATCAAAAGTATAACGTGTTGCTGCACGTGAAGATATCAAATAAACGTCAGAGGAACATATCATCTTTGGATGCCAAGGTTGAAATATTTATTAAAAAGTATTAACGAAGGCGTGTATGGAAATCGATTAGACCATTATTTTATTGTAATTGTATCTGTTACCATTTTAAATTTAAGTAAAACTTTTCAGAAACTAGAATATTTCACATATTATTCAGATATATTGAAGCCACCCGAAGAAGAAAGTGCTACAAACTTCTGAAATTCTACTGTATTAATTAAAATATCATGTTGCAACAATTTTTTAAGGTCTGGTATTTCTTAATCAAAAATCATTAGAGTTGATTATAAACAAGTTATAACCACCAACATTCATAGGAATTCATATAGAATTTAGAATTGTTACAATGTTATGATCTTGCTCTAAGATCTATGATTAACTTATGATGTATATATTTGATGTATATTTCAAATAGATCACTTACTTTAAGGGATAATGTGAGCTGAATAGATTGTTGTTTCTATTATTGGTGGCTGACATTGCAGCTTCCATTGTAAAATTTTATGACCTATTATATATGACTTTATTTTTAAACACAACTCTTTATTACTTTTTGAACTTAGCCTTCACATTTTGCTTTTATATTTAGGGATTTGATTCCGCTAATTTTACTTTAAATTGAACTAATTAAGCATATGACATGATGAGCCTCTTACACTATATGAAACTTTATGCACTATGGGAATCAGACTTATTTTTAACGCCCAGCGCACTAGGCTTATTTTTCACTTAATTTTCACCCTTTATTTTATATTTACGGCTTCACTTTTGCTTATTTTGCTTTAAATTAAAATATTTAAGCTTTTTACATGGTGGGCTACTCAGCCTTCTTAAAAAACTTGCAATTGATTTAACACCTTTTATTTGTTTGCACTTTATTTTAATCAATTATTTCGTTAAACGACCTTTAAATTTCAACTATTTCACTTCATATTTGCTAATTTTATCTAATTTTTATTTAATTTTATCTATTTAAAACATTGCAAATAAGCATTTATTTCACTCTCTTGACTGACTAAATTTCCTTTTGTAATTTTCTTCTATTAGACCGTTTTGGCGGTTTTGTTCTTTGACTTCCTTCGTAAATAAGTCACAATAGTACAGTGCTGTATTTTTTTTTAGATAAATATTGTGATTGATGTACAATGATAATGCAGTGCCGATCAAATTATGAGAACGTTGCAACAACGACTGCTGCCCCTTTAAATTGATTTTAGCCTTTAGTTTGCGTAATCTGTAATTACAAAAATATATATTACACATTTAGCAACATTTAATTGTAAATGAGTATCATCTACAATATTTTTATTTCCTATTATTGCCTTTAAAATACGTAGTATTAAAATCACTTTTTATCTCCTAAATAAATTGATTTATGAGATCTCCCCAGGGATTCCTTTATACAAAAAAGAAATTAATTGGGTGTTGCGGAAAGGATTTAGAGGTGCTTCAAAATGTAAAAACAGATATTTACATACATATAGACAGTTTGTGTAGTCAGTCAGATATACATATAGACTCACACATTCACAATTCATGAAAACTATATTGTTTGAAGGAGTTAAAAAATTGTTTGATATGATTAACGAATTCAGTCATAAACAA
This sequence comes from Germaria angustata, assembly GCA_963681545.1. Classification (NCBI taxonomy): domain Eukaryota; kingdom Metazoa; phylum Arthropoda; class Insecta; order Diptera; family Tachinidae; genus Germaria; species Germaria angustata. The sequence goes on along the minus strand of OY812999.1, from coordinate 111,818,308 downwards.
CTGTGAACAACTTATACCAGTTGCTCTTTTTCATGCCGCTCATAAAAATGCTTCTTCACTTGTCGTGTTAAAAGCATCCTTTCGTATCTAAAAACCTTTTTTTAATACAAACTTTCTCTTACTACTCACTTAACTTACCATCCACAATTCATTTCTAAGAATTTTGTTTGAAATTCACTTCAGTTACTTATTAAACTCTCTTTTTTATTTTGTTTGACTCTTTTGTTTTCTGTGTTCACTATTAATAAGAAAAAATTGTTTTTATTCTTATTTAATTTTCTGCTGATGAGATTTACTTTCGTTTTTCTAACATTGTTTTAATCTGGTATGTTCCTGTGTATGTTGCGTATGTATTTGTACATCATGTGTATGTTCATATATTTTAGCTTGTATTAAACTGACAATATTTGTACATAACTGGGACATTCGCTATGACAAGGTCATTGAAAAAGCATGTTGATTTATTTTCAAAATAACACATCAATCCATTTTGCAGGATTGCTTAAAAGGTGACTAGGAGGCCACATATTTATGTCTTAAACATTTTAGTTTTTGATCATAATATGTTGAATGCTATAAATAAATAAATTCTTTTATAAAATGTGTGTACAATTAATTTTGTAATAAAAATTATTTTTAACAAATATATATTAATGTTCAATATAAAAAAAAAATTAAAACTTGTGTTACTTTCAAATACATAAAATTTTCGGAAATTTCTATTTTAATACAGTTCCTAGCTAACACTTGAGAGAGATATCTGGCTATCGGATGTGATTGCCTCCCTCCATACGATAAAATTCTTGTCTTGCAATTTTATAATATAGTTTTATTTAAAGACTGTTGAGTCGATTAAAAAATTTAACAGCAAAATTGACGATTTTGCTATTCAGTAACATTTGTTAAATATTGGATTGGGGCTATTTTAACACCCATAATTTTTATGTGGTTTCTAAAACGGCTTAAGTCATCTCTTCAGTGGAGGCACGCCTCCTCTTACAAATAGTGCAAGTTGTTGTTTTACAACATACTATATAAAATTATAGAGGCATATTGCAAAGCTGATAAAGAGAAGTTAGTGAATCACACAAACGTTAGTGCAAATCAGTTTTTTTTTTTTTTGGTAAATTCAACTTTTTTACAATCTTCTCGGAAATAAAACAGGACTTTTTAATACACCTAATATAATGTAACAACATAACCAAGCTATTATTATGGTTGCCATATTTTTGCACTTTTGTTAAGGTTTTCATTGCTGGGATCATTCACAATAATTAAAATACAACTCCACCAATCCCGCGTTTTTATGGTTTTCTCTTTTCATAACACCATTCGTTTATTCCACATTAACCAACAACAACACAAAGGCGATAGGTTTGCAAATGCATTTGAAATGGCTGAACAAGGCAACAACAAAGAAAAGAACAATTCAAAATTTTTAAACGGTATTTTGCCCAAGAGCGCGCTGCATGCATAGATTCTTCGGTCAGAAATTATCATTGATTTTGTCACATATTGTTTATAACTAAGTGTAACTTGAAAGGCAATAATACAAATAAAAGTAAATCAAGTGTTAGAAACAGTAATTATTTGCTTTTCAAAGTATATATTGATATATCACGTAAAAAGTAAGATTATTATTCATATTGCTGCAGTGCATGTATCCATAAAAAGATTAAAATGGAATGGCTAAATTCCCTATCATATATAATTGACATTTCTAAAATTTATATTATAATCCTATAAAGTGTATTTGACCACGCTCTCTTGTGATGTTGTTTGTGTCCTTCAAATTGTTTTTTATTCAAGGAAACCATTTTTCTTGTACTAAAATTTAAGGTTATGTCTAATAATTTGGTCTTAATTTTGCTTCCAGAAGAAAATTTATAATACCAAAATAGCAAAATGGAAGCCACCAGACAAGGTGCCTACAAAAGCAACTCGATCAACACAAATGTAAGTAATACATTATTTTATTAAAATGCACAATTTGAGCAATTTAACTCCAAAGGAATCGCGTATGCGTCGTCATGAGGTTACAGTGGAATTGCGCAAATCAAAAAAAGAGGATCAAATGTTCAAGAGACGTAACATTAATGAGGAAGATCTAACATCACCCCTCAAAGAATCTAATGGGCAGTCACCAGTACAAATGACCATAGATGAAATAGTAACAATGATGCAGAGCACAGATGCTATTAAACAATTTACTGGCATGCAGGCTGCTCGTAAAATGCTTTCTCGTGAACGTAACCCTCCTATAGATCTTATGATCGGGCATGGCATTGTGCCCATTTGCATAAAATTCTTACAAAATTTCGATAAGTATGTTGAATGTTCTCATTCAACTTCAATTGCAAAAGTAATCAAAAATTAAATTCACTCTTCCCCAGTGCTTTGTTACAATTTGAAGCGGCGTGGGCTTTAACCAACATTGCCTCTGGCACTTCAGAACAAACTCGTTGTGTTATTGAAAACAATGCTGTGCCACATTTTATCGCATTGCTTAAATCGAAGAACATCAACCTGGCCGAACAAGCCGTGTGGGCATTGGGTAACATAGCTGGTGATGGTGCCATTGCTCGCGATATTGTCATACAGCACAATGTTATTGACGGAGTTTTGTCATTGTGTAATGAAAGCACGCCCACATCATTTTTACGCAATATTGTTTGGTTGATGTCGAATTTGTGTCGTAACAAAAATCCATCTCCACCGTTTGATGAAATTAAGCGTTTATTGCCTGTTTTGTCGCACCTTTTGTGTGGTTCGGATGTTCAAGTTTTGGCTGATGCCTGCTGGGCCTTGTCTTACGTTACCGATGATGAGAATCAAAAGATACAGGCAGTGATAGATACAGGTGCTGTACCACATTTGGTAGCGTTGTTGAATACGGAAGAACCTTCTATTATCGTGCCCGCTTTGCGTAGTGTTGGAAACATAGTTACGGGAACAGATCAACAGGTGTGTTTGAATTTCATTTGTAAATAACTTTTTTCCCTTTTGCGTATAAAATTGGTAATTCTTTAGGTGTTTTGTGAAAATGAAATGAAAAGAAATTTATATTATATTTTCTTTAACTTTTTTGTCACATTTTTATTTAAGAATGTAGTTGACCTAATGTGAGGCAGACACATGGTGAACTAATTCTTTCCTTTTTTTTTTACTGGAGCAGCACACAGGGGACGACCCCTACTCATGCATTTCATGTTGCTAAAAAAGGTTAGGAAAATACGATTGTGCCATTTTTAAATCTACAATATATTTTTGTGCGTAGCGTATTCTCTTAAATAAAAATGTTTAAGTTCTACAGGTGATATTAAACTAATTATCAAGGTAAATACGCCACCACTGATAATAATGATATGTTCATTAACTCGCACCACGTTTTTGCCTCGATAATCCTCTAAGTATTTGAAAAGTATAACTCTAGCTTGCGAAACTTCATGTGACTGCAAATTCATTTCCATTTTGTATTTGTAATCTTGATTTTCTAAAGAATCAAACTATGCTTCCATGTGTATTAACTTCACAAATAAATTAGTACATCTTGATATGTTCTAATCTGAATATTCAAAAAGTTCTCTCCAATGTTTTTGTTTCTCTTTTTTTTTATAAACAATATAAGAAAATATTATTTTATTTTAAGTTTTCTTAAGAACTTCCATAAAAAACTTCTTAAAATGTTCAGCAGAGATAAATGTATGATGCATCATTCTGTACTATTTATCCATTTAAAATTCGGTAGGAAACAACACGAGATTATACGTATTTTTAATGAAAAAAAAAAAAAATAAAAAAATGTAATGCATATACATATATTATGTTTGTTGTCGTTGACTGCAGTAATATCTTGTATGAATATGGCATTATAAGAAAACTGAAAAGTATATGATATTTTATTTAAAACATTTTAATTATTAAACACTATAAGACTCCAAAAAATCAAAAAAGAAAAACAAGAAAACTTTTCAACTTCTGATGAAAAAAAGTGAAAACGCAAGCATATCACTTTCATTCATTATCATTTTTCAGTTTCACTTTATTGAAAACATTTTAAAGTTGCAAAAAGTGGAAAAAAAAGATTGAAAAACCAAAATCTGCATTAAATAAAATGTTTCTTCGGAAAAAACATTTAATAAATTTTACAAATTAATTATTTGAATGCACCTAATATTGATATTTCATCTGAAATATGCAACCTTTCTTTGAAATGCAATGTTTTTCATTACCAAAGGAAGTTGCTGTTTAGAGATGGACACAACGAATATGCAATCTTGATTTTTTTTTTTGAAAATCTGTTAATTTTGACAAAACTTTCGAGTCAATTTCATGAACAACTTATTTGAAGTCATACTTTTATTCAATAGAATCGAATTAATAGTTGAATGATAAATCATATGCTCGTAGTCATGATAGAAATCTTCCTTTGTGTCCCAATTTTGATTATTTAATTCTTTATGGCTATATTCGCTTCCTTGGCATCAAAAACAGGAAACGTTTTTTTTTTTTTTAATGCAAAATTTACTAATTTATACAAATGCGCTTTTCATCACTTAATTACATTTATTAGGCAGAATATGTATGCATATAAAAAAACTTAACGTCTCAGCCTGTGAGTACTTGCTTCTTATTTTTCTTTTCCCTAGCTCCTACTTTAGTCAAACAATTTACATATTTCTTTGTCTACTTTCTTATACCGATTTCAGATTTGAAAGCGAAAAAGTAAAAACAATAGCGTAGGCTGGCACTTAGTGCATTAACACTTACTTTAATGTTTCGAGGGGACAGACAGTAAGGCATGAGCGGAAAAAATCATTTTTAAAATACGTTTTTCCAGCAGATGTGATAGTTGTTAGTAGGAGTTGCTTTTTGATAATATAGGATGAATTTTATAAACACTACATTGCGTCAATTTTTTTTTTTTTTTTGTGAACAACGGCAAATTTAAATATAGTAGTTGTAAAATATATGTATATAGCTAAATTCACGTTTACAATCGAAACTGCGATAATTACTTTTATCCCATTAACTCTTATCAAGTTGTTATTTAATGAGAAAAATGCATTAATTCTTTTAAGGAATTAAAAAAAATTGGTTTTCGATATTCCAAATATTCATATTTCATATTTTATTCATAAACAAATGAAGTGAGAATTCCTTTTCAGCTCATGCACTCATAAGAATTTGTGTAGAGCGAAGTCAGACTCTGCTTTTTCATAATTTCGATCTCCCATTTTTAGAATAGTAACAGATGGAGTAAAAGTCATGTAATTTTGCCTTGGCTACCATTTTCACATTAGACATTTATTATGTAGTTACACAGAGAAGTTGTTGCGTAATGTTCTTGCTCATAATTTTTTGGCATCTACTTCCGTTGAAGTTTCGTACAAAGTTTAAGCAGAAAATAAATAAAATTCTAATAAAAAGGCTTAGAGTTTAATGAAATTTACATCTCAAAAAGAAAGTAAACAATAGGACTGTGTTAACAGGCCCGCAAAAATATTTCTTTGCAAAATTATTTGATAAATTTTTCGTATATTTTTAAATCCGCAAACAGCTTGATAAACCAAACATACGTAGAGTCCTGGATGATGACTAAACGATATGACATAGGAAAGACAAAATTTGAATTACAAATTAATGGTGGCTTATTTTCAACAAACGAATGTTAGTTAGTGGTGGGCCAAAAAAAAAAAAATCATGATAAAGGAATATTAACAAAAAAAAAAAAAAAAAATAATAATAAAAAAATTAAGGAGCTCTTAACGCACAAGCACAGGCGTACATTTTTCCATATTTTAGTAAAACACTTACGAATTTCTTTAGTAAGGATGATTTTTATTTCACAAAGAACAAAAAGAAAACTACAACGCTCTAACGCTGGGAAAAACGACATCGTCGTGCTTTTTAACATGCAAAAATTTTATAATACAGAAATTATTCGTAAAAAAAAATTTTTTTCAAGAAAATAAAGATGGGAAGCTGCTTGAATATTTACACAAAGCAGTTGGAAAAAAGGAATGTGAAAAGACAGAAGCTAAAACACTTTAGCAGGAATTAGTTTATTCCTGTGTTTTGGTTCTTTGTTCTCACATTTTACATGCCAACGAAAACGAGTGATGTTTGTTGTATAAATTCAAGAGGTTTAAAATAATGAAAAAGTTTCGACATGACCCTGACCTAACGTTTAAAAATGGGGAGGTGAATTTATTAAAATTATTCTTTTCATTATGGATTATTGTTATAAGAAAGTGGAATAAAGAAATTCTAAAAATTTTCTTAATGCTTACATATTTTTCCTATGCATTCCCAAGAAAATCTTTTGAATTTGAGATACATCGGGTTTTTCAATAGGGACTTCTCAACTTTGAAAGTTGATAGCGGCCATATTGCTGAAGCTTCGCCAATTTGACGATATCCATAATCATGCTTCACATCTGGATAGATGGATATGTCAGCAAACAAAACATTTGAATTTAAAACGATACTAATCCACATGAGATCCAAGAACAACCAATGTATCCCAAAAAAGTTCCCATGTGGTGTGGATTTTGGGCTGGCGACGTCAACGTTCCATAAAACACACCCACCTTGTATGAACAGCTAAACAAACTGACAACAAACAAAATATGTAATAATAAATTTCAATATTAAGTATTAGATTTGAGGTATTTTATATTTTGATTTATATTTTCCTTTTATGCGTTTAAACACATTTTATATGAAAATTCTTTTCATGCAATACAAATATTTAAACTAATTCAAACCGCCTTCTCTCCTCCAACAAGTGCTGTAAACAAGATCATAAGTTTACTGAATTCCTTTCGTCACTTTAAATAGTGATGACAGTATGATTTTCTGTCATTCGGAATAAATATGCAATTTCAAACACGTTCTATCGTCATCTATATTATCAAGTATACTCGTATACTGACACCTTTTTTCTACAAATTCTCAATGTTAATGAAAATTGTCTTACCTTTTGCAAACTAAACAACAGCCGTGAAAAGGAAGACAGGGATAATGATGGTTTAATCTAAAGTTTTGTCATTGTCATTCCAATTTATTTAAATTACTTTGCAGTTTTTTTTCTTCTTTCTAGTAACAGCCTCATATTGCACAGTGCTTATTTAACATTTTCAGCATTACATTTGCTTTATTTTAACTATTAGTTTGCCGTGTTTAATTTTATTAAATGGCACAAATGGAATTATTTTAAGTTTTTTTTTTACATTTTCATATTTTCTCTTATCTTTTTTATAGCTTAAGATTAACCAGTTTCTTTATTTACTTCATTTCTGTTATTTTCTTGGTTTTTCAATTTTTGTTAGACCGATACTGTAATTGCTGCAGGCGGCTTAGCTAAGCTGAGTGTTTTATTACAACATTCTAAGAATAATATCGTGAAGGAAGCTGCATGGACTATTAGTAATATAACAGCCGGAAATCAGAAGCAAATACAGGCTGTTATTGATGCGGGTAAGTTAAATAAAGTTTGATTTTTCTTTTTATTTCTTTTCATTATTTTTGAAGTGTCATTTTGCAGTATGTCCTTTGCTCTAGTCTCTCTATAGAGCGATTATATTGTATAATTGTACTGAATAATGCATGGTAGGGAGGTGTATTGGTTTTTTATTATTAAGGATAGAGCACCTTGAATAGTTTTTTTTTCGAAGTTGTATACTTTAGATAATTAACTTTTGAAATTCACTTCAGAAATGATAAATAAATACATTTCTTAATATATTTCAATTGACCGAATGAGCTATTATGTACTGAAGCTGGTGAAAGTGTTCGAGCTGGACTTTTTACATCAGTAATACTTTTAATTTTTTTTTGTTAATTACTCACTCACACAGAAATAAAGTTAAATCTGTCTTTATATGTAATCAGCTGTAAAGTCTTAAATAACTCGCCTACGAAATATGTATGTTGTTATCCAACACAAAAATTAATAAAACTTTTATATCTCCTTTTATTGAGATTTTTCCAGTTTTACAAATACTTCAATAGCGTCTAAATCAAAATAATAATAAAAAAAATTTGGACTTTAACAAGATCATAAATTACAGCAGAATTAAAAAATAATAATTAGAAGCGAGGGGTTGGCTACTTAAAATTTAAATTCGAATTCTCTACGATTAGGTTTTCGCAAAATAGCAACCGAACGTGCCGTTTGGAAACGGTTGGTTTACATATAAAATTATAACATATTTTAAACTGACCCACTATATATATTGTCAAGTAGTTTGTATTGACTTACAATTTATTTTTCTTTTTGTCTTACATACTCGGATATAATATTGTGCATGTGGTGTGATAAACTTTTTGATTTTTCCGAAATAATTTTTGGATTCTTTTGAAACTCTACGAGAACATTCTTTTAAAAATTGAAAAAGCCCATGAAAATCTGCAAAATCGTAAAAGATCTAAAATTCTTCACGATCTTATAAGAGTGGTTGCTAAGGTTCTATTCAAAAGCCGTATTCAATTCGATTACTTGGTTATTATAACACTGTTCTACCATCTTCTTTCAGATATCTTTACTCAGATTCGTATGGTATTGGAAAAGGGAGATTTTAAATCCCAAAAGGAAGCCGCTTGGGCGGTAACTAATACTACCACATCGGGTAGTCCTGAACAAATAATTGATCTTATTGAAAAATATCAAATATTAAAACCTTTCTGTGATTTACTCGACGCCAAGGATCCCCGTACTATTAAGGTTGTGTTAACGGGGCTATCGAATCTGTTTGCTCTGGCCGAACGTTTGGGTGGAGCTGAAAGTCTTTGTCTTTCGGTGGAGGAATTGGGCGGCTTAGACAAATTGGAGAGTTTACAACAACATGAAAATGAGGACATCTACAAAAAAGCATATGCCATTGTCGATGCTTATTTCAGTGCTCCGGATAATGCTGAGTCCGATTTGGCACCCCAAGAAGTTAATGGCACTCTTGAGTTTAATTCTACTAAATCTAAAGCACCAGAGGGTGGTTTTAGTTTTTAATCTTTATCAACATTCCACTACTTAACACTTCTTACTTACATTGGCGTGCTCAACTGTTTACATTGCATTAATTAAACACTTGATTTTTAGCGAGTTTCAGCAGGTAAAAAAGAATTAGAAGTAGAATTTCTTAAGAAAAAACAGTATTTTTTATGAAAGCTAAAAATCTCACACTTAATTAACAATTTAATTTAAAACTGTTTTCTTGCCCTATATTTTTCTTATTTCTGCATGTTGTTTTTCCCATCATTATTTTTTATCATATTATGTTCTTTCACTACAAATCATTAAAATATATTTACTTGATATCAAAAATTATGTAACAGAAAATTCCCATTCCTAAATCGAAACCTTTATAATTTTTTAAAAGGTGTTTTTTTAATTGTAACAAGCCATAATTTATATATAAGTATTGAAAATGTATTAAACACCATTATAAAATATTATTATCTCGTTTTGTCAATTACTAATTCAATGTGAAAAGCAGGAAATTCTCTGCGTTTGTTAGGTTTACAGGCCATAATTTGTTTCCTTTGTGTTTCCCGAGTGTGGATACGCAGTCCTATACATTATCTCGTGGTTCGGTGTTAAACCAACTTGAATAAAAGAGTTCATTCCCCTAAGGTCGCAGTCCAATCGGGTTGCCGATTTGACTGCCCATATGTGCAATTTTCTTTCGCGATAGAGCCGGAATAATGACTGATTGATATATTCCAAAACCGCAAATAATCCACCGAACATATGTTATCATTTTTTGTTTCTCAATAATAAACGGAAAGGTCTACCGACTTAGATGATTTATAAAGCTTTTTATTCAGAACTTCTTTGCTTAAGAATTACAAAGATATACTTATCTACATATGTTTTTCCAATGCCTTTCATTTTTCCAAAGATGTGATATATGGGAAATTTCAAGAAGATTGCTTAATATTTACATGTTGGGCAATTTGGTCCCCTTCCACAAAACTGATTAAAGTATGCAACCTTGGAATAGTATACATCTTCTTATAACTTGAAATATATGTGTTACATTACTGAAATTGTAGGCGTTTATATTTTAGATTTTATTTTTTGACTAACAAAATGAAACTTCGTAATGTACATCCCATCCTCAAATTTTTTGCCACTATGCTTAATTTTGTTTTGTCATTCTGTATTCTGTGGACACACAATCGAACGTTATATTTCTGGAATGAAAAATCAAATCAAAATAAATTCCGTATTAAATAAATATGTCAATTTTATAGCAATTTCGAAAGATTTATTAATTTCATTTGGAATGCGGATTGAGGGGAACTGCTTTTAAGAAACCCTTGTTATGACTATATTATAACATTTTCAGCAGCAATGGAATTTCTTTTTAAATAATTGTTCTTATTAGTCAGATATAATTATAAGTGCTTTATTGAAAGTAACAAGTAATGCAGGTTTTTTTTGAAAATGTAAAATGGAATTTTTACACTGAACTACTTAAATAATTTGTTTTAATTAGATTCGTCATGAGTGTGCTGTTACAATTAATTTGTAATACAATTACTAAATTCTTCAAATATGGTTGACTGTAATACTAATAGAAAATCATATTCGGAGCTTTTTATTAAACGTAAATAATGTAGAACTTACAGTTGGATTTCAGCGCCTTTTTTGTTTGTTTTTGGAATATTTAGAATGATGATGGAAACTGGAAATCAGCAGCATCTCTTATAGCAGGCAGTTAAAAATAATACAATCATAGGAAAATAATACGATGCATATAATATAATTGCTTTAAATAAAAAATTGAAGGCATATTTCCTTAATTGTGTTACTGAATTGTGTTGCGAAAGTAGTTAATGTTATGTGAAGGGGGAAATCAGGAACGTTATTAATTACAATTGAATTATAGTGCATAGTTTTGCATTTAAACTAACGATATGTTTACTGAAATCGCCCTATAACGCTAAACTAATTGTTCTTGATTTTTTTTGGAGCTTTTTATTTGAATAGTAACATTATTTTTATGTTTCTCATCATATAAAGAACTAATTGTCTTAATGCTTCTGCGATATTAAATGGTTGAATGAATAAATGAGTGATTATAAAAACATGTAATCGAACATATAACTTGTGTATGTGCCTACATAAGTATGTACATATGTTTTAAATGCATAAATATTGATACACACATCTGCACGCTTGAAATGTTTATGTATATTACATATTTTGTATATAAAGAATTTCTTAACAACTGGAAAAAGTTTATGTCGCTCTTTTAATGCAACAACGACGTGACTCAAAGATCAAAAATCTTCAGACTTGTTAATGAAAAAATATTCCTCAATATCTTCTTTATACTCGTATGTAGGAAGAAACCATAATCATATCGGAAACTAAGCCGATGTTCTAACAACAAATGTCGATATGGCCTTAAAACCAAGATATTCTTAATTGCAATGTAGTCATATCTCATAAACTCCAAAATTTTTATGTTACCCAGAAAAATTACACCTTCTTCAGTGTGCAGTTTTAACTGCATAAGTTTTGATTCAGATGGGGGAAAGATAGCGAAAACGTGCACTCCACTCCCTATCTTTCTCTCAGCTAAATTAAAACTTGCGCAACTAAAATTGCCTAGTGGAAAAGACGCAATCTCAATCTCTTCTTTACATGTATAAAAGAAATCAGAAATATATCTAAAGCTAAATCGAAGTTATATCAAAAAGTTTCGATGCGTAAGATAAAATCTTAAAAACTGTGAATGCATTCTGCCAAGTTGGTTCATTTCTGAGTTACGTCTATATGCAAGCGTTTTGAAGAGCTTAACTTCTTTATGGAATTTCGTGAAAAATACATTCATACTTATGTACGTACATATGTATGCACATTCTTATGTACTTATGTTACACTATTACAATAAAATATATAATAAAGGAATTAATGCAGAGTGTTTGAAGTTCGGTTAATAACGTAACGTTTATTATCTTTTAACCAATGCTTCAAATTATTAAGAAATATTTTAAGTGGAATTACATTTAAAGAAATGATCATTGACAGCGCAAATATTCTCATAGCAAATAAACTACCCAGTAAACATAATGTTAAACGTTTGAAATGCAGTACAACTTTGCACAACACAAGTCCACGATTAGTGCAATATAGAAATTGCTTGCATTGTTGACTCAGTTCAACACTATAACTTTTGATAATCGAATTTGTTAAATTTAATAACGATTAAAATAATAATAAAAAATACTTACGTTTAATTGTTATTTATTCTCAAGTTTATGGGATATAAAAATCTTTTAACCTACAATAATTCTTGATATAGGTTCAAACCGACATGTTTGCTTGGCAATATTCTCATATAAAGAATATAGCATGTGACGTCATCACGCAAAGTTCTTTATACCGCCAAAATATTTTCAAGACTTGAAATAGTTTTTATTTTATTTCAAAGATATTGAGGGAAAAAAGCGGTCGTACAAATAGAAAACTTCTAAAGAGTGAATAATAGAAATATCTAAAATGAAATTGTAACAGAAATACTTATATAAAAGGCAGTAACAACAATAATGCGAATTAATGGTTTTTACAATAACATTAAATGTACGCGTTGAAATGGCAAGGTTGTTCGTTTATTATGCTCTAGTTTCATGATCAACTGAATAAAGTCCTTTGGGTTTCTTAAAGAAAGTGTAACACAATGTGAAATAATAATTTTGCACTTTTCTTTGGAAAAGCACAAGGATTAAGTATGAAAATATTCTTCCTGCATTAAAAAAAATTACATTTAAATATTTTTTAACAAACACTAAGTGCGAAGCTATTTTGGGTTGTCTACTGGAACACCCAGAGTCTCTTTTTAAGGAATTGAATCCGCATGTTACTACGCGGAAACATTAATTGCATATTCACAAAAGATCACCTTTTTGCTGGTATGAATGTAATATAAATTATGTCAATACGTTCAAGCAGAACATTGGATTTTTGTCATTCTTGTAAATTATATTGATGTAAAACCGCCTATTATTTTTATTATTATTAAAATTTTTTTGTTTCACTTGATCTCCATGGCATTTGTAAGAATAAAATAATTTATTTTATTTATTTATTTATTTTATTTCTCTAATTTAAACCTCTAGATTGTTCGTGCCTCTTATGAAATATTTTTAATGCTTTTCTGTCATGTCAGAGAAAAACTACAAGATCGCTGCTGTTATGAAACATTTATGAAAAGAAAGCGCGAAATATTTTATTAAATTTCGAAACAATTACGTAAAAGTTCTACTCATGCTGGTCCACTTACGTCAAAATGTTTTATATGCGTACACAAAAAGACGATCTCGAACGATGTGCAGAAAATATAGAAAGACAAATTACAACATATGAGAAAAACACCATTTCTGCATGTATTAAAATGGGACTAGTAGTGACCTTATCACTCTGACGCGCACGTTATATGTGGTATGCATTATTAAGTATCTTGTTAATACGTACATATGTAAGTATGTATGTATGTATAAGAGTAAATGTTGTGTACATTTGTTGATATTCTTTCAACAAAATATTAAAACAAAATTAAAAAAAAAGAAATGAGGGAGAATAATTTCCACATAAGTTTCTTTTTATATTTTAGTTTTCATTCGGTTTTCACAGAGATTAAATCGTTTAATTCATTTTGCACAAACATTTTTATAAAAAGAAAAAAGTTAAACAAAATTTAATTGTAACTTTAATAAGCAGCAAATTTATTAAAGCGATATACTTTTTTTTAACTTGTAAAAATATTGCTTAAATATCAAAGTTTGATATTGAAATTAAAAAACGTGTATTTTAATTTTAGAAAATTAAAAAAATATAAAAGAAAAAAAAAACACCCACCCACATCTTTTTTAGGTAGTTCTCTAAACAATTCATTTATTTTTATATCAAAGACTTGTGTGTGAAACGTTTATCTTCTTTGGTTGATGGTTTTAATTTGAAATTAAATTAAATTGTATATTATTTAAGGCTGTTGGAAGATTTATATTATCACAATCATTTAAATAATACCAAATTATTAAAGAACAAGTACAAGTGTGTCAAACTCCGTAAGCAAATGTTCTTTGGCGTAGATGTGTATATGTGTTCACCTAAAATGCAAAAGGCCGTTAGTTACGTAGGTTAATAGATCGCTGATATGAATAACAAATTGTTACTCTCATTTGGGTCGCATCTTTTATAATCCCTTTGTGATACCTGAGGTAAGAAAGGAGAAAGATAGACGGGTTGGGTAGGTAGATGAATATAGAGATAATTGTGTAGCATGCTGAAGGACGATACGCTCAAGACCTACAGTGACAGGTCGTTTAGGAGGGGCAATGTGATTATCGGAAGGGAGTCAGCGTGAAAAGAAATTTTCTCACTTAGCTCTTTGATTGATAGCTCGCATAAGCTGATGAGGCGATGAAGTGAATTTTTGTTTATTAATAATGCCAGCTGGACCAAATAAATATACTCATGTTTAAGAACAAACAACTAATTTTTATACGCCAATAGTTTTTATATTATTAAAGATTTGATACTTCCTGCAGCATTGTAAGAAGTCCCTATTGTCCCTTTTGCATTTCAAATGACGCTATGTATGCATATGCATAGTATGTTTCCTAAAAGTATAAAGTCCCTAAAAAAGGAAATGCAAATTTTATTTTCAAAATGTTTGAAATTTTTAATACATGAAAAATAAAGCAATATGCACATGTATGTACGTACATACATACGAATGCATGCATGTATGTATATATTATAAACAAATAAACCGAATTTCTTAAAATAGTTCTATATCGTGACATTAGAGCTTAAAAGCTATTATTGGTGATATTATAAAAATTGTGGATGATATGTATAATAACCCAAAAGAAAAAGAAAGAAATGTCTTTTATGTATATTTTTTAAGTAAATGCGATTGTTCTTTTATTAAATGGGGAAATGATAAAACATTATACTGCATATTCACATACATATGCATACAGTGGAGTTCAGTTTTAACAAAGTAAATGGGATCGAACGTTTTAGTTCCTCAAGCATTTTGTTAGTGTATAATCTACAATGATTTACTCGGGAATTAATTCATAAAATTTTACACACAAATTGTAAATGATTGTCCTCAATTGGAACTCATACTCTTCCTTAATGCTTCAGAACTTTCCTAAAATTAAGAAATATTTTCTAAAAGGTTTGTATCGGATAATGTCTTATCCATTTTGAAAAAATAAAAAAATAAACTCGGCAGTAAAGCTTAAAACTTTTTATTCTTTCTTCAATAAAAAATTAATTCATTTAGAGAATTAATGAACTAGAAATCATAAAAACTTATTGCAATCTGATTGTCATAAAAAAATAAAAAAATTTCCGAAAATTTTTTGTTGTTATGTCTGACAAATAGATAGTGAAATCTACAACAAACAGCAAATTTTTCAAATAAATAATTGTAAAAGTATCACGAATAATCTTTAATAAATATTTTCCAAAAAAATTTTTTAAAAAAGTTTTTGCGTAGATTTTTAATAAACATTTTCTTTGAAAAATTAAAAAATCGATTTATTTGATTAAATTTTTAGTTAAAATTGGCAACTTTTTGTTAAATACATATTATATATTTTTTTACTAACAGCTGAGAACTTTTTAGGAAGCCCCAGTAAAATACGCCAAAAGTCATCTTAAACTAAAAAGAAATAAATTTCGCCAAATTTTACTGTTTTTTTCATAAAACTAAGGAAATTATTAAATTTATTCATATTTCATAGATAAATTTTACTTCTAAAACTCTTAAAACTTATTATTTGTTTATTTAATTTTTACTTCTTGTATAAAGTTCAAAGTTAGTAGACCAAGGAAACAGTGTTAAATTTTAGCAAATACAAAATTTATAATATATAAATATTTGTTATTAACAAGAGTTTTAATGTCTAATAAGAATCTAAAACAAAGTGATTTGTAATACTTTAAATTTTTCCGAAATTTCTGTAATATTAAAAGCCTTTTGAGCCCTTCATAATATATTGAGCACTTAGGGCCAATTAATTAAGGAATAAAGTATAGAATCGATAAAACTCTACAAAGCATTGTATAGCTCGCTTCTTTTCCTTTATAACAATACTAATTTTATTGAAATGGGTTAAGTTATAGCGCAGATATTGCTATTTTTCTCAAAAGATGTTAAAAACAAAAAATTTTCCATTTTTGAAACGTGTCTAACAATAGATGGCGCTGTCACAACACTTTGCCAGTGTTGCCAGACCAGTGAGTTTATGATACACAAAAGATTAAATGCAATCGCTTATATTTTGTTTACTACAAATCCGATTTCAGTAAGAACGAAATGTTGCCGATACGGTAGTGGACTCCATATTAAAATGCGACGATGATTATACTCCAGGGGAAAATATTGTACATTGTACTAGAATATTTCCTGAAATAGAGATGTTAAGAAAATATACCCTAAGCTGGCCACTCTGGTGACTTCTTCCACTATCGCTCCGAACTAGAGAATATATTTAGTTTTTAAATATTCTGAAGTTTAAATTTGCCCTAAAACACTTGCCATTTAGAAATATATTTCGCTTACAGTGAAACCCAGGGCACTGTGAATGATAATGAAGTTTTATCCTCTTGGTTTAACAACTGTATAAAAATTTTTATTACTCCATGATTAATTAGCAGCTGTAAGATGCAGACCAAGAGCTTTTTGACAAACTATTATTTGTCGCAATCGCCACAGTATATTCTGATTACAATTGTAGTTATAAAATAAAAAACATGCTAAAACTACGGTAACACTCGTAAGGTGTATTAAAGATCATAAGAGCACGGTAGCACTGGTAAGATGTGTTGACAGCGCCATCTATTGTTTGACATGACTCCGTTTTGGAAAAGTTTTTCAGTTTTAGGCAGTTTGCGGAAAAAGGCATATAACTCGAAAACGAATGGACCGTTTAAACTAAAATTGATATTAGTTGAAGCAGGAGACTTAAAACTATCCTTGCAACTCCTTTTTAAAGCTTCAACAAATATCAAATGGGTGTTATTCTGACGTAAACCGTGAAGGGAAGAAACTTGCATTTAGTTGTTATTATTTAAACATCTATAACTTTGGAATTACTGCACTGATTTCGTTGAAACTTGCAGGAATGGTTAGCGGGCACTTTATAAAAAATTTATTTACTAGTTAAGGATTACCTGAACACAATAGAAAGTTACGAGTTTTAGGATTCGTATCACGAATAATCTTTAATAAATATTTAAAAAAAATTTTTTTTTAAAAAGTTTTTGTGTAGACTTTTAATAAACATTTTCTTTGAAAAATATTATATATACATATATATTTTTAATAGTAGCCGAGAACTTTTTACGAAGCCGCAGTAAAATACGTCTAATGTCCATCTTAAACTAAAAATAAATGAATTTCGCCAAATTTTACTCAGTTTTTTTCATGTGATTAAATTCACTTCTAAAACTCTTAAAAGTTAGTAAATACAACAATTTATGATATATAAATATTTATTATTAACAAGAGTTTTAATGTCTAATAAGAAGCAAAAGCAAAGTGATTTGTAACACTATATATTTTTCCGAAATTTCTGTAAAATTAAAAGCCTTTTTAGCCCTTCATAATATATTGAGCACTTAAGGCCAATTAATTAAGGAATAAAGTATGAAATCACAAAACTCTGCAATGCATTGTATAGCTCGCTTCTTTTCCTTTATAACAATACTAATTTTATTGAAATCGGTTCAGTTTTTTTTTTTTTTTTTTTTTTCACGCTAATATATGTTTATTGTATCTTCAAATAATTGAACTAACAATAAGTGTTCAAATCTTAAATATATAAATAATTATTAGGCCCAACCAGTGTCGGACATAAACTTAGTGATAATAATTAATAATACATAAAATTCATGTTAAGCACAAAAAATATTTTCAAAGAATTTCATCTGGAGAGTTGCGTATTAATGCCGTAGTGTCCCTCTTTTTTAAGCGGATGTGTCCAGGAAAGTTCAAGATGTTACGAGCAAGGGGATTAGGATGGAACTCGAGTTTTGTTAAATATTTTCCAGCATATTTTGCAATTTCAGCGGTCACAAGTGGCATATTTAAATCACGATGTAAAATAGAATTTTTCAAGTACCATGGAGCCGTAGTTATTAACCTTAATATTTTGTTTTGCATTCGTTGGATTCTCTCTACATTGGAAGCTGAAGCAGTGCCCCATAGCTGAATTCCGTAACACCATATCGGCTTCAAAAGCGACTTGTATATTAAAAGTTTACAATCTAGACTGAGGGTAGAATTTCTACCAATCAGCCAATGTATCTGGGTTAATTTAAGCTTCATTTGTGTCAGCTTAGAGTCAATGTGGTGTTTCCATGTAAGCCGTCGGTCGAGGTGAATACCAAGATATTTCACATGTGAATGTTGAGGAACAACTTGATTGTTGATTTGAATGGGGGAACAAGTATCTCTTCGTAGGGTAAATGTAACATGAACACACTTTTGTTCATTTACTTTTATTCTCCATAAGTTCAACCACAATTCCAACAGGTTAATATGTTGCTGAAGATAACGGGATGCCTCGTGAGGGTTTTCATGCATACTAAGGCAGGCTGTATCATCGGCAAATGTAGAGGTGAGGATATTACTGCTCAAAGGCATATCACAGGTATAAATCAAATACAAAACTGGCCCCAGTATACTCCCCTGAGGCACCCCAGATGAAATGGTTTCGGGCACACTCATGAAGTCTCCTTCCACGACAGTGAACTTCCGGGCAATAATGTAACTTTCCAAAAGATTTACAATGTTTATTGGTAGATATGTCTTCAATTTTAGAATTAGGCCTTCATGCCACACTTTATCAAATGCCTGAGAGACATCAATAAATAGGGAAGAACAATACTTTCTTTCTTCAAATGTTCTTCTTATGAAATGAACCAATCTATGACATTGTTCAATGGTGCTGTGCTGACTTCTAAAACCAAATTGATGGTCCGGTATGCATCCATTATCAGCTAGAATTGGGGACAATTTTGTCATGAGAAGTTTTTCAAAGAGCTTCGAAATTGTTGACAGCAAACTTATTGGCCTATATGACTCAGCCTTGGTAAGATCTTTACCCACCTTTGGAATCATTTTGACCATGGCAAGTTTCCAGCTGTGTGGGTAATACTCCAGTCGTAAGATGCCATTAAAAATAAATAACAGGATTCTAATAGCAATACGAGGCAACTGCATCAGCATCTTGTTACTAATTCCATCAATACCCGGGGCCTTCTTTGGATTGGTTTCAGCAATTAGTTTTTGTACATCAAGCATCTTAAACTTTATAGGTCGAGGGGGTAGAGCAACTACGCTCGGCAAATCAACAGCACCAGTACATGTGTTTGGGGTAAATACGTCTTTTAAATGACCAGCTAATATGTTACCTTTTTCAGTATTAGTTCTTGCCCAACCTCCGGTAGAAGTGCGCAGGGGTGGTTTAGACTCAACGGGTGTTTTAAGCTTTTTAGCAGCGCGCCACAAGGAGTAATTAGATGCTGCAGTGACATCGAGACCTTCCAGGTAGTTCTTAAGAGAAGCAGATTTTTCAGCTGAAAGCAACTCTTGGAGTCGTTTAGTGCATTCTCTAAGTCTGATTTTATGTTGGGGCGATCTGTGCTGTTGCCATTCCCTTCTAGCTCTTCTTTTTTCACATACGAGACGTTCAATGTCCGCAGAATAAATTCTATTAAACCCAGTCTGCGGATGGGAGGTAGTGGCATGTTTAGCAGCCTGTTTAATATTCTCGGTAAGATTGGCAATGTTAAGTTCAATATCATCGGGAGTTCTAAGCCTGATGTTTTCCGTACAATGACTACTGAGATATTTTTTGAACCCCAGCCAGTTAACACGATGTATCATCTTCACATATGGGTCAGGTAAGTCACTTCTTAGTGGGCTACAAATTGTAACGATCGTGGGAGAGTGATCGGAGGAGAGATCATGTGAAGCTTCAACATGAATTAAATCCCTAGGGATATTTTTCATGACCCCAAAATCTATAACATCCGGAATTTTTTGTATGTCAGTAGGCCAGTAAGTGGGCTCCCCACTAGAAATGACATCCAAATCCATTTTTGAAATTGTGTTGAACAATGCTCGACCTCTAGGAGTAATAAGACGCGACCCCCAGAACGTATGCTTTGCATTGTAGTCTCCAGCTGCTACGAAACAAGGGCCAAGAGTTTTGTAAAAATCCTCGTATTGATCTTCACTGATTGAAAATCTGGGAGGGGAGTAAACTGATGAAAGCACAAGATTTGAACAAAAATTTTCGATGCAAATATTTGTTGCTTGTAGATGGTCTTCACAAGTGTTCTCAAGAATATAGTGCTTGAGTCTTGACTTTATTAGAATTGCTGATCCTCCACATGCTCTTCCTCTCGGGTCCTTTGTATCATATAAGGTGTAGCCACTCATTTTAAAAAGGCTTCTCGAAGTCAAATGAGTCTCAGATACCAACATTACATCAATATTCTTCACCGTGAGGAAGTGCTCTAGTTCGTTTCTATGTTGGCGAATGCCGTTAGCGTTCCAGAAACATAACTTTAACGTGTTCATGGCTTGTTAACTAATGCTAGAAGCAGAGTGTTCTGCATTCGCAGCATTTCTTGCATCATGCTAGTCATATTTGTCGTAAAGTTGCTTATAGTTTGCACCAGATTATCAATAGTAGCTTCAAGGCGATTGAAATTAAAGCTTGCATTTGCGTTTGTTGTATTGTTTGGTGGTGACACTTTTTGAACGGGAATAGAGTTGATCTTCACAGCGTCAGCATACGATACATGTGAAGTGATTGGTTGGGCCATTAGGGGATGAGTAGCGGAGTACGTATTTCCTGCTTGAGCTGGAGTTACTTTAGGCTTTTGGGTCATAGCTTGTTTCACAAAAGAGAATACAGGACATCCTCTGTAGTTAGCAGTGTGATTACCTCCACAATTACTGCACTTTTTTTCCTTCTGGTCCTTCGACTTATTGCAAATAGCAGTGTTGTGTAATTCACCGCACACAACACAAACAGACGGTAATTTGCAATAAGTTTTCGTATGGCCATATTCTTGACAATTATGGCACTGTACGGGTCCTGAGCGCTTGTGTGGTTCTTCGACTGTAATTTTCCGGTATAACAGATATTTTAAATTATAAATTGGATGGGTCTCATTTTTCTTCAATTTTATATCATTCGGCTCCAATTCAACGCGAAATAAGGGTTGGGGGATCTTCTCCCTGTTTATTATGTTAGAGACATTCTTTACCTTAAATCCCTGGAGGGTGAGAGCATCTTTAATTTCCTCAGGAACTACATAAGAATCTATGCCTTTCAATACGATCTGTAGGCCTTTAGCACTCTTAAGCTGGAATGTGTAGAAACTTGTTTTATTTTTTTCGAATTCGTTAACCATTTTGCGGAAGTCTTTTTCATCATATATTTGAACTTTTGTTTCATCAATGTTACCACGTTTTATTGGAACAATGTGAAATGACTTTTCACCAATGGCCGAGATTAGTTTTTTAATAAGTGTGTTCGAGTTTTTTTGTCTCAGATAGATTGGTGGTGGTTTTGAAGTTTTTTTCGAAGATTCTTCGGGTTTATCGCTGTCATCTTGTAATATTTTAAACCGGTTTTGACGATTAGCTGAGGCGGCGTCGTTGTCTCTGGATATTTTCGGAACAGATGAGATTTTGGATGAATTTGGGCTTCGCCCGCGCTTTACTACCGTTACATATCTGTCCATTCCGACAGGCACTTTAGGTTTTTGAATATTATCGTCCATTGTGATAACTGGGTTAAGTGATGAACACGAGCCCAGAGCGGATAATGGCGCTGACTTAAATAACGATGAACTAGGCAATGGTAATATTACCGAATCACTACTTGGCATCGGAGTAAGCGAATTTGATCGCTCACGTAAAATTGGCTTTGCCGTTAGAAAAAGACTGTCATCCAATTTTTTCTTTTTATTGTTTGCATTAAGAGCTTCAGAACTCACAGTAAAATAGGCATTTCTGCCGTTAGAACTCACTTCACAATTTTTTGTTTTTGAGGTACTCATGCAGAGTATTCCACAGTCACTTTGTTTGTGTTTTTTGTTTTTTTGTTGTTTCAGTTTATACGAAAAATATTATTAATGCAAGTAAAGCAAATTTAACAAAAACTGTACTTATTACGAATCAGTACTTATTACGAATATTTTTTTTTTTGTTTGTATTTTTGTTTGCTTAGTATGAGAAAAAAAAAACTCCGCTAACACGTCTGTTCACTACGAAGGTTCAACAAGACTGATCGGTTCAGTTATAGCGCAGATATTGCTATTTTTCTCAAAAGATGTTAAAAACAAAAAATTTTCCATTTTTGAAACGTGTCTAACAATAGATGGCGCTGTCCCAACACTTTGCCAGTGTTGCCAGACTAGTGATTTTATGTTGCACAAAAGATTAAATGCAATCGCTTA
Source organism: Germaria angustata (assembly GCA_963681545.1). Taxonomy (NCBI): domain Eukaryota; kingdom Metazoa; phylum Arthropoda; class Insecta; order Diptera; family Tachinidae; genus Germaria; species Germaria angustata. The sequence continues at coordinate 111,795,792 of OY812999.1, read as the reverse complement.
AGGTAGAATTAACCAAACGTAAATGTAGAAACGTAAATGTTGTTGAATCAGCTAATCGTTTCTCTCATATATACATTCTCATATGACAGAAACGATTAGCTGATGCAACAACATTTACGTTTCTACATTTACGTTTGGTTAATTCTACCTTTATATTTTGTTTACAACAAATCCGATTACAGTAAGAACGAAATGTTGCCGATAAGGTAGTGGACTCCATATTGAATGCGACGATGATTATACTCCAGGGGAAAATATTGTACATTGTACTAGAATATTTCCTGAAATAGAGATGTTAAGAAAATATACCCTAAGCTGGCCACTCTGGTGACTTCTTCCACTATCGCTTCGAACTAGAGAATATATTTAGTTTTTAAATATTCTGAATTTAAATTTGCCCTAAAACACTTGTCATTTAGAAATATATTTCGCTTGCAGTGAAACCCAGGGAACTGTGAATGATAATGAAGTGTTTTATCCTCTCCATGATTAATTAGCAGCTGTAAGATGCAGACCAGGAGCTTTTTGACAAACTATTATTTGTCGCAATCGCCACGGTATATTCTGATTACAATTGTAGTTATAAAATAAAAAACATGCTAAAACTACGGTAACACTCTTAAGGTGTATTAAAGATCATAAGAGCACGGTAGCACTGGTAAGATGTGTTGACAGCGCCATCTATTGTTTGACATGACTCCGTTTTGGAAAAGTTTTTCAGTTTTAGGCAGTTTGCGGAAAAAGGCCTATAACTCGAAAACGAATGGACCGTTTAAACTAAAATTGATATTAGTTGAAGCAGGAGACTTAAAACTATCGTTGCAACTCCTTTTTAAAGCTTCAACAAATATCAAATGGGTGTTATTCTGGCGTAAACCGTGAAGGGAAGAAACTTGCATTTAGTTGTTCTTAGTTAAACATCTATAACTTTGGAATTACTGCACTGATTTCGTTAAAACTTGCAGCAATGGTTAGCGGGCACTTTATAGAATCGGATAAAAAAATTTATTTACTAAATGAAGATCAACATGTGTACCTGCATACAATAGAAAGTTACGAGTTTCAGGTTTCGCTTGCACAAATTGGACTGAAAATTAATTTTTGGAAAATCAGAACTGACATACATGCATGTGGTATATAAATTAACAGATTACTAGGAGTTAACGTTTTTTTTTAGATTAAGAGATGGAATACTGCGACTTTAGTTTAATTAAATACGTTCATAAATGCGTACTGCCCCGCATCAATAAATTAAAATGTTACTGCAACAGTGAAGCAGATGGTGACCCAAAATCAGTTAAACAAGGGTTATATACAATAGAGCATCATTTAATTTGGAAATGTATAACGGAACGTACGTATTACGAACGTACCCACATTTTCTAAAAAACATTAAAATTTACATGACGCTGAAATATTTATAATGACGAAAATTTTGTTTCCGCTGTTTCAGCCCTTAAGTTTGGGAAGTTTCCATACCCAAACACTCGCATACAAACATTCACACATTCAGCCATAAGAACATAATTGAAAAAAGAATAGAATAGCTTATTGATAACTAGATTTTCAAATCAATACGGAATAAATAGCTTCCCATTTTTAAACCCTGAACGCTAAAAATAGGTAAATTATTCATTATTCCTTAAGTCTGTCAAAGACTTATCTGCTATTTTCTAATAATTTTTTAAATGTAATACCTTGCAGTAAAATACTGCGCCATGTACTGTAAATATACTCGTTTTTGAAATCCAATAATTTTCAATAACGAAAAATTTACAAATTGCTGTTCTGTAAATCGTGTGACTAAGAATCATTCAAAGTTAAATTGAAATTAAATGTTTTAAACATCAACATGATAGTAATAAATAATAAAAAAAACCTTTGGCAAAAGTTATTTCAATTATCCAAGTAATTTTTCTTCATACTTAGACCAAAAATATAAAAAAAACTGCATGAAATTTTTTTAAACTCATTTTTTTTTAACTTAAATGCATCAAAGTGCAAATAATTTTATTCAAATTAATTAAAGAAAAGCTTCAAATCTCAAATACTACTTATTTTTTGGACTCTTTTCTGATATTTTCGACTCGGTTTTAAAACCAGAAAAATTATGTGAATTCGTTTTAGAGAACAGTAAATATTTGAAGTCATTTTAAAAACGAGAAAATTTCTCATATTCTATTTTTACAGAATAGGGCCGATAAATTCATTTATTTTGTTATAAACTCATACATAAGTTATTTAAGATTTTCAGCCAGAATTCATACTCTTGCATCGTAATGGACTCGCCGAACACTAACAACAACAATAGCTACGAAACGAATTTCGGCTTAGATCTATTCACAAATCTTTTGCAGACAAACGATTCAAATTCACAAGCCACAGGCGATGAGAATATTTGCATATCACCCTTTCTTTTGGAAGCCCTTTTGTCCCTCATATATTTGGGTTCTGATGGCAAAACCGCTGAGGAGTTGAAGGAAAAACTACAACTCAAACGATTTCCCAACAATGGCAAAATGGCCAATTATTTTGCTGGCAACTTGGCCATGGCAACACAAGAATCAAATGACACACAACTGGAATTATGCTCAAGGATACTCATCGATGAAAAATATGAGATCGATGCTCAATTTAAGAAAATTGCCGAAAATTATTTCTTAACTTTAACCGACCAGCTTAAGTTTGAAGATAAAGAAAGCGTTTTGAGTTCAATAAGAAACTCAATACGGAAAATTTTGAAAAAAGATACCAATTTCAGAGTGGAGAATAATGCGAAATCCTTGTTGGTTTTAGCAGCAAATTTTAAAAATAAATGGTTTTTACCTTTTAGCGCCTATCGTTCGGGTTTCTATGATTTCCATAATAGTGCAAACTGCATCAAGTCCATACCCATGATGCTGGACAATGAAATGATGGTTAAATTTGTAGAACTTAAGGAATTGGATGCAAGAGTTGTGGAACTGCCATATGAACACGATGATGAGTTGTCAATGTTGTTGATTTTGCCCAACAAAAGAGATGGCTTGCACGATTTGGAACTCAAACTTAAAGATGTCAATCTGACTTCCCTGACCGAACAAATGCAAATGGAAAGTGTCCAGCTTCTGTTGCCCAAGTTTAAAATTGATTTTGAATGCCATCTCAAAGCGATATTGGAGAAGGTTAGTTTTTGTATTGAGACTTAAAAACGTGAAATGTATTATTTTCTTTTAATTCCAGATGGGCTTCTATCTAATGTTCAGTGAAGAGTCGAACTTTAAAAACCTCTTGAGTCCCAATGCATCAAACACGGTTTTGTCCTTTAGTGAAATTCTTCACAAGGCCAGCATAGAAGTCAATGAATCTGGTTCGGAACCAGCAAAAGTTGAAGGTTTGTTAAATGGCTTATGGGTTCGTTTAGAATCTTGTATTTGAAATTATATAATTTTTCAGCATCCAAGCCCATAGTCATTAGTAATTCCATTGACACACGACAGAAGTTTTTCCGGGCCGATCATCCCTTTTTCTTTGCCATACGCAACAGAGAAGCCACCTTTTTCCTGGGTCACGTGAAGAAATTTTAGTTTACACGTATTTTTGATTTTATAGTTGTAAGTTCTGTATAAATGGGTGCTTCCTTTAACCGCTTCTTTTAATTTATTGTTAAGCAATTATTGTAGAGTTTTTAACCAAATACTTACTGTTAACAATTTATTATTGTTATTATTACTTATAATGAAAAGAATAAATTAAAAACCGCTCTTAAATTGAATTTTTTTATAACAAAGATTTTTGATTTTTTTTTATTAATTCAATATTTTTTAAAATATTCCAAAAATTTTTTAAAGTTTAAAGATTTTTCATTTAATTTAAATTCATATTTGTAATTGTACAACTTATTTTTTTTTGTTTTCCTTTTTTGCTTCAAGTTATTTTATGGATAGTTTTTTTTTAATATTAAATTTTATTTAGGAATAATTACTTTTTTTTGAATATTTATTAGCTTAATTGCTATTTAATCTACATAAATTCATCTTTTAAATTTTATTTAATAACTTAAAGTTTATTTGATAGTTCTTAATATTTACAATGCTTATATTTTTCTAACTATAAATTAAAGTTTCGCCTTAGGACCAGTTTGATTGATAACACACACACATTTTATTTTGATAAATTGAATATTTACACTTGAAAAAATAAATGTTTAAAAAAGGCTCTACAGCTTTGGCGAGGACATTCCCTATGAGAATTGTATATATAGTGGAGAGAAATTAACTTTTAGTTGGGAATTTTTTTGGAAAAACAGTACCTGTACACTGACTTTTTTTATTATTCAGCCAGGGTCTGTATATCGTCTCGTTTTCGAAGTCTAATGATTTCCGAAAATTAAAGAAAAAAATTAAATTGGTACTCTGTAAATCGTGTGAATTAGTGAATTCGAAGGTAAATTCGAATTATATGATAAAATATCAGCTACAAGTTCAAAATAAATATGAATGTACTATATATATCTATATGTATATATTTTTTTATGATGCGTTCTCATTTCACCACCTGTTCTCTCTACACTATCCCTTTCACAAATGAGTAACACTTTTTTTCTCTATTACTCCTCTTGGGAGCATTTGGCTTCCACAAAAAGCATCTCTCCATCTTACACGAGTTGTTGCAGTTGTTTTCGCATTGTTATTTTCGCCTGGTATCAGTTTCGTAAATCGACTGTTGTTCCAGCTACCATAATTAAGTAGATAAGATTGGTCTGCTGTAGCAGCAGCTCCTAGGATAATGGACCTATCGCTGCCTAGAAGCAACGCCCTCTGTATATTTAGCGTAGTGGTGAGGACCTTGCTTTGCTAATCTTTGATTCCTACCTTACTTTTCTAGGGAGGCGGTGGCCATTACGTTATACTTTCTTTCAGAGAGAGGGAAGGTCAGGTCAGAGCGCTCCTTGGATAGTTTTTGTTGGAGGTTGGAGGGAGTTTTTTGAAGCCACTTAAATTTTAAAACTTTTTAGGCAAGCACCTTAACCACCATACCATGCCACCACCTTTAAGTAGGAGTTATTAAATGCCTGAGTGTTACTTCTTAAACTTAAAAAAGTTTTTTTCTAACAAAATGTACTCGTAAGCATGATCTTTAAAATAATTGAAAGTCGATTCGTTTTCGTTTCTGAGAAAAAGTGTTACATTTAAAGTCAAAAAAGGGGAGTTTAGTGTTCTTTAATTAGCACAAACTTATTACTAGGTTAGGTTAGGTTAGGTTGATTGGAGGGGTGTGATAGCCCATGTCATACGACATACACTTAAGCCAGTGAAGGCTTGTTGTGCGCTCCCTTTAATTATCAGACACAAACTGCCAGAGTTCTGCGGCAGGATTCGAACCTGGGAGTCTAGTACACTACCGACTAGTCTACGAAGGTCAGTGAAAGAAAAACTTATGACTAAAGATTACGCATTCCTGTAAGGGAATTAAATTTTTATATTAGAGAGATAATTTGGTCAGAAGAAAAAATTTTGCACTTTTTTCGAAAGTGATAACACCATTATGCGACTATAAAAAATGGCTTGCTAATCTCCCCATCTTTTTCGAAATCGATTGAAAAAAAAAACTCACTAAATTTTAAATACTAGTTGCTTTTTGGTGTTCCTTAAATTATTTATTAGTAGAATAATACATTCGATCAATTTTCTTCCCGGTTTGTTGACTGAGGTTTAAATCCAGTAAAATTGTATGAATTTGGTGAAATCGTTTTAAAAACGAGAAATATGCTCGTATTCGATATACAGAACAGTGTGCCATGTTTTTATCTCTTCTTTTTTTGAGTAGTACAGTGGGCTCAAAGTTGAGTTTTTCTTGTGTCAGAATTATTTAATAATTTTTAAATAAAAATCAGATTAAAATGTTTAATTTTAAACCAAAAATTTCCCAGTAGAGCCTTTGAACCGATTTTCATTTAATTAAGCTTAACTATTTCAAAATTCTTATTCATTATTTACAATTATTTAGCTGCCTTAAGGAAAATGTCCGTCTATTACAATATCTAATACATAAAAATCTAAAATGTACTAAAAAATAATTAATATAATTTAAACTTTATTTCTTTATTTTACAATTTAAACATGATCATGTATTTTTGATATTCGACGTGGAGCCATCAATAATCTTAATATGTACGTTTGTAATAATATTTAAGTAAATGTTGGAAAAAAAAACTATTTATGTTTAAAAATAATTATGTTAGTCATTCGAATAATTCTATCTCTGCCAGTTAATATTTACACTTAACAACCTTTTAATTCATGTAATTTTTTGTTACACTTAACTAACCCTGTCGTTTGTTTCGTGGAATTGAATTTTATATGTTTATAATTCATCTTTTTTGAAAATTACCTCTGCATTTCCCATTTCCGTAGAGCATGATGTTGGAATCGTGGGAGGTTTCGGAGGCGGGGGTATTTCATCGTCTGCGTTTCCATTTAGAAGGTAATTCAGATCGTGCGTTATACGATCTAACATGCCTGTAGTAGGATCTTCGGCAGTATCTTCTGGAGTGTCATTATTTTTACTGCTGTTGCTTTCCTCTTGACACTGTGATGTGTTATTTGTTATTGTTATTATGGGCGTGGGATTGTGTTGTTGTTCGTGTAAAGTTGAGGAGGCTGCTGTTGCATTGGCACCCGCCAATGCCACCATCGTGGGCAGTAATGGATCGAATGTATGATTTGTAGTGGGTTCCATTATTGTCACTCGTTTTTGTGTTTTAGGCGTTTGTGTAGTCACCGATGTGGTTGTGATAATGGTCGTTGGTATTGTATAATTTGTTGTTGCTGTAGCGGCAGCTGTGTCGTTGTGATTACTTATTGATACTATGGCTCCAGCTGGTATTACTTGCGTGGCTGGAGTTGCTGTTTTATTGATGTAAGAGCCCGTAGTTGCATTTGTATAGTGGAGTCCGCTAGTGGGAAGATATGAGGACATGGAAGAGCATAAACTGGCTGGGTTAACCGAGGAGCGTATACCAATTAGAGTGTCTAAAAAAAGAAAATAATGTAATAATTATTTCCGGAAGTAATTCGATAAAAAAGATGTGTTCGATCGCTAAAGGTTCTCCTTAATATCAAGCTCTTAATGCTTGAAAGTTTTTAAATTTCTTTAGAGATTAAAAATTATTTAATTTAAAATTTTCAGCAAAGATATGAGTCAATCTAAAAAATCGATTTAAAAAAATTATGTCTTTCGATGTAGTTTAAAAAATCACAAAAAAGCAAATGAATCTTGGAAACCAATTTTATATGAATTTAGGAGTTAAAAAAAACAAATGTTTTCGAATATTTTCGAGAAAGAAATCCATAAATTTTTATTAAATTTGCTAGTGTCGCAGCAGTTTTACAAAATTCGTAATATGATGGATTTTTTATACAATCGGTTTGACAAGAATTTTTCGAGTTTTCTTTTTTTTCTACTTTTCGAAAATTTTCGATAATACAATTGAAGCTGTGTTTGGGATTTAAGATTTATGTAAAACATAATATTAAAGATAATTAAACTGTAAAATATTTTTTTTTAGAAAAGTTCAACACGAACTCACTTACCAGTTGGTTTTAATTGAACGAAAAGTACTATAATGTCGTTATTCGATTTGCTCGTATGTCAGTTTTTCAAATCAAATTTAATTAATGAGAATATTTCATTCAGGCAGCACTTTTTTCAGATCTAATAAAAAAAATTTTTTAAACTGTGTTCTTAAATTTCTCCACACTTATTTCACTATTAAAAAATATTTAGTACAAGAGCATCGAAATATGCGAAAAAGTAGTTCACAGTTGAACTACTTTTTCAACAACACGTGGTAAGTGAATTCGCCTTGAAAAATTCATATTAATAAAACTTCAAAATCTACTACGTGGCATCGATTCATTTCCACAGGACATTTTGTATTTAAAGGTTCAGTAGTTAAAATTTTATGATATTCCTACAGACATATACACACTTACATACATACATATAAAAACAACCATACGAATATCCTCGCAAAAATAATCTAAACAGCGAAGAGTGATGAAAAGAGGTTTTTCAAAAATTGGGGTAAAAGTCGGTAACTTTCTATTTCTTTTTTGCAGGGTGTAGCCTTAAAACAAATAAAATCACATCTTTAGACAGAAATTGGATGAGGACAAACAACATGATCCAACAATACTAATTCTTCTATCTTTGTTTTAATTGTGTGTCCTAAGATTACATCGTTCGTATTTTGTGAACTACATTTATGAAAATGTTTAAAATGCCTAAATTGATTTCTTGTTTGCATTGGTTTTTCTTAACAACTACTCGTATGTATATGTACGTGTGTATTTTTGGTAAATATTCATGTATCCTTGTTATGTAAATTTCTTTGCAAATTTATATCCTTTTCTCGAAAATGTATTTTTGTTAAATCTCTAAACAATAAAAGATGTGTTCAGATATTTTAAATTACTTAATTCAAACAACAAACAAGACATTATTCACTCCTGCCAACAAACATAATAATTTCACATTTGCCCCGTTCTTGCCATAATAATAAATGGTAGACATTTTACATAAACAGAAACAGGATTAAATATTTAACAAACGGCCCAAAGCGGTTGTTTGCTTTGCAAAAGAATCTAGGTATAACCATGGCTAAAAGATAATAGCAAACATAAGTTCCAATGAAAATAAAATGTTTTTTTTCTATTCCACAAGACATGGAACAACCAGCAAACAAGCAAAAGCAAGAAACATTTTACAAAACATTGGTAAGAGCAACCAACAGTCTAGTCCCATGTTGATATTTTCTTCTATTGTTTGTTATATTTATGATTCATAAAAGCCAAATTGCTTAGGAAGCTCTTTACAAGCAGAATAATTGCCAGGAGACAGAGAATCAAGGAGCATGAGCGAAGAAAAGTATACAAATTCATACAAAATTTTTGTTTAGTTGCTGTTATTAAAACCATAATTACGACCACCTTAGATATACCATTTCCGATTTGGTGGAGAAAATAACGTTTTGGACAAGTAGCTGAACGCATGTAAATATATATTGTTTATAAATATAAAGAGATGAGCAGGATGAAAGCAACCGACCACATATGCCGAATGAGTGATGAATCATTTACACTAAAGGATATGATAATGACTTTATGGCCCCATCAAGTGTAAAAAGGGGCCTTTTGTCAAATAGTAACTTTAAAGCCGATTTTACAAATAAGCTTTTAATTAAAGTTTACTATTTTGCTTTTTCGCTTAATTCTCAATTGTCTGCATGCAACCAACTAAAAATACTTAATGAATATGATTTTCATTTGATAGATCTAAAAATTAATTTTATGCAAATTAAAATGTTTCTGAATGCTTTCAGTACGAGTATTTACAGGTACAATGGTATTTTTATGCAATAGAAGACAAGCCCAGGACAATGTTTGATTTTTTCTTGATAAAATTAAATTTTGTAACAAAAAAATTTCTCATATATTTCAAATATTTCGTTTTGAAAGCTTAATTTTTGATATCTCTGTGACACGTTATGAGGGCAGGAGGGACGCCAAGTTCTCAAGTTCAGCTCTTGGGATAGCATCCCAAGCTTTCTTATTTCATTAGAGAAATTTCGAAACTAATTGATCAAAATTTTTTTAATATTTTTATAAATTTTTATTATTATCACAATTTTTAAGAAAGTTATTTTATTAAGGTCCTGCTAAAGGACACACATTGTGCATTGGACAAAAATGAAGATATGAAAAATAAATAAGAGTTCTTCTAAAGTACAATGATTGAATCTGAAATGTTCTTTCCACTCAAAATACCCCCAATATTCTGAAGTCCTTTATAAATGCCAAAAAATAATGAAAATTAAGTAAAAAAATTTTTAATGAAATAATTTAAGAAATCTCTACGGAAAAATCTTCGCTTCTTTCTGCGGGGATACGCTTTAGCGAAAATGGTTTCATAAACCATATGAACTTGATTCTATTAGGCAATTTTGGCTCTGTTTTTAACTACTGATACCACTGTTGCCATGAACGAATATTATAAGTATATTATAGAAATGAAGTTTGAAAAATATTTAGAAATTTTAAAAATATTTACAAACTTTTTTAATTTTAAATTATATTTTTATAAAATTTTGATCCCTGTTATGATCTGGTAGATCAGAAGGTCCTTGATTTGTCTTTTTCACATTGCCAGACATTTATCACTGTGGATTGCCTTTTTTAAATGGTTTAATAATTAAATAATTTAATTCGAACTAAGATTTACAGTAGATAGAATGGCTGTCATCAAAATTAATATTGAAAATTTTTATTTTCCATTCACTGATGTTCTTTTTGTCACGCATTAAATCCGGGAAATCAAGTAAAAAATTCTACTTATTTTATTCCTCTTACTCACAATTATCGGGAATAATAGCCGAAAACTAATTTCCTTTGCATATTTTTTATTCTCCGAAGAAAAATTACGAGTTCCGGGGAATTAAAATGTTCACCTCTTATTTGCTATATGTGTGTTTATATTTATTTTATTAAAAAATAAATATTTTTGAATTAAAATCTTACTTGTAGAATTGTTATTCTTTAATTGTATTAATTTATCGAGTTTGAGGTCTAAAACAATATATTTATTGTTTTTTTTATAAAGAATTTTTCCTGAAGAAGACACCCACAGGGTGTTGAAATATTGAAAAATAAACAATACATATATTGTTTTAGACCTCAAACTCGATAAATTAATACAATTAATTAAGAAAGGTCGAACAATATCATCGATTTATTGTTATTCTTTGTTATATTTTTATAAAATTTACTTTGAAAATTGAAATTAATTGCGGAGGTTTTTGAAAGATTTTTTCTAGATCTTTTATAATGAGTTAGTGCTGTTTCACACACGTCAAGTTTTCTTGATCAAGTTTCAATTCAGCTGGGAGAAAGATAAAGGAAGGAATACATACTCTCCCTATCGCTCTCCCAGCTGAATTGTAACTTGAGCAAGAAAACTTGACGTGTGTGAAACAGGATTTATAGATTTTGGAAATTTTTCGTAATTTTTCTTCTTCGATATTTACAGGTTTCATGGGTTGTAATTTTATTATTTTGGTGATTTCACTTCCCGTGCTTTCTCACGCTTTTAACTTGAAGTGATTTTGTAGAGTAAAAAACAGCTACTGGCGGTTCATTGTTCATCCTCAAATTGCTGTTTCTCTCTAGATTTGTTTATAATTTTTTTTAAACTCGTAATTATTTAAACTTTGGGGAGAATATCCCAAAATAATTAATTTTAGTGTTGAATTTCATTTTATTTTCATAAATAAATTTTCAAAATTGTTTGTTGTGGCTTTAGCTGTTCATACGACGACATTTTATTGATCGCTAAACCAATTCATCAGTGAACTTTTTTTATTTTGTTTTCTATAATTTAAGACCATCATCAGGTTTTGCCCCACCAAAAGCAAAATTCAGGTGCGGCAACTTAAGGAATTCTCCTATGTGTCTTATTCATAAATTTCTATATTTTCTTTTCATTCGTTGCATTTACTTTCTTTTATCATTATTTTCCATTTAGAAAAACTAACATGTCATTTTGTTTTTGCTCAAAATTGTTAAAAAGATTAATTCTTGCAGTCCTTATGTTTGTATGAGTATACAAGTTCTGTATTGTGTTAAATTTTATCGCTGTTAGCAATTGAATGCCAAAGGGTTTTCTGTTCTTTACTTCCTTCGCTAATATGTAGCAGGAAATAGTGTTAGATACCAACAGCAGGGTCGTTGAAAATGTCTGTAGGAATGAACTGCATGTTGCAAAGAAGCATGTGAAGCACTTACCTGGAGCTACACCTTGTAGAATATCTAAAGTTTCAACACCAACAAAATCGTGTGCAAGTGACGACTGCTGCTGCTGCTGTCGTTGTTGATGATGATGGGCTGTAGTAAAATGAGTTCTTCGACTTAAACTGCCAGTCATATTTAAAGAAGTTGCCGGTGTGGTTTGCATGGCCATGTTTGCACCATATGCCTCATAATAGCCCACTGAGCTGCCAGAAACAACTTGAGGCATGCCGCCAAGTTGATATTGTGGTTGTTGCGCGATATTATTATTTGTAACGCCTCCAATTCCTCCTCCAGCACTAACAACACCGCCCAATATTGTACAGCATCTAGCGGCTGGTGAGTTTATTGATGTTGTTGTGTGTACGTTTTTTAATTGATGCTGCTGTTGCTGTTGTTGCATGCAAGATAAATGACCCGCTGTTTTACGTTCTAGCGTAGAATTATTGCCTCCCATTGTTGCACCAATAAACGTTTCAATACTTGTCACGTGGTCTTGCTGTATTGTTGTTGTCGATGCAGCCATTGAAGGCAACATTTGACAACGTGGAGCAGTTGAGATTATGGTTAAGCCGGGCATTTGACATGCTGCCGCTGTGGCTGACATTTCCAAATGCTGTCGTATGGGCGATGGCGGCGTTTTGTGCATCAGTGGTGGAGCTACCGCACAATTTTCTGATTCTTTTTCATGGTTGGTATAAACTAGAAAATAAATAAAGCATTTTTTTTTATTTGATTTCAATAATTTTAGTTTGTTTAGAAAAGGATAACTTACAATTTATTGGTGCATTAATGGACCCTGTACAATAATTATCATTCAAGCTTGTTTTACTGGAACTCAATTTCTTTTTTATACCATCATTTTTGATAGAAAAATTCGTTGACGCGCCGCTTGTGGAACGTAAAGGACATTCCGGTTTTAAAATAAAACAAAAAAGAATAGTAAAACCCTGAAAAAGATTTAAATGGATAATAAGAAGAAAAAACAATTTTTTAAATTTATATGACATACATAAAATATAAAAGTTAAACTAAAATTTCCAAAAAGATTTCATATTTAAATAAAATTCCAAATTTATTGAATTAATTTATTGAGTTTGAGGTCTAAAACAATATATGTATGTACATCTGTATTTATTTTTCAATATTTCAACACACTGTGGGTATCTTCTTCAGGAAAATTTTTTTATACAATTTGAAATAAAAAACAAATGAAAAAAGTTTCTAAATATTTTCAATACAAAATATTGACAATTGAGAAAAAGAAATATTTTATAAAATTTGAAACAAAAGAAAAAAGTTTAAATATTTTTAATATTGATAATTGAGGAAATGAATAAACATTTTGAAATTTCATAACTAATAAATTATAATATTTTATTAAATAACAGAAATTTATAAAATATTTTACTTTTTAGTGTCCGTTTTTGCTTTTATAAATTAAATGCCTATAACTTAGACCTAAATTATCAGTGTCTGTTCTAAAATTCATTCTCAGTGGTAATGGTATATTAATTACTTCTAACATTTCTAACAAAAAACGACGCCTGTAATTGTTTTCTTTATCTAAAATAGTTGTATTATTAGAAACCAAAATCGCTAAGTTAAAAATCTAAATTTTTAGTATACAAACTAACAGAAATTCTTTCTAATATAAATGTACGAATATGTATATGGAAAGTTTTATTTGAAAAATTACTGAACCATTTGTTTTTGTATAATTTCGCATATAAATTGATTAAAATTTCAAATTATTATCCACTATTTTCTTCTTGTTAATAAATATCTGCGTTTCATTGCTAGTGCTGCGTGAGTCCTTGATCAAATGTATTTGTTGCTTTATTAGTTGCAACTTGTGTTCAACTGGTGTGTGGTTGTTAACTGTTCATAGTTTTATTATCTTCATGTTGCTTTGCTCAGATAAATATTTATGAGGCACCAAAAAAAAAATTGTATATTTGAATATAAAAAAATTAACTTCTTTGCTTGACTACGTGCTTTTTGAAAGAGCGAAATATATTACACTTTTTTAGAAACAAAATCGCCATGATGACAGGACTCTAGTTTTGCAAAAAAAATTAATTTTTAAATGCATTTAAATGCCATACCTTGGTGAAGTGTATATGAGGTTCGACACAGCCGAATATTTATCAAAATATCCTTGAAATCAAGGACTTACTTTTCGATCGTTATATTTTTCCTTCTTGGGAGTTTCCTTGTGCGTTACGAGTTTTTTTCATACGAACATGTTTGTATTGTGTTTTTCGATTTTCTCTAATTATTTGCTAAAAATTTCATTAAATTATTACTTGCATTAAATTAAAGCAAAAAGGATCTGAAATTTCCTCAAAACTCTTCTACAGTTCTGATGTTCTCCTTTAAAAGTTTTATTTGTTAAACATTATTTGCAACATGACTAGCAGCAGTTGAGTTCATTCAACGTTTTTTTAGAGTTAAAAGTTTTTCAAATTTTTACATGTCGCACTCATTTAATGCAACTTGAGCATATTGCTTTTTAATAAAGTTAATTTTTCGCTATTATATTTATATATACATGGTTTTTTAAGGCTTTAATAGCTTTTGCTCATAATCATCGGTTTAATGTGAAATAAAAAAACGAAATACATTATTCACTGCAGTCTATAAACAATAAATGTTAATGACATTATATTCCATTCAAAGTTCTTTCACAAAATTTATTTTTAAAAATGTTAAAATTGCTACAAAAAAAAAAACTATTAAAAACACGAAAAAACAAATGTCTATTATTTATACAAGATCTTTTGCATGTGTGTATGAGTTTTTTTTTGCAGAGCTTGTGTGATTGCATGTGTATGTGTGTGTTGCATATTAATGATTGTGTTTAAATAAATGAGCGCTATATTTTATTTAATGATGACGTCTATAATTTTAATTACAAAGTAATTAAAAGTTGCATAAAGTAAACACAACAAATATAGAAATATTCATGTATCAAAAAGGAAAATATTGTGGCACATTAAAATAATGGTGTTGGGTGTCATTAAACGAGTGTGAGGTTAAAATAGAAAACTTTTTAAACGAGTATGTAAGTTTGATATACTTTTTGCGGCAAAGTTCCACGTAAATAAATGAAAGGTTAACATTAGTCAAAGTCTTATATAACTTTTCGATTTCATATTTTTATTAGAGGCTCGATGTGGGTGCCACATTGCCCAACCGGAATCTCTTAAGGCCTTGTATTGAATATTTTGGTAATATTTTTTAAACGTGCATGTACGTGAAATTAAAAATAAACACATATTTAAAGTTAACTTGAGGATATGCTAGAAAATGTGCAGCAACTTAAACAATTTGTTAATAATGTTTATTATATATTATTACGTTTAACCTTCTGAAAGGTTTATTCAGGTTCTTTTGATTGTTTTGATAAATAAAATAAATAATGCAACATGTATATTATATTTTAATCACAGCATTCTTTTTATTTTTTAACAGACTGATACAATAGAATACCTGGCATTTCATAAGACAACACAATACTGAATTCCACACCTAGTTAATCGAGCTCTCTACGATGTTAACATCACCAAAGTTTATGGACGACTGAGCTGCGGCTGCCTCAGCAGTAGAGTTTTTACAGCAATCCCTCGGAAGCTGTGGAACGCATAAGAAACGTCCGTTAACCTAAAATACCCATTTAAGCACCAACAACAAACGCGCTGCCGAAGCCAACGTCGTTGCTATTAGTGCACTATGGCACTGCTGTTGCTCGCAGCTGTCCATCATTGTTCTACCCACGTTTGCATGCTCGTGCATCACTCTAACACTGCTGCTGATATTTTTATGCTAGCAATTTGTTCCCTGTCTGGCCAGTGTGGAATTTGTTATTGATACACGAATAGTACAGTGTGGACTGTGGTATTATGTTTTTATTTTGATACACTAGAGTCCTCTTTTCTACAGTGGGACAGAAATGATTATTGGCTGACAAAAACAATTTCGCTAACAATACCATAAACACGTCTGATAAATAAGAATCTCTATTTCCCAAATCCATTTTCGTAATAATATTAACCACAGTTGAATAATTTTTATGCAACGAATTAAACTTTCTTGTATTTAAATTGATTTAATTCGAACGCACTTTTAACCTAATGTTTCTAACATTTTTTAATTTAAATAATTAATTATATTTGAAAATCAACATAGAAAATCAAACTAAAGTTCCCACATACTCTCACAGAACTAAACTTTTATGCCGCACTGTAAGTTATAATATATAATATTGTTAAAAGCTTTAGTTATTTCCTATTTAAATAATTTACAAAAAAGAAAAATTGCAGTTATCTATGGCATTATTTTCAAAACTTTTTACACACTTTAAGAGGAAAATTTGCTTTAAACACATTCTTTTAAATGATTTTTCACTCTTTTGAAATACAATAACATTTTGTTGTTAAAGTCAAAGTATTTTTGTCTTCTTAAATTTAAGAAATTTTTGTTTCGTGTATCATATTAAGAAATTTCATAGTCCTTTAAAACGTTTAAAATAAAAATAGAGTTAAAAAAATTGTGTTGAAAATTGTAACAGATACCAGAGGAAATTTCTGTGCAACGCACTTTCAGGCGCGTGTATAACTTTACAAACACGCACACACACACACACACACGTACAAGCAGACTGTCAACAATTGAAAATTTGTTTACTTCTCGTGCACAGAAAATGTGGAAGTATCAAGCAGGAAACTTGAGGTTCATTGACATTTAAGAATTTTCAAGAGTTCAACTATTTTTCTATAGTTGTTTAATTTGAAAGAGAAAAATTGCATGGAAGTTTTAAGCTTAAAAACTTTCTTTAATTAATGAACAAGTTTTATAAATTCCCTTGCAAAAGCCAACTAAAAATATGAAATATAAAAAAAATTTTTTTTTTTCAATGAACTCACCATTAATATACACGATATGCCGAATGGATAACACCACCATGTTGCTTCCATGACCATGGAATTACTATAAACAATGAATAATGCATCCGTACATAATTTGATTAGTAACAGGCAACCCGTTCTATACAATAAACCAATCCTGGAATGAAAACAAATTTCACATTTAAGAGCAACAAGCGGTAGTTAAGCTGCAAATAATAGTGGCAGGAATTTCATTATATTCTCATTTGTATTTGAAATAATAAACGAACAAAAAATAATAATAAATTGCAAATAAGGGATAGAATTATAAATAAAAAGATCTTTTGAATAAATACATACAAGTGAAACCAAAAATAAAATTTCATTTATAGCGAATATTAAATTTTAAATTTGGATCTATGCTTTAGAAATGAGTCCCTGAAATCCTTTATAAAAATCCAACTTAAGGACTTTTAATTAAGGCCAAAATAGCATTATATAGATAAAAAAAAAGAAAGAGGAGAAAACACGGCAACAGCAGACAACAAACTGCCAATATACCAACAACAGTCTTTAGCAAATATTTGAAACATTTTTCATACTTAATGCAGCATTTGTAATACCCACCTTTGTTGCATGACCATATTGAATTTATCCAGTGCTGCACTGTTGCTGTTATTGTACGTCTGCTGATACTGAGCTTGATGTTGATGGTGTGAGTTCTGTTGTTGAATTGTAGTGGTATTGGTATTGATGTTTGTTGTTGTTGTATTTGTTATTGCAGGCGATACAGCAGACGCTGGTGATGGTGTTGATGTTGCTGTTGCTGTTGTTGTTGTTGTTGTCGTTGCCATTGTGTAATTTGTGCGACGATTTTTATGCCAAAGCCATAAAAGTTTTTTGATTAAAATCGCAAATAGAGCAAAAAACAATAAAATGAACAGAACATCAACGCACAAAAATAAAATAAAATTTAAGGCTGGAACAGCAGGTGGTAAGAAGTCACCAGCATCTAAATCCGCCAAATTGGCAGCGGTAGAAGTTGTTATTGTTGTGCCCATGCTGTAAATATCTTCATTGTGGGCAAATGAAATTGGGGTTACTGGGGAATGTGCTGTTTGTAAGGCATGTGACCAAATAGCGGATGTTGTATCAATTGTACTGCTGCTACTACTGCTGGTGGCAGTAGTTGTTAGATGAGCTTTACTATTATCTATAGCTGTTGTAGTATTAAATTCCAGCACACTATCGCCATTACTTAGCAAAGGTGGTTCGGTAGTGAATGGTGTTAAATGCGTACGTATGAGGTGCTCATTTAATGGGAAAATACTATTGGTAGCCGTATTCATGGCAAATGCTGCAGATCCTGGTCCACTAGTCGGTGCTGAGGTTGTCGTGGCTGCTGACACGGAATGGGTCATAATTTCAAGCCACCAATTTTGTGGCCATTTACCATTAATTGTACAAATTAAAGGCGATGTTGTCGCAAAAAGCAAAGGCAGCAACCAACTAATGCCAATGGCTCCACGGACACCAGATGTTGAGCTGTTTGAGGTTACAAGTCTTAAGGGTGGCTTGAGTGCCGCTGTTGACTGCCTTAGCAGTTGCTCTGTTCTGGCCACAGTGCCTGAAGATGCTGTTGAAATATTTGTTTGTTGTATTGTTGCATTTTCCAATTCCAGCTCTTGTGCTTTTGTTAGTGTTCCCGTTGTCACCGTTATGCTTTTATTTCCTCCTACCCCTGGTACCACAGTACTAATATTTGTGTTGGTAGCAGCTGTTGAGACCATGGAGTTTGTTGCATTTGTAGACTTGTTTGGTACGTGCAATAATTTCTTGGGCACTAATTCCGTGTGTATTACTAATGCAATTGCAATTAGTGTGGATATACCCAACAGTAAAAGCGAGGCCAATGAAGAACTAATTATGGGCTGCCAGTTCTAAAAGGAAATGAAGGAAGAAAAGAAAATTAAAGCAAAAAATTGTTTAATTTTGAAAAAGATAGAGATATATATTCGGTCATATTTTATTGCAGGTTAATTAAATATTATAAAAAATAAATGGCAAATAAATTTGTTGATCAAAAACCCTTAAAAATTTCACGAGAAAATAAGTCCTACTTGCAGTAGTTTATTGGTAACATGTATAAATAATTAATTTTTTAATTCTCAAAAGTAAAACTGACTATCAAGTGGCAGGGAACTACATCGCAAATTGGAAAATTGCCTTGTATTTAAATTGACCTCGTAGACTAGTGGTAGGCATACTGGGGTAGTAGTCAGAGGGCGAAAGTTCAATTCCTGCCACAGACTCTGGGAATTCTCTGCTTTCGGTCTTCTTTACTCTTGTGTTTCCAATTTTCCATTCCCTTTCTATCCCGGTTATCACAAAGCGACCAAATTATAAACTCAAGTGAGCGAAGGCTGCCTGTTGAACCTCAACTTAATCTAATCTATGGGAACTTATTTCTAAATTATTGGAATCTGGTTTTAGAATTTTTTATTAAGCAAATCTTAAATTTTGTATATGTAACGAGTGATCCAAATACAAGTATTTTTTTTTTAATTTTTGACACATAGATTTTTTCTGTCCGAAATATTGACAATCAGTCAGTATTATAAATACCTCAGCGGACCAAACTAAGTCGCTTTACGCTTGAATAACTTTGGGAAATATTGAAAATTTATTTCCAAAGTAAGTGTTATGTTTCCCAAGCTAATTTTAAAAATAAGTTTTGCCCGAAAAGAAGCACCCACCGCGAGTGCTGTGCAAAAAGTTAATGATACCCGAACTTATGTGTTGTGTACCGACGAGAATGTGTCCGCCGTGGTCGAAAGTGTGCAGCTCAATCCAAAGACGTCAACTCACCGTCGATCTCAATAACTCCGCCAAGATCACGCACTATTCGTTTACAAGGTCCAATTGATTTGGATATTTAATATAAACAACCTTTTACTTCGTTAAGAATTTTCAGTTTGGGCCTTAGAGAAGTTCCTATCGGACATAGCATTTGGCCGAAAAATCATCATCATTATCAATATACAAAATTTCACAATTAGGGATCGGAAAACCCACACGTCGTTAACAAAAGACCAATGCATCGACAAAGAGAGACAGTGTAGTGTGGATTTTTGAGTGGTGGCACCATTGGTACATTTTTTCCAAAATGATGGAAACGTTATTTCAGTCAACGGCGAACTCTAAAGGGTCATGATAACGTCATTTTAATGAGTTTAAATCGATGACATTGATGGTTTCAAAAGGATGACATTGATGTTATTCGCTAATAGTGTTATCAGCCGTCAATTGGCCACCATGAAATTGCAATTTGACCCCTTTGGACTTATTTTTGTAAGGTGCCATTAAAAACTGATGATATGCAAATAATCTACAAACAATCCAAACCCTTCCGAGCTATTCGCGGTATGGAACCAGAAACCGACAACAAGGTTTTGGAAAATTGTACTTACAGGATAATATACTTCGAAACCAGCCGCGGCAGTCACATGAAAGGAAACGTGTTGCCATAATTTACTAAAGAAATTTAAGTTGAATTCATTTGATTTCATCTTTGACAAATATTTGTATGTGACTTACATATATTTGTACATGTAGACATAGAAAACTAAATTTCGTTTTTATTAAACAAATTCTATGAATCAGTAGATATTTCATGTGAAAGAAAAGAAGAATTGCAAGGAATTGTATAAATTCGGACAGAAATGAAATGAGAAAAAAATTTACCTGTAAAAATAATTAAGAACGACAGTAAAAAAAGAGGGGCATTAAAAAAGTTTTACTGAAATCAAAATTTGCTTTAGGCAAAATAATTGTTTGAAATTTTTCTGAAAATAATTTTTTCTGCGTAGTTTGACTTTCCAAACGAAACGATCAGAAAATACTCAGCTGTTGTTAGTGGTTTTGACATTTTAAGTCTGGAAACTTCTTTTTGATTTCGTCTTTTTTTATAAAAAAAATAAAAATTATGCATTTAAAATTGTTTGAATAAGCGTTTAAAGGTTTAAAAATATTCATTTATAGCCACAATATATGCATTTACCACAAAGATATGCAACTACAATTCGATACTATTTCAGTTAAAATTCTATACTTCGGATAAATAATTAATCTATACCATATTATCTGTCACAAAAATACATGAATTTTAATGAAAATGTAACTTGAGAAAAGTTCTCATACCGGAAAAAAGTTGCAAATTATGTTTGTCACTCCGCTTTTTGTAAGACAATTCATATACTATTTAAATCAGAGCAATATTTTTCTCACCTCTCATAAGTCACCGAACTGTGAAAAAATGTCATCTATAATTTGCAAAAAAGTCCTGACGTGCGTTCATGTGCAAAGTTTTATATTTCTTGTTTAAGTCTTTTTGGCAGTTAGTGGTTGAATTTTTTCAAGTATATTTCCCATAAAACTTTTCAAGTTTTTTTTTTGCTTGCTAAAGGTCCTTTGATTCTTAACAAGTTTTATCACCCTTTAGAGTTTTTATCGCCCGCATACTGCAACCGTTCAACTCATTAAGTTTTTATTACAAATAAATTTGCTCATTAATTTTTATTATAACATTCCGTTGTTTTTGTTGAAGAAAAAAGAAAGGAAATCAACTCAGCATTAAATATTATTTTATACTGTTTTAAAGATCTCTCGATATACATACTTATATATTTGTTAAGAACATTTTAAGCGAAAGAAGAAGTAATTAGTGGTACGAATGCTTTCAGTACAGCAATTTAAGTACCTTGAGCTGACAAAGTGGTGGCCAATAGTTAAGAAACCCGGCACAACTTGGTGAATAGCTTTTGGTAGCTTAATAAAATAAATTGAATAAAATAATTATTATATTAAGAAAAGAGTACGAAAGCATTACCGAAAACCTTACATTTCAAGAAAAAGGTAATTGTCAATCGAATTTTAATAAGAGGACGATATTATCGGTGCATTTAAACAAAATCGATAAATTTACTTCTACATCGAAAAATTATCATCGATTACTTGAGTTATTGGTAACTGTACTGTGCTATAAAAATTTTAATAGCAACCTTGATTTTCGTTATAAAAGTTATCGATAACTACAAAATTATATTGACAATTTGTCGATAACTTAACTTTTCTATACAAAAAAATTCTCGACAACTTTAGTTGTCCACATTAAAGTTCACTTTTATATGGAAATTTGGCTCGATAACAATATCTTTTATATTAAAAACTTTCTCGCCTCAAGAATACTCGTACAGTTTAAATCTATTTTTTTTATTAAATTTTGCTTTATACTAAATTTTGTGTATGTTTATATATTGTTCTTTTCTGGGCCTTTTATGATGTATAACTTCACCAATATTACTTATGGTTCTATATATAGATATATCGCCGATTTTTGTAAAACATTAGTGCTACTTTCCAGCATTGGGATGCGGTATCACATTTAAATAAATTTGGTGTCGTTGGAGAGTGTTGGACTTTCTCTATTTAAATAACTAAATTAAATGACCTCTTTTGCGAAGGGATCCCTTGATTATTTTTCAACAGAAAATAACCAAAAATAAAATATTTGTTGTCTATTAAAAATTTTAAATTTTTAATTTTTTCTATTGATTTAAAAGTTTTGATTCTTTTATTACTGTTGAATAAACTGTTGTATGCAACGCTTTATGTTGAAATTGAATTCAATATATTATTAAGGTTTCCCAAAAAATGTTAATAAGTAGTAAACAAATCTTTTTCAGGATCTGAAACGTATATGTACTACACTCGATACTTCAAAAAAAAATGTTGAATTCCACATTTTATATGAACAAGTTTTAATTTGCAATAAAAGGCAGTCATAACTCTTTATCCCATTGAAAATGCAATTTGAAATTAAAAAAAAAAAATAATAATAATAAAGATTTAATAGTTGCATATTTTATATAAAATAATAAAAAAGCTAAAATTCCTTTAGGATATTTGAGAATAAAATATATTTTGCCACTTAAGAGGTTCTGGTTGCATGAAGGTAATGCCACTTAACTTTTTTTTTTGCAATTGGACCAGTTCTCAGGGGATGACCCCTATTTATGCAGTGCATTGTGCTGGAACTAGGAAAATATGATAGGGTGAGGAGGATAGCGGGAGGAGTGCTTGTGGACATTGAATTTGAATCTCTCAACGCTGGGTATGGCAGGAAAGATATCTGCCTGGAGCTCGTTCCATATACGAGCCGTTCGATCAAAAAACGAATTATTTCTGTAATGCGTAGTGCGATTCGCTGTCACATAAGAACGGATCTCTGGAGTATGTTCCCTTACCTCATTAGAGCACATTCCATTGAAGTAACGCTGAACTTAACTTGGTTACGTAAAGACAGTAGGTGTAATACCTTCCAACGATTGAAAAATCGTTTGAATCTAATGACACGTTTCAAAGTCATTGTCACTGAAGAGGTTTTGGTTGCATGAAGGTATGCCACTTAACTTGGTTGCGTAAGGACAGGAGGTGCAATACCTTCCAATGATTCAAAAATCGTTTGAATCTAATGACCCGTTTCAAAGTCATTAAGTGTTTGTAAATAATTTTTGAAAAAAATTTCCGATATGACCAATTTTCGATAACGCAACAAATTTTTTTGGAAACATAAATAGTATTGGACTGGCTTTCGTATCATGAAAGGCGATGATAAAATAAGAAGAAAATTTGTCTAATTATTCTTAAAAAATCGGAAAGGGCCAAGTCCAAACTGTTTTGAAAAACACTAAATGAAACTTTCATTTTCTATAAAGAAATATTTGATTATTTTACTCTTTTATAGAGAATAAAACGATTACTTTACCTTGCTTTAGAAAAGTTATTGATTGACAAATTTACTTTTGTAGAGAAGTGATATTATTGAAAATAATATTTACTTAATATTGAAATCTATTATTTTTGCATTTTGCAAAAAGCTGTAATATTTACCTGTATATAAAAAAGATTAGATAGTTTATTTTTTTTTACAAAAAAACTAATTGTCGGCCTTTTGTTATTCTATAGAAAAATTATCGATTACTTTAATTTTTTACAAAAAAGTTATTAGAAACTCTATAAGAAAGAAATAATTATAGGGTGACTACATTTCTTCTGGGGTAGGCCCAATAAAACGATAACGTTCACTTAACATTTCTATAGAAAAGCCGATAATAATATCAACTGTTTGTTGGAAATAAAATTTATCGAAAGTTTTATAATTTCATTTTGTTATTGATGCAGATAGTTCAATAACGAAATGTTAACGATATTGAAATTTCCCATATTAAAGTTTCAGGTAAATCTATTTGGATATTGCAAAGCTAATAATAACTGAACTTGCGCTTAAACATACTAAAAATATATTTACTTTTTCAAAGAGAAGCCAATGATGATATGATTTTTCTGTTCGAAATTAATTAAACATTTTTGAAAAATTTAGCTTTTTATAGAAAACTTCTGGATCACTCTACTGATGTACATATATAAAAATTATCGGAAAATAGTTTTAGTTTTAGAAAAGTTAATAATATAATATACTTGCTATAGAAAAGTTGGAGGCTATTTGGCGTTTCTATAGAAAATAGTTTGCGTTTTATGACGATACGTTTTCGATAACATAATTTTTCTTTATGGGCATTCATTAGAGAATAATGTTTATTAATTTTTTTAATTTTTTCATGATTAGAAATGACAGGAAAAGTAAATTTTAACAACTAGTAGTCGGGGAAAATTCACATGTTTATGGTTTCGCCACACAACCCATCAGCACACGAGTCTGCCACTTGAGAAATTTTCTTCATACATCATAATTATTTAAACTAATATGAAAAATCTATATTCTTCCTCACTCATATTTTTTATAGTCAGGAACGAAGTTTCTATACTCTGGCAAAGCTTCCGCTACTTATTCTATTATTAATCCCTAACGGAGTCTGACGAGATTTCAACGCGAGGCCATAAAGAGAAATTATGCCAAGTGGGTTAAAAATATAAACAGTTGAACTAAAATATGCTCAACAGTATTCGATAAGTTTTATGTAAATGATCCAGTTAAAATAAACTTAAAATATGTTTTTATATGTACGAGTAACTGTGACAGGAGAGGAAACAAGAGGAAACGAAATGACTTCAGCAGATCCCAGGTTAACAACAATGAACCATCTTTAAGACTTCTTTTTTTATTTAATATTGAAAGGCTTAACTGAAAAAGAAATATTTTATTACTTTTCATTGTTTCATTTATCAGCCATAAACAAAAGATTTATTAGTTAAGCTTTTCATCTTGGAAATTCCGTTTGCTGGGTTATTCTAATCGCTTGTTATTGTAGCAACAAATAAATAATTGTGCTGGTGTTACATTTATTTCTTTATTTAACGGCATTTGTGTTTAATTATGTCATTAAATACAAACTACGCGACCTCCCTCTTGCGCTGTTAAGACAGCTGTAATTAAGAGTTACAGAAAGTTGGAAGTTGGGGTTGTTTAACAGATTAGAACAGCTTAAGAGGAGTTCATAAATTTAAAGCTGGAGAATTGGAACGATTTTATGTTACAGAGTCTTAAATGTCTGAAAGAGTACGTAATTTAAGGGATTGGGGATATAAAAAATATTTTAAAGTTTATAGTCGCTGACATGGAAAAAATTTAAACAATAAATTTAAGATTTTCGCATATAAGAATATATATATATATATATATATATATATATATCACTAGTCACATAGAATATGATAAATTGTCACAGTATGCAAAAGTGCCCAAACAAAAATATGTCAAGATTATATTTTTTATCAGACCTCATTTGTAATCACTGCACGTTATGCGACAAAAAAAAGAAAAATATTCATATAGAAATATTATGGCCGTCGTCATTCATAATTTTCCATAATTTTTGTTTGTGCCAAAATTGTTTCCATTTTCGTGTATTGTTGCTGTTGCATATTATTCTTCAACTCACTCTTTGTTTCTCCTTTTCTGCTCTTCACTTTTCTTTCAATACATATTAATTTTATTTTTCGCATTTTCCTTTTGGTACTAATCAGGCCGTTTAGAATTTTCTCATTGTTTGTTTTATGTTTATGTTTTGCTAAAAGAAATTTCATAAAAAGTTTGTTGCTGTTGTTTGTATTTTTGTTGATATTTAATTTTAATTTGCATATTTTATTTTAATCCATAAGTAAATATTAAAATCCTAAAAGTACAAACATACTCGTATACCATCATTTACCATAAGCCAGCGGTAATAGATGATCACTGGTTAAAATTTAATTTATGTATTTAAAACTGGAGGAACCGGATTTATTATTCGTATACAGTTATCGATAAATATTTTAAATATTTGTCTTCTTTTTTTATGGAGTAACAAAATTTTCGTCAAAAAAATTTATGCTCATTTTCTGATTGCTGGATCATAGTTTCGTCTGGGAACAGGACAAAATAAAATGAAAAGAATTTTATGCGGACACATTCATTGTTACGACTTAGACGTTATTAATTTCCTAGAATAAATAAAGGTCATTTGCTGGCGGTGTTCTGAATACATAATGAACTTAAAAATACATTTTGTGTATTTCAAAGATAATTGCGTATTTGAAAGATTTTGTCTCAATATTTGAATAATCGAAGATGTATACAAGTTTTCACTCCTTCCACCATCTTAACATATTTTGACACAACGATACGTAACTACTGGTACATACACTTCTATGCGTAACACAATGTTCATCACGAAGACATCAATATTTTTTAGTGAATTTGTAATGTATTTTTTTGCCTTTGATCCTTAAAGTAAATATTTAATGAAATAAATTTTGCCTTTTTTTAACACATATATATTAATATTGCAATGAAGTAGGCGTCCTCAGCCTGTCTAGCTTCTTACCAGAGATTTGCATACTTTGTAAAGAAGCACGAAGATGTAAGGTTTTTTTAATATTCAATAAATCTAAATCTCATTTCAACCCACCGAATAAAGCGACAGTTACGCTTGAAAAGTCTGCATTTTTGGCTATACCGAAGTTCGGGCGATGATTAGTTTTAGTTGCAGCCACTATATGTACATAAATAAACGAAGAGTTCGGCGGATTGTGCCGCGACTTACGAATGCAACCAACATTTACAGGTGCGTATATTCTATGTGTATGTGTATGTACAATACTGCAACGAACGAAGACTTGCAACTCAAGACTTGAAATCTTATACAACATTCATCATTTACTGAAGTTGTATGCACCTCAACGTTTTAGCATTTTTATTTTTTTATTGAACTTATAATAAATACTCAAATCTTTAATCGAAAATTATTGATTATTCAAGTCCAGCCGACGCCAGACAAAAAATGAATCATTTGCTGAAACTTCTGCTTAACTTTAAGTCTCCTGCTATTTATATTGTCAGCCTCTGGCAATAGCTTTTTTAGCCTCCCGAATATTAAATGTTAGGAGTCCGGCTGGCGTTGCAAGAGTTGCAGGCACCATTACTTTATCAGCTGTTGTGCTTGAAGTAAACAACCAGAGTTCCTTTCGTCCCTGCATTAAATTCCAACTAGTCTTAATTTGATCCACGCAAAGTAGTCTAACGAGCCTTTTAATATTTTTAGCTGCCCGCCACAGCGAGTAATTTGCGAAAGGTGTTGCTTCAAGGATCATTTGATGCCATATACATAAGTAATAGTCTAGTAGTTACTTAAGGTGTTACTTCGTTTTTGAAAGCGAAATTAGAAGACAGACAGAGAGAGAGAGAGAGAGAGAGAGAGAGAGGGAGAGAGAGAGCTCAAGTTCTGTTTTACAACTCAACAATGCCGCGTTATTTTTTACAGCAGAGTTGTAGCGTCGCTGGTGTTAAGTAGACGCATTAAGTCTCTTAAGCTGTATGTGTATTTTTTGTTAATTGTTTTACTTCGGCAACGATTCTGCTAATATTACCGACGAAGGCGGAGGCTTTGGTGTAGTAAACATTGGCGTAGCTGAAGAGTATACAGTCGCTTTTGCTGTTAAGTGACCAGTAATATACCTTCATCACTTAAATAGTTAAACAACAATTAACACAACGCCTCACTAAGTAAATCAGACAAAATCATGATGTTAATTTTTTTTAAATTACTTGTCTTGTAGGGATCGAAGCGAGTTTCTCAGTATTAATCAACAGCACCCTCAAATATTGGTGGCAAAATAAGAACTTTCCACATTTTTTTTTCCTTCTTATGGTTTTCCAAATATATGACCCAATTTTCATTTTCGTTAAAAAATTATAGCCCCCTTTAAAATGTCTCCATTTACGCTACTGCTAATATCTACCATACATTTGCTTCCTCCCAAATACGCAAACCCTTTTACTTGTGTTGAATGTGTGGTTCAAAAGTGTCTTCCTTTTCGAAATCAATCACACAAGAATTTATTGAAAATTAAGTGCTGTTAAACACACAAGGTTCGATTTAAACAAAGCAGAAAAAAATTAGTGTTTTGTCATTAAAAAAAATTGATGATTTAATAAACTTAAAGTAAGTGTTTGTTCATATGAAGGAAGGACAGCACGAGAAAGATATTATTTGTTGGCAAATCGTTTGAAGATTAGAAATATTTATTTCCTGAAATAAATTTGTTGAGTAGCGGAAGGAGTAACTGAAAATTTTAACTTTAAATTATAGACCACTTTTTTCAAAGGATTCTTTAAGAGAAGGAATTACTTGTAAAGTAAAAAAGTTAAGTATATTCCTTTTGAAATGTTTAACCGGAGGAGTAAATCACTGATTGATGAGAAAATTTTATAATTTCATGATTAGGCCGCTTTTCAGTAATTAATTTTAAAATCTAACTTGTTTGGAAGGACCAAGTTAGCCGCCGTAAGACTAACGTAAAGTAGCCCCACAATAAACAAAGAAGATTCCATACTCTATACAGATTCGGAAAAAGGCAAAAATCGACTATTATTAGCAGCGCTGATGAGAAAATTCTCTATGCGTTAGAAAAGCTCTCAAATCTAACGTTTTGCTGATTGTATAACTAAATAATCTTATTCTTTTCAAAATGAATCTTATTTTTTTGAAAGAGCGCTCGCGAAACCACGCATCTGTAGCTCCTGGGTAATTACATCAGGATTCAATCGAAGGATTAAAAAAAATTATTTTGTGAGAGGGTAACCCAATATTTCTAAACCATTTTAACAAAACTCTAAAAACTTCTTTCTTTCGATTAGATTTTACTTTAGAGATTTTTTCATTATCAACATCATTTCCAAGAAAATTTATCATACTAATTATCCTTGAAAATTGTGTTACAACTTAAAATAAAATTTCTTTCTCCCTTATCTTAGAAACTTTCTATTTCTAAATTAGTTTTAAATATATTTCTTTAAGCATCTTGTATATTTCCAATTCCTAATGTTGCCTCAAACATATGTTCAACTTCTTAAAATGTTGAAGACATGTTGGAATATCCTTATAAGGAATTTTGTTCTTTTTTCAATGTTTATATTGAATTAAACATAAATTACTTGCAGGAATAACAATAATTTTTGTTTTTACTACTCCATCTTGAGTATTGAAAGAAATCTTACTACAGATTTACATTTTCAATGACAGTTTTATTTCTTCCGTGTGGCAAAAGAATTATTCAAGCAACAGAAGTCTCTTCAAGCAAAATTTACTTATTAAATGACAAGATTTTTTTCCTCTGGTTTTCCATTTCTATTGTCTTTTATTTTCAAGGAATGAAAAAGTATTAGGTGTTTTTTTCCAGAAACTCTTAGAGATTCTTGGAAATTAAAAAGTTGGTTGCTCGTTAAAATAATGTATCATTTCTACAGATTCAAAGGAAAGAAAGAAATTAGTAATGTGCTTTTTCCACCATAATATGTATCCTTAAAAAATTGGCATTAAAATTAATGAAAGGAAAACGTTGAAATATTTTTTTTGAAGCAGTTAAGGATTTTTAACGAGGGGTATCAATATATCGAGTTGCCATATATGGACAACTTTTTAAAATTCACTCCAGACATGGCATTACTATGGCCTTAAACAGCTCCCAAATACTTTGTTTAGTAAACTAACATCGTACTTGCTACACATTTTTGGTTGTGATTTTGGTTTGGAAATGAAGCAAATAAACGACTTTATTATTAGAAGAAAATATTTATAAACCATAAAGACTTATGAACCATAAACTTTTTAACTCAATTAGTTTTGACTTATATTTTGTATTAAATGAAAAGAAGGGGGAATTCATAATAATCATACGCCTTAGATTAATATTAATCATACGTCATGAATTAATATTAATCACATGCCATGATCGTAAATAAACAGGAAAAGCAAGAGAAGTAAAACATTTTTCAGAGAAATAATAAAAAAAACAAAGCAAGCGTTTTATTTTGCTTTAATTTACGTAAATATCCAGTATCCTTAGCAGTTTATAAACAAAATAATTATTATACGTCTCGTAAGAAACAGTGCCTTTCTTCCTTTATCCTTTGAATTTTTTTGTTAACTGGCTACTTCTTCTTTTTGTCGCCTTTAATTTAATTATAAGGTTACTTTTATTCTTATTTGAATAATACTTTTTGTATATAATAATTCTTGCACCACTTGAAAAACTTCTTTGGCTCATTAGTATTAAAATATATTTTTTGCGCTGAATCTTTTATTTTAATATTCACTTTCATTCATTTAGTTTCACTTTCTTTGTTCTATGGAGTGGTAGTAGCGATGAGTTTTCTCTAAATTTGCATAATTTAGATAAGATAGATATAAAAAATAGAACTTTTTTATCACAGCCCCAGAATGAGAGGCAAAATATGACAATGGTTTTTATGGTTTTAATTTTAAATCGCTTGCAAATGTAGCAAGAAGATAATAATTAAATACTAAATCAAGGACTGCGCATAAATAAAAGCTAATGAAACAAAGACAATAAATTGTTGGTGGTATATCATTTAAAAAACTGCTATAAGTGAATAAAATTGCCATGAAGCTTCATGACAGCTTGTTGTGATGAGATATTTAATATATAAAAAATGTCTAATTAGACAAAAAGTTTTTATTATTGTTTAAACAATCTTGCTTAAAAGTTAAATAACTGATTATTTTCTCCAATTAATCTTTTGCAGGAAAGATATTTAATAGTTGGAAAATGATTTTGTTTTGTATTTAAAATAGATAAAAAAATACTTTTACACATCATGATCGGTTAATAAAAATAGGCGCGTTTCTTAAAAATAGCAAAATTTAACAAATGTTTTTTTTAATGCAGAAATACCTATTCAAAGTTTAAAGTTTAAAGAAATCTTAACGAAAGCACACTGTTTTCAAATGTGTCAAAACTGGCGCTTAAATGAAATTATCAAACAAACTTTTTTGTCATAAAAAATCGTACCGGATAAAAGAATATAAAATTCTATATCATGATTTTTGTAACTAGTTTGGATATAGTTAGTCTAAGAAATTATTATCTCCTCAATGATACCTTTGAACTTTATAAGTATAATTGGGTTTACCTTTTTAGGTACAATCGGCAAGAACGATTAGATTTTGTGCTTTTAAAAATTTTTTCTTTAGAGTCTTTCCAGAATATATTTTAAGGGACAATTTAAAGCCCTTAAAAAGTGGAAGCTTAAGTAAGAATTTTTGTAATCATAAAAAAATCAATTATTTTTATTCAAAGATCATAAGTATTTTTTTGTCCCACACTGTCTAATATCTTCCTGTGCCTCTGTTCTGTAACTCATGTGAGAGTTTTTAAATCAAAAAATTACCATCAGCATCAGACAGTATCGTTTGATATATTAAAAGATTTGATTATTTTGTGAAACATCTTACAAAAAACATGGTGAGATAAAAATGTTCATTTCTTTCTCAATATCACGAATACATATGTATGTATGTGTACATACATATATTTGTATATATGTTTGTATGTGTATATGTTTGCATAATTTTTATTTTATCAAACAATAAAATTATGTTTTTTTTATTATCTTTCCCAAACATTATCGTAATTCCTTACATTCAAATATTTCTTTAAATTATTTTCTTTTTGTTATGAAACAATAAAACGTTGTTTCTTTTTTTAAATATTCCTCCCAAATATTTGGTTTGCTCCATAAATTTTGAATAATTGTGTTTGAATCCTTTCTTTTATTCATTTCAAATGAATTGTAGCTTAAAAAGCATGGTTACTGCCAGTAAGTAAAATTATTCGTACTTTTGTAATAAATTTGATAATATACTAAAACAGCTATTATAGTAAAAATACTAAAAATAATAATAATAATAATAAAAAGTTTACAAGCAAAAAAAAAAATACGAAACTTACCACAGGCAACATTTTGGAGAATCCCAGTAGAAATATCACCATTACGCTGGATGTTGAGACGCAAAATTGCATTTTTAAAAATGTTATGGCCCTCTGACGATTATACCAGATGGGCAAAAGGATAATAAATGCCGAGCACGATTGCAATAAACAACAAACACAACTAATGATGACGAAAATTGGTCGGGGCGGCGTAGCCAAGTGGTGAGACTAGAAGAAAGAACACAATAAATGATAGTAACAGTGAGTATAAGAAAATAATGTTACAAAATATGAAATTATTTTCAAATTTAATAAAAAACGTACTTGAAAGAAAAAAATTTTTGTTTGTTTGTCTAAGAGATGAGCAGAATATTCAAAATGAAATTTGAGTTGTAAATGAACTTCAAAAGTTTAAAACGCTTGTCATGAGGAGCTTGTGTGGCTTAACAACATTTGTAATGTTTAACAAATGCAAAATATTTTTTTAACAAAAGCAATAACATTGTTATAATTTATTAAATAAAAAGCATAAAAGCTTTTCTAGACACAATTCATAGAAAACTTCATTCGAAGGTAAAACCTATTTTTATGTATAATTTTTAATTTTAACATGTAGTGAATCCTTAATATTGGTATTGGTTGTATCATCGTCTTTTATACGGGTCATTGCAAGTGATCAAATTTAATTTGCTGATATTTTCTTATATTTGGTAATTGCACAGTGTTTTGTTTTATATAAAAAAATCAGTATATATTCATAAAATATTTAAAAGTTAAATAAGTGCATTGGTCTCGTAGTTAAATATCTAACATAAAAACATGCAACATAATAAGTTACTTTTGTCGTATGACGTGTCATTAGGAATCTCTAACATCGAGATCCAAATATTTGCTATTTTCATGTGAAAAGTAAGTGACTTTTGGGTTCAGATAAAATAATTGCTGAACTTAATATTTTTGCTACAATTTTCAATGCTCTCACTATTATAGTCAGCATGATATAAAATTATTAAATATTATATTATCAATTCTGCTCCTATCACATATTGATTAAAATAGGAACAATAGTGTAGCCAACTCTATTGACTCACTGGAGAATCGTCGCAACGTGGGATGTGTTACGCTGTTTTATCGTTACCTCAATGGAATGTGCTCTAATGAGGTAAGGGAACATATTCACGAGATCCGCACTTACTTACGAGCAACACGTTCCTCATTAAGAGCACATCCATTTGTGGTCGATATAACAGCGAATCGCACTACGCATTACAGAAATAATTCGTTCTTTGATCGAACGGCTCGTATGTGGAACGAGCTCCAGGCAGATATTTTTCCTGCCATACCCAGCGTTGAGAGATTCGAATCGAATGTCCACAAGTACTACTCTCGCTATCCTCCTCATCCTATCCTATTTTCCTAGTTCCAGCACAATGCACTGCATAAATAGGGGTCATCCCCTGAGTAAAAAAAAAAAAAAATAGGAACACCTTTGGAGAATACCCTTCATGTGAAAAAAGAATTTTTAAAATGTCGAATAGTCGCTGTACATACAAGAAAACATTGAGGAATACTCAAATAACCCTCTCTTTTCTTAAGCTGTTTAAAAAGGATATCTAGAGGATGCATATCCACTTGGAGTGGCAAGAACGAAGCTTCTTACATAGATTATGAGCTGTATTTTGTTTAGCTCGACTTAAGTAATATATTTGTTTAAGGAGAAAGGTGTCCATTTAAAAAAAGGATGTTACACACAAATTATTGAGCAAACTTTAGTTATTATTGGCGGTTGACTTTAGCTTAAATCACTATTTTCATAAAAAGGATACATGAGAGGTATTTATGTCCTTGTGCTAATCTATTCTAATCTACAAGTTTTTCATAATCTAAAGGTATAAAATACCATACCCTCAAGCCTTGAAGTCAAACGTGCTGTGCATTGTATTTTATAAACAAAAATCAGGGATGGGATTTGCAATTTTTTAGTTTGATAAATTAATTTAACCAATTGTTATTTCCAACAACTTATATCATGAATTTTATTCAGCTTTCTGTAATTCGATACTAGTAAAACATTTGAAATTATATGGTTGTGTATCATTTTTTCATTGAAAATTACTAACAACAAGTACAGTAATATAATAATACAATCGATGCAACAATACAAGTGGCTTATGAATTGAGCAGTTATTAAAAAATTTAGGACCGTCGCGATGGCAGGTTAGTAGGAAGTGCATTCGCCTATTTGTAAGAAGATTCCCACATAAGACCCTGGTCTATTTCCCTACAAATCAATAAGGATGCTTTATTATTGTATTCGTTAAAGCCATAGTTATAAGAATTTTCGTTTAGAAATCATTTTATTTAAACAGACGGACAATGTGTGTATTTTTAAATTGGTTGAGTATTTTAAACTGCAACTAACAAAAATGTAAAGCATTTCCTCAAAAAAGTGGAAGAAAGTGTGTGTAAATAATTTGATTTTCATTGAAGAAGGATTAATCTGTAAAATCAATGCCTGAATTTCTATACGTTTGTTCTGTCAAAACTTTTTATGAAATGTAAAAATAAATTTTCAAACTTTAAAGATGCGATTTACAAAATTGGGGCTCAAATATGTACATATATATATTTTTTTTAAATAAATATTTATTATTTATTAAAATATTTTAATGCTCCTTCTTTTATAGCTTTCACTGTGTTCCTTTAGCATATATTGCGTTATTTTTCTCCTGCCATATTTTAACTTAAATGTGACGTTTAAAATGTTTTAAAAGGAAAATGTTTGCAGTTCATTTTACATTGTTTTTTTCATCTATTTATTTTTTTTTGTTGCTAACAACTACTACTATTTTATAATGCCAGCACCATTTTGTTTGTGTTTTCCTACGAATTTTCCTCTGCGTGTGTAATTTTGTACATTCTGTAATTCATGGTAGCGGAAATGTGTATGAAATACACACTTTTATTTATTTACTTCATGCAATTTTTTCACCATTTATGTTTGTTGTTTGTAAAAATATTTTTGCTACAAAAATGTATGTATGCAAGTGATTTTTGCAGATAAAATTAAATGCTGAGCATAATGCCAGCATGAAGAGATAGTCGAGTTTGCTTTAGTTTAGTTTCGTTTTCTATTAATTTTTAAGTTTAAGTTCACAACCTTGGCACAATATGTCAAAAAGTGGAAATTGCAGCAAAGTTTCGCTTAAAATTTTGCATAATAACACCACTCAGGCAAAGAATTTAATATTTTTGCTTGTTGTTGGAGGAATTTTTTTGCATAAATAAATTTTAAATCCAATAAAATTGTGTTGAACGACCAATGAAGAAAAAGGAACATAAAAATCTATATTTAAGAATTAAAAAAAAAAAAAAATTAACTTTTTAGATCTGTTTAATAATATATAATTTACCATCTGAAATTTTCCTAAAAAGTTTCCAATGTAAATTTGACTCTTTCACTCTTTATTTCTCGTTAAAAAAATAAAAAGGCTACAAAAAGAAATAATTAGAATTATAATTTACAAAGCAAGCAACATATAATTGAAAATTTAACACACGTAATTAATGAGGAAGTTTTTGTTTATTAATTTATTATTATTACATATATATTTTTAACTACTCCCAAATAAGCAATAACATTTAATGAAAAAAAAACGGCCATCAGAAGACAAATTATGGCATTCGATATTGAAGGAAATTTTAATACGTTCTAATAAAATTTTTGAAACTAATTGTTTAAATGATAAATTGAGGAGATTTTTTTTTAAAATAATAAGTTTAAATATTAAGTATCGTAATGTTGTAATTTGCCGCCGCAAATTTATTCAACTTCTCAATATGTTGCACTATTTGCTATTTTTCTATCAATCATACACTACAGCAGGCTGTAACTCTTATGGCGTATGATTAATATTAATTCTGATAAAATCTTTTTATATGAAATAAAATCAATTTAAAATTTTTATTATGGAAATATACATATGTAGAGCAATCAACAACTTTTTCATATAATTTTTATACTAGTTTAACTTATTTCCCATTCTATGGTATACCTCACATTTTAGTTCACATACATACATACTCGTATTTCATTCTGTAAATCATTTTACATCCACACAAATAACTGCAACTTTACGATCCATTTGCGCAAATAAATAACTTGCAAGTAATCGTATAAAAGATATTTCCCCACTTTCAGTTAAATCTTAGCAATTGTTCTTACAACTGATGAGAGTTTAATAATACTTATCATACTAATGAAATAAAAATATAATAATAAAAAAAAAAACATAATATGAAAAAGTATTCGAATTCTGCTTATAAACTTAACAAATGCACACAAATCGGCCATTAGAGACAGACTATGGAAGCGAAATAAACGAGAACAAGATTTTGCCTGCAACATAAACACGAAGCTGATTGATGGTGAATACCAAATATACAACTTCAGGCTCGAATAAAGAATTAAATACCACAACTCAACTAATGCTATAGAAATTGCCAAAAATGTGGTGTTAATGCCTTTATGGAAGAGAATATACACTTTTGAAGTTGATATTGTCAACTGTGTGTGTGTGTGTGTTTTTTTTTTGAGTGATTATACTTACATGATTATTACGTTTAGTTAGCATTACCACATAAGTACCCGACACTGGACATATACAACGTGTGATATTCTCCATTAAGTTTTTGGTTATACACAAATCGGAACGCCAACTAGATTCAAAGGATGCCTTATAGTCATGGCTGTTAAAAACGAGTAAATAAAATAAATTTCACAAACTTTTAAATAGTATTTTATATATATATATATATATATATATATATATATATATATATATATATATATGTATATATATATATATATATATATATATATATATATATATATATATATATATATATATATATATATATATATACATATTCTTTATTTTCATTTATACTTTGCAACTTACCCACACACTGCCATCCAGCCACTATCCGTTGGTGTTTTTTCATGCTGAAATATTATCTCTACATGACCATGTTCAAAGGGCACATCCAACGGTTCTCGCATATTATCGTTAGAGCGATTTGATTGAAACAGCCACGTTTGTATGATGCGTGAAGCCAAAACATAGTCGGACTCTTTAGGATCACTGTGTTGCATGAAATGGAAATACATGTGAAAATACAGCAATCAAAATATGTGTTAATTAAGTTTTATATTTTTATATTGATTAACAAAATGAGCTGTTTTTACAAGATTAAATAAAAAACTGCATTTTAAGGTGCGAGTATGTAGCGAAATTTCGTTTGGGTTCACTCTTTACAATTTTTTTTAAATGTACTTTATAAGAGATATTTTTTAAAGGCAATTATTGAAACCGTACTTTTTAGAATGTACTTTTTTCAAAGGCACTTTTTCTAGAGGTACTTTTTTGGAAGCTACTTTTTAAACGATACGTTTTTGAAAAGTACTTCTTAAAAGGTTCTTTTTTAAAAGCACTTTTTTTAAACTTATTATTTTGTATGTTAATTTCTTAATACGTACTATCTTAAAAGGTACTTGTTTAAAAGTAATTTTTAAAAGGTACTGTTCTAAAAGGTACTTTTATAAAGGTATTTTTAAAAGGCATTTTTTAAAAAGTACTTTTTTAAAAAGTATTTTTCAAAAGGGATTTTTGAAAAAGTACTTTCTAAAAAGGTACTTTTTGAAAAGGTTTTTCTGAAAGTATTTTTTAGAACTTAAAAGTTATTTTTTAAAAAGCATTTGTTAAAAGGCACTTTCTTAAAAGGTACTTTTTGATAAGGTTTTTTTTGAAAGTATTTTTTAGAGGTACTTTTTGAAAGGTTTTGTTGCAGGTATTTTTTAAGAGGTACTTTTTATAACTACTTTTTTTAAAAGATACTTTTATAAAAGGTACTTTTTTAAAAGGTACTTTTTATAACTACTTTTTTAAAAGATACTTTTATAAAAGGTCCTTTTTTAAAGGTACTTTTTTAAAAGGTACTTCTGGTAAAATGTACCTTTTTATAAAATACTTATTCAAAAGGTACTGTTTTCAAAAGGTATTTTTAAGAGATTCTTCCTTAGTACTTTTTCAAACGATACTTTTTTAAAAGGTACTTTCTTAGAATATACTTTATAATAGGTACGTATTTAAATGGTACTTTCTTAAAAGTCCCTTTTAAGCATATAACATTTTAGAGGTCTTCTTTAACTGTAAAATTTTTACAGAAACTTTTTATAAAATAATTTTATTGATGAGAGAAAATTTTCAAATTTGTTCTTCGACTTACCTTCCCCTCGTATAATAAGTTTTGGGCAAAAAGCTCTTTAAATTTTTATATGAAATAACCGAGGCGAAAATGGTATTATTAGCCATAATGTTGAGCAAACGATTAGAGAGCCCAATATCCATATAGAGCTGGTCAGAAAACAGATCATCGCTGCAACAAAAAAAAAAAAAAAAAAAAAATAATAATAATAATAATAATAAAAAAATTTACATGTTTAATGTCTACAATAACTAAAGCAATGTTGAAAAATTTGTACCATTCGCACCATTTTTCCATGATAAGCCTTGTGTAATTTGAGCTTAATATGTTTCTATTGCAAAGTTGTAACGTTGCTGTGTTTAATATAATCCTTTTTAATATAATCTATGTGTGTTTTTTTAAAATTTACTTCTGGAATTTGGATCGCAGTCACACATTTATTTAAATCTTTACATATTTACTTACGAAATGATTTTAATTTAGTTTAAAACGATTTCTATGAACAGCCGCTTATGTTGATTGTTTGCGATTTAGGGCTAATGATAATAAATTGCTTTTATTTCAATTGTTTACTATCGAGCAAATATATGTTTATCTGAATGCATTTATGGTATAGTAGATGCAGCATGCTATTTTAATGTCAGGACTCTTCTTTTATATTTTTAGGAAATAGTTTATACTTTATAAAAAATTTTATTTTGATACACATGCGGTTCCTTAAAGAAAACTACTTAAGTATAGAACATTTAATTTTATTATGATGTTAGTTTTTTTTTAACAAATCCACTGATTTACAATATCAAGTTTTTAAAGCATATCAATTACCAAGAAACTTTTTTAGTTCTTTTTAAGAAGCCATACATTTTTTGATTTTCCAAAAGTTTCTTCATTTTGTTTTTATTTGGAAATCGTAGTATTTTTTATTGATTTTTTAAAAATTATTCTTCATACTCTTTTCTTTGCTTTTATACTTTGTTGGATAGCAGCAGGTAAAAGTTTTAATAATAGAAAAACTTTCCAACAAAAAATTACATTTTCTTTGTAAAAGAGTTTATTTTTTGTCTAATATTATATACGTTCCTTAAAGTTCTTTTTTTCTAGAGTTTACTTATTGTTTTAAAATATATATTTATATATATATTTGCTTTTATGCGGTGTTCCATCTTTTACGATTTTCTGTGTCGACTTATAAAAATCCTTTAGAAATGAATGAAATGAAATTATTCTTTACACGCTTGAATTTTTTTTGTTATAAATTTTTTTAACTATATTGCCATAATTTCCACGCAAAAATCATAAAGGAATTATTAAGTAATTATAATTTTTCTACTAAGGATATGGCAAAAGAAAAAAGAAGAATGTGTTTGATCTTATATAAACAACCGCACTTACACTATGCAATTTATTGTAGGACTTGAGAGGGCAAACTCATTTGCTTCTTGGGCAACAGATTTAGGTAATATAAGCTTGGAATGCGCGAAACCTTTCGATGCAGTTAAATCCGAGCTAAAGACTTAGGCACATAGAGCCCATTTAATTCTCTGGAATATTGGAACCATGGGAATCAATACAAAAATTCTATGGGGAGAACCAGACGAGAGAAGAACGAGGGAGCTGCTGCTAAGACTTAGCAAGCCCGAACTAAGTAGAATAATGGGAGTTGTTACAGGGCACTCTCAACTACTGGCACATCTTAAACGCATGGGAATAGCGGGAGGAGATGAATGTAGAGCATGTGGGGAGGAGAGCGAAACATTGGAACACTATTTGTGCCAATGCCCCGCCTTCTCACAAATAAGGTCCCCATATCTTGGGGGTGACATCTTAGCGGACATAACCCGATTACGAGGCATATGCAGGAGGAAATTAAGGAACTTTGTGACTGACACGGAGTTTCTCTAGACCTTTGGGTCAATATGATATGGTTAAACCCAAGGGAGCGCACAATAAGCCTTCACTGGCTTAAGTGTATGTCGTATGACATGGGCTATCATACCCCTCCAATCAATCTAACCTAACCTAAACTATTGTGGAACTTGTAGCTAATGTCGATTAAAGCAAAATAAAATACATAAATTTAAAAATATCATTGAGCAAAACTTAATTTACCAGGGGAAAATAAGCTTTACGACTTTTCAACATTAGTTTTTACCTTCATATACTTCAGAACTCTTCACAACTTAACTTTAATTTATGGCTGACACTGGACCATCCCTTATATAATCCAGATTGCCAATTCGTTGGAAATCCGGCATTCATATACTGGTCGTCCAAAAAGTCGTCCATACATTTTTACTAACAAATTCATACTTTACTTACTTGCAGCTCAACTTGCAAGACATTTCCAGAAGACAGTGATTTTTTTGACACTTGCAGCAAGTAAAATGACGAATTAATAAACCGTGTAGCCCATTAAACAGTTTCATACAAAATTACTAGATTGTGTTAAATAATAACTATAGTTTAAACTTGTTTCATGTATATATTGTAGCAATTAAAATTTTGTTATTTATAATATACAAAAAGAAAATTGATCTCAATAAAAAAGCAATCGGAATTATTAATGTCAGCTCTTTCCCTAGAAATTTATACGCATAATGTTCTTGGTAGCCCTGAGCAATAAAGTGAATAAAACAATAAAAATGAAGCGAAAATTAGACCATAAAATATTATACAGCTGATAAATTTATATCAAATTATAAAAATTAAAGAATTTTTAAATAAAAATCAATGCATGAAATAAAATGTATTTTCAATTGTTTAATATCCGTTTCTGCTTGATCAACATTAGATGTATGTGCCTTGAAGTTAGTCCTTCCTTCCATTGAGACATTTATATAATTATTTTCTGTATATAAAACTATGACCAACATCAAATAAGTCCACAATACGATGATGAGTTATATCAGCTTATTTTTTTAATTAATTCGGATTTAGCAATTTTTCTTAAGTTCTAGCTCGTGAGGTTTCTTAATTTATTCATGCGAATAAACTGTTTCTTCTAATGAATGAAGATTGAATTACGAGAATAATGTTCTTATTAACTATTCTAATTCATAATACGGCTAAAAGAATTATAATAATATCTTTTTTCAATTCAACATATGACGCAATGGAAACAGCCAGCACCTTCTCTTTAATAGTTCAGAATTCTATCGATATTCTGCATTAATCTACGAAATTATTTATTATAAATAAAAGGGTGGTGAACATGTGCTGGTTTTAAGTTTAAATATTCTTTGAAACGTAAAAAGGATTAATGTTTCGTAAAATAATGTTTTTTTTTTCATTCGCATGGCATAAATTCCTCGAATTCAAAAACATTAATTAAATTTTAGAAAATAATTTTCCGTTAAATGTAATAAATTCATTAGGGAAAATTATGAACTCAATTTTTCATTAGATTTAAGGAAATTTGTGAGATTTTACTTAAATTAATAACATTTCTAAACTAACTTTTATATTTTTTTCACTTGAATTAAGTAAAGTTCCTTCTCTGACTTTGGAGACGCACCGATTTAAGTTTAAGATTATGACATTTTTAAAGTTCGACTCATAAAAAATATGACTCTATTTTGTCAATTATAATGTTTTTTTTTTTTTATTAAAAACAAAGTAAACGTTACAACGTAAACTTTCACGCAAAAGTTTTTTAAACTTATCGTTGTCCTTATATTGAACGAGTCCAGTGGAAAAGGTACTCTTGATAAAATAAAAGAAAGAAATGAACTCGAAAATGTTACTTACCCGTAGATGCGTAAATTGAAGGGTAAAGTTTTTATGGACGTCATGTAGATGCGCAATGAATTAAGACGATCCAAAGACAATGAATCTTCATCCACCGTCAAAATACTATGGCCACCATCATGGGCACCTATAATAGCTGAGGAGGATGTATCAGCAGGCAAACCGAAACCACCAACAACACCATTTCTATTAGCGGCGGTATGTAAAATGTCAGTTCTCAACAAAGTTTGTTGCATGTTTCCGTTGGCAACAGACACTGGCGATGATGATGATAAAGAGGATGAGACTGTTGCTGTTGAAGAAATAGAAGTTGCACCATTCATGTGTGTGGCTGCGATGGGTCTTTCATCTACATTAGACTGGGTTAATGTTGTTACGTGTGATGCAGATGACGACGAAGAGGATGATGAGGAGGAGGACGATAAAGTGGCAGATGATGATGCCTGGGCTTGCGTTATACTTCCTGTTGAGGTTGATGTTGCTAATTGTGATGCAGCAATAGTTTCACGGTTCAGTGCAGCTGATTGTGTTAAAAGTTGTAACTTTTTAATTTGCTGAAAAAATAATAATTAAAGAGATTTTTCGATGGGTGAAAACAACGAAGAGGAAAAACTGTTATTTATCTTACTCTACCCCATCCAAATTTCTATTTGTTTTCTTTTTACATGTTAAAAATATACATCGTTAATTATTTCATTTACGGTAGATTAAAACAAAAACAAAAATTTAAGCTGCTTTTATTTAACTTAAAAGTTATTTTCCTTAAAATGCCTGTTTTGTTACTTGTTAATCTTTGTAATGAGGAAAATTAGAAAATGTTCCAAATTTAACTTGAAAGCCTTCTTTCAAGGGCTTTTTCTAACTTGATGTTGAGTATTTTAAAAATTCTTGAAATTTTATTTTAACTACTTTATAAAAATTTATCTTTGAAATACTTAAGACTATTTTTAATTAAATTCGAACATAAAGTTATTCAAATTTAATATGTTATTCTACAATTTTA
This sequence comes from Germaria angustata, assembly GCA_963681545.1. Taxonomy (NCBI): domain Eukaryota; kingdom Metazoa; phylum Arthropoda; class Insecta; order Diptera; family Tachinidae; genus Germaria; species Germaria angustata. The sequence continues at coordinate 111,752,770 of OY812999.1, read as the reverse complement.
TTTTGTTTAAATTCAAAATTTTTTTCCACACTTGTAAGTATTAAATTCTTCATTTCTTAAAATATAATTAGTCTGTTCGAAAGTTATAAGAATAATTAAAAGTTTTTTTTTTTAATATTTTAAACTTGCTCCAGAAAAGTTTAACCTGGTTTGTGCGTTTAGATCTTCCGACCTTTTAAACACTGTTATCGTATGTTTAAATAAAGTAAAAAATCGGCAATGATCGCTTAGTCTACGCTAAGTTTGTAAAATTTTATACACGAGTACTATTTCCAAATATTTTAAGAATTACTTAAACTTAATATTAGACAGCTATAATGTGACTGACATTGGGTTCATAGAATACACATACGTTAGATTTAGAATTCTAGGAAATCGTTTGCAAAAAACTAAATTATTATTTTAAATCTCTTTAGTTAAAATATTTGCTGCTACCGGCAAAAATTCTTAGTTTGTAATTAATGAATTCCATTCGTCTACTAATTATATGCATTTGCATTATTATAACTTTTTAATACTAAAATTTGCACATCTTTTTTATTTGATTTTCAATTATCTCTCCTTTAATGCAAACTATTTAAAACAATTAGGAAGAGATATTCTCCAAAATAATTATTTAAATAATTTATAATTTGTTGTTGGCTTCACTGTGTATATGCCTGCATTGCATTGGGGGTAGTCAGATTATCAGTACTTATTTAGCCAAATCGTACTTGAAAAGCATTCATACTCATATACTTATATAAAAATCAAAAAATATTATATGAGAATTCTATAGAATTCAAAACTTTTATACTCTGCTAAGCCAACAACAAGCCAAACATTTTTAGAAAAGTTGTTTCTCAACACCTTCCTTATGTGCAAAAAAAAAAAATAAATAAAAAAAAAAATCAGAATTGTACAATAAGTGTCAATATGAAAGCTTATATTTTAAGAACCTAAATCGCATTTTTCAGGGTGCGCTTTTGGGACATCACTTTGTTGCATTCAAAGAGCAATACATGTATATCGATGCTACTTTCACTTCAATACCGTCACTAGTTTCTTTCGAATACATTAAATTGCAAAAGTATTTGTGAATTTTAAGAACTATCATTCATAACAATTATGTTTTTTTAAACTCGTACATCATCTCCCACAAACCAATGGCTTAAAAGACTGTTCGAACTTTAATTCACGTTAAACTAAATAATCCGAACTTATTCAGCCCTCATTAAAAAAAAATAATAATAAATCATTTTTGTTGGTAATTCATAAATTATGGAAAATTAATACATTGATGTATTTGCAATGACTGTGCGTTTGGCTATTAATTTAAAGGCCATAAATAAGTTTCAGAAAAAAGTACAAGCGAAAAGTAATTTGTGGCCACGGGGGTTTCTTTTTCAAAAGTGTAAAAGTCCAGTTTACTGGTGGTACTCATTTAAATACGGGAGAAACAATAATAAAAACATCAAAATAAAATTCGTTAATAGTTTAAGTTGATATATAATGTGTGTGTATGTATGTGTGTGTGTGTGTGTGAGTGTGTGAGTGTTCGTTTGCTTGCTTATGACATATATTTGTTATGTTTTTTTCTTCTTCAGGAAATTGGAGAAAGAGTGAGAGACCGAGAGAAAAAATGAGAAAGTTGTAAAGATTTTCTATTTTTCTTTAGTGAATTAACGCGAGAATTTAATCGAAATTACTTTTTTTAACAACCACAAATACGTGTGTTTTCTACCCTGAAGGAAACATGTGGACAAGTGTACCCAAGTCACCAGTTTTGTCGACTATTTTGGTGACTGATATGTAGACATCGTCAACAGAGTTGTCAACACGTTTTTGTTTGATGAGCAGAGAAATTTCTGAGAGCACGCTTATGCCTCTTCATTTTTTAATTGCGTTTATTTGTTCTATGGTGAACCTTTAATCATTTATTTTAACTAAAACTGTAGGGATAAATGTATATCAAAAATTGTTTACATGGTCCCATTAGAACGACCTCTTCATTAGTGGGTTTTCAATGATAAGTCCATCTTAAATTTCAATAGAAAGAAGTATTGTGTAGAGTATGTCAATAATACTGGTGACAATGTCTACAGGGAAGTACTAGTTCTACGGTCGTCATATGGTCCCATTGGAACTAGTTCGTCACTAGTTCCAACGTCAGTAGTGGATTTTCAATGACAAGTGCATGTTAAATGTCAACAGAAAAAAGCATTGCCTGGGGTATAAGTTGTCACTAGTACTGGTGACTTTGTCAATAGTGAATCACTAGTGACATTTCCTTCAGGGTATATCGACGTGTGTATTAATGCGGGTGATACACACATGAATATTTATCTTAAATTTTTGTGTTTGTGTGTTGTTTATTTAAAAAATACTATCAGAAGCATTCCTCCTGTAATGAAATATATCAAAATAATTTTGATTTTCGAAAAAAAATTCAAGTTGTGTAATGTAGTGTGGCATTGTTATTGTCAATTTATATTGTATTAGTTGTGACTGTCAAGTGAACATTGTGCAGTTTTGTGCTAAAAAAAGAAAACAAAGAAATTTCACAATATTTGCCGATGGGAAATGGTGTGTGCGAAAAAATGGAACAAATTAATTTTATATGTTATTAGAAATGTATCGTTCAATACCGACTTTGTGTACACGAAATTTTATGTGAAAAAGTGGAAAAACAGTTTTATAATTTAATTAATTGAAGTATGTATATCGCTGATTGCTGGCCTTATGAAATGAAAAAATGCAAAGACAAAAATATAAGCATTTTTTGGATTTACAAAAAAAAAAAAAAATAAATATATATATATAACAAGAAAATTTTACGGTAAAATTTTTTCCTTTGGCTTATTTTTTATATCTGTAATTTTTTTTATCAAAATGTGATCTACCGATTTTACTTGATTGCGCTTCTGTAGCCGATGCACCTTCATCAAATTTGCCGACCACGAATTGTATGCCTTTAGAAATTTTCCGACGAAAAATTGTACGTCTTTACACTTTAAAAACTACATAAAAAATGAAATTGACGTAAAATTGACGTTGTTGATCACACAAATGCAAAGATTGAAGCGAAATATTTAATTTTTATGATTTGACAGGGGTTTTATTTAATCTGATGGTTTTCAGGAATTAAAACTAGACAACATTTTTTTTTAAGAAAATAATGTCAATTAAAAATTTGGCAAGATTTGCTGTTTATGAAAATTATATTTAGCATAATTAACAATTCTATTAATTTTTTTTATAGAAACGTATAACAAAATGCAAGTAAGATTCGATATTAAAGTTAAATTTAAAGTTTTCAGAGAAATTAGTTGCAGTCGCATGCTAACGGAATTTTTGCCGCAAGTCTCGTTCATTGTTGGTTTCAATAGGACAATAGCAATCCCTCACACAGTTTGGACAATGATGGGGATTTTGAGACACCAATTTTCAGTTTAAGTGAGTTTTTGTCTTGGAGATTTTAACTGGCCGTACACAGATCACCAGATCTAAGAACAGTAGATTTATGACTTTGCACTTTTCGAGATCCCACTTTTATCGCAACAAACCACGAACCCTGAAAGTCTTGAAAGGGAAAATTTAGGAAGAAATCACGAATTCTGAGCCAAATATTTTTCGAGCAACAATTCAATATTCCGTAAGACGAGCACAACTATGGTTCAACGCGGTAGGTGGAAATTTGATCGGTATATTTTTCTCTAGCTAATGTCATAGATTTTACACTTTGAAATAAACTTTTTGTGAAAATAGAGCCCTTTTTTCCATTTGTGACAAAATGGCAGCCAGTTCAAATTATGACATTACTTTGCGCCACCTTGCAGTTAAATAAAAATAATGAATTTAGATTAAATATTTTAGTGATTTTGATGATTTTCCCACCAAATTTTACGTCTTTTCCTCTAAATTATCTGGCAATCATGGTCTAACAAACTGAAGAATCATTCATTTGGTTTGTTTGTTAAATGTTCTGCTGTGTTGCAGCAGCAATTTTAGTATGTGTAGATTGAAATCCGATTTAGAAAGTGAATTTTTTCCTGAATCAAAAGTGAAAAAATCTCGAGCAAAACAAACCAACAACAAAATGCCATAAATTATGTGCTTGCAGTGTATTTGAAGAGATTTTATTGTTAATAGACCAGGTGCTTGTTTGGTCTCGTTTTATTATTATTTTTTATATATTGTTGTATTTTGCTTTCGTTAGTTATTTTTTTTTTGTGTGGAGGAAATGGCTAAAAGCTTATTTGATGAAGTGTTTAGGATTAGAGCTGCTGTAGTTTGAAATTCAAATTGAGGATAAGTGGCTTATAATTGAAAAGGATCTTGAAGTAAATATAAAATGTAAAATTATTGCATGAAAAAATAAATGGAATTGCTTTAAAACTTGAACTTTTTAATTAATCGCACTATAGTAACAGCTTATGTACTCAACAAATCAATGTTGAATACTAATTGGAAAGTGCTTTTCAAATTGCTGAAAGTTTTCATTCTTAAAAATCATTAAAAAATTATTTCCTAATTGAACGAATGACATTTTTTAATCATGATTGAGTTCTTTATTTTTTATACTTTGTGGGAAGTTAAAAATGTTACCAATTAATGTGAAATTCATTAAAAAAAATTAGTAAAAGTGAGGCTATACAAATTGGGGAAAAATTATTTATTCAATTATATTTCGTCTATTATATTAAAGTCCTGTCTAATAAAATAATTTTGAAAGTGTATTCAACTAGTATCAAGTTGAAAATGGTATCAAAATATATTTCCGAACCTGCCGCATTTACAATATTCGAAATTTAAAAATAAATATTGCACCAAGCAGTTTAAACATATTAGTTCAAAATAAAAATCATAAAAATATCGTAAATCAACAGACCCTTTAAGGAAAATAATGTGGTTGACAACTTTTAAAACGGATTGGTGTTCGTTTATAAATTCGCATTGTCATTCTCAAATCAACTCATGCTTGAATTTTTGGTATAGTCAGTTGCAACTGACAAAAACTATAAATATTCACAACTGCTTTTTGGTAGTTTCGTTTTTGTACGTTACGGTCAACTTCTATATAAAGTGCAGAAAAATGGAAATATCGTAAGTAGAAAAATGTATTGTGCTTAATATTATAGTTTCTCAGCATTTAATATATTTACAGAGCTTTGAAAATCACAAGGAAAGCCCAATTTGAGAGACTTGTTCAGGTAATGGAAAAAAAATCCGAGATTGCTTGTGGGAAAACAAAATTTTGGCATGACCAAAAATCTTTGCATAGATTTATGGGAAGACTTTTCGGTGTAACTAAATCGCTTGGGACCACCGACTAAAATTTCCCCAAGATGGCAATATTGTACTGTTTCAAACTCATTAATAAATTTTCAAACACTACTGTTGTTATAATCAATAACTTATCCATCCCTGAAAAGCTTCATCATTAGAATCTCTAGCGTAACAAACGTATTGGCAAAAGTATTCAACCTATTTAATGTTTTGTAAATAAAAACTGCAATTTGTTAAAAAAAAAACAGATTTTGGGGGAAATGAATCTAGAAAATTTATGGTTGCAAGTCTAATCATGTACTTCAGAGAGCAAATAGATAATTTAGTTAAAAAAATAAAGTTATGGGAAATATACTAGTAGAGCGAAAGAGAGAGAGAGGGAGGGGAAGAGTGTGTGTTACGGTTGTAATACCATTTTCAGATTTAGTACATTATTATTATCTTTAAATTTAATTTTTTAATCAAAAATTTTTCCTATTCCCAATTTCTAATGCACCCAACAAAACTTTGAGTCACCGCAATATATTTTTTAGTCAAGCAAAAATAGCAATGAAGAATCACTATTCCCATATACACATACAGGTGCCTTAAAATTCGATGTAAACTTTGCGCTTTTATTGCAATGTTTGCTGGGTCATTGCAGTCATATGCTGTTCACAAGCCTTCATAAATTATGAGACTTTTCTTGAAGATGTATGACTTGTTTTAGTATAAGAGTTGTTGTAATATTAATGTATATGATGTTTTTGTTATGATACATATGCACATACATATTTATTTATATACTCGTATATATGAGTAGTCTGCTATGGATCCTTTTTTTTGCTTCTGCATACAAAATTTATGGCCTTTAAAGCCTTTCTGGTATGAAATATTTTTTTTCTTATATTTTTACTCTTACAAATATTTCTATTTTTAACAGAAAAACATTTAGAAAAACATTAGTAATAATGGTTTTTGTTTTTGTTTTAAGATTTTCTGCCTGCAATTCCTATTGTGAAATTTCGTCGTCTAGGATTTGCGAAAAGAAGAGAACGAAGGATGGAAAGGAGAGACATGGAGTGGGCCATAGTGAAAAAGAAACATTGCGAAATTATCGTAAATCATGAGACAAATGGATTATGAAATATATATTATGAAAATAATGCTATTGAGCAACATATTTAATATTTAAGTACTTAATAATAGTTCCATAAGAAAAAAATTAAAATAATATTAGAAAAGCAGTAGGAAAGTAGAAACAACTTTATTAAAATTTCTCTAATGCAAGGGATCTTGAATAAAATAAATTCAAAGGCATAATTTTATATTTCTGATAAGAGATATACTATTCAAGGCTCGAAAGATTTGGAGAAATAAATTGGCGAAAAGTTATAAAAACATTAAAAAATTTTTCATGTTTTATTAAATGTCGTTTAAACTGAATTCCTTTCGCTTCTTACTTCATTTTATAATATTTTATTATATATTTTTTTTTGGTAAATTCTAAATAGTTCTGTCAAATTTATTTATTTTAATTTCATTTTTAGACAAATATTCGTTTGTGCACCGATTATATAATTATAGATTTTTTTGGCTAATAAATAAGTCTCGTTTAGAAATTTTTATATTTTTTAGAATGTATTTTTATTTTCGGCAAATTTTTAATTTTTGGTGCGAAATTGGTTTTTAAGCTTTATTTTTCGTTTTATTTTGAATATGACATTTGGTCACGCTACAAAACGTTATTGATTTTTTTAGTTTTGTTTTTTAAATTTCATTTTGTTTTGTTTGTTACAGTTTTTTGGTTTCTCAAGGATATTTTACTAGTAATTTTTGAAAATTTTAAGGCTAATCTACGAGAAATTTTTAAAAAATTTTGAATTTTTGGTTTAGCCATTTTTTTGTGTGCAATTTTGGTGTCTGTGATTATTAAATTCTTTCCAATATTTTTTTTAATGAAGTAAAATGTTTTTTGCAGTTTCAGCGATATTTGGTGAATATTCGCTTTGTCGAGATTTTTAAACTTTTGTTGCATTCTTGCGTTCTATTAAATTTCTTACAATTATAAAATTTTTCTTAAAAATAAGAACCAGACAAATTTGAAAAAAGGACTTAAAACATTTAACGGCATTTTCTTCGTGGAGTCGCAGTTAGTTTTGGTCGATTTGGATGATTTTCAATAAAAAAAAAAAAACTAGAGAATTGATCTCGCCAAGTACAAGCTCAGAAGTACTTTGTGGAGGATCAAGAATTTTTTGTTGTAGATTATTTTTATATAAAATTGTGAATTTTATTGTTGATATTTTTAAAAGAGCTAATAAAGCTTTAAAATATTAAATAAAAGACTTTACTTGAATATCCTTCAGAATGAATGATTATTAATATTTTATATTTAGATTTAGAGATTATAGTTTAAGGATTCCATTATGTGTATATATAAATATAAATATATATATTGTTTTATTTTTCTTAAACCTAAAGTTTTCTGTGTAAAGCAAAGGCAAACATAAGACCATCGTATTGCATTTTAATGCAGTTTTATTGTTTTGAATATTAAAACGGAAATTAAATAAGCTTTTTCTCAATAAGAAAAACAAAACATTAAGAGAAATACAATAACAAAAAATGTAGAATAGAAAAAATTTCGAAGAGGAGGAGGGAACTGGCTTAAAGAATATCAGGAAAAAAATATTAATCAGGAACTATAAGTTAAAGTACAAGACAAGAATTTAAAACTATGGTTAAACAAATTTTTCCAAGCCAAAAAAAAAAAAATCAGACAACATCTTTATAAGAAGTAACTTTTGGCTTAAGGCGAATATTTGGTCAACTAAATGTAAATTTTTGTTTTCATATCAAACAACTTCTGAGAGTGAAGACAGTCATTTGTTTCCGGAAGGGATCATTTGTATCTTGTAATGTCACTGGAACTCCTTTCTTGAGTAGTTTTTCATTATACTGTATTCCGGAAGAAGAAATTGATCCTTAGCGTCAGCTTAATTTGTTCAACAAACCTGTGTCTAGTCAATCTTAATAGAGCAGTCTAGGCTCATTGTGAATCCTTTGTCCAATGCTAATTAACATTTAGGTTTAGCATTGCTGATAACTTTTACCTCCTTTCAATAGTTATTTAAATTATCCTTATGGCGCTGAAAAATCTTTATTTGTCCCAAGTCTTCAACAAAACTTTTGTTTATGATACAAACTCTATCATGAATCTGTTACAATCCAGTGGGTGATGAAAAGCAACAGTTAAATTTTTACAAAACTTTTTTTCAAAATGTTTTGATTTTAAAGACCTTCTATCATCCTCTTTGGCCGCTTTTCCAAATTCTACAGAATATTATTAAACTTTAAACATTATGGCAATACAAAAACAAAGTCCAAGTCATTGCACTTTTTTAAATAAAAAAAAGTTGCCAACAAAAAGTACCAACAAATCTCATCATTATCCTTTTAATAGTTGCTTACGTCTGGGTGAATGTAAAACTTAAAGGGAAATGAATTCTAAAAAAATTAAAATAAAAAACAAAAAAAAAAATAATAATAATAAAATAAAGAAAAACTTAGCAAACATTGATATTCCATGATTGACTGAACAGCGAAGTTGGCAATAGTCTTGATGCCACATAAGGAAAACGTCTTCTTTCATTTTTATGGCAAAAATGGCATAAAAAGTCATACAAATATGCCAAATGAAACGAGAGCATGGTAGGGATTATTATTATGGGAATGTTTGTAAAACAGTTTCATTACATGCCAATTTATATACATATGCACATACATATATCTCCTTTAAAACTATGTTTATAAGAATTTTTTTAAGTAATCTGGCTTTGATATTAAGCCAAAAAACAAAATTGGATCATTCCTTAAGAAATCTTAACTTATCAGTAAATTGATTAAGAACATTCTAAGGAATTAAATAATTCCATCATTACATTAAAGAAAAAGGAGTTAACAAGTCAGCCATGACAGACATGCAGAGATTGCTATCCTTTGGATTACTACCAATGTCATTGTAAGAAGTCCTTTTTTACGATGACTATTCACTGAATCGAAAATTATGTCGCTCATGCGATATTTTCTATGTCATAAAATTCCTTTCATACAGAGTATTATGATTTTACTTACGATTGGAGATGGAATTTCTAAAAATTCCTTAGAACAGTTTATTTTTTTTTAACAATATGAACATTAAATTGATTATGTATTTTGTTTAGAAATTTTATTGATTCCCTTCGTCTTGTGCCTAAATATGATTGACAAGTTTTATTTTTAACGCGTAGTATATCCAGCACATTTGTAAGGGAAACGAATGAGTTAAAAATAAATTGCGTCTCGCCCTTTTAGTTAATTTGCCCTGAGAGCAATTAAATTCAAAAATATATGTTTAACGAACTCTAAAGGCGAATTGAAGAAAAAGGACATTTCTGATTTGATTATTTTAAAAATAAACAGTATAACGTTGGATATGGACACACAGCCATCATTCGCATAATTAGAGAGTTTTTTTCAGGTGGCTGGAACCCTTTAACGGTGAGAAGCATTGTGTCCATAGATGAGGCGATCATCATTAGCGTATCAATAGAAATATTCAAAAAGATGAAAAATGTGTCATAGATTGAAAATTTTATATCTCAAAAAAAAAAAAAAAAAAAAAAAATATTCATCAAATTCGTTATTCGAGATATTCTCCAAAATTACCATTTCAATATTATATTGTTTGTTGTTGGCTTAGCTAGGTATATGCCTGCATTCAATCATGATTTGGCTAAAGGGTACTGATGATTTGGTTAGCGCCAATGAAATGCAGGCATATACCTAGCTAAGCCAACAACAAACAATATAATATTAAAAAAAAAAAAAAAATCAAGGGATGTTGTTAATTGCAAACAGAAAGGAAACTGCCCGCCACTACTAAGAATTATTAAGGATTGCATTATATATTTTGTTGCATTTTCCGTTACTTTCATATAGAATGTAGGTCTTAGTGTTAGGATTACTTCAAAGCAGTTGTAAACGAACAATTTTATATATATGTCTTTGTAGTTATAGCATATGACTATTAGTCGCAGAGCGATATTTTCATCGACTTCGCTGAATATTCTATTCTATTAGCCTTCTTAAAAAACAGATTTAAAGACTAATTAAAGTGAGTTTACATAAATTTGAATGTGCAACCTCCCTATTGCACCAACACTGTGATTTAAATTCTATATATGGTACCCTATAAATTCCTACACTTATTTCAAATTATATTTACGAGCACATATATCCATACAAGTGTGAACCTGCATGCATGTATAAGACTTCCTTCCTACACACATCCACGAAAGAAAATCTGCCACACGTAAAATTAAAGTAGAAATAAATTGTAATAAAGTAATAAAAATGAATCACATTAAAAATGCGAAAACACAAAAGTCTTAAAACACAAAATGCATAAATATTTATACTAATATTTTCTTTTCTTTTTATTTTTTTTTATAAATATTTTAAAAATCGATGGAGGTAAGAGAGAAAATAAATTTAAAAAGCAGATGGCAATTCAAACATTTTAATTATGAAATTAAGAAATTAAATACAAAAAGGAAAACCAAAAATGGCCAACATTAATTTTGGTAAAAAGTGCAGAGAGCTAGTACTTGCATCATGTGGTACTATGGGTCGAAATACATGGAGCAAATATTTTTGCAAATGTTTACTTTTTTCAGCATAATGCAGATAGATTAAAAATCGATGAATATGAAACGAAAATGAGAACAACTTTGTACTACTAACAGATCTTAGTCTCAACATTCTTATGACTTCTTTAGAAGAGAAGAGTTTCTGGTGCAATAGCCAAAATTTAAGGATTTGTTTCTTAAAGTCGTGCCACTACCTGCTTTCTATTAGGATTTCTCAAAAATTCTCAATCTTTTACTGTTGTTAATTCGCTTATGAGTATTACAATAAATATTTATTTCTTAAATGTGTGGCACTGGTGACTTTTTTAGTCTTAACGGTCATAATTCAGAGAAATGGATTAAGTTTAAATAAAAAAGTTAGAAAAGTAGAATGTCAGCATATGGCGAACAGTTAATAAAATATTGATTGGGGTAGCCCTTTATCTGTACACTGTTATTTACTGTAGAGAGTACGAGCACATTTTTCGTGACGATCAAGAAGCATTCAAGTTCCTCTCTTCTTTATACCGCCTATATTCAAATAAAATAGTATACAATCCTCGTGTGTGGGGTTTCCCTTCAAAGTCTGTAATGGAATCGATAGCCTATCACTAATTAGAAAAGACTGGGGCCATTTTGCTTATGGTCTCTAATGACTAATGAAGTTTCGATCAAAGGGGCAATCGAAATTAATGCAACTTTAATATGATAAAACAAAAAATAATTGAGAAAAAATTCTAAGTCAATATCGCTTATTGTACCAAGAAAATTTCCGTATTTAAATTTAAAGGCCTCATTAGTCTTGACTTTTACTTTCTGTTTCGTTCTGTGCCGTTCTGCTTTTAAATTTTTGTAGTTAGAAGTTCCGTAAAAACGTATCAGCTGTTTCTGACAACAAAGAATAAAATTAAAACCGCGCGCAATTGTAAAGTAATTTAAAGTAAATTATAATAAATATAAACGTGCAAAATGGACAATAGCTACTCAGATTCGGATATTGATGACGTGTTTGTAGCAACAAGCTTTTTAAACTTGTGCAAAATGTACAACAATATAAAAATGAGGAAAACTCAACGCCACCGAAGATGGTACGCCCGACCTATCAATAGGGATTGGTCATCATCTGGCTATCATCGAAAAGTTTTTCAAAAAATTAAGGATATTGATGACGAACATTTCTTTCTTCATACCCGAATGACTAATAATGTGTATGAGCTATTGTTATCAATAGTTAAGAGTTCTCTAAGAAAGTCTGGACAACGCATATTACCCGATGAGAGGCTTTCTATAACACTACTGTAAGTTTTACATCAAATAAAATTTAATTACATAAGCACATATGTATGTCTTACAGGTATTTAGGACATGGAGGTTCCATTCAGTCGATTGCTTGGAGCCACAAATTGGGTAAAACTACAGTTCGAAACATCATACTGGAGACGTGTGATGTATTGTGGCGTTTGCTATCTCCTATTTATGTAAGTGAACCGACAATCGCTCAATACGTTGATATCGAAAAAGAATTCCAACATATATGGGATATTCCAAATTGCGTGGGAGCAATTGATGGCAAGCACATAGCTTTGAAATGTCCTCCGAATTCAGGATCCATGTTCTTCAATTACAAGAAATTTTTTAGCATTGTACTGATGGGTGCTTGTGATGCTAATTACACATTCATCGCTGCAAGCGTAGGAAGCTATGGTTGTCAAAGTGATGGTGGTAATTTAGAAACAAATATTTGTATAAGAATTCTTATACAAAAGTTTGTGTAAGACTTCAAAAACTAACTAACAAATGTTGATTTTCTATTTGAAGGAATTTTTCGTACATGTCCTTTTGGACAATCAATCGCGAACAAAACAGTCCCTGTGCCACGACCGAAGCCATTATCATTATTATCTTCCGCCTCGTTTCCTCATTTTTTGTGGGTGATGCAGCTTTTCCCCTAAGGCGCGAAGGGTAATAGAAAATACCTTTGGTATTTTAGCTGCTCGTTGGAGAGTACTTTTAACTACTCTAGAATGGTCACCGGACAACTGTGAGGCCATTGTATTAGCATGCATAGCTCTGCACAATTTCATTATGCTAAACGACCAGAAACGCTGGTATTGTCCAGCAAATTTTATAGACCGTGAAGCAAATGGCACTGTACATGAAGGAGAATGGCGTGCGGAAATTGGTGCAAATGGTAGTCGTCCACTAAGATCAATTACAACACAGCTACGTAGGTCTTCAGATACTGCTGTCCATTTGAGAGATAAACTGGCAAATTATTTTTGCAATGAAGACGCTATAAACAATCAAAATATAGATCTGTAGATCAATATTAATTAAACCAAATATTAATTAAAACTATTTATTTTATATGTTTTTAAACAATATGAAATAAATATGAATATTTATTTACTTTAAACAAATTTATTCCAATAAATTCTTATTACTAATTGTAAAATTGTTTGGCCCGATCGGCTTGGTTCCCTGAAACAAGCAGCTGTTTCTTGCTGTCACTTAGAACTCTAAGTAAAATTCAGTTTTCAGCAGAATAGTCCGGAACGGAACAGAACGGCAAAGTAAAAACTAATCATATACACACATTCTCCATTTAACAGAAAACAATCAGCTGATTCGGAACAGAACAGAAAGTAAAGACTAATTGTACCTTAAATGTCTAAAAAGTTTTTTCATTCGGAACATACCCGTAACCCCCTTTAGCGTATAAGTGATATAAGCACCAAGTAAATATACAAGGGGCAAAATATTCATCATACGTACAACACCACCCATATGCAAATTAGTCATTGTGTTTGCAACAGTATTCTTTCATAAAACAATTATAATGCATCATATACTGATGGCGTGGAAAGGCAACCGGAATATATTTTTATTAAAATGTTTATTCGTACTAATTTAATTTTTTTTACTTCTGCAAAAGTGTTTATATAAGTTTTACAAATGATAAATTTTTATAAAAAAATATTATTTAAAATGTTTATAGTGGAAATTTAAATAAATAAAATAATTGCAATAAAAATGTATGGCCTACCTGTTGACTGTTCAATGACTGGGTGTTTTGCATGACTTTATCTAAAATATGCAAAATTATCTCTGCCGCCATTTCACGTTCCAGTTGAGTGCCTTTCAATTGCAAATAATTATCGAGCTGTAAAAAAGGAATATAATAAATAAATGCAAATTCAATATAAATTTAAATGATAGTCTAGTCATACATTTTTGTAGTTAATTAAAATGAAGCGATTTATTTGTATATTTAAATTTGATACACATTTAAATAAATTAACTTTTTGTAGAAAAGTTATATAAACAAAAATTATTGGGTACTAAACATTAACCAACATATTAAAAGTTATTCAAAACCGGAAAAATATCTGTGAAAAAGGTTACAAATTATGAATTTCTCATACTTAGCGCTCGACATAATTTTATAAAAAATCAATTTTACAAAAGACTTCAATAATTGGTGAAGGGTGAACAGGATTCAGATTAGCCGATTATTTTTTTTTTACATTTACTTTGTTTTATACTTCATACCGTCCCACTATTTTGTCTGTTTATTTTTCTTTTCCTTCCAAATTTTTAAAGTTTATTCTGTCTTGAAAGTATTTTTTTTATAGAATTTTGTTTTTTTTCTTGTTAAAACGAAAAATTTTTCTTGCAATAATTCTTTTGGGACTTTAACGAGATTTGTCTGTTAGTTTGTGATATAAATTATTTTTGAAATGTTGTCTAGCATTTTAGCTGTTGCTGGAAAACTTTTATTTACAACCTTAGAAAAATGTCACAATTTGTATTTTCATAAGTTTTTATGGCAAATGAATGGTACAGGTAAATCCAAGTTTCATTTAAGCAGGTTTTAAATGTAAATCGTAAAATATGCTAAATACAAGCAATTTAAAGCTTTAATTCCTCAGTTCAGAAAAAGTTAATTAAATAAATCAAAAAATCTCACCTCGTGCAGCAAATCAATTAAAAAGCCAGCTTCACCTGGCAAAAAAAGTTTATATCTCTTGAATGTGTAATCCAAACATGACTTCAACAATGTCGAGGTAGTAGTCTGTTGAAATCCCGATATCAAAGCACGAAATTTATTATATATCATTAACAGCTGATCCCTTAGGCAGTTGCTGAAATCAGGAGGCAACCACGTAGAATTGCCTTCATCTCTTTTCTCGCAAGTGCGACGCGAAAAGCCTTCAAAGCCTCTAGGACAATCGGATATGACCGCCATACCACCCGGAGCACTAGTGGGCCAGTGAACACCGTAAGCCACTTCTGAGTGACAAACATGGACGGCGTTTCGATCTATCACGGTGATATAAACACTTTTTGAAACTGGTTTCACTGCATTTGATACTAAGCAAGAATACTCCGCCGACTTTTGTATATTATTGATTTTGAGTATGCTACCATCTGGATATAGATCCTCCCACATCACAGTTTTCGGATCCGATTGAAATAGATTGCCATTACGAGTCCAGCTATAGCCCAATTGGGCGTATCTTTTAATGTCGTCATTGCCTGGGGACAGGCAACGAACTCTCAGGGAATCACCTTTATGGAGTGTAACGCTGGCTGGATCAACTCGAAGGCGAGGGGGCGACTTAATGTGCACGTGCAGTGAACGGCACTGTTCAACGCTCCAATCAGTGACCTGAAAAACAAATAAAAAAGTCTTTATTATAGGAATTTCTGACAATCAATAAATTTTTTGTATGAATATTTACTCAAGACCGACTCTTAAATAAAGCCATAAATAAATTGGAGTATACGAGTATTATAACCAAGAAGATTTTGAACGCAGGTTATTTAAAAATACCTTTGTCATGCAAGTTCCATCATCACATTAGATGGAGTGCAAACTACGAGGAGCAATGTATAGTTTGGCATTTCGATAAATTGAAAGAGCAGGGAGTTACAGCCCACCACATAGTCGGCGTCAAACTTTTTGTTTAGAGTAAGTTTCTTATTTCTAGTTATTTGTAATATCTTGGGATCTAATTTTAAATGTTTAATGAAGATTTATTAAGCTAAGAGCGGATTCAAAATAATCTTTTATAAAAGATAATCTTTTTAAGTGTAAAAATATCATAAAGCTTCTTGGTTGAAATACTCGTGTACCTCCTTCAATGTTGTTTGAAAATTTTTAAAAAGGAACCTTTTGCGTATAGCAAAAGGTACTATTTTAAGGAGAGTTTTTTAAGAGACTTCACAAAATTATTTTCTCGATGGCTATTATTTCCTGGAAATGTTCGAAATAAGTATTTAAATTAATTAATTCTATGTATAAATCGTACTCTTTTAAGACTTGAATATCTTCATAAGCAAAAGTTTATTTTTTCAAAATGAGTTGCAAAAAGTACTTTTTTCTGAAAAATGCATTTTTCAAAAGGTAAATAATTTTTATTGTAAAAGAAACTATTTTATAAATTTGCTTTTTTTAGAAGGAGCTTTTTCTAAAAGGCAATTCTTTCAGGAGGTATTTTTTGAAAGAAGGTATTTTTTCAAATGAAACTTTTTCAGAAGTTATTCTTTTCAAAGTACATTTTTCGAAACATGTTTTTGTGCGAGAGGTACCTCTTTAAAAATATTTTTTTCAAATGGTTTTTTTTTTTAATTTTTTTTCACAAATTTAATTTTTTCAAAAAATATCTTTTTACGATTTTTTAATAGGCACTTTTGCAAAAGGCACTTTTTGCGAAGAATATTTTTTGCCAAAGATACTATTTTTAAAAGGTACTTTCTAAAGAAAATACTATAATCATCAAGTATTACTTAAAAATATACGTTGTCCAAAGGATAGATATCTTTTCCAAAATGTACATTTTTAAAAAGTTGCTTTTTCAAGATGTACTTCTTTAAAAGGTACTTTTTCAATAAGTACTTTTTGCAAAAGATCCTTTTTTCGTAAGGCACATATTTTAATATATTTCTTTATCAATAGGTATTTTTACAGAAAGTACTTTTTATAAAAAAAAATTATTTCCAAAGGATTCATTTTTTAAATAATAGCTTTTAAAGATTATTCACAATTTAGGCTGATTTATGGAAAACTAAAACATTTAAATTTTCATTTTATTTCAAATTAAAATGCAATTGCATTATAATTGCAATTTAATCTACTAACTTTTCGTTGAGCGAGTAACATAATTGAAGTTCTTTGTTTTATTATTTTTCATAAAATTGTTGGGAAAAATTATAAATGAAAACCTTTTAAAATAGTCGAGGAGAATCATTTTGTCAGGCTACTGTCACAATAATTAAATGATTTAATTTAGGATTTCACAATTAACTCCCAGCAACGAGAAAAAGTACGTGACATTAAAACTTAAATCAAATAATTAACAGCGAATTGTGTTCACAGTCAAAACACGCACATTCACTCGTATGATTTCACAATTTCAGCTAAAGGGTGATTTTGAAGGGTCTGCATTAAATGTATTGAATTATCAAGATTTTCAGTATAATTTTTGGAATTTTGTGTTTGTTTTTATTATAAACAGTGATATTGCGTTGCGTTTTAAAAATAAGAAATTTATTTGGACAAGTATTTTAATTTTTTTTTTGGGTAATTAAGTGTAATTTTTTTTTAAATTATGTGAAAAGGGTTGGTAGCTTGTGTTTTTCAAATAAAATTTCTGCAAAGACCGATAAACAATGAAAATTCCAACACAAAAAGTTACAACAATTCAAATGACCATTTTAACACATCCGCATCCTCTTGCGTGCATGTTCGTGCTTGTTTTTATTTTATTTACTACGTCAATACAATTTCCTTTTTCACTGTTTATTTTTCTCTTTCCATTCGTAATGAATATAACAACTACATTTAATAACGTATCGCTGATAAAAGTTTTTTTTTTTTGCCAAAACTGTGAACGTATAAATTGCGAAGACATTTTATGGCTGGCAAAGGCATCGACAGAATGACAGACCATTGGATGCATGAGGTAACGAGTCGTTTAGCGATAGGAAAGAATGACAATTTTATTAAGTATTCATTGTGCTGACAATAATTTCGTTATAAATTCGCTTTTATGAAATGTGCTCGCACATACGACCACAAAACATTTAAGAACATTTTATAGTCAGTGATTTTTATATTTAACACACAGACACATAATAAAATTTTCAGACGCTCTTACGCATGTTGAAAGTAACACAAGTTAATTGTATTTCTATTTCAATCTGTCTGTTTGTTGGTTGCTGTCGATTAATGAGACGAACTCATTTAACTTAAACTTGATGTTGACTTAAAGGATGATTTATAGCCTTAAGCGGAAACGGAAATATATCGATGTAAATGAAGAAGTACAATTTTGGCTTTCAATAATAATTATATTTATATAAAATACTTGCCTAATAAATACAAAAATCTTGAAAAATGCTTAAAGTTTGTTACTTTAACCCAAGAGTATTTAAGAAAAATTATCTCCAAAAAATGTTTTTATGATGTTAAGAAATGATAGCAAAAATTACTTTAACGCAGAACAATAAAAAATAAATCGAGTTAGAAATATGACTGATTCTAAAAATACAACTGGAACGAATTACGAGCCTTTTATTCCAAGATATAAAATATTTTAGTGTCACATTCACTGAATTAGATGAAATCCTTCGTAAGTTATAAACTGTTAAATTAGAATATTTATGCCGACAAATGATGAATAATTGTGAGCAGAATGACAGCATTTTTTAATATAGTAAATAAAGCTACTTGCCGCTTAAAAAACTTATTTTGTTTACTTATATGTATATGGTATTGGACAACTTGAATTTTTATAACTCAATTTCCTTTTGAAACTCTCTTATTATTATTCCGCTTCCTTCAATTTATGTATTTTTTCTTCAATAAACTGTATATTGCTGCTGCTTGTAAACAAACATTAGTTTTCGAGCAGAGTTATTAATACAAAATGATGTAATTTTTTTATGGTTTAGGACTAAATGGATTTCAGTGAATGGGTAATAAGTAGAAAAGTAAAAAGAAATGATGTTTTAATATGCCATCCGAAAATGATTCAAGTATCCAGAGAAAAACAAAAATACAGAGAATTGGAAGCATTACATAACATTAAACTAGTTCATGTAAAAAATGTCTTTCAGTATTATCGTTGCTTTAAAGGGTTTCTGCTCATTTTTTACCTTTAAATTTGACGAATCGGTCATATGGAGGCCAAAGGATTTAATCACCATCTCCATGTTAATCGCTGGGTTACTAAAGAACAGCTTCTGATAACTTTTTTAAAGCACCAAGTCCCTTGACAGCCACTTTGCAAATAATTTTTAATACTTTACGAATAATTCAAATTCAAATTGCACTAAAAGCAAATTATTGTCCAAATTGTGATCCAGTCAACTAATTTGCATTAAAAATTGCGCTAGACGATCTCGTCATTTTGTACAAAATGCGTCGATCATCCCAATTGCGTTACGATTTGAATTTTAATTGGCCGTATATGTGTTATATATTTATAGTTCTAGACAAAATTATTTATGTGTAATGGAAAAATAGTTAAAATTAATACTACAGAACAGACGTGCTAAAGAGCATTAAAAGTGACATTGAACAGAAGACTTTATAGGAGCCGGATTAGGTGTATCATTCAACATTATCACTAGAAATCCAATTATTTATTTCTGTGATCTACATACAGATCTTCCTTTATATGATACTGTTCCGAGTCCCAGAATCTGCATTGTATTGTTATTGTAAACAATTTTTTGCAACAATATTGGCATGACAATTTCGAATGGCCTCTTTCGAATAAAACTAGTGAAAACCTATAAATTCCTCCATATTAATGCATGAAAATGTGTAGTGAAAAAAGCTCCTAAGGAAGTTAATAAAATGCAGATATTGTGATCCAGAAAATAGCCAACAGACTGGCTGAGTGTAAAACACATTTATATAGCGAACAGCTTAGTATAAGAACTGACGTCCGCTTGCAACCGCCCCAACTAGGAGAACAGACGCTGCAGACGTCTTTTACAATTCGCCGATGTTTCACGGGTGTCAGGAACATCGTGTAGGTTTGTGAGTCGATTTGAAATGTAATTGATAAGTATCACTCTGGATTCACCAAGTGTAACCAATCAGAAGTTTTGCCCCTTGCCAGAAAGTAGTGGATATGTATAAATAACTGCCTGTCAGAATCAATTTAAGGGTGAAAGCTGTGCAAAGAGAAAAAAATATTTTTTAACTTATGTTTGCCTAGTCCATGTTTTATGTGGAACGTATTATTACTCGTATATCTGTTTCCCAAATAAAGTAAATTTATATCATATTTTTTTCAAAGTCATATTGTTTTAGAAATTGATTTAGAATTTTAATCAAATTGTGTGTGCAAAGACAAGAGATCTTCCCTTAATATTAAGTTTCATCACCAAGTCTTCACTTTTATTTTGCCTACAATTGAACAAGGATATTCAACGAGTTTTGCTGTTAAAAGCTTTCAACATCTATCGTTTGTGCAACAAAAAAGTTAATAGATCAGCAGCCGTGGCAGTTTCTATACAAAAGCAAGACTATTATATATTTTTATACACTTAACAAACTCATACATTAATGAGCACATACGTACACAAGTGCCTACATGCATACGTACATATATAAATAAATACATACATACACACATATATTCCATACACGTAATTCTATTACAACTAATATTTACTACTGTTGTTGCTTTTACTTTATTTTTCTCATTTATTTCATAGAGGTTTTTGTAGTCCTTTCTATAGTTTGTTAATATTATTTTCTATCTATTATTGCAGCTTGAATAAATTTGCCAGTTGTCTACAAATGAAATAAGTTTAGAAGGAGACTTTTTGATGTTCATTAAACACAGGAAAATTAATTTCTTGAAAGTTATTAAATAATTCCAGAAAAAAAATCCTATTTCAAAACGGTTACATAGAAAAATATCCTGAAAGATGTTGTTAAAGAATAGTTTTCTTGTAACAAAAAAATTAAACAATGGGATCAAAAACAATGATGTGTGCAATGAGTCGTAAGAAGCACCTAGAACGATGTATGTGATAAGGAAGGTATTTGAAAAAGTGGGCGTGTCAGTGCCCACATTTCTCCATCGTAATAAAGTATTGCGGAACATTGGTGCTAATTTTTTCCTTCAGTTGAGTTATTGAAATTGAAAGAAAAAACCGAATATTGTTTTTACAAGTCCACTTTTTATTCACACTGTGTTGTTTTGTCACTGTCACAATTATTACTGAATTTTTCAATGGGCTGGCACAGTTCACTTTGAAATGTATAATGCGGCGTCCTCACTGAAACCCAATAAGTATCATAGAAATCACTTCTGCAGCTCTTTCTTAGTACCTTAATTTTGTTTTAATCTGCAGGGGCGTAGCACTGCCCACTTTTTTAATGTTAGATGATGATGAATGATGAATGATGAATTGCAAAGGATTAGCAGATTAGTAAAAGAAAAATTAGCTTCTTATAGGCGTGCGTGTCCAATTCCCTTATCATCAAAACAATTAAACTACAAGGAATTTCTAATATCTATTTATAATAAACAAAACACACACACAGTATGAGAATTCAATCATATATGAGTTGATAAAATACTCGAATATAATATAAGAAATTCATATGCAAAATAAATTTGTTTTTTGTACAGTTTGTATACAGAAATTCCAGAAATTCTAGGCCTACTATTATCATACAATTTTTAATTTTCATATATGATAGAATTCTCATATTGTATTTGAGGATTATTGTATAAACATAAGAGCTTGAATCCTTACAAGCCAAATGAAGTTCAATGATGATTTAGTTAGTACAAACAATTTATCGATATATGAACAACAAACAGAACATGAATATTGAAATTTTTAGTTGGGACTAGTGCCGTAATAATAAATTTCAATATTAAGTATTTAATAAACATGGTTAGTAACATTTTTTTGGTCTTATAAAATACAATCATTTTCATCCAAAGGAAGACCAATTTGTATAAAAGTGTTCTAAGCCCAATATGGTTTTATAGTTTTCTTATTTTCAAATACGATTTAATTTTATGAAATTTTTTATGTTGTTTGAAAGTTTTTGTATAAACAGTCGAGTTTTAACGATTTTTAAGCTTGATGGTCGACATCTGCTGATGAGTGGCTTTGCACCAACCAATAATAATCTCTACAACAAATAAAAATTTCTTGAAAAATATAAATTTTTCCGTATCAAATCCATATTTAGATAATTAATTTAATTGGTAAAGTTATCTACGTAATAGAAGCTGAATATACATAATTGCTTTATCGAAAGGTCCTTTTCCTTTCCTCTCCTCTTTGTAGTTCTAATTCTGTTCTTAAATGAAATGCTTATTCTTCCATTGTATTCCAAATTTTATTCGATTTCCGCATTTAATAAAAAGTACAATTTTTTGTAATAACGATTTATTGGAAAAGGAAATACCAAAAAATATTGACAATTTGAAACTAAATAGAGGACAAACTCCCTGTAACAAACGAACTAAATTGCTTCCGTGTGCATTTGTGATGATGATTGCAGACAACCAAAATTGCAACAAATTATGTGTTGTAATATTTTCAAGGAAAAAAAAAAAATATATTAGAGAAAGACGAAAAGAAAATATGAAGCAGATTTTGTATGAAAAACGGAAGACAATCAAAGGACTGTTCCCAGAATAAGATTTTGAGTTGAAATGACAAGTAAATATTTTCATAAAGCCACTTTGATTTCATATGGATAAGAAAAGCTTTTCCCAATTCACATTCGATGGCTTACAAACAACTGTGATTATACTTTCCTTTAAGAAAATTATATATAATAATATATCAGAGTCATTTTCATACCCTTCCCCCAGGCGAATTCATGCCAGGCAAACTCACCAGTACAATAAATAAAATGTCAACAAAAGCAGCATATGAATAGAAAGTAAAGGAAAATATTCAAAAGTAATCAAAACTAATGAACGATTTCTCCTCTTATAATTCCTCTCCTTATGTACCTTTTACTGAAGATGGAAGTGTAATAAAATGCAAGCTGCGTTCAAGAAGTGAGGAGACTTTTTATAATAAAAAGGTACTCCTCCTCAGATGTTATACATTTGTGCCAGGTAGGGATGCCAGTACCTTTATCTTCTTCCAGAAAATTCCAAAATCCCCTGATATGGAATGTTGGTACTTTGCCGGATTGAGGAATCTCGAAGAAATCTTATATTTGTTACATGATATTTCTAACGAACTTTGGTTATGTTATAGGAGATCATACATTCTGAGCAAAAAAACGTATTATATGAGTTTCAACGTAACTTGGTATCTTCCAAATGTTATTAGAATAAAATCTCGAAAATTCCAAGATTTTGAAGTCCCTAATTCTCGATTTCGAAAACCAGTCCCATTTGGTATCCCCAGTTTCAATACTCGACGCTCTTCAGATAAAAATTATCTTTACGACTTTATGTCTATAGTTTTATAAAAATCACAGAGGCTGAACCGAAATCGAATAATATGATATCTGAGGCATGATTGATGTTGTTGAAATTTTCTTTTTGACTTTGGCGTTATACGACAACAATTTTGAACACACATTAAAGTACATCTCTATCTCTACATATATAAAAATTACGTGTATGTTCGTGATCGCTAAACTCAAGAACTAGTGGACCGATTTTGACCAAACTTTATATACATGCTCTATGTGTCGTGAGGACTGTTTCTGTGTAGTGCGACAGATGGCCCAATATTTAGTTTTTTTTTGTGTTTTGCCCGACAGAGATTAGCGCGATAAGCCTATGCTGTGTTTCACTGAAGGCGTCGGGTCCTTAATCAGCGTGTAGTGGCGTTAAGTAGCCCGATACCGGTATTTGAACAATAATTGCTATGTGCACTAACCTTTCATTCTCTTCGAAATATCAATATGCCATGACTTTGCAATGAAACCAGACTTGCAGTGAAAATAAAATTTGAAGGCAAAACAGCGTTTGCCCGGGTCAGCTAGTTTTCCTATATTTTATTTCATAAATATTTTTCATTTCATTTAGTGTAAATATTCCGAATAATTTTATTATAATTATATTGAAATTCGACGGAAGTCTTAATAAAGAATGATGTTAGAGTTCCTTGTGGCCGCAAAACATTCAATCATTGCAACAAAAGAATGGTGTAGGGTTAATCTATAATTTTTTTTATTGTGATTTACTACGCAGGACATCATTTTAATACGAAGAAAGAACAGTTTTTTTTCAATGTTAAAAACTTTCATACAATATTAACGTCGTTATACCACTTTAAACATGGTTGCACCTTTGCCACTTTGTTGTTTTAATATAAATACAAGATATCCTGATTACGTCCTGATTATTTGTAATCGTTTCCACTCAGAAAGCGTGAGAAACTGAAAATAGTCATTATTTGAAGTAAAAAATAATCTAATTACTATTACGATTACTAATCATTATTTAAGAGATTTGTCCCCCTCGTGTTAAAAATATATTCGTGTTTCACCAAATTGTTGCATATTGTTCAAGTGACGTTGTAAATTTTTAGGGGAGAACTGCTGTTTTACTAAAAATAAATTTGTGTCAAATTCATTTATTTTAAAAGCATACACGTAATGTGCTTACTTTAGAAACTTGATCCAATTTCCAGAATTGGATTTCAAATTCTAATATTTTCAAACTTTAACAAGCGTGTCATTTACATGTTGAACATGTGTACATATACGAGTGTGTAAATAAAATTCATTTAGCAAATATTTATCTTTCATGCTGTTACGTCATCATAAAATAAGCCCAGTCAGAAACTAAACTGCGTCTTTCTCCCCCCTACAACTGGGGTTTTCTGTGAGTGAGGGGTTGTTAGCCTCATTGGTTCTATACACTCTGGTTTGTTTTAAATAAATAGATACAATTTGCCATACACTTTTTTGAGTGCTCCTTGCAACAAAATTTATCAATATAACTTTATTTATTTATTTTTATTTTTTGGTTGGTAGGAGTGCGATTACCTTTCAAGTCTTAAATGATAGATATTCATTTGAATTTTATTTTCATTTTATTTGCCTATTTATGATTTTGCTTCAAAGTTGAGATTTTCGTAAGTATGACATGTCAGTGTTTGTATCGGTGTGTCTGTGTGTGTATGTGTGTTTGTCGGTCTATGCTGATTTTGCATCATTTGTTTGCTTGGTTCATTGATCTTTTTAGGTTGATTGGTTTCTAAGTCAATAAGATGGAACAAACATGGATGTATAATTCCTTTTTATTTTATTTTATTTTATTTTTGTTGCAAAATGTCTGGTCTAATATTTTGCTGTGGCCATAGATCTTTCAAAGCTTTGTGTGATGTTGTTTTAAATGACGATTATTTGTAACAACAAGATTTTATTGTGCCATCAATTTGGGAAAGATCATAAAAGTTTTTCTCCACCATATTGTTTTAAGTCTTAAATTTTTTTATATTTATAAATGTGTGGATTGGTATTGCTCTTTGAAGCATAAAAGTAAATAATTTCATTAATAATCAAGAAAATTAGAAAATAAACGTCGAAGTCATTCAGTGCCACAAGTATTTCAATATTTTAAAATTGCCTTTAATATAGAGATTAAAATTAAGATTATTTTGTTTGATAAATTGTTATTTGTTTTGAGTTAAACTGTCAATATGTTTGTGTATTGATGGTTTAAACCACAACAAATGACAAATTGCTTGGCAATTAATTAGAAAAATATTTCGAACAACTTGGATGAGAATTGAGAATTTCAGAAAGATACAACAAATTCATGTTTGTAGAATGCAACGCGAAGGTTTGCAAAATGTTAAATGCAATACATTAATATTTAATGAAAATTTCTTGTTTCTCTTTATAAAATTGGTTACTAAATGTTTTCTCCAAAAAATATGCACTCGAAATAAATATTTCGAAAAATATTAAAATTTTTTTATTTATCTTTTCAATTTTACTTGAGAGTGCACAATGGGGTTGAGTATGAATTTTATTCTAATATACGTTAATCACTGAAATAAATATACACCATTAAAATTCACAAAAGAAACTAATTGATTTTTGTTTAGCGAATTGAAAACCTATAAAAACGTTATTAATATTTTCCAATATTCAGAAGTTGGCTGCCTTTTACTTTAAATATTCGCAAAATTTTATGTAAATAAATGTAAGTAAATTTCGGTTGACCTTACGACCTTCGTAGACTAGTAGGTAGTGTACTAGTGCGGATTGATATTTCGAAGAAGAATGAAAGGTGCACTAAATCGACATAGCAATTATTGTTCAAATACCGGTATCGGGCTAATTAACGCCAATACACGCTAATTAAGGACCCAACGCCTTCAGCGAAACACAGCATAGGCTTATCGCGCTAATCTCTATCGGGCAAAATACAAAAAAACTAAATATTGGGCCATCTGTCGGACGAACTTCAAACTACACAGAAACACTCCTCACGCCCCATAAAGTTTGGTTAAAATCGGTCCGGTAGTTTTTGAGTTTAGTGATCACGAACATACACGTAATTTTTACACATGTAGAGAAGATATCAAATATTTAATTTTCGAAAATTAGTCACTGCATTAAGGGCAATTAAAATTTATATAAAGACTAAAAACGGAATTTCAAAAGTTTTTTAAATATCTTCTTGTTTTTCATAAAAGATTTTCACCGATCAAGTGCATAGAATTTCAGGTGTTCATTTGTCCATCAAACGTTTTAGTATTTCTATAAGAACCAAATATAATTAAAGAGTATATGACATATTTTATTTTCAATTACAGCTGATATGAACACTGAAAGTGATCGTAAAATAAATGTTTATAGATATATGTATATTAATTGTAAGCTGCTTATCAAAACTATAGAGAACATAACGCATCTGTGAATATTAAGTCAGCCTTTAAAATATGTGTAAAGCTTAAGTTAATTTGTAGCCATTTGGCTAATTAAGAGAACTTTAGAACATTCGAAACATATTTTGACGAGATTATAATATGTATATACTAGGGATTTGCATTAATAAAGAATTATTTTCAAATATAAAATAAATATACAAATGTAATACAAATAAGACTGAACACTAAAACTTCAAAATGAATTAAAAAAGTATTTATTAAAACTATTTAAAGTTTCCTTTGAAACGTTTAGAGACAAAATATGTAGTTTTGTGTTTACTTTCCGAATAAAATTCAATAATCGGTTTAAGTTTGTGAAAGTTACAAGGCGAGTTAAAATTTTTATAGCTAGGCTAGATAAGATTCTCATACTCAATCATTTCAAGGGATATTTCACAAAGCTTTGCTTTTTTTTAATATTTGAAGCATATTATTTGCAATTAACTTTTTTACATTAGCATATTTATAGAAATCGTGTCCACTGTGCAGTGTTAAAACAATTGAAATTTTTTTTCCTCAAACATTTTATGAAATATTTCTTAAAACTACAAATTTAGCATATATATTTTCCCCAAATATTATTGTGTGTGTCACAATAAAACTAAAAACCTGTGGACTTGATTTATTTTATTTTTTCTCTCAATTTGTACCCATCAAAATATTCCAACAAACTTGTACGAATTTGAAGGGATATGAATGAAATAAAGAAATATATACGAATAGAAATGTGTAACTGACATACATACGAGTACATTAAAGAATGTAAATTGTAACATCATGTTACAGTCAAATATAAAGACACATTATAAAACCCACACACACATACACACACCTACACAAAATCCTACTCTCACATAAAACCAGTAATTGTAAAGATAAAAATATAAAAAATGTTTGTAAAAAAATTGTTTGAATGAAAAATATTTCAAGTGTAACGAATGCACTCACTTGACTTGCTTGCAATTGCCAGCACACAAACAGCAGCAACAACAATAATGGCATTTATTGTGGGTGTATTTTTGTAAAACGTGCATACATACTCCTATAAATGTAAATGTGAGGCATGCAACATGCCCTCAGAGTAAGAAATACATTTATAAATGCATAACAATAACAACGAGCTTCTATGTTTGTTGCAATTATGTGAAAGATTGTATGTGTCACTCAAAATATTATTTAAAATTAAAAGAATACAAAGTTATATACACACACACATACACACTGTTTAATTTTTTATTTATTTACGAGTATGAAAACAATACAGACACGCACATAATTCCAAACTGTATTTATGGGAGAGCATTTGAGAAGCAAGTGAGTGAGATTTTTTCTACTTTTGTGTTTAATGCGCAATTTATATGAAGAAATAATTGCAAGCAAGTGCATGTGTGTGTGTGTGTGTGTGCGGGAGGTGTTCATGCTTTAATGTGTTGACATTAACAACAAGAAAAGTTCGAGCAGAAAAATATGCAACACATTTTTGCCTTCAAGTCATTTCCGTTTCTTATGTCGTATAATTTTCGTTCTTAAAAGTATTGAGATTAAGATTTAAAAGCAATCTTTGTACCACAAGACTACATTTTATTTGAAAAATATTTTGATTTGTTTTAAATTTTACACACATTTCTGGGAAAGAAAATATTAAATTTCTATAAGAAAAAATTATTCGTAAATGCTGAAAATTTTAACAAAATTAAATGGCTTAAACAAGTTAAATAGCATATAGAGAATTTAAAACAATTTAACTTGGAGCAAGTAACTTTCAAGACACAGTCTTGACACATAATTTAGAGTGTTAAGGTTTAATGTAATTTTATTCGTGGTTTCAAAAACAAAACACAAATTGCCCGACTGGTACTCTTGTGCTTGGGGTTGCACTAAAGGTATAAGTTGTTCAATTAATTTATAAGTTTCGCTTTAGCAACAATTAACAAACAAAACACAGCTTAAAGACAGTTTAAAGCCTTCAAAAGCGCCTGAAAGAAAATTCCTATCTTGTAGGTTCAAGTCGACGCCTTCATTGTGTTTGAGATTATCATGAAGGTAAAAGTGTAAAAATACTGCAATGTCTGGATTTCTAAGAGAAAATTCATATCTTTTGGCTTTAAATGAACGGTGTCATTGTAACTGAGATTGGCTTAAAGATAAAAGTTTATCTTTTAAAAACAGCTTACAAGTTTACAACAAATAAAATTAAATTTTTAGTTCCAACAAAGAAATTCATATCTCCTGGCCTTATATACACCTTTCAGGTAAAAGTTGTTAAGTTTCATCCAGAAAAAATGCATATTGACATGACACAAAAATGTAAAGTCCAAGTTTTATCTATACGTTATGTTTCAAGAAAAATTTTCAATTAAATCGTAAAATTTTATATGTAAAATTTTATCGTTGACAAATTTTTGCAAACAATTTTTTTGGTGTTAAGAATTTGTTGTATTTTATTTTTAAGTATTCCAAAGTTGTCTTAGTATATTGCTTGCTGTTTTCTATTGGCATTCTTTAAATATATTTCTATTGTCTATACTCTATTGAAAGTTAATTAAATTATGAAAAGAATATAAAATAAGAACTATAAATGCAAATATATTCTACAATAATCCATGTTCTGCTTTTACTAGGATGGTCCATTTATAAGGGAAAAACAAGCTGTCGTAGAAGAAAAACTTTACGATTTAATTTTTTGCATGCAATTTCAATAATGCTTTAAAAAAGTATTTCAAAATACTTTATAGAAAAGTTTTTTTTAATTTTGTAAGATTTTTATCCTGTTTTACAAGGATTCTCCTAATAACTTTAAATTTATTTATCTGTGTAAAAAAACTTTGTAGTTTAGATTCAATATGTTTTCGAAATTGAAGAAAACTTTAAAACTAACAGAAATAGAAAAAAATATATGTATGTCAATCACTACATATTTATTTCAGTTCAAGCATATTGGCATAGTTTAACACATAATAAAATCTTAATTTAAATTTAATTTAAATGTAAAAATGTGCAACCGAAAGGAGAGCAAATATATACATGAACCAAGACACACAAGGACCTAAAAGAATAAATGAGGGTATTAGAAGTCATGGCGACTAAATTTACAAGCAAACTATAAGGGAGAGAATTAAATTATTACATTTAAAAAGAAATAAAAATATTTGGCAAACAAAGAATTGAAAAATAAGCCTGCCATTTTTTTCTTTTCTTCTTATTTTCCAATAAATTAAAATGTAGATTTTATAAAAATTAATTGCTCAAAATAAGAGAAGTTGAACACTTCCTTCAAGTGGCCAGCACACAAATTTTCTATTTACACTATTAAAACTTTTAATAAAGTATTTAGTTTATATGGAATTTAAACACAATTTCTCTTTTATATAAATTATAAGTTAGTTTTCAATATTTCGACACTCTTTGAGTTTCATCTTTAGAAATTTATTTATAACCTCTTAAAGAAAATCCTTAAAGAGTTTTTTGATATTTCGATACTGTTTTTAAATAATTTTAAAGAAATTACTTTCAATTTCCTGAATGTGATAAACAAAAGTCATTATTAACAAAAGGGTGAAAGAAATTGAAAACTAATAACTCTATTTAAAAAAATTTAATAAAACGTTTCTGGGACTTTTATTTCAATAGAATATCATTTGTGGCTGCTGTTTAAAATGTCGCTCACGACACGCTTTCCACTGTATAAGAATTTAATATCCTTGTAGGTGGTATTGACTAAGAGCCACAGGATTTTATAGCAATAAGCCGCAAAGTGAACACTAATAAACTAATGAGTAGCTTATAAGCCCCAGGATATCAACTGGTATTAAAAGTTTATTTGAAAAGTATAAAATTTTTTTGGGTAATTATTCTATAATTGTCTGACTGAATGACATCCCTGATAGAAATACACCAACTCCCTACAGTTAAAGGGTTCTTTTGAAAATACTCATTACAAATTTATATGTGAACTTTGCATTAGAAAGGGATTACAAACATAATTTTAACTTTAACTCATACGCATTCATATATATTTACGAGTAGCAATGATTGATTGATTCATGAGTGATTCGTTGTCATTCTGCGCTGTAAACGACATTTGAAATTGAAAAG
Source organism: Germaria angustata (assembly GCA_963681545.1). NCBI lineage: Eukaryota > Metazoa > Arthropoda > Insecta > Diptera > Tachinidae > Germaria > Germaria angustata. The sequence goes on along the minus strand of OY812999.1, from coordinate 111,721,847 downwards.
AGTTTTTTAAATATTAAAATTTAGAGCCCTAAGTAAACTCTATAGGACTTCGAGATTTTAATATTTTACCTCTTTTAGTTGAACAGTTGATCGTTTTTTTTGTGGCACAAAATTAATTTTTATATAAATTTTTATTATGAATCTTAACCATAAACTTTGAACCATTAGTGATAAAAATATAAAATGTATGTACGTCATGGAGTAATTAATTGTTTAAATATATTTTTATAACTATTTTTTTACAAAATATTCGAATAAAAACTTTAAATGAAATGTAAGAAAAATTGCCTACAAATCAATTTTTTAAATATTTGTTCAGGTGATCTTCAATATAGTTTTTTATTTCCTTATTTCTTGTACACTTGCATGTCAACATGAGGAAATGAAAAACGAAATAAGAAGTTCTACTATGTTTTGCCTCTAGATTAAAGGATATGCTGTGGTTTTCCTGCTAAAAAAATAAAATTTGGCATACGCCGTTAATTTCAATTTAAAAAAAAACCCATTTTTTTACAAATTTTTCAAGAACTTTTTAAAATTTTAACTGAATTTATTGCCAGATTTTAGAACTAAAAAGTTTTTATTATTATTTTTCATATATTCTAATACTTGTCTAATTAACATTTATGCCCGATTCTGTAACTTTTCCTGCGTTTTTTCTCTATTTTTTCAATAATTCATTTAAGCAGGATTTTTTACACTGTATAAACCTCTTATTAAGTTTTCAAAACTTTACTAACGTCATTATTTTATTAAAGTTATCCTAAAAAATTAAATAATTTATTTTTTATAAAAGGGTGAATAGCACGTTCCAGTTCTAAGTTCAACTGTCCTTTGAAAAGGGCAAACCTTTTATGTTTCGCCTTCAGTTTTAAGTTTGTGGGAATTTAAAGTCTCAAAATTCAGTGAGCCATGACCTAAAGAGTACGCTTTAGAAAAAGGGTTTTTCTTAATTCTAGACAACTTTGTTAAAATAAAAAAAAAGAGTATGAACTCAAACTTAAATTTTGATAATATATTCAAAAAAAGATTTAATAAACTTAATTTCTTCTTCAAAGGAAAATTTCTTTCTCCAATTGTTTCTATAAATTTCGTCCTTCCGTTCTTTGAACATTTATGTATATTGAAATTAGAAATAAATTTTGTGTTTTTTATTGCTGCTTTCAATTTGCTATCGTATATGATCGAATAAATTTTTTGGGCATATTTTACTCAAACTCATTAAATATTTTTATATCAAATTATTTTTAATAAGTTCAAGTACAGTTTTCCTCGTCATAGAAAATATTATTTTTTATTTTATGAATGAATATGTTTAAATACATTTCTTTATTAAATTGAAGTACAATTCTTATGCTTAAACACATTCCAGACAGCAGGCTGCCGACTACAACCTGTCAAAAATAGAATACATGAGTGTATATGAAAATTATTATTTTCACAACTGCTCGGCTACACGAGTGCAGGTTGTTGTCCATGCTACTTTTGTCGTGTAGTCAAATTAAACTAATTTCTATTTTTGTTGGCTACAAAACAAAAACAGTGTTGACAATCTAACAAAATATGTAAAGCAAATTACCGATTAGAAATATTTTTTATTGCAAAATAAAAAAGAAAATTCCAAAATTTATATGCTATAATATATATGCGTCAAGAATATTTAAATAAATAAATAAATATTTGTTTTGTTGTTATATATCATATTGACTTGAGCCAAAAATACCAACATCGTTGAGGATTAAGAAAAATCACAGGTTAATAGCCCTTTTTAACATAAAAATTTTAGTGCAATTTCTTTCGGTGGTCTCTCTTGATTCCGGAGTTACGGCGTTCAAAACTTTATTATACTAATGATGATAAATCCTACAATATAGAACGAAAAGGCTCTTAGGCTCTTTTTTAAGATATTTTTTTTTTGAGAGTTGGATGGGACTTGTCCCATGAAAAAAAGGGAACTTTAAAAGGTTAAAAGCGCTAAATATGCACTACTGTAATATACATAAATGAATTGTTGCAACAGCTGTAGGTGTCGTTTTTAAAATAATTAAGTAGTTGACTACAGGGCGACATTTGTAGCTAGCGGCATTTGTAGACGTGTAGCCGTGTAGCCTGCTGTCTCGATTTTGTTTAATGCATTAGTCTAAGGAAATTTTTCTTAAATTTAAAACAATTTGAAACGATATTTCAGAAAACTGTTTGACTAGTATTTTTATCATATTTTTCAATATTTCTAGAGAGAATTAGCAATGCAAAATAAATATTTTGTGATGATTATCTAAAGGGTATGACCAAGAAGTAATTTCTAATTGTAGTAGATAATTTAAAATTCTGAAAATATTTTTCATGAACCCAGCTTATATAAAAATTGGCAACATGAAAATAGTAGGAGTAGCACAGCCTATTAAAAGAATACATATTGTATCCTAGACTACATAATTGTGATTGAGCTAATCTTGAAATTTTAAAGGAATATTTCTCTTTGTAATATGCAGGGTCCTTCAAAACGAAACATTTTTGATTAAGTGGGCGTGGTTTGCTATATACAAAGTAAATATTTACTCTAGCATGTCTATAAAAGCTACAATATCAGTCAACATTTTACCACAAACAAGCTGCGATTGTTGAATTATGGGGGCAAACATTCCTTATCATAGTAAGAAATATTAGAAATTTTCAAATTTTGTATGAAGAAAATTCTGCATAAAATAATTATTTATACCAATATTTTGAGAATATTTTCCGCAATGTTCCATTCATTTAAAAATTTACACCATAAATGTTTTTTAGATTTTTTTCCACCGATAACTCTAATTTATTTTTATTCATTTGCTTCTTTAATCTTTTTCTGTCTATTACAAATATTTATAAATCATTAATACCTTATTTCACGTTTAATCTTTAACTTTCTTGCTTCATCTTCAGCATTTAAGCTCTTGACCTACTTTTTCCGCTTTTAGCTCCTTCCAAAGCATCTGCTCCCTCTGCTAGTCCTCCAAGAAACGTGTATTGTATTTAGCATAAATTGATATTGTTTGTTATTTAGCAAAGAATAATGTTAAAGATATACAAAAGATATTAAACTGCTAGAATGTTATCTATAAGTATCGAGAAGCACGACATCAAACTGCTGGCGAGAGGGCGAGATGTGAAACGAGAGATGTTAAGTTATTCGCACATTATAATGGATATTCTTTGCGATGCTTTCCGCCACAAATTAAGTTAATTTATTGTGTTTCGAAGTCACGTAGACAACGTGGGAAAGATTGTAGACAAAAGTGAAATTATTAATCTCAATTACAAGAATTTATTGAATTGAATTAAATTTCTATCCATGTAAGCGAATAAAGGAAAAATCAGAAAACGCTTTATAAATATACTCATATAAAAGCATGACATGAAAAACAAGTTAAAACAAACAACAACAATTCTAAGAATAATTTTAGTCAGGCTTATATGACAATATATATTCTTTCCGTTTTCCCTAGGCAAGCTAAATTATTATATAAATGGCCTATAGTGAGTGCCCTATATAATCGTACCATGTTCGGGTCTTGTCAGAACTAAATAATCAAATTAATTGCACTGTTTATTGCTTTTTCCCACTTAATTTATTTTATGATTAATCAACCGAAACAAATTACGCCGTACCCGGCGTTATTTTTGAGACCTGTTTTTTAGCTAAAGTCAAACTGTTTTCAATTTTCATATGGTTATTTTACATTTCTAAGAACAAATTGCAGTACCACGCCCATACAGATGTATAATATTTCTTGGTTACTTCTATTTAAAAAACTGTTGTGAAACACATATTTAGTTGCCATTAAAATAAAACACCTTTATTAAAAATAGGACATATTATATTCACCATATAATATATATGAATATATCAGTGACAATAAGAAATAAGTGCTAAAGTCGACGACGAGTTAATATCACCATCGTCGGAATAGCAGGAAGAGATGAATGTAGAGCATGTGGGGAGGAGAGCGAAACATTGGAACCAGTGTTGCCAGTGAAATTTCGAGAAAGATACATTTTAGTTTCCAAAAAGATACGTTTTTTCCCAAAAAGATACATTTTGAAAAAAAAAAGAAAATCCATGTTTAACGTTTAACATTTATTAACATAACATTCTTATTTCATATTTAATTTTTTTAACCATCCATTATACTCTCTTATTAACTGTCATTTACTATTAAAATTGTACATTGTCTTTTTTGGAGAATGACTTGTAAATTATAACGATATGCCAATAAAACTTTGCCAGAGACGGAAAGCTTAATATTTTATTTCTGTACATTTTGCGTACAGATTCAAAAGATACGATAAATGTCAGGATTATACATGGTACCTGAAGTCATCAAAAGATACGAAAAATGTATCTTTCGTATCCTAATGGCAACACTGATTGGAACACTATTTGTGCCAATGCCCCGCCTTCTCATAAATAAGATCCCGATATCTTGGGGGTGACATCTTACCGGACATAAGCCGATTACGGGGAATATGCTGGAGGAAACTAAGGAACTTTGTGAGTGACACGGAGTTTCTCTAGGCCTTTGGGTCAATATGTTATCGTTAAATTCAAAGGAGCGCACAACAAGCCTTCACTGGCTTAGGTGTATGTCGTGTGACATGGGCTGACATACCCCTCCAATCAACCTAACCTAACCTAACCTAATATCACCACTGTGATTTGCCACTTCAAAATTACCCCTTCAGTCATTTTGCAAAACTCTTTCGGAAGATACAGTGCAATGATTTTTTTGCTTATCTTTGCTTTTTGAAGTCAAATTTCATTTCGAATCACAACTAATAAAATTGCCTTTATGAAATACAGAATAATTTATTCGTATTATTTATAAAAGGTTAGAGAATGTATATAATTACGCGGATTAGAATATCTTAAAAATTTGAAAATGCTCTCCATCCTGTAAGACTAAAAAATTAGACTTTAGCTCTTTTTCCTCATTGGCAGAGAAATATTATCAAAGAGCCGCGTTTAAATTTCTTATTAAAGTCTATTACGGAGTTTATTTTAAATATCACCCATGTAATTTCAAAATTCCGTCTACACGGCAAAATTATATTGTGTAAATTTTTGGGGAAATTTATTTAAATTCACTTATAAACTTTTTCAAGAAGAATAGAGAAATCAAGCATTAATTTCATTACAAATCACAAAGAATACAAAATGTCAAAAGTTCTCTGATCAAATAAATGCCTCAACATTAATTTTTGTTTCAGTTGATGAAAAAAGCGTCCGTTAAAAGTTATGACACCCTGTAAGAGCCATTAATTTATAAAATTTCCGTGAATGTTTCTTTTCAAACTCCATGTCTTTTGCTTACACGGGAAAATTGCTTGAAAAATTAGTGAACAAGATGAAAGACAATCGATACCGAAAGATTTCTATGAATATTTTTAATAACTCCGAAAAATTGTTGTCAACTCGTTTTTATAAGTTCGCTTACTTGCTTGAACTATGAAATCTACCAAAAATTCCGCGAGATTTATATAAGTTTCTTGGCACAAGAAATATCCTTATCGAAACATTTCGTCAATCAATAGTTTTTGTTTTTTAATTACTCCGAAAATTCTTCTCCAATCGACTACTAAATTAACAGGAAGTTGCCGAAATGGACCACATGACCAAACGCATTTTTTTTAAATGTAGCATAAAGAAAATTTTAGCTATTGAACATTCGACACAGAGGAGCAGCAGAAACATTTGAAATTATATAAATTAATGTAATATTTGAGGTCCAAATTATAAATCTAAAATTTATCCTTTAGTATACTCTTATAAGAATTTTCCAGTTGTGGTTATCCTTTTAAGAAAAAATAATTTAATCATTTTACTAAACCAATTTGCAACTTTTGTTTAATTTAATCCCGCATTTGCCTTAATTATTCGTCATTTAATAAAAACCATTTTATAAATTGGATTCCTTTGTCGTTGGCCACCTTTCGAACATTTCCCTTTCCGTAGGTTTGCCGTAAAAGCAGTTACAAAAAAGGAAGACAAGTTCAAAAAGATTTTCACCCTTTCATATATTTGTTAATTGTCCTTTAATCAAAATAGATAAGGAAAATAAAAATGTTAATGAGTCCCCAATCAAGAGGTTTTTCAAAGAAACAATCACATTGTTTTCTAAGGCAAAACAAAAAAAGGGGAGAAAGATAAAAAATTTTAATGATTATTTGAAGAGCAGTTAATTGTTGATACAAAAAAGGGTATAATGTTAATTTGTTATCTTGAATATCAGAGGAGAAAACACCTAAAACTATATGATAATGATGAAGGACTTTTAAAGACCAGTAAACAGGGTCTCCCAAACACATACAGAAGTGTTAGAGGTAGCAAAGCGTTAGTTAAAAAATTTTATGGTCTAATTGCGTACAAAAAAAAAATTATAAAATAGAAATTCTGCCAATAATTGTTTTGCAAATCCATCTTTAATTTTTCTTGAAAAATTCTGAGAAAATAGAATGAAAAGAGATGTATAGAAAATGTATATCAACAGCCGAATATTCTTCATTGCAATTAAAAGGAAGAGTTAAACGGGATACTGAGAGTTTAGGCACCACTGTTGTAAAACAATCTCAGGCACAAACAGAGCAAACCTCTAGTGTGAATGTGATGGGGTTTTCGAAATTATGTGGCATGTTCTTCTCCGTGCTTTTTTTTGAAATCCAAAACGTGTTGAATAAAACATTATTTATCTTTATTACTCTCCTTTATGTGAGTGTGTGTGTGCGTTTATCTTTGACAATTGTGTTGTGAATGTGAAAAAGTCTGAAACTGTGAGACTAGATTTTTAATAATATGAAACTAAATCACGTTTCAAATCGAGCTAAACAGAAGCTGAGAAATTACACCAAAAAGTAAAACAAACTAAACTGATTTCTAACAAAATATTATTATTGCTTGACTCCTTTTCAAAGTTTAAATAATACGCTGTAGGCATATTAGAATGACTTAACTTTTATGGGAATAAAAAAGTTTTCGTTACGCCATAAGTTTAATATTGAATTAATTTGTTTCATATCTCGATTTTAGTATCTAGTTGTAGTAACCCAGTAAAAAAAGTTTCCAAAAAAATTATGAAAATGCTGAGATTAAGTTCCAGTAGTAAAGCGAATTTGGATCATTTTCAATGTTTTCAATATGGGCTTACCAATGCAGGATTTTCGTTTTCATTCATATTTACCGACTGGTAATAATTATGTTGAGAAAAGTAGACTTTTTATGTTCTTCCCTAAAAAAGTTACTGGGATTAAACTTCGCTCCTGGAAGGCTCACATATAGAAAGTATTCATGATTTCCTTTTCATTCCAGAAAAGTAACTTTACTATTTATTTATTTGAGAAAAGTAATATTTTTGTGTAGATTTAATGCAATAACTTTCATTTTATTAAAAAATACATATCGAGTTTCACAGAAGTAAATCATATTTTTAAATTTATTCAATTTGTGAACTTATTGTATCATGTTTGTATGAATAAGGGCAAGCAAGATACGAAATTTAAATACAGTGGCAATAATTTAACAACAGCAAAAAGCATCCACGCGCTCTAAACTTTTCGCGTTCTACGCACCTGGCACAAAATCATAGGATGTCTTGATGGGCTGAAAGCTACTTTCTACGTTTGCAAGCGTCATAAGCAGCGTGAGAACAAGTAAGTGGACTTTGATGGCCAGGGAAGGCAACTTATATTTTATATTCAATGCTAAAGTGAGCGTCGTATGTAATACGAGAGTTTATACTTGTCAGCTTTTTTTTACGTTTACACTCGTTAGTTTTTGTTGATGAAATTTTTACTTTTCTCCTGAGAGCTTGGAATATTTTATCACTCGTATGTATATGTACGAATATGTTCGAACGAGAGAACAAAACGCTGCTGCAGGACATCCATATGAGTACTAGTTTCTCTTGCCCTCCCTTGCCAATAAACTAAGAATTGATTCAACAAAACCTGAGACAAGTGTAATCACTCAGTAATTTGAAATGCAGAAAAGTGCAGAATGCATGGAGTATGAAATGCGTAGAATGCGCTGAAAGCATGTAAGCAAGACGAATGTATAAACTCACTTGATTATGTATTCGTCTGAAAATACACATATTTTATATAAACACGCTATATAGCTTCCAAGAGAACAGCACCAGTACTGATGGAAATTGTGTTATAGGGACACATGCCATATAATTATGTCTATGGCAGAATTAGCAGAAGGAAGGGACAGTGAACTATATCCCTTATTATTGTCCAGCTCACAAGAACAAATATGTCAAAAATTTTACGTCAGTACCTGTCCGAAGGCCTTACCTGACGGTGCTCTTCGCACTGGGTGAATAAAGCCGTTCACCACCGTCCCGTCACCCCTCCCAGGGGCACATGCCGGGTGAGGAACGACATGTGCGCCTACGAGACACAACTTGGTAGCAAATTCTGTACAGGCTGCAGAACCATGTACAGACACTTTGCTGAAGTGTTGGAGCTATCTAACCTCCTACTACCCCAATGGCCCGGCAGCAAAATAGTGCCCCCATCTTACCTGAGGCTTCGCCCACCGCAAAACATCAGAGTAGCTTTGTCGAATAGCAACAACACCTAGAGATATACGGCCTGAAGAGAGTATCTACAATCAGTCACTAGCACCTCTTGCAGACACACTCATCTGACCCATAACTCTTCCCGCGTATCTTTGGGTTTTAACCACAGCCACCACGTGATCCCCGAAGGGGCCTCACCAATAACCAGTCTAGGACACGTCCTAGGGGCTACTGGTTCCCGTGCCACCAGATAGGACTCTGGTCAGCCGCGTGTTAAAAACACCTCCGATTTTAGGTCCCGTGCAAACCTGAGGTATCGGTAGCACCTCTACCCAGACAAGCATAGGCAGAGCTACTTCCTTAAATTAAATATATGCACGCCCGTTGCCCTGTTATGTCCAGGGATTGGGTAGTAACATATAAGTTCAAGGGGTAATTGGCCAAAGGTCAAGGTCTGAAAAAACCAGATCACCCACTTACCGGACGAGCGAGCGAACCCACTTTCACCTTTAATTTACTTGCATGCGCGCCCGTTGCCCTGTTGTTTCAGGGATTGGGTAGCAACATACAAGTTTTTAGGGGTTATCAGCAAAAAGGCCTAGGTCCGGAAACATGATAACCCTATACCCCAGGAAGCACAACACCAAGCCACCAAGACAAGATGTATTGACCGTGCCCCCCGGGGGGAGCTCACAAGAACAGCTCAATTCTTCCTAAAATGGAGACTTATCGGACTCTGGGATCATGGAAAGAGATGGATTTTTCTAACATCAATTCATATGAACAGCCAGATGACCCAAAAGGACCAAACTGAACACAAATGAATTGGTTATAATCATGAGCAATGGCACGTTCAACCAAAACTAATTAAACTACATGTGATACAACAACATTGGTAATTTTTTAATCGGTGTTGTCTTCAAATGTGTTGTGTTTGTATCGAAAATTCCACAGGCGTTAAGGGCTAATAATACTATATTCACTTCGAAACCCAACATATTGCTTTGCTCACCCACGTATGTACTATTTAAATCAGTATCAATAGAATTTTTGCACTATATATTAATTTTAAAATTCCTTTTTTTCTTTTTATATTTTTGCTTACCTTACAAGTATAAATTCCCTCATCTAGTCGATTTGCCTTTGAAATGCCCAATATTGCAGTGAATACATCTTTGGTTTCGGGGGGCAGAACGGTGGTCCAGATTTCTCTGCAATTAAAAGAAAAGTATTATTTTTTAAATCGCCATTATATTCGATAATAGAAAATATTTTACAATTCCAAAGATTTTCTTTAATCGGATGGCAAGAATGCATGCAACAGATTCAATTGTGATAAGATAAATAAATATCTTATTTATGGTGAAATTCAGGAATACAAAAAGAACTGTTTTAAGTTGACAAAATAATGAAGCTTTAATTTCAATGTAAATTAATGGCATCTAAAATTTTCAGCCTACAGAAAATATTATTTCAAATGACTGCTTCATTATTGATATGGCCAGTGCAGCACTCATTATCAATTTATACAAAACAATAATTTTACTTGTTCTCTAATTTATGTTTCTATTCATATTTGAACATTCACACTTTCGTGCTTAGAAAACTAAAACAAAAAACCCATTTGCACTTGAACTTTGCGGAGATAGATTCATATTTCACACAGCATCATTAATTTTCACACAGTCATTCTAAGCAGCTCGTGTTATTAATACTGAAGCAAAAATAATACAAATGAAGTATGAACGTTACCCAGAAAACATTTTAATGTAAACTTATTTTTAATTTTGTAATAGTAAATTTTCAGGGGTTAAGAATTCGTAAACACAAATTTGGACTCTCTTTGTTACCAAAAAGAACATTAATGATATTTTTCATGTGTCCATTTCATTCCTTGAAGATACAATAAATAAATATTCAAAAATTGTGGTGTAACTTGAAAAAATTGGTTATATCTGTAAAACATGTATGTATTTATAATCGGCTTTTTGTGTAATTATGATGTTATTGATCAAAATGCATCTACTCACAAGATTTTATCCAGATGGGTCTGGAAAGGCCCAAGTTGCTATTGCTTATATTGATGGTATTTTTGGTGGTATTTTTTCAGAGAATTTTGACATAATGTGCTCATACCATCTTCCCAATGAGACAAGAAAGGTAAGAAGGATACTAGTAGAAAGGAATGCTTGCTGTAAAACCAGCATAATTTTTTTTTAGAGCCAAGCAGCAATTTTGTCGTGAAGATTTTACTGCGTGTCTTTAATTCTAGTTGGCCAATGTAAGGGTGTACTCTTCAGACTAGAACGTTAAGCTGATGTCTCTCTCGTCTTGATCAATTTACATAGTAATTTTCTTAGAAACAAACAAGCTGACGAACTATCCAGTGCTGGGTCTGCTCTAAGTATCTCTGATGCAGATTCGGTCGTAATACCACTTAATTCCATCAGACAAGAAAATGTGGGCTCTTTTACCATGATATTCGCTCAATACAAACTGATAAACAAGAGCTGAAATGATATCTTTAAACTAATCGCATTGATCACGAGTCAATGGGCATTAGAAAGACATTTTATGAAGCTAGTGCTCTCTCATAGTGCGCTCTGCCATAGTGGTGGTAAAGTAGACAAGGAACAAATAAGTTCTCCATTTACCATGTGAATGCTCGGTATGGCAATATTAGATGACACCTCCGAATTGTCAGACCTTATCGTATATTTCAAAGCTGCGGAAAGTTTAACTCAAGATCGAGTTCAGGTTTAAATTTGAGCAACAACAAAAACGTATTCAATACTAAATTGACTCGATTTAAAGCAAACATGGTTTTGGACCATATTTTTGGCATGAGATATGATTTTTTCTATTTCAATCCTGCAAAAAAAGTTTTTTTAGTGGCTCTCTTAAGGATAAAAACCGAACTTCAGCTATTTTGCTATTCGGAATTCAAAAGTTTGTAGTTGCATGTTGCAGTTGCCAGTAACGATACCTTAGACTTTTCCCAGTCCATTTAAAAGTTCCAGGATAGAATTGCAGTTATTCGTTCTTAAATTAAAAAAAAAAAAACTTAAATTTCTTTCTGCCTACGGATTTAAATTTGAAAGTCGTAAAGATTGATGGAAACTAACGTTTTTCAAGAGCTCGTAACTTTTCTTGATCATGATTAAATATCCCATGTACTTACGAGACTTTGAATTAGTAGCCAAATTTCTTAGTTAGTGATCATGCAAGAAAAGGATCTTTAAAGCTCTCTTGAGGCCTATTAAAACGAAAGCAATTGAGACCAGGTTGGGAGCTGCGGCGAGTTCTTCAAATGTGCAAGATTATGTTTTGTCGGTTCTATGTACTCGAAACAACAAATTAATTTCTATTGGATGGTGGGGAAAAACTAATGTAACACACTACAACTCATACACAAAATGCTCAACTTATCTAATGTATCCACAACATTTTCCATAGAAGCTAATGCATGCAGGAAGTTGCTTAAAGGAGGGGTGGAGGGGGTGGACAGAGCAATAGCTTAAGGGGACTTAAGTAATGTTGCTAATATCATAGATGAGTTTGCATATTGCAGAGGAAACACATTAAGTGAACTTAACTTTTTTACTTAATGTTAAAACAATAATAATTTATTTTTAGTTTGATGCACTCATGGTAGTGAAAAAAAAAACTTGGTTAACGTGTGCCAACGTTAGAGGCAACAGTGAGGGAAATAATCCGATTTCAGCTTGTCCGCAAAAGTTTGAATTATCCGAAAGTTAATTTTAAAATTTATACGCAAATTATGGAACCTTAATTTTTATTTATCATAAACATATTTGGAATCTTGGAAAAATATTACGATCAATCAATATATTTCTCCCAGTGTTTTGATACTAGTTTCCCTGAAGGAAACATGGGGACAAGTGTACCCAAGTCACCAGTTTTGTCGACTATTTTAGTGACTCATATGTAGACATCGTCAACGGAGTTGTCAACAAGTTTTTGTTTGATGAGCAGAGAAATTTCTGAGAGCACGCTTATGCCTCTTCATTTTTTAATTGCGTTTATTTGTTCTATGGTGAACCTTTAATCATTTATTTTAACTAAAACTGTAGGGATATATGTATATCAAAAATTGTTTAGATGGACCCATTAGAACGACCTCTTCAGTAGTGGGTTTTCAGTGATAAGTCCATCTTAAATTTCAATAGAAAAAAGTATTGTGTAGAGTATGTCTAAAATACTGGTGACAATGTCTACAGGGAAGTACTAGTTCTACGGTCGTCATATGGTCCCATTGGAACTAGTTCGTCACTAGTTCCAACGTCAGTAGTGGATTTTCAATGACAAGTGCATGTTAAATGTCAACAGAAAAAAGCATTGGTTGGGGTATAATTTGTCACTAGTACTGGTGACTTTGTCAATAGTGAATCACTAGTGAATCACTAGTGACATTTCCTTCAGGGTTATTTCACATAGTCATTAGTATTGGTGTGAAGTCAATTAGCGGTTTTAAGCTTCAGTTTAATAAAGTCTTCTATTTTCTCCCTCTCTATCTCTAACTCTATCTCTCTCTATCTTTCTCTCTCTCTCTGGTTATGGGCTTGTGCTTGTTATTTTCCATACATATTTCCATGATGTTAAAATCCCGCAGAATGTTTATGTGTGTTTGTGTGTTGAAAAAGATAATTAATATTTTTTGTTATTTTAGTTGTTGGCATCCTGTTGTTCATCACTACAAACATATTTCAAGGGTTGGGTAATAAAAACAAAACAACTGCAAATTAAAGAAGCGTAACAACCAGCTGAACCGCCATTATTATCTGCATTGTTGGAAAGAATAAACTCTGTTGATTTTTTCAATAGAAAAAATTTTCACAAAACAAAAAAAAAATAATAATAATAAATTGAAAAACAATAACAACATAGAAGAAAAAAATATCAGCAATAATATTTTCAATAATGAATATTTATTAACAAAGGAAAAATTTCATTTGTTATAAGAGAGAAAAAAATATAAAAAGGCATTTATGGTAATTGAATGAAAAGAAAACATTTTTAAGAAAAAGAAAAATATACATAAATTCATACTCAAATAAAATAAGAAAATTCTTATTTTCGAAAAAAAAAACTATAAAAGAATATTCATCAAAATATTTGAGTTAAAACAAGATTGTCAGTTGTTTCACAGAAATCGAATTCGAACTAAAATGAAGTGAAACTTTTCCACTTTCCCGTGAAAAGCAAACATACAAAAGTGATCTTAAACAACCCAGACAGTCGAATCGCTTATAAAGTTCATACAAAAAATTTAATGCTTTCCATATGAAAATTTGTGGCAAGTTGACCGTCTGGTGTGTATTAAGCGCACATCTCTAAAATAAACTTTATTAATTTTCCTTTACAAATTGATTATATTTTCAATAAACGTTTGGTAAAATCAAAGACAAAGATTGAAAAATTTTGCTATAATGCGGTCCTCTTCTGTAAGTCTGTGATTTCAAATCACTTGACGATGTCTTAAAATCAAAAAACGTTATTTGTTCCCGCTCTGTGTTTTTCGATGTGATTTATACATTTTCGAGAACACAACAACTGATTTTTGTCTTGGTTTGATGACATTTTAATTATCAAGTGAATATTAATGACACTTTTATTAAAAAAAAAAAAACAATTGCGAATAAACTGAAATTAATAATTTTTAAATGAAATTTGCAATCACAAAAGAAAAAACAGAATTAAAATTATGAATAAATAAATAAATAAATCGATTAACAAATGGACTTATAAAAATAGGTTTTTCTATTGTTGAAATCAATATACAGTTTACGGAATTTATGGCTAACGATTATGATTTATGCAAGAATATTTTTCCTACGACTCCATTCTGACGGTGCTATAAGGACATCCTTAAGTATATCGTTCTTGTCACATCACAATACAACTCGCTTCCTTTGGAATTTGCGTTTTAGGTTTTTTTATAGAAATATTTCGACTACAGGCTCTGCGAAAATTTTGGTCTAAAGCCGGATCAATAACATTTATTTTTACACTTTTTGTTTGATTGCTGTATTGAATCAGTAAAAGCTTTTCTAGCAAGAGAAGGAAAAAAAACATTTTTTTTCTTTTTTATTTACATTTATAGTCGTTTGAACATCGCTGAAGGCCCAACTGAGCAACAGCGATTGTATTTCATCATTTTTTGTTTGTTTTTTTTTAGTTTTTCCTTGTTGCAAGGAATTGTGCTGTAAATTAGAAATCCTTTTATCTATTTCAAGCGAAACAAAAAATCCAAAACATAACAATATCAAGGTATGAGATTTTGTGGCAAATTAATTTGTGCTCGCAGTCGCACAATGGGAATGATGGTAAAAATTAGAAGTAAATATAGTCTAAATACCTGACATTATTTAAAAATAAAAAAGGACACTATGTTTCTGAACATCCTTATGATATATTATATGATATAATGTCAATAACACAGGATTCCCATAAACATGAATGACTACAAATCTGAAGGCATTGATTTCAATTTCCCTTAAAGCTTGTGAATATTCCAGTGGACAAGTGAAAATGGCTTTAAAAATTGTGTTTGCAAGAAAAAGTTGTGTGAAAAGGTCTAATTATCATCAATATCTATTGCTGAAAAATATAAAACCATTTTTATTTGGTAGTCTGGCAGCGATTATTTTTATACTTTTAACACCTAAGAAAGATTTGTATTTTAGGTAAAACTGTATTAATAGTACCAAAATTAATAAATTTTTTAAAGGCTCAAGTTCAAGTCCCATTTGCAATAGGGCAAACTTTGCTCAGACATTATTTCTATTTTAAACTACATTCACTGAAAGAGGAATATGAGAGTTTCTATACTTCATCAACAAACTATTGTGTGTCTTGTGATTCGCTTTGAAACTTTCTTAAACCTTAGTTTTGTTTGTTGTAGTTTTTATAGTTAATTCAAATATGTGGAAAATTAAGATGGTTCACAGGATACAAGCCTGTTGCAGATGAGCAGGCTTATAGACTTATAGACGTATTTCCATCCTGTGGATATTATTGTTTCCAATAAAATTTTAAAGGAAATTTAGTCATTTAAAATTAGCAAAATTAAATCATCGGAAAGTTAAAAAACTCTTTTATTTCGTTTGAACTTGGGGTCCTCTTCCTTCCAAACATATTAAAAAAAATTAAAATGCAGCAGCACACAGTTACTATGTCTAGTGTGGGCCGAAATAAAAACTTCCAAGGAAAACAGTTTGTGCCTGATTTTATCAGTTAAGGTATAAGAATTTTATGGAGTTTTCCTGAGAATTTAAATACGAATAAAATTATTTAATGATTGCCTTCACTTAAAAACATGACCAACACATAGATCAGATCAAGAAAATAGCCTCATTAGCATATTCTGTTACCATATATTTAACTTAAAAAATAATATAAGATGAATTTAACACTTTTTAGGGTAAAAATTTTTATTAATGAAATTTGTAACGTGCAACTTTTTTTATTTAGTGATTAAGGAAGTTATATCTTGAAGAAATTAATACACATATGCTGGCATTTTGATTATCTCTGTTGCTTTAATATTCTATGAGAAACTGCATGCAACAAGTTTCATGAAAAATACATTCTCCATCCTGTCTTGCTTATTTAAAAAATAAATTTCCGAAAGCATGGATTTGGTTTAAATTTAGGAGGGGAACGTTTTGAGCTAATTTATGAACTTTAGAATATTCCCTTTTTATATTCCCTCCCTCTCTCTCTCGCTCTTTTTCTATCAGTAATCATTTTGTGGTAGGATCCATATTTTAGAAAATAAATGTACTCGTATTAATTTTTTCTTTTTTTCAATTTTCCCATTGTTCTGTGCAACGTATTCATGCGTGATAGTTACATGGGCCAACATTTTGTATTGTAGTTATTGGTGTTACTTTTGAACTAGAATTGAAAATAAAAACACATAAAAGAAAATAGTCCAGTATTTACTGAAACAATCATCATTAGCCCTTGAAACATAATACACTTATGCATATCTGCTCTTTCAAATTAATTAGGCAAATACTAGAGGTTTCGCACTCAAATACACACATACGCACACACACAGTTATGTATACTTACAAAAGTGTTCTAATAGTATTAATGTCGACTAGCGATTTCTATCAGGCTATTGAATTGAAAGCAACAGAATTTAAGAAGACTAACAACGATGGTCAATTGAAAAGTCTTTCTAAGATGTGACGGTTGCAGTTCTTCAAGCCAGAACTTATACTTAAACACTAGCACGAACGTATTTTGTAAATTCGCCATAAGTATGCCGATCATCATGTACGTGAGTGTGTTTATGTAACATATGAATTTAACACTTAAAATGAATTTACGCATGCTCTTTGGCGGAAATTAAAATTCTATCTCGCTCTTTCTCTCTGAAAGCGTGCGTATTAACCGCAACAGACATTTTTGAATTGCTTGACGTGCCGAATGCCAAAAATCAAATTTTTTTTGATTTTTCATCCAGCATCGTTAGTCTCAAACACACAAGCACATTTTCAACAAATGCAACAACTATACATGAAGTGTATTTCGACAATGTATTATGCCCTTAAAATACACTGTTTACTAAAAATATTGCGTTAAGCTTTTGCCTTGATTGAGGCAATGAATTGTTTTTGATGCCTTGCAATTGCAATTGTTTTCGCTAATGTTCGCAGTGAATAAACGCACCATTTTTTAATGCGAAAAATTCATTCAATCACCACAATTTTTTGGCTGTCCAATAATAAGTCTTTAGGTGCAAAAATAAAATTGCTATTGCAATAACATTTCATATACCCATGTGCTGCAATTTAAGTTTCTTTGTTTCCTTGCGAACGTAGTACAGCGTATGTATGTGTGTTTGTATGCTCCGGTACGGATGTGGTAAAAGTCCATTAGCGGTTAATAGTCGTATAATGCTCGTTGCATTTAATGTTTCATAGTTGTTGAGAGTTATCAGAATGTATGCAACTGGGTTTGTGTGTGAAACGTATATACATGCCACTAGGCAATTTCGCATGAGCGTAAACATTATCTATCCTTAGTGTTTTACCTGCTGCTGCTGATGGTCATTAACAAACAATAAAATTTTAAAGCGGATAATTAAATGTTTGTTACATATAAGTTTTTCAGGAAAAATTTTAATTTGATGGCATTCTTAAGAATCAAAAGCATTTAATATTTTGGTATGACTTCCACTGGAGAAGACTTATGGTAGGCACGAATAAAGCATCAAGGTTTTTAAAAAGATTAAACGTATTTGATTATGTAAATAAAAGTGGTTATTTCTTTGACCTTTCAAGAAGAAAACAGGGAGTTAAGTGCTCTTTCGTAAACACTAAATTACCAGAAAGGACACTCAATCTTCTAAGGGAGGTGAGGTTTTTAGATTAGAGCTGCTTAAAGATGAGGGATTTTTCCACACTTTATTTGTATGTTATGAATTTTATTATTATTCCTTGAACTTCTTTTTTGTTGATATAAGAACTTAATTTACTGGAAGTATGTCCATCTTTGAATTAAATCAGTATTGTGAGTTTTATCTGTAATATTTCGACGCATTTTTTCGCGCTAAAATCTTCCGGGAAATTTTTTTAAAGAAGTGAAATAATAAATTTAATAAGTAATAAATTGTATAAATAATTTTTTTTTTGTATTATAAATCTAATAGTTTATTTATAAAGTATATTTCTTTAAATAAATAAATAAATCTAATAAAATTTCTCATGTTACTTGTACATATGGGAAAAAGCTGTGGTTTGATTGACACAACCTATAGGTGGATCTACAGAAAACGCGTCAGCATTCTGTCACAAAAGTTGAACTACAGTATTTTCAAATAAAGAGGTACATAAAAAATTCTGCAACGCGTCTACCCCAAAAAGTTCGTTAACTTTCAACTTTTCACGCAACATGTTTAAAATGTCGGCTACTCAGCTCATATTATGAAGCAAATTTTGTTACCAGCTGATTGTGTATGAACGACTATGTTGTGTACCTCTACCTTAAAGATGCAAGTAAATCTACACGCCCCTATTTCACCTCAGGTATATACCACAGGAGCACCCATTTTCGAATCAACTCATAATTTTTTTTAAATCACCCTTCACCCGAATCAAACTGTATAAACCAATTCATTTGAAATTCCCATTAAACCTGGTTTCTAATGAACTTGAGCCAAATTTAGTTTTAAATGGATACATCCATATAACTTTTACACAGAATTGACACTTATCTCTTAATATATTGATCTATATCCTTAAAAAAACGCCAGAAGTTTTGTCAAAACGAATCTCGATTGACGTGAAGGCAAAAAACAAAATAATAATGGTTTAATGGTTTAATGGGAATTTCAAATGAATTGGTTTATATAGTTTGATTCGGGTGCAGGGTGATTTAAAATAAATCATGATTTGATTCGAAAATGGGTGCTCCTGTGGTATATACCTGAGTGAAATAGGGTCGGGTAGATTTACTTGGATCTTGTAGTTGAATTCAATGAAACCACAGCGTTTCCATTACATGAAAGTAACATGAGAAGTTGTATTAGTTTTGTAATACAAGAAAATTTATAATATTTATGGAATTTATTACTTATTAAATTTATTATTTCACAAATCACAAACTAATTATTTGCAGATTTGTTGTTTGTTGTTGGCGTAGCAGAGTATAAACCTACATTTCATGATAGAAATCTGTGGAACTCCCATATACTTCCACTATTTGCATATGACTTTAAGTGCTTTTCAAAAATGATTTGGCTTAAGAGTATAATGCGGCCACGAAATATAGGCATAAACTCAGCTAAGCCAACAATAATCTATATATATATTTTTTAATATTATGAAAATATACTTGGTGCAGCTCGAATAATAATTGTATTTTATTTAAATAACAAATGTATGTCTTTAAGACAAAGATAGTTTCCTTTTCCATCTGTGTTGGTTTTGTTTGTATACACCACTACATTTATAATCATCCTCCTGTACACTTCTATTCCAGCAACCATGTCATTTTCATTCCCATGAGCACGTTTATGATTTAATTTCTAAACAATATTTGTTTTATTTCGTACTTTTCCATTTTAATATGGAATTTTTAGAACAAAATAAATTTTCTTAATGCAATCGAATTTTTGTGTAATATTTTAAATTTATATTTGTTTCCTGTTTTATTTTCTTACGGAAAGTCATCACTGATACACGATAATAAAATGTTTTAATAAGTTTGGCTGACAAGACCAGTGTCTAATTGAAATTGTTGCTTAACTTTAAAATTTTACACAATATTTTGATTTGATTTTCATAAAAAGTTTTAATTAAATGTTATTTTTTCCATTTTTTTCTTTGGTACGTGGTCGAGTGGACAAACGATGCTAGTGCAAATAAAAATAAAATAATTTGATCAAGTGATATTAAAAAATATTAATAAAACTTCAGCTTAATTAAGCCAAAGTTATTAAGCTTTTGGGTGCGCTTCTAAAGACATATGATTTTTTCTCCAGCGCCAAAGATCCTTTTTCAAAGGGGCATATAAGCCACGGGGATGACTGATTTGTTATTTATTTATAATTTAATTTTTAATTTACATAAATGATACAAATACAAATTATATTACAACTTGAGCTGAACGAATGCAGTGACAAGGACCTTCATTCGTTTGTAATGAAGCAGATTAAGCAAAAACAATTAGAATTTTTTTAATTTAATATTTTAACTAATCAAAAATATTTTCCCATTGATTATTAAGAATTTAAGAAACACTTTTGCCTTTATAAATAGTATATACGATTGAAAAAATTTTGTGATATTGCTAACGCTTTCTAATGAAATAAAATTCCTTGGGCGTGTCTAGAATTTCAATACTAAAGCAAGAAAATTTGATTTGTACCAAAATACTGGGGAGTCAATTTGATAAAAATAAAAAGACAAAATGAAACACGACAATAAACATGAAATAACTTGTAAAACAAAAGTAAATAGAAAATTTGTTGTTGTTAGTGGCGTTTGTCAAACACGTATTTGTGTTGATTACTATTTTGTCACCGATACCAAATCCTTGTGGAACCTCTGAGTTATAAAACTTTATTATTAAATACGCTGCACGTTGGGCAAACTACAATGTCCTTCTGATTACAAATAGGTCCTTTAAATTCGATTCATTAATGTGTGTTGGTTCCATAGCAGGCTTGTTAGTCAAATACTCATATCTGGCAAAATCGTGTCATACGTTAAAATGAAAATAAAAGAAATTATCATTAATGATTCTATTAAACTTATCACTTGGTCTTATTGTGGTCTCTGATTTTCATCAACTTTGAAAATGTGTCTTAATTGAAAGATAAAGCGGGAAATTTTTCTTTGATGTGGCCAGTAAAATTTTTCTTTAATTCAAACAGGCATATTATGCTGATCATATTTACAATGTTTTTGTTTCTCAGAACTATATTATGTTCATTTCAAAAATACAAAGAACAACATGTATTTAATCATATTCCTATTTGAAATGAATGTCTCCTTTGATATTTTTTTTAATTCTAACGTATATAAGAAGTATAAAATTTTTTAACTCAAGTCTATATTTTACTCTAGTGAAAATCTAGTTTCTTGGAGTATTTTTAAAACAATCATATTACATATTTTAGTAGTAACGATCGCGTTATAATATTCAACTATACCTTAAGAGGCAGGTATAGAATTATTTACTTTTCCCAACCATAAAAGGCAGGAAAACAAAATGGCCCTAACAAGCATTTTTAATGAGGTTTTTTTTTCTTTTTTCTATGCAGTTGCAGCAGTGTGCGAGTACAATACCTGCAGAATGTTTCTGGAATTTGCTAATTGTATCGTGTATTCATTCCACAATGGGGTAGGGGATCTCGAATTGAAGTCATTGCGCCTGCATGTGTGATAGGAAACCCAGCAGGCACGACCTCTGGTCGAGCATGAGAGCTTCAAAATCTTGCAGATTTCATGAATCCATCATCATGATATAAATAAGATAAAACAAAAGTTTCTAATTAAAGGTATTTTCCTTAAAGACATGCACTATTTATTACTAATATTATTTTCCCTATCTATAAATAAGAGGGCCTGCAAAAACAAATAAGCATTATTTATTTGAAAACCATTATATCAATAAATAAATTTTAATGTTCCTGTTCACTCCAGGATACAAAGTGATACAGTGATTGCCTTTATGTCCCTATTAAATCACTGTTTCAGTGATTAAGTTCTTAAACAAGTTTCGTATAAAACAATATTTTCATTTAAGTTTGTGCTTGCAAATATTTATGTCTGCTTAATCCAGTTGCCAGCATTAATTACATAAAACGCCTTGGGTTAGGCTTACTAATTTAATATATGTATACGACTATTTATATATTTACTTATAAGCATGTATTTAAATTAATTTTAATGCCATTAATGTATAATAAGGCTGGCGGTATGTTGTGCGATACCACATGAATAATTATATCGCCATAAATTTGCTGTAAATTATAAAATTAAATTTATCAGCTTAAAGGTAGAGTTTATATAAATATTATTTAAAATATGAAATGTTTTGCTGCTGTTATCAATTAAACTTATTTCTGTGTGTCAATGTTCAATTTATTAGCAATTGTGTGGATACGTAAATATTCTTTTACGTAAAGCCGCAAGAGAGGCGTATAATAGTATTAAAATTTTGGAAATTATGAATTTATTTGAATATTGTAATTTACTTAATAGACTTAAATTTTCTTGTTAAAAGCATAAAAGCAAAATCGTGCCAACATAATAAGTCTCTTATGATTTTTCGCCTCGTAGGAAGGAAATTAGTGTTTCTCTTTATAGAAGACTAGCGGACCAGGCGAACTTCGCCTCGCCCAATTTTAAGCCTTCAGACAAACTTTCTATTTTTTCAGTGAAAAGCCATTAGGAATAATTTCAAACACAATTTCATACAAAAACTCGATTTTTGATTTTTTCCAATTTTCCGACTTTTCCGGAGGGATTTTCCAAAATTTTCTTCCATAAAAACCTTCTCCTCGAAAATACGAACAACTGCCAAAAATTTTACAAAAATCGGCCCAGCCGTTCTCATTTTATGAATTATTGGATTTTGCCACGCCCTTCCGCCCACAGACCAAAAATCAGACTTCACAGTGTCACCCGCCCGAGTATTCTGAAGGTTCCCTGAAAATTTCGTCAAAATCGGCCCAGCCGTTTTGGAGCCATTACGTTACATACATACATACATACACACATCCTATTTTATATATGTATATAGATTTGTGAAGCCTGATCTGTTTCTTAACATGAATATGCTTCCCTTAGTTAAAACTAAAAAATGGAGAATATTTATTTATAGAATTTCAATTCTTCTATTTAGTTATTTGAATCGTGGAAATTGTAGAAACTTATTTACAAATCAATAGGAAACGCTATGGATATTAGAGTTTGTTTTCGAGTATATTTTTTCCTTTAACTGATTATTTTTATCCATAAACTTTTTTATTATTAAAACATACTGTAGTTTAAGCCACCATGTGATTTGGAAAAATTGTTTCTTGTGAATTTGCTATAGAGTGCTTAGATTTGTACAGTCCTGTTTAGCGGAAGGATAATAACACATCCATGTGTAGCTTCATTTTCGTTAAACTTTTTATGGCAGTTTTATATGATGGAATTTTTTATGTTTTGTAATGTTATTTATCTTAAATAATCTTGAAATAAAACTCCTTTTTTATACCAATTCTTTGTATGATTTTTACTCCATTTAAGAAATGTCTCCTTTTAGTTAAATTATTAACAATTTTACTACAAACTAAATTTAACACATTCATATGAACTAAATAAGATTTAATTTCTTTTAAACGCTCTGTAAAATTTATGTTTTTTAGTTGTCATTTACTTTTTCTTTTAATCTTAAACATCTAAAACTACTGAAACTAGTTATTTCTGAATGGATTTTCTTAATATTTCTACTTTTCTTTTGCAGAACGTTCTGACAATTCACTACAATTCACTACAATTGCTTATTGAGTATTTTGTTGAAAATGTGTGCTTTAGCTTTAAGGAAGCAGCCGAGTTTAAGTGCATGTGCTTTTTTAAATATTGAAAGATTTCATATCCTCAAAATTGCTTTCTTTTAATCCTCCTTTATGTTATTGATCCATAAACAAACGGTCTTTAAATTTAGTTTTCGGGCTAGAAAAAAAATTCATTCTCTTTTTACTCCTCTGTCGATGGTACATCCTGTTGTGTTGCTGGTTTATTTGCCTCTAGGTCTTTACTTTCATTTTTTTGTTTCACCGCACCAAAATAAGCGTCTGTATTGACAATTTCAATTTCCCTTTCCACATCATCCAAATCTGGAGGAGCTGGTACTATTATGCTGATAATGCCATCTTTTGACAAGGTCGCTTTGGCCAAAGTGGCATCGTAGTTTCTTGGCAGTTTATATTTACGTACAAATGATTTGGTTATGCACAGAGCTGGTGCCTTATTGGCTCTGTCATCCTTATGCTGGCCTTCTAGTGTCAAAGTGTCTGTGTTTTTCACTTTCAACTTCAATTCCTCGGCTCTGAAGTGATGCACGTCAATGACAATTCTATAGGTACCTTTGCCACAACTATCTTCTTCTTCTCCTGTCTCCACATATACTCGGCCCGTTAGGCAAGATCTATGACACCAATCGTTTATGTTGTGACAACAATCAAGATGCTGAAAGTCCCAATCAAAATCAATCAGTGAAGACCAAAACCTCTTGCGTAAAGGACACCTGAGGTGGTAAAGCTGCCTGTTCCATGGTCTATGCCAATGATGGTCAGAGTAGTGCCAGTCCCAGTCCCAATGCATCCTAAAGGACTTTGCAAACTATTAATTTAATTAATCTTAAACTAATTTCGTAACTCGTTCGTTATGCCAACGTAAACGTTTGACAAACGTAATTATTTTTGGTAAAGCCACCAAAAAAATTGTTGTCTCCGCACGCGGCTCTAGCCTAAATCGTACTAATGGCTTCTCATCTTGTTGAATTATTAGGAAACCCTTGTAACTAATAATTTCTAAAGGTTTCAATGAAAAAGGAATTTAAACGACAACCACAATGGCAGCCTTGACAACCAAAGTTGTTTTCATAAGTAAAAGAATTTTTTTTTTTGCACTTTTAGGCTGGAGTAAAAATTGTTTACTATTAGCAAAAATTTGTCCAATTGTGTACTCGATAAACTATAAATTAAATAATATTAGGGTTGCCATTTTTTAGTTTTAATTTTCGGGAAGAGGGGAAATTAATAATTTGAAAATTAAAATTTTAGGAAGCGAATTTCCACTACTTCCAGATCCAAAATTGTGAACCTTTGGTGTTATTTTGAATTTATTTTTTAAAACTGTGTGGAAGGAAATGAATAATTCCTTCCTTAGGACTTATGAGAACAGAGGGTACTTGCTTATATTATAGATCCTTGCAACAAACAAGTGTGTAATTTAAGCAAAATGTTCAAAAGAAAAAATCTAACGTTTTACAAAAATTCCAAGTTTATTTCAATATGGTGATTCCTTTCAAATTTATTACTATTTTTTTAAACAAATATCACCTGCAAGTCCAACTTGGGAGGATTGGTTTATGCATCAAGCGATAGGAAGATGGGAAGACAAAAAAAACCATAAGCGAAAGTTTGCTGGCGAGATTCATTAAAGCCATAAAAGTTTTTATGAAATATACATAAACAACTATTGTTACCCAAAAAGTTGTTTGCTATAATAGAAATTTCATTATAATCGGTAAGTGTTGTAAACAACTTTATTTTGAAAATTTTGGCTTTTTTGTTCAGTGAAATTAATGAAAATGATTTTTTACAATAAAATGCTTGACGTCTTTCATATGTGAAATTACTTCATAACTTCTCAATAAAAAAATACATTAAGTTTGGTAATTTTGCCAAATTGAAAACCTTTAATTTTTCTTATGATTTTGAAATTGCTTGTGTCGTCATAAAGAAAAATGAGGCATATCATTGATATTTATAGATTTTTTTATACTGGTAATTTTAAAAATTGAATTGAGTTAAATGCCTGGCATCTCTAAGAAATGTATTAAGAATTAAAAAAAATTCCTTTTGAACAACCTGCTGTTTTAGTGTTTGATCGATAATTTTGCAAATACCAACAGGTACGAGGAAAAAGTATTTGACGTTTTTAACTCGAATATATGTAACGCATCGCCCATACAAATATAAATTTACACATACATACACACACAATATTAGAAGTAGTAAAAGTATTGTGTGAATATTATAAATTGCTTTGTGCTTGATGATGTTGCTGTTCTAGTTTCCGAATAAAAAGTCAACTGACTGACTGAACTCTATTTATAATTTATTCAGTTTTTGTTTTATTTTTAGCTCCGTTTCTTTGTTTAACTTCCAGTATTGTAATACATGTTACGGAAGTTGAAAAGAGTTACAAATAACAGCAATAAAAGCTGAAAACGAAAAAATTATATTATAAAAAAAAAAAAATAAACTAATGAAATTCGTGACCTTATGCCACTGTCGTTGCTGGTTGTCAACACAGTGTCAGTGTGTTCAGAGTACAAGAGTTTTTTTTTCAACAACAAAAAATTATAGAAAAAATATGGTAAATAATAATTTTTTTCTCGAAAGAGAAACATGAATCGTTTTTAATGCATTTCTTTGAAATTTATTTTGTAGCATATGAAAAATGAAGAAACATATTGCGAATGACGCTGTACATGAATGTTTTAAATATTAATATTAGAATACAAGATATTATGTATATGAATTATATATGTATACGAAAAATACATACTATGGCAAATGTATTCGTATATGTATTGCAAAGGTGTGATAATATTTAATACGAATATACGTTGTGCTGAATGAAATAAAAATTATGATGCAACATGAGATTAACCATTCAAAATACTCAAAGTTGTTATTATTAATTGAAATATTTTATTCTAATTTTAAGCTTTGAATTCCTTTAACAAATTTTTTTCTGACCTAAAATTAAGTTAAACAATTTTTGGTTTGTTGTCAGTGAACTTAAAACTGGTTAAAGTTAACTGACAATTTGGTTTTGAACAGCTAAAGCCGTAACAAAAAAAAAAAACATTTTCTAAAAACTCTGTTTTACCAATAAGTTGGGTAGAATATCCCAAAAAATTAATTTTCAATATTAAGTATTTAAAATTAATGAATTTAAATTTGTTATACTATTTTATTTGCAAGAAACAATTTGCTTTACTTTGAATATTTCACGTTTAAATGATCAAATCTAAATTGTATTTTCATGCTGTGAAAAGCTTAAAAATTTATCTAATAACAACTATTAAAATAATTTACTTTTCGCAAACAGGAAGACATTTCTTAAATATATTCAATCTTTGTATTTAAATAATTAAAATAAAATTAATTAGTCTTTTTCGTATTTAATAACTGAATTTGAAAATTTAGAATTATAGCTTATTTGTAAAGCAAACTTGAGCATGTTAGCGACCATGCTTAAGTTTGCTTTACAAATAAGTTATAATTCTAAATTTTCAAATTCAGTAATTAAATAGGAAAAAGACTAATTAATTTATAATATACAAGAAATATATAATACTTCTCGTATTCTTTCTTCATATAAAAAAGAGAGTAAAATAGTTAATATTCCTAAATAGTAGCAGGCACCTAAAACCTGGTAAAGAGAAAACAGCCACATGAATGCTGATGATGATGTTCGCCACATTCAAAACAGTACTGTTCCATTCTGGCGTCTCCTTACTTCTTCCCTAATAAAGAATAATATGAAAAAACTATCAATCCGAATTAATAAAATCAATAATCAAATTCCAGCCAATTTAACCAACATAATTGGAAGAATTAAATAAAATTCAATGACTATTATTGAAGCGTATACATGTGTTATGGGAATGTCCTTCCTAATGTTCCATAAAGATGTTTCTAGTTACTTATTTTTTGCTATTAGTTTTTAATATAAGACATAATCTTTAATAATTTTACCATTGCCTTCATTATATTTGATTTCTATTTAATTTAAATAAATTTTTAGTCAAATAAATTCTGTATATAAATATCCTATCAAAAATTATGGATTTGTAAGACAAATCCTTTAAGGATGCATTTCTTTTCAACTTCTCTTTATTTTAAAATACAATTTTAATTTTTATTTTACATTTGGAATTTTTTAAATATTAATTCTAAGTATTTCTTAGCTTTTAATTGCTTAATATTTTCCACTTTAATATTGTCTGGGTTTCTTTTCTTTCATATTATTAATAATAATGCATTTTATTATTAATCTATATATATAAAATAGGAAGTGTGTATGTATGTATGTAAGTATGTATGTATGTATGTAACGTAATGGCTCCAAAACGGCTGCCCCGATTTTGACGAAATTTTCAGGGAACCTTCAGAATATTCGGGCGGGTGACACAGTGAAGTCTGATTTTGGATTTTCGGTCTGTGGGCGGAGGGGCGTGGCAAAATCCAATAATTCATAAAATGAGAACAGCTTGGCCGATTTCTGTAAAACTTTTTGTCAGTTGGTCGTATTTTCGAGGAGAAGGTTTTTATGGAAGAAAATTTTGGAAAATCCCTCCGGAAAAGTCGGAAAATTGGAAAAATCGAAAATCGAGTTTTTGTATGAAATTTTGTTTGCAATTACTACTTAATGGCTTTTCAAATGAAGAAATAGAAAGTTTGTCTGAAGGCTTAAAATTGGGGCGAGGCAAAGTTCGCCTGGTCCGCTAGTATATAATAAATATTAAATTGAAGGAAAGAAAACGGGATAATTTTTTTCAAATGGTGGAGAAGAATTTGATTTGGGATAGTTTTATCGAATATTGGAAAGGGTTATCAAAATTATTTGGATTAATAACTAATTAGTTATTAACCCAAATAATAAATAAGGAGCCCAAAATAAGGAGCCCTATATACACTTGTCTACTATTATAATATTAGACAAGTGTATATAGGGCTCCTTTTATTAGAAATCATAACAACGCAAATGATTTTGTTTGATTTTCTCCAAATGGTAGAGAAGAAATCAAAAATTATAAGACTTGCATGAAATTTACAACGTTATTTTTTTATGATTATTGTCCAATAGTTGACGCTTTTTCCAACTGCTTGTCTAGAAACTCTAATAACAAAAAGGATTTAGAATTTTATTTTTAAATTATTGAACATAGAATATAAACAGTACAGTGTTTCCCTTTTGTCTCTCTCACTATTAATATTTTTTTCCATACGGCAAACTGTTCAAAAAAATTCAAAACCAAATTAAAAACATTTTCTTTGAGCGTATTTTTTGTAATATTCTTTCAGAAATCCATTTTTATATTTCAGTAATGTTCTTCGTAGGCCATCCTTTCTATGTTAAACATTTAACAAACAACTCTTCCAAAGTCCAATACAATTAATAATTTTTGCAAGGAGTTTAACATTTTCTAACTACTTTTACTTTAAATTTACATTTTCCCTTATTACAATTACATTATCATTACCTTTTGCCATCTAATAACTAATGGAAACTTGATCATAATTCCCATATTTTGTTCCTAATGAAACCAGTTCAATTTACGATTTTTCTCTAATAGCTGCAAGATTGATTTTACTTAGAAATTCGAAACAAACTCAGCTGCTCAGACTTTAATTGGCAACTTTGACCGAGGTTGCAATGCATTTTTTATTTCTCCTTATTAAGCAGAAAGTTATCTTTTATTATATTAATCATCTATTTAATATTAAATAAAATATATTTGATACCATTGTAATCATTCTAGTGTTCATATCTATCTAATCTTGAACTATAATCATAAATTCTAAACTGCTCAATAAGCAGAACTATATTTAAGTAATTTGCTCCATAATAAACACAATGATGCATGAATAATCCAGTCAGCCATGCAACCAAGGCACCAACTATCCAACTAACCAATCAGCCAACCAAGCAACGACTCAGCCAACCATTCTATTCACATGTTTTAAATCTGACCAAACATAAGACATCAAATCTCTTTCGTTTTTTGAAAATATTGTTGCGATATTGCATGAGCTTTAAAATTCTCTACTCTACTCTATTATGCTAAAAGTTTAAATAAGCGGAAGTAGAGAAATTTTTGATAGTTGATTAAGCACAAGAATTACTTCAAGCAAATTGAAGTTTGAAAGTAGAAATCTGACAAAAAAGAGAAAATTTTTACTTAAGGAAAGAATGAATGGCCACAATTTCGTAAGTTTAAAGGAAATATTTAGCGATTAGATCAGGAATCTAGGCCAATCAAAAGTAATCGAAAACAATTCAAAAAAATTTTGTAAGTAAATTTGAGTTTAAAATGGTTTTAAATACGTTCATTCGTATACATATTGCATATATGTACATGTTCATATACATACTTACATATTCTTAACTACAAATCTGTGTTTTGTGTTCACCACCGTGACGTATGATTAATATTACATTTATATTAATCATACGTTACTAGTAATTTTGGCTTTACTAGAAAATCATCTACTCGAGCATTACAATGTACACCGTAGCAGGATAATTCCCGACATGTTGGCGCGATTGATAGCTGTATGGGAGCTACTAATAGCTTTGGCAGTATGGAGACTGAAACTGAAGAAGTTATAAGTTCATGACTGACCCATCGAATTTTCCTAGGATTGTTTGTAGGAGCAATCCCTTTGGGAATAAGGAGGTAACTGTGATTTTCAAACTTAGTTTTAATAATTAAGGAGTTAATTTTCGAACCAGTCGTAGTCACTGTCTACGGGCTTAATTATCTTGACATTTTTAATACAGAAACCTGCACAGAGCTATTTTAAGGCATTGAGATTAATTAATTTAAGCTGTTAAGCAACTGTATGGTCCATACTGCTTAACAGTGCAGTATTAAAAAAAATTAAACAAAATTAAAAACATTTTCTCTCAGCTTATTTCTCGTAATATTATTTCAGAACTCCATTTTTATATTTCAATAATATTCTTCTTAGGTATGGTCCATACAGCCACGTATAGAAAATTCCACAAATTTCTAAATTGGCTTTTCGAGGGAAGTGGTGAAGTCAATAAGTTTACTCAGTGGTCAGACCAGTGTCACGTTAGACAGAAATATACACAAATCTCTATCACAGCTATTGCCTTAAACTTAAACGTTATAATTGTAATGCTGGTAGATCATGAGGGCAATTTCATATACTTGAGCAGAGCTCCTAGAACTAACGTATGTATTGCTTGCCGTGGATGATATAAAACAATATATGAAATAAAAACAAGTGATCTATTACAGATTTTGATTCAGGGGATTTGCGATTAGCTTTATGATTTTCGCAATCATGAGTATAAACATTTACATCTTTCTATTTTCTAAGCTTTATTTATTTCACCATCAATATAGACTTTTTTCATTTTTGAAGACCTTTTATAAAATAATTTCAAATGCTTATCTTACCTCAAAAATCTATGGACGTATACAGTTTGCATTCTTCTTATTCTCATTGCATTTATTTACAGAAATCATTCACTCGCTTGCCCTCAAACCACATTTCAAACAATTTACATAATACAATTTTCCTGAAATTGATTGCTAAATTGCAGTTACGAGTCATGTGGCAACATGCTTTGAATATAGGTTCTATTTCGTTACCAAAAAAGAAGAAGGAAAAAAAAGAAAGCCAATGACAGTAACATTATTTTACAAACAGAAAATAAATTTTGCGGCGTTATTATTGTTTGATTTCATTATGCCACCAATTGGAAATATTGCTAGACAGCGGGAGTTCATGCAGCCAATAAATGGCTTTTTTTGTATATCTGTTACACAATTGACGGTAGAATATTTGCAAATTTTGTGCAAAATATCGATAATGAGGATGTGTGCAACCAGGTACATTGAATTTGTTTTCCAAAGGGATATTGGCATAATTAAAATGTAAATGTTTTTAACAATACAATACTCTCAGGCAACTGATTGATATTTATGTTTGTTCAAAGAAGATTTAAATTGAATGAAAACGTTTGCATTTTTGCCTAATTGCATGAGATTTATGAATTTTTTTATTTAGATTTTATTATGGAAATGTTTATGTTAATTAGTTATTAGCTCTATAATTTTTTTGTCATTATTCAAGCTAAATAATATAAATAATATTTTGTATAATCGTATGCAAAATAAAAAATAAATATTTAAAATATGGCGAAATTCATGCTCCACAGAATATAGTCCCCCGGGAAACAATCCTTCATGCGAAATATGAAATAAAGCCCCAAATACTGAAATGCCGCAGCACCCCACTTTGTAAAATAAAATAAGACCCCAACGCATGACTGCCAGAATTTCTTGAGTTAAAATCACTAAAAAGTAAAATGTTTATTAGAAGCAAAATTTTCAATATCCGCATTTTATTATAAAAGATCTGTAAAAATCTTTATATTATTTTCTTTTGCGATTATAGGAAACAAATTCTATTTCAAATAATTTATTTCAAAACTGTAGCTCAAACTTCACTGACGATTTGGTTTAGCGACCAATGAAATGTGGGCATATGAAGAGCTAAAGCCACAACAAACAATGCATTTAGCAAAAACTCTAACTCCCGGTTACCTCCCTGAAGGAAATGTCACTAGTGATTCACTATTGACAAAGTCACCAGTACTAGTGGCAAATTATACCCCAGCCAATGCTTTTTTCTGTTGACATTTAACATGCACTTGTCATTGAAAATCCACTACTGACGTTGGAACTAGTGACGAACTAGTTCCAATGGGACCATGTGACGACCGTAGAACTAGTGCTTCCCTGTAGACATTGTCACCAGTATTATTGACATACTCTACACAATACTTCTTTCTATTGAAATTTAAGATGGACTTATCATTGAAAACCCACTACTGAAGAGGTCGTTCTAATGGGTCCATGTAAACAATTTTTGATATACATATATCCCTACAGTTTTAGTTAAAATAAATGATTAAAAGTTCACCATAGAACAAATAAACGCAATTAAAAAATGAAGATTCATAAGCGTGCTCTCAGAAATTTCTCTGCTCATCAAACAAAAAAGTGTTGACAACTCCGTTGACGTTGTCTACATATGAGTCGCCAAAATAGTCGACAAAACTGGTGACTTGGGTACACTTGTCCCCATGTTTCCTTCAGGGCTGTGAAAACTTTTGTTTACTACGACAGATTCAAGCTTCCGTTAAAGCCAATGGGTCTCCGTGGCGAGATATTATATACGAGTACTTCGCTTGAAGGTGTCTGACTCATTTGCATTAAGAAAAATTTTGTAAATATTGTGTCTTTAACAAAAAGATAGACGAATACTTTTAAGAGAAATGAGCTTATGAAAAAGGTACAATCAAGGACATAAGTTGAAGGATATTTTTTGAAAATACTACTTTTCAGAAAAAACGTTCCTTCTGCAAAAATGCATTTATAAAAGGAGCAAAAAGTGTTTTCGACAAAAATATTTTTTCTAAATACTGTTCAAATGTACTTTTTGTCCAAAAAGTTCTTTTTCTAAAAAAGCACTTTTTGTGAAAAAGTTGCAAATAATTTTGTCAAAGTTACAAGACACTGTTAAAAAAGTAATTTTTGCACAAAAGTCAGAAAAAAGTACCTTTTACAAAAAGAAAGTACTATTTTCAAAACACGTACTTTATACAGCGTCTGTCTTAGAAAATAAAAATCAGATTAATAAACATAAGAAATGCCTCCTTCGAAACTCTCTTCCCATTTCGGACATAAACATATACTTGGTAATTACTTGTTATATTAAATTATTAATTGGACATACCTTGTTGCTTTGGATGCGTTGACAACGATGCCGTCCTTAAACCATTGGAATTGCATACGTGCAGATCCTTGTGCCGTACAAGACAAAATAAATTCAGCATTTTCGCGAATTATTTGTTTTTGATTTAAGCTCAAATCCTGCAACAAAAAAAATATTCAAGACGATTATATACAAATTAAAATAAATTTCTTAAACAAGACTTAAGCTATAAACACAACTCGGACGAACGGCGATTTTGTCGTTGCAAGTTTCCGACCTTGGAAATAAAACGCAGACGTGTATATGAAAACGGAATAAGCCATACTTTGGACGAAATTCTAGGTTTATTTCTATTTTCGGTGAACAACGAATACATTAAAGCAAGGTGGCCGCTTTGCTTTTATATTTTTAAAATATTATGTAAAAGTTACTTTTTAATTTAAAGAAAAGGAGTATTCTTGACTCTTTTTAAAAATATTAAGATAATCAAATTCTATTTTTTTAAATATAATTTTCTATTAAATTGCTTCTCGTTAGTCTCTCTTCTTTTGCAATTCATACACTATCATCTGCTACAAAATGTTAAACAAATTATTTACGAATTATGAGTTATTGTAAATAGATTTGTTAATTTTTTTTAACTAAAACACACACAAAAAATTTAAACGACATTAAACGATTTTTCTCGTCCGTATTATGATTGAGTCGGCGAACTTACTCGACAAATTTTTTATCGCCAAATTGGTCATTCTGTACAAAATTCGCCATACGTCCCAATTGTGTTTATAGAATTTTATATTTTGAAGAATATTATGAAAATTTATTTCTAAAATATAATTTTTGACGTGCTGTTTTTGAAATAGATGTCCAATGACGAAGTAAACGTTTTTTGAGGAAAATATAATTAAAGTTTTTAAAAAATTTAGCAGCGAGAAGCAGGAAATTTTCGGGTGAGAAATTAAGTTTTATAATGAAAATTTAATTTTATAATACATTTTGATAAAAAGTACTTTTTACGGCAGGTATTTTTTTTACATAATACTATTTCGAATAGTACTATTTCAAATATGTTTTTTAACAGTACAATTTTAAAAGCTGAGTTAAAACAGTTATTTCAGGAGCAGGTGGCTTTAAAAGTTCTTCAAAGGTAGTTTTTTAAAACGTACCTTTTTATAAAGTGTTTTGTGAAAGTACTTTTTGAAAACTTAAATTTTTAAAAGTAACTTTTCTAAAACGTTTTTTAAAAGCATTTTGAAAGGTACTTGTTTCAAAGGTACTTTTTTCAGAGGTACTTTCTAAAAGGTAATTTTTAAAAAAGTGCTTTTAAACATAACTTTTAATAGGCAATTTAGAAGAGTAACTTATTCAAAAAAAATTATTTGAAAGGTCCTCTTTTTAACGACAGTTTTAGAAAAAGTACTTCTTTAAAGGATCTTAATTGAAAAGTTCTTTTTTAAAATGTACCTTTTAACAGGTGCTTCTTACTTTCACACGTGTATACATAGAAAGAAAACTCATTCTAAACTTGTATTTTTTTGTAATTACTTTCAGTACAAATCGTTTTTAAAAAATAAATACGAATAACACTAAATATTTTATAGAATTTCTAAAACAAATACGAAAATATTCAGTTATTTTATATGAACTTTATTGACTTTGTGCTGTTGACACTTTTGCTTATGAGCACGTGATGAGTTGGCTTCAAGGACAATATCAATTAGAGAATATTGTAAGCAAATAAAGGAAAGAATATAAAAAAATTAAGCATTAGAAATGTTAAATAAAGTTTGTTCTACTATTGAAAAAATAAAAAAAATTGCCTGCCTTGCATTGGTTGGATTATAAAATCCGAATATACAGTCCAAAATTGTATATGATTTAGTTCAATCCAAGTCAGAATTGAAAGACATTTTAAGCTGAAGTTATTTTTTAACTGAAGCCCAAGCCTGAATGCATTCTTGAGTCAATTTTCCATACTTTAACTGGACTGAAGTACAGAATTTTGTACATCTTTAAAAAGTTGATAAAACACCGTATAAAAATAAAAATATATTTTTCTTATCACTACTAAAGGTCTCACCATTAAATTTAGCGGCGGATTTTCATCAAATAAATGATAGTTCGACACCAGAGTAATATTTCCAATTTTTCCCCTTTCCACCATTCGGGTTATGGCCTCTCGTATGCGATTTGAATCGCCTTTAATGCCAAAGAAGTGAAACGTTATATCTAAGCGATCGGTGGTATTTGAAATCAGTTCTAAGTCACTTATTTTGGTGATATTGAAATTGCGCAAAACGCGCATGAGCTGCAAAGATAAAACAAATATAAAAAATTAGATTGTAAAAAGTTAAAAACTGAAATCTGATTTTGGCAATGAAATTAGGATTCTAAATTAGATTAGCAAGTGTAAATAACAATATTAATGGCGCTTTAGCGTACTATTTGTTTAATATTTTTCTTCAACATCTAATATATAATTTTTTTTCAATAGTGCCACTTTAAAAAGTTACGCTCAACTTTAATTAAATATCAGACAAATCATACGCACCTTTATAAAAAGTTTAAGTTTATAAAAAGTTTATAAAAAGTGCAAAGAAAATGCCATTATTTGTTCAGTTTTATAACAAATAATCCAAAAGTTTTGAAGCCTTTTGAATTCCCCAATGAGTTTTAATTGAAATAAATAATAATATTTGTGACAATCATTGACATGTATTTAATTTATTATTTTCCTCCTCCTCCTCCTCCTCTGCACTTGCCTTTATTGTTAAAGTCACAAATTGAATTTCCATATTTTTTTCATTTTGCAGATTATTAATGGAGAAAAACTAATAAGCGATCATGGATGTATGTATGTCGCTAAATCATTTGTCGTATGTTGCATAAGAAAATAAAATTGTTATATTTCTTTTTTCCAAACTGCATGTACTCACATTTATGTCAGCATTTATTAAAGTACTCGTGTGTATTCATCTCAAGTCCTGTTTAGCATATTATTTATTGTTCAAAATTTATTACGCATAGATTTCCATCAATGAAATATTGGCAAAATATATGAGATGCCATTAAAAGCATTCAAAGAAATCAGAAAATATAATACAAGTTTATTTTGGAAACACATTGGGATTAATAGAAATTTATTTTGTTCAATAAAGGACAATGACATCAAAGAATTTTAATAACATATTAAATATGGAATAAATACTTTGATTTAGTTAGAAATAAAAATTGATTTTTTATTACATTCATCTTATATTAAAGGCTCATAGAAAGCAACATTTCAAAGAAAAAGGCGCCTACACTAAAACAGCAAGTTAAATCATGAGGCCAACAGGATATATGTGACAAACAGGATTCCATTACAAGGCCCCATGTTGTAGAGAATGTAAGTCTCCAAACTCAAAAAAGCTCTTATGTGGCCAACAATAACAAAAATAAATTACTTAAATAATTTAGACTGTAGAAAGAAAAGAGATCTAATCCCGGCATCAGAATATGGAGTATTTTAGGTAAATTATTAATTCTTTTTTCAATTTTATGTTAACATTTCACCAAGCGTTCTTAAAAGTCTACCATTAATTTATCTGCAATATGAGCACGATGTTGTAAATGAAATAAGCCTTATTTAATACATAATGAAACAAAATAAGCCATTAACTGAAAATGATAGAAAACTGTCAGGTGTGAGCCAAGTGCTGCTGCAAGTCATCTTTCCAAATCCAAAAATCTTCTTACCAAAGTTTGCTCTTCTTCAAAGAGGTCTTTTGGTTAATAGTCCGTAGTTTTTAGGCTTATTAAAGAAAAATTTTCAGCCTTTTTAAGGCTTTGTAGTGAAACAAAATATTTCATATATATTCTGGTGGTGGTGTTTATGTAAGACCATTAAATAAAATGTTACTTCAAAAAACATTTTTCAAATAATTCATCAATTCTATCATTTTGTTTACAAATTCATCCCTCTATGTGCTACTCTTCGCATATGATGGTTTGTGTTTGTAGAATTTTCCTCTTTTAAAGTATGAAACGAGTTGGCTTCATGTAACACAGAACGTTTTTTTTTATATAAAAATGTCATCAATATTAAATTTGAAAATCTCTCAAGCAACTTATAAATATTGTTTATGATTTTAATGCATGGATATTTATCAAATTATTTCAAATTATTTTGTTGCATTCTATACAAAAGGAGTACATAAATATAAATCATACGCCCCAGTGTGTATTCAGTATTTGAAATACTGAATATGCCACAGATACAATTATTCTTGGAATCCTTAAGAAAAATCAGTTAAAAAGACAAACAAGTATTTTTAATGCACTTCAACTTTTTCCTTCAATTTCTTCCCAAAAATCTCATTTATAATTTTTAAATAAAATACTCCTCTCCCAGCCCTACTGGCAAATGCAATTTTAATGTTCTTTGCTGTCTTTTTCTTGATTTTAATGTAGACTAATTACTCTTGTAAGTGATACAACAAACGCCATTAAGCGCTTATGGACAGTAATAAACTGAAAAAAAAAATAGAAGAAAGAAAATCAACCAGAACAGAGACATTAATTTCATGGAAATGTTTGAGTGTTAACAAAAAATGTCTTACTATTACGATGTTTTCAAGTCTAATAAAAGTTTAAAAAATATATGTACATGTATTAAAAGAAGGAAACGTGCAAGTTTTACTTGGACATTTGACATTTTGAAAAGTCCATGGTATAAAATGATTTTCAAAGATTTCCTAAGATTGACCCTTAATGTTACAGCCGGACATTTTATGTTAATTGGCCATGTTTTACATGAAATCTAACAAATTCAAAGCAATTTTGCAGAACAGTAAAGTACATACATACGAGTGGGATGTTACATTCTAGGTGAAATATTGTATATATTATGCTAAAGAAAAGAGAATAGTAGACTCCTTTAAGCCTTCAGCTTCTGAACTCGAATATTAAAAGTTATATAAGCAATTATTATACGAACAAGTAATTAGATTTGCCGAAAAATAATAAATTTTTTAAGTTTACATGATGAACATTTTCATGAAACTTATTGCCCTAAAAGGTCCTTGTTAATAGTAGGGGAGATAGTGGAATGAAGGTGACTACAAAAACTGGGTGGATACGAAATTTTAAAGCATTTAATTATAATTATATTTAATTCAATGCACCTCTCTATGCCCAGAACAAAAAAATTTTCATGCGAAACTTTAGGACCAGTATTCAGGGTTGTCCCCCAACGAAGGATGCTGAAACTAGGAAAATGGGACAGAATATGGTGGTAGATAATGGTTCTCTTGGTTACTCGGTTTGAACTCTTTGACGCTGAAATGGACAAGAAAGATCTCTGCAGGAAGATTATCCCATACAATGATTATTCGGCTAAGGGATGAGTTTTCGCTGTAGTGCGCTGTTCGATTCGCTGGCAGCTTGACAGCGAATGGATACGCTCTTAATGAAGAATGTATTGTTAATGAAAAAAACTGGGTTTCGGGAGTAAGCTCCCTGAAAATATTTTATTGTACTACCAAAAAATAGTGAACCACACTCTACGTAGCGTCGAAACTTCAGTGATTCACTAGAGTTACACTATAGAAAGCTACACTACACTACACCACGTATGGATGCTCTCTTAATGAAGACAGTGTTATTCGTGAAACAAATCGGATTTGGAGAAACAGCACCCTAATTTTATTAGAATACATTGCATTGTAGTGTCGATAAGAAAGTTAAAACACGCCTTACGTTATACTATATAGTGCTACACTCAGACACTAATGATCTTCTTCGCCAATCCTGCATACGGTGGGGTAATTTAAAAATAGACTCTGAAGCGCTGGCCCATACATGATAATTATATACTATTTTATGACGAAAATAGGTGGTGTAAATAATGATATTAGATGGAGTGAAGTATCTCTCAGAACTTTTAAAAAATCGTGGCATTTGAGTGTTTTTTATTAGTGGGATGGCAAATTTACTCGATCCCTTGGGCATTACACTACATTGTCATGCTTCCGATTCTTAGATAATTACGTATATGTGGAATGTGGAAGCATACAATACTGGTTCCTGGGGCCATTAATATTTACTTCATTCGAATGTCACTACAAGATCCCAATCAAATGTATCATTTATATTTTGCGTCATGGCTGTAATGTTCAACAGAATTAGCCTGTTGTTGCTTTTATCCGCTAAAGACAGAGAAGGTCCTTGAGAAAATTAAAAAAAATTAATGGCAGTGGAAAGAACTGAGCCTTATAAAAACCCTGAACTTATCTGGAACTCGTGTGATGTATCAAAAGTAATTTAATTGTTGAAAAAATAAAAAAGTTTGTGTTTGATTCCTGCAAGAAAACTGAACTTTTGATTTTGATCAAAATATTCTGATACAATTAATTGTATTTTTATGATCTAATCCCTATAACTGAAGTACTTTTAAAAGCAGTTTGAGGCTTAAACTGCTGTGTCTTTATATTTCTAGCCATATTTTATTTTATAATCTCCAACTAGAAACAAGATGCTTCCTTTTAAATACATGTTCTAAAGGAACAGACAATTTCCATGGGCAGACATCTGTGTTTTGAAAATAAAAGACTTAATTAAAAGCAATATTCTTAAATAACTAAAACTTTTTGCTGCACTCAATATAAAAGTTAATTGATGTGATGTCAGACATTATAACCATGCGTTTGTCCGTCCGTTCGTCCGTCCGCATGTCTTTACTATTATAAGACAAATGCTGGTTTAACTTTATAAGATTTTAGTATTTGTAACTGCATGTGACGTAAATTATTTCTGTTTTACATTCATTTAAAGTCTAGTTTTCAATGCATGTATCAGTTTTTTTTAAATATATTGTTTAGCACATTTTAATTAGCAAAAATTCATTAAGTAGTAAAAAAGAAGCAAGTAATACAAGACAAATAGAACTTCTAAGGTAGAAAATATACGTGCATGATGCATGTTGCATTTCATGCATTAAGTATGCGTATATGTAACTTTGCATTTGCATATATTCATATGGAAGTAATTGTATAAATTTTCTATAGTATACATGCTGTGAGTATGTGGTTGCCTGTAGTTATTTTATTTTTTTTTTTGCCATTCTGTGGTATAATTAACAGATTTTAATTAACATGGCAATAACGTTTCTTTCTTTGTAGGTCTTTAAGACAACTATACGTATATGTATGTGTGTGTAGATGTCTATACATTTTGCATTTATTTGAACAAGTTCTGATCTCATTTAGAGAAACTAGAGCATTTAGTGTGATTTGAAGTGCCAGCAAGATAAACAAAGTATTAAAATAATGGTAGTAAAAGCTTAGATAATTTATTTTATTCAATTAAAAAATTGCCATATAAAATAAAGTGAGTATTACTATCCACAACACATAGAAAGAAACTTATTACCACAAATAGTTTGAAAGAAGCCAACAAGCATCGGCTCAAAATATAACTAAATGAGAGAAACATCACGAAAGGACTTAATATTTTAACAAAAAATAATATAAAAAATAATAAAAATTCTACTCAAGTGCTTACAAGAACATTTCAAATGAAACTTCTCCTGAAGTCTGTTTTTAGAACTATTTTGTTTAAAATGAACTTGGAAAATTTATTTCTGTTTGTAGTTGACGTGACAAAATTTGCTGTTCTTGATGCCCTTAAGCTGTTAAGAAAGTAAAATAATAAAACAAAATGTTAGCCCACACATAAATGCCACCAACATTATTTTGCAACACTTGCCACCATATGTGTCAGCCATATTAGCAGTATTATCACGCCAAGTCCATATTGAAGCAACAAAAGAAGGGAAGAGCCAGCATCATTAACGCTGTACTTCCCTACACTCAAAATACAATAACAATTATTTTAAATAAAACTAAATTTGTAACATAAACAAAAAGTCTTCAAATAAAACCACAAAAAAGTGAAACTTTGCCAATAGATTAAATAAATTAGATTATTTTTTCATGCAT
The DNA here is from genome assembly GCA_963681545.1 of Germaria angustata. Taxonomy (NCBI): domain Eukaryota; kingdom Metazoa; phylum Arthropoda; class Insecta; order Diptera; family Tachinidae; genus Germaria; species Germaria angustata. Next base: position 111,680,496 of record OY812999.1, on the reverse strand, counting down.
AGACTTACTAAGATGCCTTAGAATTCATTTCTAACGAGCAATTTCGAAGAAACAAATTAAGATGTAAATGGATCTTTCAAAAACAAGGTCAATTTTAAAAGGATATGTGAGCCAAATGTAAAAGTCATTCAGTCTCAAAAGAAAATGTTAGCGACATACATAAATAGTTTATACTCAAGGAGCTGGCAATATTAAAGTCCTTTCAACGCATGACCCAAATAATAAAGTATACAATGCACAGTGGAACAGAACAGGGCTTCCAAATTATTATGCATTTTCATGACTTAAAAATGAAGTTCGTTGACCAAATATCCAAATTGATCTATTGCAAGCCAATCAGAACCAAGAATATGACAGTAGTCGCCTACATAATTTGAAAATGGAGTTGGCTGACGGTTGCATGTGCCTGTATCGCCCAACATTCTAGAGAACTTCTTTCACACCTTTCAGAAGGAATTTTTAATTACATAGACCAATTAGCTGGAACGTTTTTATAACAATTTGAATAGAGACAACGGTTGCTTATATATTTTATCTAGTATCTCTAGAATTAGAGATATAGTGAGTGACATTTCATAATCGGATAATTACGAAACTTTTTGTACTTTTGGCTAAAAATTTCATGAAAGTTACTCTAAACCATACAACTCCTATGATAATCACTTTCGATTGAGGATAGTTATGTAATTGTGTATTTGAGAATACCCCGTTTGTGTTGCAAGCATGTTAAAAATTGTATTTCCCTCGTTTAGTTTTTGAATAACTGAAAAATTTCCAAGAATTTCGTTAAGCATTTTGAGGGGTGCAGAAACAACACACTTAAACGTATCGTTTACCCAAGTTTTTGTGTCCTGCTCCAGAAATGAGCCATAGCCGAGCAATTCTTGAAAAACCGGCAACAAAGTCTTGGAAAATTGCATTGACAGGATAATATACTTCAAAGCCAGCTGCGGCCCGAGTCACCTGAAAGATATCATGTTCCATAAATGTCAATAATATTTGTTATTTCTAATATAGCCGTAATTTATGAGAGGGATTTAAGTGTATTTAAATTTATTTAATCTTTAAGAAGATTCTTTTACTTGGGCCACCCGTTATACCATTCTTCATTCTTGTTGAAATTGTCATTTCATTATTTCACAGGGAAACTTTAAATTCTTCTGCCTTCTAATATTTTTGCATTTCTAAGCCACCAGGCTAATCTTAAAATTTTTTCTCTGTGGTTTTCCTTTGGCCTTCCTCTTGCCATTCCAGTAGATTTCAGGAAGCTCATGAACACTTTAAAACAAGTTTCGTTTTTTCTGACCGACTAAATAGTTTTTGAAGGAGGGAATGCAACATTATTTTTATGAACTTCTTCTTATTTGTTGTTGTTGATGTTGTCTTGTTGCAAGGCAATTTAATTTTAAGACATTATTTTATTTATATTTTTGTTGTTGTCTGGCTACAACTGTAAAAACTATTTTGCATATTATTTTTGCAAAACTTTTGTTTCAGAGTATATTCAGATTAGAGTGTTAAGTATTTGGTTTTGAAACGTTTATAAATATTTAAGAAAAAAACATACATACTCGTATACTCTATATGTGCTTTTTTGTAGAAAAATCTAAATAGTTTTTTTGGCGAGGGGGCAAAGAGAAATTAGAAACTTTTACTGTTTTGTTGGCTGCTTAAAGTTTTTGGCAGCAAGTTTTATAATGAAGAAAGAAAAAAGTGTTTATGAAGACTTGGTGAATTTTTTTTCTTATTTGTTTTGGGAACTACAATATTTGGCTTAATATTTTTTAAAGACATTATTTTACAGGGCTTGCCCGTTTACAAATTCGAAAAAGATAATAGAGGCATTAAGCCTCATAACCATGTATTCCATGAAATTAAGATTTCCAAGTTATGGTAGAGTAAAGACACTTCTATCTAATTCTTATTGAATAAAAGTTTTTGCGGTAAATTATGCAAGTTTGAATTGAGAACTATAAAACTGTCTTTCACATACGTTAAGACATTTATATTGCTGTCACATAAGACCTTGCTTAAAAGCATCCTGCAGCAAATTAGATGTTTAAAAAAGGGAGATTTTGAAGCCCCTTTTGTTAAATCGCAATTATTTTTCTGCTAAAGGATTTTAGTTTTTTTTCTAGTTTCAAAAACGCTTTCCCATTTGAAAAACGTAACAAGCTAACAAATTTATTTAGCTTTTCTTTTCTTGCGAAAAATTGTAGTCTTAAAAACATTTTCAACTAAAAGCATAATTATAATAATAAATGGAAACATAATGTAGGAAAAATGTTAAAAACTGCAAAGAAGTACAGCCTTTTTTTCGCTGAAATATATTTTGATGTCAAAAGGAAAAAAAATGTTTAACATTAGATAATTTTCTGGTTGGTGTTTTCTTTCCATCTTGTTGCTTTTGAGTTTATTCTCTTTATAGTTTTATTCCCTTTGCACCGTGAACTTTGTATAAACTTAGTGAAAAGTAAATTTTTCTAGTTTGAGGTTGCATTGTGCTCTGCGTCACACAAGGAAGTTTTCTTAAAGAACGAGTTGAAACCAAAAGATGAACAATGAAACAATAAGGATCTTTCCAGGATCTAGAATGTGACATTTGCTGGCCTTTGAGGTGGGACAAAATAATAATATACTGAATTTTTTCTTCTTACCATTTTTTGAAAGCTCGTTGATAACACCTCGAAAGGTATTTTTTCTGATATAAAGGGTCTTTCACTAAGCGCTGCCTGTATATTTAAAGATTCGTCAATATTTGACAGTTGGAAGAACCGATGCATGCTATACACATATGGCATGAAGGACAGGACGGAATTAAGAATTCATTTAATACTGTATCAAGAAAAGCGAGGTTTTCTCTGATGATTTAATACATGGTATTCTTAGCTATAACTCTGTTCAACTATTCAGGAGTAATAAGCATAAGCATAAGGGCCAAAAGCTTTCAGTAACATCAATTTGATTGTCTTACTCTTTTTTCCCTACAAACAGTCAAGCTTGTTTGCTTTACAATATTTTTCCGTCCCTGTTCTTGTTTAAACGATATGTCTTATAATTATATTTTATCCTTGTCAAACAGGGATAACAGACTGATTTGGAAAATTATACCAAGAGTTGCAATAAAATTTTAATTTTTTGACTTGATAAAACCAAAGTATTTTATAATACATTAACATCCGACAGTAATTCACGAAATTTTAACCGACATTTTTATTAATGCTACGCTGTTTATATCATTATTTTTTTGCCACTTCGCAAAAATTCAGTTTTATCATGGAAACAAACAGCTGATTTATATTTTTTACAGATGTCAAACAAAATATTTATATTAGACGCGTCAAATTAGAGACCGCTAGTGCTCACACCGTTATCAAGAGATTTTGTGAAAATCTAATTACATGGGAAATTTATTGCTGAAAGTCTCCAACATATTAGATTTCTTAATGTTTTATTAATTAGAGTTACTCTATTAAGCAAATAAAATAAGGAAGATCATTTGGCCATATATTCTTCATAGAGCCATTACAAACTACGGTGCAGGATCTTATGGAATAATACAATTTCGAATATTTAAAGTAATAAACAAATAAAAACTAAATGAATAGTTGATGGTGTTCAAAGCTTGATGTCACTCATATCCAAGGCGTCATCAGATTTTCCACACTATACCCTTTTTGAAACTCAATGAGAGGAAAAATTTGATTTTTCGGTGCTGAATTGGGAATATGTGAAAACAAAATGGAAATTATTTTCAGGAACATGACATTAGACATGAAAATGTGAATATGTAATGCTATAAAAAAAGCTTTAGTGAAAGTATAACCAGGTGAAAGTATTGCACTGGATGTCCTAAGGAAAATATGGAAAAACCACGAGACTTTTCAAACAGAAGGATGCATCAGGCTAAAAATAAAAAGCCTAATTTCCTACACAAAGCAATTTCTAAGGGTATCCTTTTACAGAATAACTTTCCTTTTAGTTCATTGCAATATTTTTTGTTTACCAATTCCTCTAATTGTACGACTAGGCAAAATGAACAAACATTAATAACAAAATTTCATACATGAAATGACTAACTTTACCATCCCTGATAGAAAATATTCTTAAAGGTCCAAAAAAGGCAAAGAGAAAAGCGAAAAACATACTGAACATTTTCAATGCATGAATTTTCAACACCGACAACCTAAAAACTCAAAGTTCATGCGTTAAAGTTCAATAAAGAAGCGTTAATTTATTTAAACAGTTTAAGGACCATCGAATATATCGAGGATGTGTTGCATAGCACAACCAGCCATGCCCAAATTTATAATTCATGATTCTAACAGCAAAGTACAACACAACAAAATTTATATATCTATAATATAGATATATAGATTCTATATACATACATGTCTATACTCGTATGTACATCTATATCCATGTTTGTCTTTATGTCCATGTCTATGCCCACTTCTTAATGCCCAATAATTACATTTTTTCATGTCACTTCAGATTGAATTGTATAGCGATAGTTTGATGTTGTCGATATTTATATCTGCCCTCTAGTGCTCATTGGGTATTTTGATGTTAGAGGTCTAATTACAGCTTACGATCCTGCGATCACTGAGACAAGATGCATTTGCAGACTTAATAATAATAACTGCTTCTATGGTATGATATGGCCGGAAATTATTGTAAAGTATGACAACAGCTGTGTAACATTATCGTGCACTTTCAGTTAAGATTTTCCATTCTTTTGTCGTTATACTCATGCAAAAATGTGTTTAATTTGCTGAGTTATTGATTAGTCTTCTTCCTAATTGTTAATCTGTATTTTGTACCCAATTTATAATTAAAGTACATACTGTCGGCATATGTTCACATCCTTCATCAGGATTATGCATGTTTTAGCATTTTTGCCAATGAATTTTATTAATTTTGCTCGAAATTCATTATAATCCTTTTAGCGTAGCATATCAGTATTATTTCATAATAAATTTTTTAAACTCATTTGCCGACTATTTAAATCAATATCTTAATTTAATTATCTGCCAAGCAGACAAATGCTCTTAATGGCATACAAATTAATAGTAAAAAAAAGTACAAATTAAAAACATATAATAAAAAACAATACATGAGTAAAATATATACAAAAATTTTACGACAGTTCTTAATCCCCATACGGCAGGCAGATCCATTATCGAACAAACTGATGAAAAAATTCTTTAATACCATTTAATTTTCTATTAATATGTATACAAATATGTTTTTAATACCCATTTCTTTTTTGTTGCCCATAGATTTATTAACTACAATTACAAACAAATTAAATTTAATAACAATCAAACGCACATTTACGTATACGAGTGCCTGTCTTTCTGTTTCTACTTTCAAGTGGTAAATTATAAAAATAATTAATTTTCTCTTAAACATGAAAAAAATAATAATAAAAACACCTTGAAATCTTTTTCTCTTCTAATATTTTGCTTTTTTCTAGCTTTCCCATTTATCACAGCATACCTCAAGGCGTTGGAATCCTGGTTACATATAGAAACAGTTTTACTGTAGTGAACTTCAGGTCTCCGCCAGAAAGTCGTCGTAAGTGTTGGTGACAATGCCGGGTGTGGTGTTTTTAATTGTTGTGCCAACAGCTAATTTCGAACGTGAGCTCATTTATGGTATGTAAACAGACAGAAAAGTAAATGAAACAAATATACTCCCTCCCGAACTTGTGTGCAATTAATAAATGACAAAATAACACTTTTTGACTGGGACTAAACGTGTGTATGGGATTCTTTTTATGTTTCGCCTTTTAATTGCTCATGTGGGAGACTTGAGAGTAGATTATTAAAATATTAAAACATATAAAATATAAAAGCGAAAGTTTCAAACGGCTTTAGGTGCCTAAAGGGGTGCAATTTGTCGAAATTATTTGCTATAAACATATACAAGTACTCGTTTAAAATATGATTGTGACTCTTTAAAGTGGTTTTTAAATAGTTCGCCTTTCTGTTCGAAAGGAAATATTTTCAAAAGTATTTCTCAAAAAGGATCATTTTAACGATAAGTTTTTGAAACGCACATATTTTGTTAATCCTTTATAAAACGCACTTTCAAAATAGTAAATTTTAGCAGGATATTTTTTCAAAACATATTTGCTTAAAAGGTACCTTTTAAAAGGAACTTTTCAAAAAGTTCATCCTTTTTAAATATGTAGTACTTTACACAAGGTGTTTTTGAGAGATACATTTTAAAAAACTACTTTAAACGTACCCTTTTAAAGGGAAATTTTTTTTGAAAGGGTACTATTTTCAAAGGCACTTATCTAATAGGAAATTTTGCATCTAAAAAGTGCATTCTTAAAAGATAGTTTTTGAAAAGATCCTTTTTTAAAAGTTACTGTTTTAAAAGGTACCATTATAAAAAGTAGCTTTATTAAAGGTTCTATTGAAATGGTACTTTTTTAAAAGGTACTTTTTAATAGGTACTTTATTAAAAGGTACTTTTTAATAGGTACTTTTTTAATAGGTTCTTTTTTAAAAAGAACTTTTTTAAACGGTACTTTTTTAAATGTTACTTTTTTAAAAGCTATTTTTTTAAGGTACTTTCATATAAGTACTTTTTTAAAAGGTACTTTTTTAAAAGTTACTTTTTTAAGAGGTCCTTTTTTGAAAGGTATACTTCTGTGTATAGGTGCTATATTTTTGTGATTGGTATTCTTTAAAGAAAGGTGCTCTTTTGAAATGAAATTTTAAAAATGTACTGTTGTGAAACGTATGATTTAAAAGTACTTTTCAGAAGGTGATGGTGTAAGGACTACTTTTTTAAAGAACCTTTCTAAAAACGTAGCTATTTGAAAATTACTTTCGTTAAAGGTTGTACTTCTAAAAAAACTTTTTTCAAAGGTACCTTTTTAAAAAGTTCTCTTCTAAAAGGTCTTTTCTAAAGGCAATTCTTCAAAGGTATTTTTTTAATATATTTTTGTATATGGGGCTTTTTCTAAAGATATTTTGTTAAGTTTTTAAGTGGTATTTTTTAAACTGTAGATTTTCATGGTAATTTATTTAAAAGGTTGTTAAAAAAATTTACTTTCTTAAAATTTACCTTCGCAACAGATACCTTCTTAAAGGTACTTTCGTAGGGCTACTTTTTTGGTTAGTATTTAAAAAAAATGTTTTTAAAAATGCTATTGTACCAAGTTTTTTCCCAAGATATATTTTTGCAGGTTCGGAACTTATGTGAAAAATTTTATGAAAATATATAATAGTTGCGAGATTCAAACGGTGTGCTATTAAGTCATATTGTCATAATGTCTTAATATTTTAGTATAGTTTAAAAAATTTGTTTTTGTGCAAACAAAAAAGTCATAAAATAATAAGATTTTTTGAGGCATGTTTATTGTTTTGTCATAAAATAATGGAAAAATTCTGAGCCAAAAGTTAAAAGTGTGAGCACAAATTCAACTAAAAAATGGAATCTTTGGAACCCAAGGCAGCCACTTCTGCTGCTAGTGAGCAAACTAGTAACATTTATTAACAAACCTTCCTTAGTTTGTTTTTCATCGTCTTCATCAACTACAAGGAGATGAATTAAAATTTAAATGCATACATTTTTTTCATACTTGGTCCACCCGTTATGATGTCAAACATGTAATTTTCACACAAACAGTGTATTATTTTAGTTTTTTCGCTTGTTTTTGGCATTTTCAAACAAAATTTTTATAAATGTTTTAATTTCTTTTCTTTGATGTCAAATATTTATAAATGTTTTATGTTCATATCAGCTGACCGAATTCTGAAATAGCATACAAAGTCATATATTTTCGTGCTATTATTTTATGACATATGACTTTACGACTACCGTTTGAATCCCCCAAGTATAAAAACTACTTTTTTAAAAGTATTTTATTAAAATGTTTATATAAAATAATTTTCGTTAGAAATTATAATTTCCTGGGTTTCTTACATTGAATACATATTCTCCATGATAATCCTTTTTTTGTTTTTGTTATTGTATATATTACTCGTTCAAAGAGTACGACAGTCAGGTTAATAGTTTAAATAGGAAACCAAACAAATTTGTTTGCTAATTGCAAATTTGTTAAATAACGAATCTCTACCTGAAAGTGTATTAGCAATTGTTCTGAATGTTCACTTGCCAACTAAAATTCGTAAATGTTTTTACTCCCTAGAAAGATTTTGCGGAACATTCGAAATTAAAAATAGAATAAAACTTTTGCACGTTTTTTTTCTTCGTGAAACTCATAAAAAATCATGAAATATCTGTCGTGAAGTGAATAAAATCTATGTTTCTTTCTTATGTCTTCAAATATTTCATTTTCTCTTTACTTTCGTTTTAAGACAACGATTCACTCACCCTCTACCCCATACCAGATGAAAAGACTATATCTGTGCTTAAGATTTTTATGAAAGTTCGAAAAAACACTCAAGATTGTATTTATATGAAAAATACATTAATCAAATCTTGTTTCGTTGTGTTTAAGTATTCAGTCATTTTAAATATGCTGTCACACAAATGGGGATCTACGATCTGAAATCAAGGCACCTTATTTTTAATTCAAACACCAGGGAGTCCTCATCCTTGGCTACATGCACACACACGCACACGCACGCACACGCATGCCATCAAAATATCATATATCATAATTTTATCTCTAAGAAGTAAAGCATACTTTTCTTTTGTACGAACGTGTGTGCACTCGCACATGTTGTTTTTGTAAGGAAAATGGATTATTATTCCTGTGCTCGTATTTTTTATATGACACGCACTTGTTTTACATGGGCGCAGTTGAAAAAAAAAACATGTCGTGATAATGTTGTCAAATAGAGATTTTTCATGGTTATTGATGGATTTCATTTCCATGAAGAAAACATCTTTAACATTTGTATTAACATTATTATTATAATTTTTATTTTGGCAAAATGCTTGTGGCCTTTTTAAAAATTTCATTGCTATGGGCTACTGGAATGTATTTAGTGTCTAAATCTTTACTTTCAGTGTCGACACAATTTCTAAGAAATTGTAAAGAGTGCATTTAACACTGTCTAGGGGTAAAAATTTATTAAATTTAATGCGGGTTGTTTTAAGATTATGATACTCTGAGTTCGCCAATACGAGTACAATTTAATATAACAAAATAATGCTTAAAGCATATGTGCACTAAAACAATATAAAAAATATGTACATAATTGCCAGATTAGACGGACGTTTTATCTTAATTTTAACGATTTCGGACTGCAAAAATTGCCCTTTGACGATTTAAATTTTTCCCTAAATTTGTCAATTTTTTGATGTTGTGAATTTGAATTTTTTTTTTAATTTATTTTAAGACTTAAAATAAATTTCAAGTTACAATTATTTTTTTTATATGTATACATAAGAATTATAATTATATACATATGCATTATATATGTACATATGCACATACATACATGGGCTTCATAAATAATATAAAAATATTTTAATGAGAAAAATATAATTTTTTTTTTGATTGGGTCAGTATTCAGGGGACGACCGCTGTTTATGCAGAGAAATAGGATATGGTAAAGAGTAAAGAGGGAGTAGTGCTTGTGGATATTCGATTTAAACCTCTCCACGTTAGGTATGGCAGGAAACACAACTGAAAGGAGCTCGTTCCATATACGTGCCGTTCGATAAACTAACAAACTGTTCCTGTAGTACGTAGTGCAATTAGCTCGTATATCGACCACAAGTGAATGCGATCTCAATGGGGAACGTGTTGTTTGCAAATATGAGTGGGTTTCGGAAATATGTTCGCTTACTTCATTAGAGCATATTCCATTATAGTAGTAACGATAAAACAACGTAACACATCCCACGTTGCAACGATGCTCCAGTAAGTTAATAGAGTTGGCTTTACTATTGTCACCGATGAGTATTTTCGCCTTTTCCTGTACTCGGTCCAGTAGCTTTAAAATAGACTTTGAAGCACCGACATATACATGAGAGAGAGAGAGAGAGCGAGAGAGAGCGAGAGAGAAGTATAAATGGTAAGGATGTCAGTAGGGGTGCAGTATCTCTTACACCATCTTAAAAAGTCGAGCACTTGAAGGCTTCTTTAGCGATATGAAAACTTTGCTCAGTCCATCGACCGTCACACTGAATTTTCATGCCAAGAACATCAAGAGCCTTTGATTCCTCAATACTTATATCACCCATAATTGCAGATGGAGCAGCATACGTTTGGGCGTAAGCATAAAGCACTTTGTTTCCCAACATTAAAATCGACTCGATTCGTATGACCCCATGCGGAGAATATTTATGTGGTGATATGCAAAAATTATTGAAAACTTTACTGAGTAACTATTTGAAATTGAATTTGATAGGGACATTTTAACTCAAGAATCGCTCGTGGTTTCCTATAAAAAATTTACTATATTGAAAAAAAAAATATATATATAGACTTTTTTAAGAATGTGTATAAATACTTGAATTTATGCCAAAAAGGCATAAGCGATACGCTTTCATATTTTCACATCTTTATGACAATCGATAAATTGTAATCAATAAAATGAAATCTCAATATGTTATAGACTATTCCAACGACTTTGTAAATTTGCAATAAAATTAGTTGTACAGTAATGCCGCAACAGTCAATAAAAACTTGTCTCATGGCCGTTACGCCTGTTTGGCGGTTAAAGTTCGAAAGCTTTTACGCCAACATCTGAGATTTTTTTAAAGAGTTTGAGTATTCAGGATACATAAAACAAATATACGTAAGGATTTGATACGATTTCAAATAACAGATTAACTCATTGTTTATTAATTCAACTCATAAATTGAGGCGATAATACAATTAATTGGCACATGTGGCAAGAATTTATGAAATAATATTTTACATGGAAAAATTATAGAAAGCCCAAGAAAATATCCACATTGTTCTGCAACGAAACTATACCTATACGGGGAAATTGATTAATTATGTTGATGGTGTGCGTAGATTAACGAAGTTACGACCACAGCTGCTTATCCTAAATTATATTGATATAGTTTTGTCTGGTAAAGGTATATAAGGGACGTATACAATCAACATGAGCACATAATTAAACAAATTGTGGTTATTTCGAAACCGAAATAGCAAATAATCGAATCAACACCCATCATCTATTTAATCCATGGTGGCCATGAATTAAGTTCGCAAAACATGTGAACTTAAGCCCATTAGTCACACATGAAAGTCAATGCACACAAGTTTACAATTTATAACCACTTAGTTGAATGAAACTACCCACTGAGCAAAGCAAATATTAAGCCTTTGTTGTTTTATTGATTCTTGTGTTTTCTCTTCAACATAAAATAAACGGACATAAACAAACACAGGTAATAGTCAAGATTTGTTACCAGCTTTTGGCACTACTGCTGCAGGAATTCCAGGAGTTCCAGGAGCTGGTGGTGGGGGGACTGGCAATAACAACCTAAACATAAATCTGCCGGAAAGTAACAACGGTATACTGAGGCTGGAAGTTGAATTACGTGAGAAGAATGCACCTAAATATCGACGAGTTGCTGGCCTTGGGGTGGCTGGTGCTGCAGCACGAGGAGGTCGGGGTGGCTACAAGGCTGCTGCACACAATCGTCCTGCTGGCGTTGGGGTAAATGCAGGAAGTAATGCCAATGCTTTAATCGACATAAAGGGTAATGCTGTGGTACCCTTGGAAAAGGTATGAGTGAGTCATTTTTATATTTGTGTAACATGCACAATAACACACACACATGCGCGCACTTACATATTTCAACATGTATTTATTATGCAGTTCCTAAGAGCAAATAACTTGACAAAAATGAAAGTGAGTGCTTGAAAAATGCTTTTATGGAGCTAAACATAATACGTGACATAACATGGCTGCTTGCTGTTGCCACTTTTATGAAAAGCAAAGCAAAAAAAAAAAAAAAATACGAAATATTGCAATGAGAGGACCTTAACATTTACTTTATGGCTTTATGATTAACATTTTAGCCCATTAAAATACCATTTCGAACATTATTTCCAATTAAAATTAAATTCCTTTATTCGCCATTGGAGTCCTAAACACTGACCAGAATCTTTTTACTGTTTTATATATTTTTTTCTTCAGGTTCTTGAGGAACTTTTAGTAAAACTTGAAATTGAACATGTTACGTGGACAACAAGTAAAAAGGGTTACTTCCATCATGTCGTCTTTCCCTTGCAGTCAGGTGAACCATGTGAAACGACTTTGCACTGTTTGACAGAACTGGGTATTGGCACTAAATTGAATTCGAGCGTCAGGTAAGTTGGAAATAAAGGCATACATGCCAACATATTGTTCGATTTTTTTCTTCTTAATTTGTCTCTTGTTTTGCAAAGGCCCTTTGTTCCTTTATTGCCAGGTTAAAGGACACAGGTACAAGTCATTCATTTTATTGAGTTGCTTTTATTTTGTAAAATATTTTCCTACTTCTTACCAAAACCTCTTTAGTTTTAATAGCGTTGTCTCTTGAGTGGTCATTCTTATCATTTTGTGCAAAAAGTAAAAAGAGTTAAAGTACTTTTTTAATGTTGCCATTGTGCTCATGACATGAAGGTTAAAGTTTTCCAATGAAGGGAACCGCAGCAAAAATAAATAATATTTTAGTTGTTTTAGAAAACTCTCAAGAAATGATAAAGCAACATTTTGGCTTACTTTTGAAAAATGATGCAGAATGTTACAGTTCAAGACATAAATATGACATGAACTATAGATGGAAATGCCAAAAAGTAAGATTTTGTTTTTAAGCTTAAAAGAAATAAAAATTAAATTACTGGAATAAAAGCGAAGAGGGAGAATTTCCCATATAAAAGTGAGTCTGTTAAAAATGTGTGGGGTTATTCTGCGGAACGCAGTTTCAAGAAACGCTACCTCCCATACCAACTAATACCTAATGATAGCTTGTCTGACTAAGTTAGCATAGTGCAGAGGTGGTCTTGTTTTTACCAATGTGTTAGGGCAGGGAAAGGTTACCTCCCAAACTGACTTCATAAATAACAATTTATATAAAAGATAATATTTCAAAGAAAGGTGTTTTATTAAAGAATAATTTTTGTTGAAAATATATATTTATTAAAAGGTGATTTTTAAGAGGCAAATTTTTTGAAGGTACTTTTTAGGGATACTTTTTTAAACAGTGCTGTTTAAAACATACTCTGTTAAGGGATATTTCTTAAAAGATACTTTTCAAAAGGTGCTTTTTTGAACGCTGTCCCATGAGATACTGTTTTAAAAGTTACTTTTTAAACGATGTTTTCTGGTAGGTAATTTTTTTAAAGGTACATTTTTAAAGGACACTGCTTTAAAGCGTACTTTTTTACAAGTACTTTTTTGAGAGATACTTTTGTTAATAGTATTTATTTAAAAAGTACTGTTTTTTATATGTACTTTCTTCATAGGTACTTTTTTGAAAGGTACTTTTTCAAAAGGTAAATTTTTTTAAAAGGTACTTTTCAAAAGCTATTTTTTCAAAAAACAATTTTTTAAAAGATACTTGCTCAAAAGGTACTTTTTTGAAAAGTACTTATTTAAAAGGTACTTTTAAAAGGTACTTTTTTAGAGGCATTTTTTTGAACAGTTACATATTTGAGGTACTTTTCACAATGTATTTTTTGCGGTACTTTCCAAAAGGTACTATTTTAAGAGGTGCATTAAAATTTTTTAATAGATTTTAATTAAATGTGCTATTTTTACGGAACTTTCTTATTTAAAAATGTGCTTCTTAAAATCTGTTTTTAAAGGGTATTTTTACAGAGGGCACTTTTTCAAACAGTATTTCTTACATGATAATTCTTTAAACGGTTCTTTCTTAAAGAAAAAGTTTTTTACAAGGTATTTATTTTAAAGGTACCTTCTTAACAAAAAAAACTTTTGATGCGCCTCCTTAAAGAAATATAATTTTTTTTTTATATTAAGTACTTTTTAGAAGATAAACTCTGAAAATATTCCAATTGCGTAAAAATATATAGGATTTGAGATTGCCTGCCATATATAGGATACATCCAATGAAGAACAAAGACTTTTGAAATTCGGCCCACATATTATTCAAACATATTTGAGCATTAAAAATGTAGAAATGGTTGAAAAATAAACATAATAAACACATTAGAGCAAAACGCCGAGAGTGCTAATAGTTAAACATTTTTAATTCCTTATCAGACATGATGCTTGATGTTTATTTTGAACGTGTACAGGGGCTTTTTAAATGCCTATTAGTTTTGTTCAATTAAATTTTCCGTAGTTATTATCAAAGTATAAATCTGTTTTAATTATATACATCATACTAATTACTTCTTGCTACACTCGTTTATGCCATTTCAGCGTATTACCCTGCAGTGTGAGTTATGATGCATTAACTGTTGCAGAGGATTACAGGTATGAAAAACTCAAAAAACCGCATATAACTCTGACTTAATTAAATATTAATTTTAAACAAATAGAACAGCGAAAAGCACAAAATTCCTCGGCTTTTATTAGTTTGTAACAACCAAAACCAATATAAAAAAATACCGCTCCTGCGAAAAGCTCCTTAACAGAAGACAAGTTAAATAAGCACAGCCACAAAACCGAAATACATATAAAAGCAGATTGTTGAAACTTTTCTCTCTACATCATATTAAAATTGTTTAAAACTAATAAAAGGAGGAAGAAATGCAAAACGCATTTTTACAATTTTCCACTTAAATACAATTGTAATAAAATAAACTACAACAGCATTACAACTTCGAACACAATGAAAGAAAAAGTATATTTATATTTACAGAAAACCAGTAAAAATGTGGTTGTGGCTTAAGGGCGTGGCAGTTGTTTTGAAATTGTAAAATAGTAAATCTATACGGTGTTCTTTTTCTTATTTATTTTTATCTCTGGAACAATAGATTTAATAAGATACAAACACAGACGACTGCTAAAACCCACAAAAACACTATACCATTGAAGGACAAGTAAAGTTGTTGTTTGTTTCTAAGCAAAACAACAGCAGCATCAGCAGCAACTAGGGCAGCCAGCCTTTTGGAAATACTAATGTCCTTGTAAGCATTGATCTTTATCTCTTAATAAAAGAAATAAGTTTTTATCCTTTAGTCATCATCGCCATAGCGATGTTTTCAATGATTTTTCTGCTGTTGCTCCTTTAGCTGCTGAGTCCTTTATTGAAGGCGACATTTGGCATTCGCTTTGATGGTGTTGAATAAAGTGTTGAAGCAACAAAGTGTTTTAAGAAGCGATATGCCATTCACACAATAATGAAGCAAATTCTTTTGAATTCTGTGTTCGAAGGTGTTGAAAATAAGAAAATTTGCATAACAAGCGTCACGAAGGAGAAGGACTAAAAACTGAAAATCTAATTTAAAAAACTGCTATAAGATTTCCAATTGAAATTTATTGCAAAAAATGAGGGGAGTAGCACATCTATCGGGGTGTGCATGTATAAGTGCATTAGATAGATTTGTGGTTATTAAATTTGAGGCCATTGAATGGAAGTGTCGCTTTTATGCATGTGATAAAGATTGTTTAAATGAAAGTAGAAGTTTTGAGATAAATTGGGTCCTTAGAACACAAAAAAAATCACAAAAATTTATAATAATAATAAAGCGGAGCGCTTGTGATAGATTTAAAACAATTTTGTTTGAGTCAATATTTTGCTAAAATTACTTGAATACGAAAATTTATAAGAAATATATCCTATTAAAAAAGAGAAAGAACATGAAATGAAATCGTATATGTCCAAATCTATTGGCAAATAATATTAGACATACATTAAGTTCCATTTCATAACAAATTTTTTTTGCTAGATTTTTGTTTAACATTTTCTGTAGAGGTCCAATAAAAAACTGCTGCCATTTACATTTCTTATGCTCTAATATTATTTATGGAAAACGGGGATGGCTAAATTCAATAGTTTTAAAATTTAAAAATGGACTCTTCAATTTTTTTTTCGAATATATTTATACAAAAACTCATTACAAAAAAGGTACATTAGCATTCATATGCATTATCAGAAACAAATAGTTTGTGGTATACAAATATAAATTAGTTTTATATATAAAACCAAAACCAGAGACATTTAGAAACTGTGAGTCAGATAATGCTAATCTCTTAATTTATTTATTTAAAATATAAAAGTGCTCGACGTCTCGCTTTCCAGTATGATAATGGTTTACAAATATAAAACGATATAATGACTTGAAAAAGATTTAGAAATTCAATATGTAAAGGACATGTCTAGAAAAAGTTTAAAAGGAGAAACAGCTGTTAAAAATGCTCATTTGCCATTACAATCAGCTTTCACTAGATACGAGTATAATTTAAATTTGTTAAAAAATTCTTATTATCTTTTCCAATAAGTGATTCCATGGATGGCGAAGAACTTTCAAAATGGAATAACTTTGTTGAATCCATTAAGTCCAAGCTGACGGTGAAGCAAGTTGTTGATGGTGTGCGTTCCGGCGGTTCATTATCCTTTGATTATTTACTCCTTATAGTGACAGCTGAGTAAGTATTCGTTCATTTCGCT
This sequence comes from Germaria angustata, assembly GCA_963681545.1. Classification (NCBI taxonomy): domain Eukaryota; kingdom Metazoa; phylum Arthropoda; class Insecta; order Diptera; family Tachinidae; genus Germaria; species Germaria angustata. The sequence continues at coordinate 111,663,972 of OY812999.1, read as the reverse complement.
TGCAAGGCATTAACGTCATCCCTCTGCATCTAAAGCTTATTTTATATGTTAAAGCCATAAGACATTATGTCTGAGCAGTTTTACAATAACAAAAAAAAAAAACGCCAAACCATTTCCAATCACACTGATGCACCCACCTATCAGTCTAATGTTTAGACATGTTTATAATTGTGGTAGTGATATTTAAGTTGTTAGTGTATCAACAACGTTGCGCGCGTGTGCATGTATTGGTGGTCGCTTAGAAGCCGTTGTTGCTGTGTAAATGTGTGCGGTTTATAGACAGATGATTTTCATGTTGATCGTATTAAATGTTGCATTTTTAATTGTTTTTGGGCTTAAGTTGGCTGACTGCTTTACGTTCTCAGAATCACTTTCTGTATGTGTATCTGTTTTTGCATCTGTATTTAAGTGTTTTTGGTTTCTATCTACTTGTTACATTTTTAATTATTTTTTGGTTGTGTATTTGTGTTTTTGTATTTATAGCTCTTTAGCTGCATTAGGTTTGGTGGAGAATAATGCACCAAATATAACGGCTGCCATGCTGGTCTCCCCTCTAATGGGTCCCGTAATGTCGATAACATTTGGCACAATTATATCCGACAGAGAATTGGTGGTGAGTACAAAGGGATGATACTTAAAAGTATTCGAGCTTACAGTTTCCAAAATAACTTTCAAATGTTCAAATGAAAAGGCTCCAAAGAAGCTTATGCTCATTTAATATTCAGTGAAAAGGAAATGTATGAAATGTACAAAATGCACAGAATGGAAATTTATTACGTTCACCGATTAGTTTTTCACCTTAAAGATTATGCTAAAAGCTTCATATGACTAAAACTGTATGTAGAATATTGCGTTTTAAGGTTTAACAAAAGTGAAGCATAACATCATTGTCACCTCATCAAAATACAAAAAAAGTTTACAATCATATAAATAAGTAAGAAATACTTTGCATATACGGAGGGTCCACATGGTGTTCTATCAGTCACAATGTCATACAAATTTTTTTTAGCAAATTTGTTTTGAGATAAAAACAAACCTTTTTTTTTGTTTAAAAACTTAAAAAAATATATGCGAACTGAATGAAAAATTTATTTCAGATAATGATATAAAAGAAAATTTATGATGTGACACAATTTCCTTTTAAAATTTCCGTTCAAATGCACGTAAAAAATAAAATTTGAAAGGGCAACTTACAAGAAAAGTGCTTTTCTAAAAAAATGTTCTGAAAATGTGTTTTAAACTTGTGTCCAATTTAATTTTTTTTGGAAATATTAAAACTACAAAAGAAAAAAGTTCCTTTAAAAAAATCCTATATTAAATAAGAAACTTCAGTACAAGGACCTTAAAAAAATTTGCATTTTTTAAAACTTTATTTTAAATATACTTCGTTTAAAAAAAATACTTCTTAAAAATGTACCTATAAAAACACGCACCATTTAACACAATTTAACGTCGAAAAAAACTATTTTTAAAATGTTCCTATTGAAAGAAGTTTCATTTAAAATATACCATTTATATATTTTTATTTAAAAAAATGTTTCTTGAAAGGTACTTTTGAAAAAATTTATCTTTCAAGGCCATTTAAAAAACATTTAAAAAATTTACATTTTAAAATAAGCAAAAAAATTAGAAGGAATATCTTTTCAGAAGATATTAAAAAAAAGTAACTTAAAAGCAACTTTTTAAAAAAGTACCTCCTAAGAAGGTACCTTTTAAATAAAGTCCATTTTTAAACTAGTAACTTTTAAAGTGGCACATTTTGAAAAAGATGTCTTTTAAAATAAATATCTTTTTTAAATTATTTCTTGAAAAATTATTTTTAAAAGCAGCTTTTAAAAATTGTACCTTTTAAGAAGTATCTCTTACAAAATGTACTTTTAAAAAAGTAAATTTTGCAAAAGGTACCTTTTACAAAATGAACCTTTTAAAATAAAGCATTTCGCAAAATCTACCTTTTAAAAAAATTCCGTTTAAAAATGTCCCGATCAATAAGCGCATTTCTTACATTGAAAAACTTTCCCTCAAAGCTTCCCCTCCAAAAATGCACGTTATAAAGTACCTTTTATAAAATTTTCTTTTACAAAAGAATCCCTTAAAAATTTACCTTTTAAGAAAGTAAAAAATATAAATTAAAGAGTTTCCTTTAAAAAAGAACCTTTAAAGAAAGTACATTTTAAAAATACCCTTTAAAAAAGTTTCTTTTAAATAAGTATATTTAAAAAAAAGTACCTTTCGAAAAATATCGTTTAAAAATTTACCTTAAAAAAAAGTACCTCTTGAAAAGAGCAACTTTAAACAAAGCCTTAAAAAATACATTTTATGAAAATTATCCATAAAAAAGCCCGTTTTAAAAAGCACCTTTTAAAAGAATACACATATAAATAGATTTTTTTCAAAAGAAAGTTGACATACACTGGCTTCATTATGCCCACGAATTTTTCTTCCAGTTCAATTAAACAATTTTATACGTTCTTTTTGCTAAAATTTATAAATTGTAAATTTGCGAGTTATTAAATGTTTTTTGCTCGGTGCCGTTTCTACGATTTTTGTCATTTCAATAAAAACATCTAACAAAAAAAGGCCCAAAAAGGATACAAACAGATGCAGTTAAAATTCATTTATGTGACTCTTTATTATTTTGACATATTTTAAACAGATCATCTGGCATTTTCACACAGTAAATATTTAAAATGTTCAAATTCAATGGCGAAAAACATCATGTATTTTTCCCGGATATAAAATATTTTTTATTGTTGCAATGTATATGAATATATGTACATGCATATGTACATCTGCAAAATGAAATTAATAACATGAAATGATGCGCAATTTAAAAAATGAATTTATTTTCATCTACTCGTATAGAGGACATACGAGTTTTTGTCACATTTACATGTGGGTTCCTTTAAAAATGTAATTTTGCAAAAACTATTGTAAATTAAAGCAGGTGCTGATATTTTTTTTTTACAGCTTAAATAATTATAATGAATTTTTAAATTTGTATTAAACAAAATGAATACATGGTCGTACGTGTGCGACTTAAGTGTGCATTGGAAAACAAATCTATTGAGTTGCTTTGCTGAGCGGCGTATCCTAGTCATACTTTAAATGCAGTACGAGTAGTGGCAAGTGATAAGTTAACCTAGATTTTAGGTTTCTACTTGTCGCTTACTTGAAACCATGTCACATGCAGTTTCCAGTTCGCATTTTTTAAATATATATTTGCTGTTTTGTATTTATGAAGAAAACATTTCACATGCCACATAAAAAAATTATGGAAAAAAGAGATGCTAAGTAAATGCGAGTTTTCTTTTTCCTCCAACATAAATGAAAGTAGAGAGACTTTTGTTTTCTTGAGAAAGAAAAATTACTTTGAAACCACCTCCTTAAGGATTTTTATTCAGATAAATATTTAAACAAACATGCACTTTAGCAAATTGTATGGTTTTTGTTTAAATATTCTGTAGATAAATATGTGCATATAAGAAGATAAAGGGGATTGTTTGAGGATTATGGAAAAGGTGAAAGACAAAAGAAATTTACGATGTAAAAACTAAAGAAGAAATAAAGAAAATATCGAGAAAAAAATATAACTTCGTGTAGAGTATCAGAAGTCTTAGTTATGAAAAATTTCTTTAAGAAAATTGTATGTGAAAACAAGTAAAATTAACAGAATTAGTTAAGAAAACAATTCAACCTTTCCCAGCTAAAGTTCTTTCCTTCTTGCAAAATTTTTAAAACAAAACAGAATTTTTATTTTCTTGAAAGTCGCCTTGAGGAACATAATCAAGTTACTCTTACGCCGGATGGGCAACAGATGCCCTACAAATTTGTTATTGGAAATACTTCTCTTGAGAAGGAAACAATACAAATCTAATGGCGTTTCTATAGATGAAAAAATATGCTGCTTTAACAACTTGCAACCCATTTTTCACGTTACCCATACTCTTGAAAAGTGCAGTGTTTTTTTAAGCTCGCAGTAGAACTAATGTAGTAGGTTTACACTGATCACAATCATGGGCATTTAAGATTGTTTTCTATTACAAGTGAATGATCCTTTTTGGTTTGATTGGTAATAGATACTTCTTGCTTATAAGCCACCGATCATTTTTTTTATCAACATTTGTAAAATTTGTTGAAGGTAATTTTTTTGTAATATTCCTGTCATGTCCTCCATGGTCAAGCGCACAATGAAAATATTTTTTCAAATATTGCATTGTATTTAAAATGTTTGCTTTCCAATTTTATTGGTAGCGCTAAAAATAATCACATTCACACATTTACTCTGTACATTTAATGAAGCCAATGACTACTGCCACATTGGCTACCATTTCAAAGTTATTTTACTACTTGCGTTAAATTCTTTCAACAAAAGCTTCAGATGCTGTCCATGCTGCTATCATTCAATTATAATATTGATGAAGTTGGCAGATCTGTTGTTTTCAATTAAATTTTAATTGAGACTCTTCAAAAGCAAAAAGAAAGAAATAAAAACAGGTAACAGGTATTCCATAAAAGCTAAAATTGTTTGATATTTCCTTTGAATGATGACAGCAATTTTATTACAAATGAAGTTTGCAGAGGTTAGAGTTTTTTGTGTTTTTAGGAAATGATAATTCTTACTTTTTCGGGCTGTTGCTCTTTTATCTTATGGAATATTTTTTATTGCTATTAGTCAAATGTAGCCCCTTTTCTTGGAATAAAAATGTATTATTAATTTATTCTCTTTGCATTTACTAATGAATACATTTCTCCTTGAAAGAACAAAAAATGTTGAACTTCTTAAAAAAAAAGCCATTGATTTCTCTTGTGAAATGCCCTTTTTTTATAATACAAGCGAATAATTTGTAGAGGACCTTAAAAATTGACATGCAATTTACGCAATAAGGATTACACCTTTTGAAAAAATACTTTTTTTTTGTTTTATGAAGAGGAACAAGAGGATTATATCACTGAAAAAATCATTGTGTAAACGAAAACAAATTTTGATAAGGACTTGATAGAATTGTTAAGAGAATTAAAAATAGAAAATCGCACCTTTTCGTGCTTTCGTATTGCACTTATATCATTTACGTTTTTAAAAGTCGCTACGGTAAAAGCACTTCCTATGGATTACCCTGTGTTAAAGGATACAGTAAATAACGATTTTAATTTGCTGTAACATCATTTAGAAGTTACTTATTTTCATGGAATAGATAAATACAAGGCAAACAGCAGACAAGACTACCGCGTTCGTGAAGTGCATGGAACAATGATTGCATTTGTATGTGTGTCTATATTTTAACACATACAATTATACTACAACTATAAGTGAATAAACTATAAAGTATGTCAGCAGACATTTATGTGTATATATTTCACTGAAGAGCAAGGAAATTGTAAATTAAAACTCACATGCTTAATTATAGTGCAATAGATTCTATAAAAACGAATTTTTTTTTGTATGTGGAATATCTATTTTCATTATTTATGATGATGATGATATTCTTGATGTTAAAAGCTTTTTGAAGTTTTAAAGTGCATTTTGTTAGTACCTTTTCCTGACATTAGCTAAGCAAAAAAAAAGAAGTTATTTAATCAAATGATTTTGTGAATTTTTAACGAAATAAAGGAAGTTAAAAATAAGATTATGATTTTCAAGTCAAGGTTTTAATTTTTCTAATATCGAATTAAAAAACAGCGATTTTAATTAGATTAAAGCTTTGCAAGGTAGAATGTCAACCATAGATTTGACTCAAAGTTTTGCAAAATTAATTATATATACCAGATTTTTTAAGTTGGAGGTATTTTTATGTATTTTATTTCGCTCATTTGAATCTGTCCATGAGCTGATTTTAAGGCAGCCATCTAAACTACTAATTTGAGTTGTCCGCATTAACGGAATTCAAATGACAACTATTACTAGGATTTCCTGGAATACATAATTTTTGACCTTATCTAGTAGTCTTGTCAGTGGTTAAACACTTACGGCGGCCTCTATTGTTCAGCATCTCTAGGGCTAAATTAGTCAATCTATTTTACTAAGCCGCAATCAAATGTCATCCTCAAAATCAACACAATCCAAATTAATATTTTAATTCTTGATCTATGCGGCAGAAACAATGAAATTTTAAGCTTTCGTGCATATGCCAGCTCGCGATACGATGAAAAATATGTGATTCAAATATATAAGAAATAAATTATATTAACTTCAACTCATTAAAAACCCTTTAAATACCCTGCAAACCATACGGTTTTATGTCTCCATATTTAAATTGTTGGAAATCACTTTACTACGCTTCAGACAGCCTACGTATACTTGTTGTGGAATATGATTGAATATTAATCATACGCAAACATGAACAAAAAATTCAAATACGTTCAAGTAAAACTAAAGAAATTATAATACTTTTTGGTATGGCAGCAGGAATACTTGTGCCGCTCATAAAGTAAAGTAATGATGATTTGATTTTCATCACTGCAAGTTCCTGTCCTAAAATACTCAGTTGTCCAAAGAATTAAGGATTGGATCAACGCCTTAAAAAATTTGCTCTCAACAGTTATTTTAATTGGCGTAAAAAAATCGCATTCTGCCGAAATTAATATTGTGAAATCGTTTCGACTTAGCGGCCCATTGTGACGGAGAAATGAGTTTTTTATAAAAACAGTATATGTCTTTATGTAAGTTATTCTGCTACGAATCCAAAGCACTAACTTTTTGGAATATCAGATGAAATATTTTTCATTGGTTTTATATATGAAACAAATAAATAAAATAGAAAAATAAAATAACCAAATGTTAACAAGTCAACCTTCGATGAACAAGGTGCTTCAATAAAGTGTGGATAGTGGTGCAAATAAGATGCCAGAGTAAATGTCAAATATTGTTTCTGCTTAAATATATTTTAGTCCTGCATAATATATAAAGTTTGTCACATTTTGAGACCGATTGGTTGCACAGAAATTTAAGTGGAAGTTTGACGGACAAAGTAAGAAAGGGCGTGGTTACAACACGGTCTCATAAATTTACCTTGTAACATAAATGAACAATGCGTCAGTTAACGCAAAACTCTATAGCTTGCAACCCCATTTAAAAAGTTCTTTTAATAGTTTGACTACATTCGCATTTACTATCGTATTGCTTATAGAAGGCTACAGAATGACACTTTCTTATTTAGAAAGGAAGCTCCCTATCTTCTATATTAAATTTTTATTTGGGGTAAGTAGTGTATAAATCATGAAAAGGAAAATTTTGTTGCCTTGTTATTTCCTGGTAGTAAAATAAAAACTAGAAATGGATTAGAAATTGATTTTAAACTAACCCATATTTGCTTCTGTTTTGTAATATATTAGATTGGTTTTTTGTATATTTTGCAGGAATCATTTTATAAAATATAAATAAAAATAAGCATCAACGTATAGTCGAATGAAAGACCATCTGTAAGTCTTTTAGCAATTAAGGTCAGCCCAAGATCTTGGAACACAATGTGATATGATCACATTTTCCATGTCTGAATACATTTTATTGTTAAGACTTCCTTTTGAACAGAACGCTTCAATTTGCTAAAAGGATATGTTGTTCAGATTATAATTCATATAGGACAATGAAACTAAGCGGTCTGCTAGACGTCTCAGTTAATGGTTTCTGAAAAATTTGTTATTTATAATGAATTTCAATTTTACAGGACATTTTTTGAAAAATACATGGCAGTTCAAGAGACTTGGCACTCAATTTCTTCCAAATAATAAAACAATAATAGAACTTTACCTAGTACTATATAACAAACACATGCTTATTTAAGCAGATTATTAAAGACCCTATTTGTATCCTTTTTGTAAATCTTATTGAGTTTATGTATAAGGACATGAACAATTTTAAAACGTGTGGAAAATTTTAAATATTTTATCGTAATTGGCTGATTTTTATTATAATTTCTCCTAACGATGCCATTTAATTGTTTGGCAGAATGTGGAGAAATAAGAACAAAAGCTAAATTGCCTAAAAATTTTATAAGAAAAAGGATCTGAAGCTGAAAGAAATAAACATTTCATTCTTTGGGATCTAAAATTTATTAAGGTCAAATCTCACTTTACTGGGCACGTTTGAATAAAAAGTAGCCTTTTTGGCACAAATTGCTTTTAATAGACTGTTTATATACTTTTTGCACAAGAATTAAGAAAAATTATTTAATGACTAATAAATGGGTATTAAAAAGTTATTTTAATAAATTCGTTTATGATGTCTTTACAGCGTGTGGGTTTTATAACTTTGGCCACGGGTATGTCGATCTCACTGGCGTTTGGCTTTATATTTGGCTTAATATTGGGCACCACAGAAATGCCCTGGGGTAGTGGTGATTGGCCGACAGAAGAAATGAGAGGAAGGTAAATAAAAAATTTTAAAATGTTTTATATTATTACTATTATTAGGTTTTCTTTTATAAAGTGACTTTATTACTTGAGTTTTAAATTAAGTATAAAGCCAAAATGCATTGACGGGTACAAATATTCAAACAAAATGTAAACAAATACCATACGATCTTGCGTATAAGAACCGTGCAGACAGAAATCGATTCTTTTATAAAAGCATACAAAATCAAATAAAGGCTCTAAATTATGTAAATCCTTTGTATATAATCATGCATACACACACACATACTCTCATGTAATAAAATCCTAAAACATACAGTCGACCAACCATATACAAATACAAACAAACTTAAACACAAGTAAACACATGGCATTTTGGCGCTGAAAATTGTGCCATGTTACGAATTTTGTACACGCAAAAAATCCTGTCAAAATGGGGTGAAAATTGCGACAAAATAAAATAAATGCCATTTCCAAATAAAAATGTTATTCAGATTAAAATAAATCGGATACATAAAAAAATTAATGAGATTGTGTAGCCAACAGTACAGTAAAACCGCGATAATTAGTACCATTTTAAATCGAAAATCTTAATAATATGAAACAAACTATGGGTTCCTGGAAATATTTGCGTTAAATCGCATAGGTTAGGTTAGGTTAGGTTGATTAGAGGGGTGTGATAGCCCATGTCATACGACATACACTGAAGCCAGTGAAGGCTTGTTGCGCACTCCCTTTAATTATCAAACACAACTGCCAGAGTTCTGCGGCAGGATTCGAACCTGGGACCTTCGCACTACGAATCTAGTACACTACCTACTAGTCTACGAAGGCCAGTCAAATCATAAGTTCGTTACATTTCGGCCCACTTGATAATTCGATTTGTTTTCTTTAATGTTAAAACTGTCCAACTTTTCATAAATTATTACGATTTTCTAATTTTTTTTATAATTCGTTGCGAAAAAATACAACTAAAAAAATAATAGAAGTATGTATGAATTGCATTATTTCTCCAACAGGGTTTGGAATGATTTTCCATTATCCCATATCAAATTTGGGTTTGGCTATAAGCCATGTTCGGTGTTATCTTATTAAAAGTTAGTAGGTTAAGTTCAACTGGCAGCATTCGCCCTATATTATGGTCCCTTTATTATACCTGTGATAGACAGAACGGAAATTTGGAAACAAAAAAAAATTAAAGTAAATATATAAATAAAGAGGACAGAAAGCTAAAAAACACCGAGATTCTGCGACAGGAAATGAACCTGCGATCTTCTAAGAATTAAACTAGTAAACGAGGGCTTCTAATAAAAATTATTTCCAAAAACATTTGTTTGTGGTAGTCATAAGCGTGTCTATATGCCGCTAACTAACTCTTCAGTAGACTTCAATCTATTCATTACAAATGAGTTTAGCCAAAGAAACTGTCCGCCCAGAAAAGAATTTTCACTGAAACAATTTATTTGGGCATAGGTATTTCTCATGAAGCTGATAAAAACGGGTCACCGAGGTTATGTCCTTTGACTCAGTTAGATATTTCTACAGTTTCTGCCGGAAATTAGTCCTGTTCATATAAAATTGTTTGAAAAATGTAGTTCGACATAGTTCTGTTTGATCGTTATCACTGTAGACCACCAAAAAACTACATAATCAATGACAACATTAGCCAGGCTATCGCTAAGACTCAGACGGATACAAACAATAAAGACTTTGAAAGAAAAAATAATAATTTCTCTTAGTTTCCTTAGAAGCTGAACCTACCGCGCGTCTTAGACCTTTTAACATCGTTATGTTCTTTGTTACAAAACCTTTCATTATGGCTATAACTTTTTGCTATAAATATTTAAATATTTTTCAAATATATCTTTTAAAACCTTGAATCATAAATTTCAATAAAAATAATAATAATAAAGATTAATTAAAAATTTTGATTCTTTTTTTGTTTATTTTACAATTTAATTAAAATGAAATGAGAAGCCAGAAAAAATTTAAAAAAACCAACATAATTATTCCAAAATAACCATTAAAAAAAGGTCCTTTAATATTTCAGACTTGGACAAACAACACACGCGCACACAAATTTCCTCAGACGCATTGAAGCCGAGCAAATCATTGGGATTTTTTTTTACTTTTCATGCTACTGATGATAAATAAATAAAATTCAAATGGAACATTTGAAATTTATTATGATTGTTTGACTTAAAAAAGAAATAGAAAAGAATTCAAATACATGGAAGATTGGGAATTCAAAATCTTATATTCGTATTTTTAGACCACCCCTACCCCAAACTTTTTTATTTCAGTAAAAACGAATTATTATTAAATTATTTTGTACAAATAATGAAATATGCTTTTTTTGTATTTACATTTTTTGTATTATTTAATTAGGGCTTCTATTATAACTTTCCGATAGATAAAATTATTGAACAGATAATCAAGTGTATTTTAAGTTAGAGAACTTTGCAATGAAAAAAGAAGTGATCCGCTAATTGATAATTGGGTCTCCATCTCTTAATAATCTTAAAGGAGGAAATTAAAGCGATTGCCAAAAACCACCGAGATACGATGTTAAAAGGCGAATTCAGGTTTGAGGGAATTAATGATTAATGCGCTATGGTCAGCCATATTTATGGAGAACTGAAATTCTTTGTATGTTTTCTGGCACATCAAGCAAATCTGAGACACAACTATGTGTCGAACGAAGTTTGAATTAATCGCTTTGATATATGAAGCCATTAGTAATTAAAGAATTTCTTAGATATCCTTAGATAAGTAAAAGAAAATATTTATTTGCTCAAAGTTCTGATCCTGATTTTAACTGATTTATTTGTTCGTTTCAGAAAACTTTTTGTTTATAAAATTTTTCATTTGGTATTAAATTATCATTTTCAAATCCCGCTCTCTTACACTGTGAAAATAAATTTCAAAATTTATGACGGGCTTAATGAGGCAGTAAGGAAAATACTTATCAGAAATGGAAGTCTTAATCAGAAAGCTTGGGGATTTTCGATTCTAAGGCTATGGTCTACTTTTTTGGCGATCCCAAGCTTTGTCCCCTTTGCTGCCACATTTCACATTTTTCCGAAAATCTTTCCATATATAATCTTTAATAATATCTATTCTTCCGTAGATGGAAGTAGTACACGCTCTTAATTTTCATTCAGTGCTATACCTGGGGTGTCTTAAATGAGGTCCACAAAATTAATATACACATCAATTGTACTCTTATGGTCATCGTAGGGATTGATTCAGTGGCAGTTTGCAAGTCATAAATTTTGAGTTCTTTTTCAAATGCGATGAGAACATGTCAGCATTACGAAACTCTGAAGGAAACTTCAATAGTTTCACAAGAACAGCTCTTTAATATAAAAAATTATGTTTCAAAAAACAATTACATTTTTAGGACACATTTATAAATTTATAAATTAAAATATAAGGAAAATATAAATTGTGGTCAATGTGTTTAAATTGATTAGATTTCAAATGCACTTCATTGCATTGTTAAAAATATTATTTGATTGTCATTGAAAAATGGAATTTCGAATACGAAGGCATAAACTGGCCCTTAATTAAGATTGTAATTAAGCATAAAATTATTCTTGAAGGTGTGAACAGTAATTGTGCTTCATCTGAAATCACCTTAGAAAGTATAATAAATTAAACCAGAAACTCTTACTGAACTTGGCAATAAAAAAATACTAGTAACACTTAAGGATTAATACCTTCGTTCCAAGAACCAAAAAAAGAAAACAACTTTCAAGTATTTTAATTTCTCGGGAAATTATACCACGACAGTAAATGAAACGGAGCCGCCATCGAACTCAGAACTACAGGAAGGAGGACACAATTAAGTTTACAATATCATTATTGTGTTCTGTGAAAAAAGATTTTAGTGTTATTAATGCAGCTGCAGCTTCCTGCACTTTATCCGGTTTGACTGCAATATTTCTCTTTTGGCCCTTTGAAGGCTTCATAAAACAATTCAATTAGTTTTGTGTGTCTGACACTTTCAACATGCTGCAGCCTTTTGTTGATGTTGTTATTGTTTTATGGCATTTTGTTAGCAAATACGCGTTATTGATGATGTTCAACGTAAAACGTCAAAAGCAATCGAATTAAATTACAAAACCATTAAATTCAATATTTTTTAAACAAAGAAAACTGTGGGTTGCACAGTTTTAACAGAAAAAATCATTGAGTTCTAAGCTCAAATTTGTTTTTGCTAATATTTAAACAGTTTCATTTCAGTACTAGATATGAAATTTTAAAATCTGTAAAATTAAAAAGAAAAAAATTATAAATGTCGTACTCATGAGATGGAAATATCAAAATTTAGTTTTGCTAAAGCCAGCAAAGCTTTAAATAAAATATATCGAAATTCAAAAATCCAAGTTAAATGTTGCCATGAAAAAATTTATATTAAAAATTTTAATTTTAGTAAAAATTCTCTTTTTTGTTGCATTCAGCATATTTTAAAGAGGAGAATTTTTTTTAAATAAATTTTATATTTTATAGGGACGAAAACTGGCCAATAATCACAATTTGTTTTTTTTTTCTTGTGAAAAAAATGTCTCAGTTGTTTTCCGTGGTAAAAAAATACACTAACGACGAATACTTTTGAAGCAGTGAAAATTTTATTCTTTCTTCAATTTCCTCTTATTGGAATATAATTCATTTTATCCATTAAAAAAAGAAACATTTTTTATAAAATCCCGAGAATTCATTTTAATTAATTCCCCATATAAAAAATTTTATGTATTAAACAATAGTAACAAAAACAAATCACTTTTCATGAACTCAAGGACAAATTATACCCTTTTCGTCCCTTTTTCAAAAAGAAGTTACACTACGTGATTATAATGTATTCTTGTATTCACAGACAATTCAAATTTTAAAGTTTAACTTTATATTATTTTGAATCTTACCCTTTGCAAGGATTTATTAAGACATCCTTTATAAAGCAGCACCACAATTATGTTCTCTATAAATTTTCTATTTATAAGAAGGAAATGTGGATTTTTGATAATTAACAAATTAGTAGTAAATAACTCTTAATACTGTTTGTGCTATTTAATAAATCGAAGTAATTTTCTTAAATCTATTGCTGCAAGCGAGCAAAATTAATGTTATAGCCAGTGGGGGCTTCTTCAGATAACACTCCTGCTATGAGAAAGGAATGACAAGCAGACAAGAACCTCCTGCGAAAAAAAATTTAGGGCCTTTCAAGTTCTAATGCTGGCAATATTTTATGATGATTGCTATAATAATCTAATAAGACTTTAAGAGGATAAAGGATAACAAGAAGCATATGGTAGCCGATGTTACAGAAATAAACGGAAAGGAATATTATAAATTATTTAGAAAACTTGTTAACAAAAAAATTTCGTATTAGGATGAATTTAAGGGATGGATTCCATACACAACGCTATGATAAACAGAAGGTAGTAGACATCATTAAATAGTTTTAAAGAGATATTTTTATACAAAAATAAAATTAGTACCCAAATTTAGATCAAACATGAAACTTTAGTATAAAATTAATTTTTTCTAATTACTGAAATTTAACCGCCAAATGTAAAATAATCTTATATTTTGCTTACAGTAAAGGACAAAATTATTTACACATTCATGATAAGAAAAATTCAATATTCGAAAATCCGTTATACTGGTTGTATTGAAAACTCTACAAATTCTTCAAATGGTACAACAAACTGAATCGTTAGAAGTTTTTTGAGAAGCAGACCTATTTTTAATTTAAAACACATCCAATCCTTTATAAAAAATAAACAATATTAACAAATCCTTTGAGGTAAAAGTAGAGACTTGACAGGCAAGACAGTGAGCAGAAAAATTTTAGGGGTACACTCGGTGGCCAAGAGGGCCAACTACATTCCATATACTCGTGAAGAGTTACTGAGTTCGAACTGATAAGAACCTATTGCAGACGGAAACGACTGTCTTAATATCTAGGAATAGGTTTCTGCAAAGCCGGATAGCCTTAAGAGATATGTTTAACAGGCTGTTTCTCCTCTTCTTCCAGACAAGTTCTACATTGACTACCGTACGGGAATCCTAGACATTCTAGCATACCACCACTCGGACAGTATCCCGTAATTTCTCCCATACAGAGGGACGGCGGCCCTCTTCCAGGCTTAGAATCTTTTTAATCTTAGTAGACAAGAAAAAGTTTTGGATAGTGTCAAAGTTTTGTATATTTTAGCGCTTGTGTACTAAATTTCTTTGACAGCTTGGTCAAAGGAATACAAGTGTCTCTTTGTAAATTATCTTGGTCTATGGCCGAACTTGCTCTTGAAAACTCGTCAACCCATTCGCTGCCTAGACTTCCTACAACAACGGCAACATCAACTAAATTGGCCTCTGAGATGAGCCCGAATGGATAAAATAGCAACTGGTTAACTGGTTAACTCAAAAAATTCCAGAAAGATATAAAATCAATCATAATGAAGGATATTTAGCTGACTTGTTGCACATGCAGTATCGAAAGAAAAGTTTCAGTTCCAGTTGCCAAATGTTCAAATATTCTTCAAATAATCTTTTTCTGCAAGTATTCTAGAATGGTTGTGACCTAGTGCGGATCTTAATCCATTAAAGATCTCGTGAGAGAAATTACGAGAAGTTGCATTTGGAATGAGGCTCAAGGAATATTTTTATGATTTAAAAAAAACATCAGTAATGATGAAAGCAAAGTACTAAAATTAGTCTTCATGACTATTAATTAATCATGTGATCAATATTACACAATGCAAATTTTTAAAATTTCGATATATTCTTTGCCTTCGATAACATTTTTCAAGTTGGCGGTATGACTGCCTATTACAAAAAAAAAAAAAAAAAAAAAAAAAAAAAAAAAAAAAACTTGGAATATATTGAAATACTAAATTTATATTTGCCCTCATAGAATAATGGCTAGTGTACTCAACACTAGTAGTCAGAGCGTCGCAGTTTTGATTCCTGCCACAAACTCCGTCTGTTTTTCCTTGCTGTTCTCTCAACTTTTTTGTTTTCAATTTTCCAATCTCTATCTGTCACATGTATCACAAGTCCAAATCATGGACCCCAGTAAGCCAATGCTGCCTGATGGGGCCAAACTAGCCTATATTTTTATTTTTACCCGATCACCTTAGAGAGAAACTTAGTCCATATCAAGTGACGAATTTATAAAAAAATACCTAGAAAGGATTTACTAAACAAAATCTCTTTACGTAATTTATTTCATAAACTTTTTTAATACTTAAATCTTTTCATTATTATGCCTTTTAGACTTTGTGCTGAGTAGATTTGACATTTTAAGGCTAAAGAAAAATCCAATAACTGCCTTAAACACCTCAAAACAGTACCAGAATACATGAACAACTTTTCATATAAATGAAATTATGAATCAATCCTTTGAGCCATCTGTTTATATTTAATTTTATCTTTAGCAGCTGGTGACTCAAGTTGATTTCGTTAATTACAGCGACCAGAGTTAATTAAAATTTACTTCAAGCTGGCAGAAAAAGCAATCATCCACCAAAGCGAATTGTTTGCTTTTACGATCTAAGAAAAATCAAAATGTGGTTTCCTTCATTCTATTAATCATTTAATTTTAAGCTTTTTATAGACTTGGCAAAATAAACAGGAAATATGTATATACTCGTAATATACTGTAAACTGTATATTATGCGAATTTTTAAAAACACCAGGACATGATGACTAGGTCGGTGAACGTTTACTGCCTTCTAAGCTCCACCAACAATTTTCAGGTCAACTTTATGTCCTTTGCCAGTCACCTTAAAGGCTGTTAAATAATGAAAATTAAACTTGCAAAAGTAAGCTATAGGCATAAATTTTTTTAAAAACCAAGTACACATTTCAACATACACCTCGAAAGTATAATTATAATGTCAGTACTATAGCCAGAGATGGAAAGCACGATATTTATTGCTCTAAAAAAAGACATAATTTTACAAAAATTATGTGTTTTTCCTACTAAAGACGCACAACTTTAAGTTTTAAAATTAAAAGAGAAAACTTTCAGTTTTCATTTGTTAAGCTGTAATAAAAAAATTCTCAAGTCCCATACCTGCTCAGATGTGCTTATCAAAGAATCAAATAGAAGAACGAAGGATTTCTGAGAAATGAAAGCAAAAGCCGACAAACAACCATAACAACATTGTGGCAAATGTTGATAACAAAACAATGAGTGGCATTTGAAAAATATTAGAAGTGTTAAAAAAAGGGTAAAAGTGACAAGAAAGCAAAAATAAAATCCTCAAGTCAGGATATTTATAAAGCTACAAAAAAAAACACTTATACGTAAAACGGTGTAAAAAACACAAGCATTTAGAACACAAAAGGAAGAAGGAAAGATTAATCAACTCACACATATTAAAACACTTACATACACTTTTGTAAAATTTTAGTGAAAAGGATAATGGAATAAGACACATTAATCCAAATTACATGTTAAAGTTTATATTGTTTCGTTGAGTGAGCATTTGGATAAAGCGTTAGTATACTTTGAAAAGAAAAAGACCACCTTTTTTTATTAGATTTCATAAATCATGCCGTCAATCGCTGGCTTATCATTTAAGGTCACCCATCTTAATTCTGATGTGTTTTTCCCAAAATTTTAACAACAAGCAAAAAAGCACGTCCATCATATTTTTCTAATAAATGATGCTTAACATGAAGATATTTTAAAACTTAGATAAAGGATTTTTGTTTTCTAGTTATAAAGAAAGGACATTAACGAGTGCAACACGATTAAAAGTACTTTTCTTTACAGATAATTAATTTTCTTTAATGCTTTAATTTGCTTTTGTGAAGGTGGAAAGCCGCAAGGATAAATGTATCGCCTTAAAGTTAATCCCATTTGACCAGAAATATTCGTTTATTTATTGTTTAATTATTTTTATTTTATTTTTAGAGGCAATGCGCGCTCTTTATGGATGGGTGTTTTATGGGCTTTAACTTCTGGTACCGGTGTGGCAGTGGCCTTATTACAGGGTTCAGCAGGACCTTTAATAGGTGTTGCTATTTCCGCTTCTCTTTTACCGCCTGTTGTCAACTGCGTAAGTTTTCCATATACGTAATACTTTTCCTACTAAATATTAGAAAAAAAAACACAAAATGTTAGAAGAGCATCAGATTTATTTAAAAAAAATCCAGATTTGTGCTTTTGACGAGCACATTGAATTAAATTAATTTGATATTGCAACTTTAACTATTTTAATTCTGCGATATTAATTTTCTATTTAATTAAGTTCTTTAGATTATCATATATTGAATTTACTTGTTAGTTAAGCATTAGATATTCTTAATATAAATGTTTAATTAAATGATGTGTTTACGTTAGTCATTGAGTATCATCTTCAAGAGTTTGTTAGCCAAACGTAATTTCCTAAAGAAGATAATCTATGATTTTCAAATTACCAAAAGCTAAATAAACATTTAAGAGTATTTAAGAACAAACTTCATACTACAGTAATAAACTTATTAAATATTAACTTTATTTGATTGATGATAATTCTGTTGGTGGGAAGTAAACTACACCAAGTCACACATTGGGAATTTTGCTAGAGACTGCAAGGACATAATAAAAAATAAAAAATA
Source organism: Germaria angustata (assembly GCA_963681545.1). Classification (NCBI taxonomy): domain Eukaryota; kingdom Metazoa; phylum Arthropoda; class Insecta; order Diptera; family Tachinidae; genus Germaria; species Germaria angustata. The sequence continues at coordinate 111,646,008 of OY812999.1, read as the reverse complement.
AAAGTTTCTAAATCTATATGAACTATTTGACTATATATTTCTAATCTTATTTCTTATTTCTAATATTTTACATTTTTTTCCTTGACAAAATTTTATCATATAATGTTACGGTCCCTTAGTAAGAAGGACTTGTGGCTCTTTACTTCCCTTAATGGTTCTGAATAGTAACCGTTCTTTTGAAACATACAGCAACAAGTTTAATATTAAAAAGGATTGATATTTATAAAAAAATAGTATAATGATTACTTTGGACTTGCTCTGGACACAGCCCAGATCCATAAACATGAATGGCGCATTGTGCGGAGAAAGAAAACAATGTCATAAATGAAATTATAGGGACAGTAGTAGAAGTAGTGGCTCCTAGGAAGATCAAACCAAGGGATAAATGCTACAACAGCATATCAGTTTCGCCATTGAAATATATAAGAAATGGGTCGTCATGAGGATCACAAGTAAATGCAAAAGGTATCGCAAGCGGAAATATATGAGATGTTGAAAGCATGATACGCAAAAGGTAGAAAAACTCCGCCCAGACATATGTACGAGGGCATTAACGGATCGGGAGCTTGCTGCTAGTATGCAGAGCGTCAAAATTGGCTTCGGAATTCAAGCATTAGCCATGTAATATTTTTTTTTTTTTTGTTTATAAAGAGAAGTAACGCTCAGGCAATTGTTGCCTTCTTTCTTATCTTCTTTGTGAAAAAAATAATATAAAAGAGGGAACAGGTGGTAAAAATTAGAGAGGGAGAGAGAGAGCTTAGTTCTTATGCACCTCTGCTATTGCGCGTTTTGGCAATTTTTTTTACCAGCGCCATTGGTATTGAGTAGACGTATTAACTTCCTAAAGCTATATTTATTGTAGCAATTTTATTAATTGTTTACCTTGCCGATGAATCTACTAACAATACCAACAAATCGCTGCCGGTTTTGTTCAGTTGACCAGTGCTATGCCTTAATCACTTAAGCAGTCCAACAACAAATAACACAATGCCAAATGCACATCAGAAAACGTTATGGTGTTCATGACTTGACCTGAGCAGGGGTTAAACTCACATTCTCAGTCATGGTTTACTTTGTTGCTTTCAGACCGTGATTATCTTCAAAAAAAGTGTGACCCATCAAACTGTCCTTAAAAGACAATCAAGGACTTTGAATTTCCTGTCGTTCTCAATTTTTAAATTTATAAACAACTAAAGATAGGACTAAGAGAGATTAACATCTAGGTTAGGGAAGAAGTTTTGATTCCAACAGCTAAGATAATATATTTTCAATATATGTGACTTAGTTTAATTTACTTTCCAACAAGAGAACTGTATTCCAAACACAATTATTTCTGTAGAAAAAAATTTGCTAAAAAATAAATAAAATTATTTCAACTAAAGTTCTTGTTGTAATCCTTTTTGTTCAACATTTGCAACATGATGCCATAATTTTAAAACAAGTTTTTGCTTATTAACAACTTCAAATGAAGATAGTTTTATTTGTTTTCTATTTGCTACTTTTTGTGTCCAAAACATAAAATGGCTTAATGTTTACTGCAAGTCACTGACACGTACTAATAACTTAAAAACAAACTTCCCGCAATAAATCTGTCGCAATGTATTTCGTTTTTAATGCCAAACATTAATTTTTTTACTTTCAGTTTGTTTTTATAAAAGTAAATAAATGATAAAACGTTATTGCACGAAAAAAGGAGTGGAAAGGATATAGAATTTAATGACTATAAAAAAGCAATATTTTTAAATAAAAGTCATTTAAAAGTAATTTAGTGCTAATGTTTTAATATATTAACCTTTCGTTTCTTGCAACACTAAAAAAACTATTTTAAATTATATGCTGATGCTTAAAACATTTTTGCAAGATTTAAAATTACTTGATGATATAAAATTTAATACTTGAGTTTGAAGGTACGTTTAAATAGTCAGCGAAAACTTAAAAAAAAAAATATATTCAAATAGTTTCGAAAAGTTAACATGGAAAAATGTCACCATTTATCACTTTAAATCTGCGTGGGAAGAAATATCAAGTTAAAATGTTCCATTTCCTCTTTATATTTTCCCCTCAAAAATTATGTTTGAAAACTTGTAATCATGATTAGTGTTGCTGCGACCAAAAATCCCTGGTAAATAGAAAAACTAGAGGAATGTTACCATAAAAGTAAAATCATCAAACCGGCAATTTGTTATTAAGGCCACATCCTTGTTTTGATGTCTGAGTCTATAAAAGAAGTACGTACGAGGTAGCATTTCATAATGAGAATCGCTAAGAGTATTTTGAGCTCCCTTGACATGCAGTCTGAAAGTGCTACAACACTTCTGCCCCAGGATGCAGTTATATTGATGGCAGTTTCTTTTCTGGAAAAACTGGAACATTTTCTTTATCAGTTGAATAAAAAACAAACTACTTATTACTACAATTAAAAAAAATATATCTCCCTTGCAGGATTGCGTGATCGTTCCTAATAAGAAGGAATGATCATAATGTGCGAATATTCTTTATTTTTCTTTGGAAGTCGAAGCAAAAATAATATAAATATAATATATAATATAACAAATCAATAAACATATATAAATGCCTTTTATTTTTAATTCTCAAATGTATTGCATATTAAAAAACGTTCATATTTCTTAAAATAATTATCGGCGCAGGTGAAATCCATTTTCAATTATTCATTTGCTTATAAAAATTAAAAATATTTATATGAAAATGTTTGAAAATGCATTTGAAGGCCTGCAACTGAAAATCGAAGTTATTTACTTAAATTCTGACGACTCTAGTAGGTGAAAATCGATACTTTCTTATCTCTCATAAAAAAAAATTAATAATAAAAAAATATAAAAAACGAGAGTCCGAGCGTTGCTGATAGATTTGTTCTCTTTAAAAAAAATACTAAATTCCTTTTGTGTACCTTTGAAAAGGTAAAAAAGATTACAATTTGCGACGAAAATAAAATTTCGTTTGATTTACAGACTAAAAAGTATAACAATCCCCAAAGAAGATGGAGTTGGCATTTTCCGTAATTACCCTGTGCTAACACATTTGCCTTTTATTTAGTGTCCTTCTAACATTTTACAAATTTATTTTGATATATTTTATCAAAAGCAGACTAAATTACCATAAGAAGATGTTTTGATTTATTTCTTCTCAAATTTAACTCTTTATTTTAGTTAGTATAAGACAGATTTAAACTTTAATGTTATAAATAACAAGGGAAAAAATCATTTAAGCTTTCGATAGCCAGAAAAAATTTAATATATTCGCAACAGGAAAAATTTCTAGAAGAGGAAGGCGGCAACACTAATCAAAAGAAAATACAGCAGTAGACAACATAGACTTTGAGCCAGTGGATTTGTTGAATGTATTAATTCCATATTATGTGTAAAATAGCCAAAATGTCGCGCTCCATTACTCTCCATATAAAATAATGAATTAAAAAAAATGTGACTAAAACAAAACACAATAGCGTTAAGAACACTTAATCATGGCAAATATGCCAGGCTGTGGTTCCACAAACACATTGACTCGCATACATACATATACACACACAGATACATACGCACATTAGTGCGGGCCAAAACAACATAAAAGAGGCCATGCTTCCTTTAATAAAAATGACACAATTTACAATCTAGTGTATTTTGCAACATCTCCTATAAATCACTCTACAAAAACAAAACAAAAAAGTTAAGCAACTTCAAACATTATGAAGGCAAAAAAAAAAAAGAAAATTAAATAATTTATATCTGCAGGCATCCCTTCCAGTTTGCTCAATCCCTTGAAAATATCCCTTAAATAAACACTTCGCTCTATTTTGCTTTACGCCTCTCCAAATACATGCCAACTCTTTTAAGGCAACTCACGTTGGCCAAGTTAAGAAGAGTTTAATGATGCTAAGCTTGAATTTTTGTAATATTTTATTGTTTGTTGTTGGTTTAGCTGAGTATATGCCTGCATTTCATTGGCGCTAACCAAATCATCAGTACCCTTTAGCCAAATTATGTTGGAAAAGCATTCAAACCCGTATATTTATACCAACATTTAATATACCATATGGGAATGCAAGCATATTAAATATTAAATAGTTATTTTGGATAATATCTCCAATAAAAAATTTGGTAAAATATTTTGTTATATTAGGTCGCAGCTGATTTAAGTGTTACATCCGCTTGGGATATCATAACATCATTAAATGGCTTCACACATTTCTTGTAGTTTTGAGTTTCAGGTCGTATAAAAGCAAGTATAGGCCGTATGTATTGCAAGAATTATTGAATTATGCTTTAGTTGGCTTTATTCACTTTTTAACTGGAAGCTTCAACTCCCATGGATTTAATTTAATTAATAAATATTTTTAATTCTTTTATAATTAGAACTTTTCATCAGATAATAAATATGACGATTTTCATAAATGAATTGCAATTGAAAGTCAGCGAAGTTGAATGCTTTAAAAATGAACTGATTGACGTCTACTGATGAGTTAGTACCAACTAAATGTCAGGCATAGAGACAGCTTAATTCACAACAAACTAAAAATTTTTCACATTCAAAATTAATAAGCATTATTTCCTAATGGACTCTGATGACACTTGAAATCGAGCCTTTAAAAAGAAAATTTTTATTATTATCACATTATTATTGTTTTTTTTTTTTTTTTTTTTTGAGAATAGGGATACACATTGGATAAAATTGAATTTCTCTGTGTGGAAAAAATTTTATCTCTGCTGTATGAAATGATATCAATTGTAAGATAATAAAGTTATGGACAAGTGAAATTCAATACAACCTTTTTCCCACTTACTTGGGTTTTGAATTTCCATTTAAAATTATTCAATTCAGTTTCTTGTTATAATCGCATTTTTATCAATATTATATTTGTGTCACAGTGTGTTATACTTTTTATAAACTGAAGCAAAATATATACTAGATTCAATTAAATTTTAGAAACAATTTCCTAAAACAAGGAAAAATTTACTTAAATCTAATAAGAACTTGAAAACAGTTCACAGTTTCCCACACTGAAAAACAAAACGAAAAATTTATATTAAAAATTAGAAAATTTTATTTTAATAAATGAAATCAAATGATTCGAAGAGTTCATAAGATAGTTCTTCAATTTTATTTCGCACTTTCCCTTAATTTAGCAAAACTTTCATAGAAATATGAAAATATTTTCTAAAAGCAGTTCCTGATTTAGTGGATTTTACGAAAAAACACGAAATAGTAAATTTTTTCTCTTTTCGAAGGATATTTGAGCTTAAAACTTGTACATATTCACCCTTTTATTTAAAACAATTAACTTCAATGTGTAAATACAATGTATCCATAGACTACTGGGTAGAACTGTAAACTGGCAGAGCTCTAAAGGTTGCTGGTTCGAACCCATCACGATATAGCTTGAAAGGAATTATTCCTTATCAAATTGTCGATTTGAAATTTAATAAAAACATATTACAGCGAAGAATTCTTCCTCCAATGAAAGACTGATTCATTTAGGGAAAATAAATTGGAGAAATTCTGCATTGCATTTTTGAAAAAAATAAATTCTCTTGCGTTTCCGATTCCGCTTTTGACTTTCCATTTTCCTTTCAGAGAAATGCTCTAAAAAAATTGATAAAATTTATGAATTAGAATTCAGGAACATTTACTTAATCTGGGCTTATGACCATAATTTTAATACTACGAATATTTAAAGAAAACTTTTCGGAAATTTCATTAAAAATTTTACTTAAATAATTCCTTTATTCAAGCACATAATGATTTTTTTATTTAAATTAAGTAAAAGTGTTTTATTAGTAGGAACGAAGGATTTGCCAAATCGTAGTAAAAAGAACGTTGACAAACATTTTGAATTCAAATTGAGTAAATTTTTACGTGTAATTCATTATTTTCTAAAGAACATGTGTCGTACTAGAAAACACTTTATTGTCGAGGACATTACGTATTGAAAATATGTGTAAATGGCTCGGCAATACGCTAAGAAAACCAATAAATGACGTCACTAAAATGGTCCTGGATTACAGTCCGCAAGGTAGTAACGGACCATGGCGACCACGTAATACCTGGAAAAAACAAGGTGATACCGAAACAAGAAGTCTAGGAAAAAACGGGAGTGAACGGAAATGCTTTGCCTTAGATAGAGTTCAATGGAATTTGTATATTAAAGCCTTACGATCTTCTTGGAAATAAAAGGATTATAAATGAATTTTATTTTTGCTATCCTGCATGTTGGATTCAATATGCGAATGTACAATATACAATACCCTTAAAGCCTATCACGTCTTAATACAAAATTGTAATTTTAAAGAAATTCTTTAAGCATTATCCTGATTTATTTTGAAAAAGTGCCCCTTGTGCACTGCTTCACATCTTCAAATATACTTTTGCTTTTCTTGCGAAAATCAATTTTACCAATTTGATTTGCTACAATGTTTCAAGGCATAAAGTTACGTCTAAGGCTTAAGGATAATATTATTTACGTTAATAAAATAAAACAAATGTAGCACCTAAAAATTTACTTTCCGCAACACATATTTTCCAATAAATCTAACAATAACATAGAATGAAAAAATAAAACATTACAAAGAGACGCAATGACAATCTATAAGACAACAACAATACGCAATAAAATTTCAACCTTTAAATACAACATTATAGCAGCTCACAAACAACAACAACAACAACAAGAGAGAACAGCAAAAAATCGTTTTTAAACAATCGCAAAAACAAAAAGAATATATAAATATATAGAAAGAAAAATTAGTTGAACTTTCTTCCTTTTAAATTTCATAGTTCGTTACTGTTTTATTAATTAAATTTTTATTGTTGCTTTTTGTTATGTTGCAGGGTCTATTTTGGGCCTTAGCCTGTATCTGGCTTATTTATCCTGGCACCCGTATTCCCCACATAAAAGGAGAATTGTATAATGAAACATCGGCATATCCTTTCATATACACAGACTATTTGCCAACTGAGTTTTTGATCAATGGCATTGTGTCGTGTCTGCTGACGGTGGTGAATGTGATTTGCATTTTTATTACCGCCATAATAGTGTTGAAAATTAAGGAAGTCTCGGCGCCATACACAGCTAGTCCCGACTTGAAACGGTAAGTTTGTTAACAGAAATAAATATTGAAAATCAAAGGAAAAGGAAACAAATTGTTTTCCTTCCCTTGACTTAATAAGGATATTTCTTACAATAAATACGAAGCAGGCAACAGGATGAAGAATATTTGAATTTGGTTTTGTTTTTTTTTTTTACTTCGTTGCTGGTGTTTGGGTGCTGGCCATAAAATAAATAATACTTTGATTATTCGTACAATGTTTGGAATTGTATTAAAAATTAGCGTTTAATATGGGGAAAACCAATTGTTCTTTTTTTGGGTTTTCATGTTGTCACGTACATATTTTAAACGAAATCGCTAAATTAATAGCGAAATTATAAATTACAATCAAGATAAGGACAATACATAATTTTTAATAACAATAAATTTTATCAAATTTGTTATTCCAGATATTACCCAAAATAACTATTCAATATTTTATTGTTTGCTTTTGGCTCTGCTGAGTATATTCCTGCAAATACAAATACTATATGAGAATCCAAACAAAACTCAATCATATTTTTCCAAATGTAATTTACAAAACCTATAATTATATACAACGTTTATACGCACGTCTTATTTGCAAATAGAACTATTTGCAAATAACTAATTCACTGTTTATACGGGAAATTGCATACAGAACTTATGTTATTATTAGTGATGCCATGTGACGAAAATATGATTGTTTGATAAGTAAAACACAAAACGTTCATGAAGTGGCAACGTCTTACTTTTTATTTGCAAATAGTGTCGTTATTCACGACTTGTTTAAGTGAGTTAATAAGTTACAATAAAAAAGTTATACGGCAACATTCTTCTTTTTTATTTGCAAATAAGACGTGCGTATAAACGTAGTAATAATAGCTTTAGAAAGCTTTTGTACAAACACAACACAACAAACAATTATAATCGAGAATATTAGAGTGAAGCATTCATCTTCAATTTTCTCCAGCGAAGGTGTATACCCTTCTCAGCCGGTTGAGGTCTCTATACCTCAGAATATTGCGGACTTTCTAATATCTGTTGTCACGTATTTTGAAATCACAGCTTTAAGCTAATTTCCTTTTTGAAGTATTATGGATAAATATGTCAACTTAGATTTACTGAAAAATAGTTTTCAAGATATTATAAGAAGAAATTATAGTTATAAGAACACTTCCTAAAAGTCCTAACATTAATGTCATTGAGTCTTAATAGGAAAATTTTTAATATTAGAAAAGATGAACTCCATAGCAAGCTCCAAATGAAACAGGACTTTGAATAGCAAAAAATTAGTACAAAAATTAAAAAAAAGAAACACGATAATATTCCATAAGTGAAGGTTATATTAGAGAAAAAACTTTGTCAAATTAAATACTGAAAAGCTAATATATTCGATATTCTTGTAGATTTTGAAACTTTTTGGTTTAAATTTGTAGGTGTGTCCTGCAAAATTTCCGATACGAATTTCACCTGTTACGATAATATTTCTTCTTTTGTCATTCTCCGTTAAAGAAATTAAACTTCAATTTTGTATATATAATTGTGTTATTATATCTACTTTGCTTTTTTATCGTTGTTGGGTTTAAGTTTATCACTTGTTTAAAAATATTAGATAAGGATAATTTAACAATATGTTGTTGTATCTTTGGTTTTGCCACTTACTATTACAGAAATACTTAAATCCCTGTATTAAATTTCGACTTTAAGAATCAGTTTTAAACGTTCTAAATTAATCTTAATTGCGTTTTAAATGCTTTATTTTCTTTTTGATATTAAAAGCGAAAAAACACCGCTTGTTGTTTAATTTCCTTCTTTTTTTTTGCTTCTCTATACAAAAAAAAAAAAATACTTCCTTTGACCTTAATACAATTGCTTGAGTCAAGTTAAAAGAAAATCTAAGAAGAAGACACTACATTTGGGTAACTCTGATTTTCGTCTTAAGTAAACAGCAACAACACAAAATAAATATTACCAACAACAAATTGACATCATTAATTCAAGGTCTTGGAAATCAAATACAAACAAAAAAGAAGGACACAGAGAAAAGAGAGAAAACTGAAACAAGCACGCACTCACACACATCAGTCAACATGTGTCAAAGTCAAATGGCAAACAAGCGTTACAAATAATCAACTAACTATTGTGAAACAGACACATATACACACACACACACACACACACACACACACACACTTGCATACTGAAAACAGCTGTTGTTGCTCTTTACAAATGAAAATGATAATGACGATAAGGATGATGCTGATGCTGATGATTTTAAGGACAACAATGATGTTTAATGTTTCAAAGTGTTGCTGATTAAGAAAGGGGGCGGATTTATATCCTTACAAAAACAACAACAGAAACAATTTCCTATGAAGCTTTTGCTAGAATCTGTTTTCAGCAATGGCTGGTAAAATATATAGATTGCGTTTACACTCATCACCCTCAAAAGTCGAAGCGATAAAATCAATGGTGATGATGTATCGTAACTGAAACAAAGCGGCACCTAGAAATTTTTACAAATATAAACCAATTGTCAAACAATCAGAACATAGTATGTATGTATTTAAAAAAATTTATTCAATCTATTTGCAATAAAGAGGTAATGATAACGAGCCACCACTGACTTATTGGAACAAAGCGATCAAACATGTGTAAATGCATTTGAATCAAAATTAAAGTCATATTTATACGCAAGTTTTCCTTCAGAGTTTTTCACAGAGATGTCGAATATTCTGACATGAATGTCAAAGCGATCACTCAATGTCATTTTCTGGTTATAATCAGAATCACTTGACATTTTATAAAAATAACGACATTATAAAAATATGTATGCATGTACATACTTATATCGACTGGTCGCTTGATAATTATTTGTTTGTTTGAACATGTGACTTGCAGCTTTTATTTGTACGCGTCATATTTTCCACCCAAAAACGTATGAAATGCTTGACATAAATTGTGATAAACAAATCGCAATTCTTGTATTTTTAATAGAATTTTTACAGAAATCTGACGAAAAAGGCGAGGGAAATTTTGATATTTTATCCGTATTATTATATTACAAATATCAAAGTCGAATGCAATTCTAATCGCATAATAATGCTAATTTTTTTTATAGAAAGGTCTGTTTTTTATAGAAAGGTTTGTTTTATTTACTAAATTTATAAGTACATAAGCAAAAATAATTTTTAATTTCATGGTGATGTTGTCCTTAAAAATCATATCCAATTTTCTTTATATTTGTACATATAAGCATTTATTATTTAAAATTTTATTTTTAATTAATAAAATTTTTATTTATTCGTCATTAACTAAAATGCAAAATTCCAAACAAAAATTACTAATAAAATTAAAAAAAAATAACCAAAATGAACTGTAATAACTTAAGCACATCGATCAGACATCTTTTATAATTATCGGTCAGCAAAACTAAATTAAATTACTCCGATATATCCATACAAAATCGACCAGAAAGCACCAAAAAAGTTGTATATTTAATGTCTTACAGAAATCTATACGAAGTCTCGAAGAATAAAGTCAAACAATGGCCAGGATTGCCTGATTCCAACACTGACAGACTATTTCGCTTCTCAGTTATCAAGTATTTTCCACTAATATTTTTTTTTAAATATTTTTAAACACGTTCGAGACAAAACCCCGTATAAAAATATACACATTCTTTTTAAATAAATATCATGACATTAAATATCCCGGAAGTGGCCACACATATTATATTTTTTAACATTTACGTCTATAAAAAATATTATAAATAAACCAATGATTTGATTAGTTTCAAGCGAATAATATTCACAATATTTTCAATTAATAGAAAATTCGCCATTAAATATTTTCCCCCAGCAACAAGGGAAACATTTTACTTTATTTTCAACCTACACGTACGAATATAGCGATGCTATTTGTGGAAACCACTACATCATTACTGTTCCTGTGAATTTAATTTATTGTTAGTTTTATTTTCTGACATGTATGTATGTGGGCAATAAAGCTATAGACAGTGTTTCTTTAGAATATTATCTAAATAAAATATTTTCTTAATTAAAAATCCATCCATAACAAATATGTTTCAAATTAGAGCCATAAAAATATAATTTTTTTATTTATTTTCATGTTATACGCAAATTATCTGGCAAATTAAAAATAAAATACAGATTCTGGGAAACCGATTTGCGGACGGTGCGCAAGACCAATCGCTCTACAATGAGGCATGGGAAAAGCGGTGGTGGTGGTGGAGGAGGAGCCAGAGGTTTGGATGCTTTTAGGGATAAACTTTTAAGGTTTTGTATTTTCATTTAAGAATTTTGGCAAAAAACAAAACTTTTTTTAATTTCATATTTAGTGGCTACCAAGGCTTGGATGAACATCGCACTCCAGAAATGGATAGTGTTTTGGAACAGGCTTTGAAAGAGGCAGAGGATGATGTTACCTTTAAAAAGGTGAAACGCATGAGTTATTCTAGTAACGCAGCGGGAGAGGTAAGACTAAGGATTTTTTTTTTAATTCCATAAATATCTACTTTTATTAGAAAATGCCTCTTTTCTGGAAAATACCGCTGAAGCCACAGCCAGCGCAACAATAAAGTTATCATTAATTATGATTTTTTTAATTCCCACTTTCTCAGTTGCCCCCCCCCCCTTTTTTGTGTAAGGGCAGTTGAAATTAATTTCATTATCAAAACTTACTACATTCAATGTTCTCTACCTCTTGAGTTTAAATGGCTCCACAGCCACGTTATGTGTCCTTTTGTTTGCCTTGTAATTGAAGCTGGATATTGAAAATGGTTTCTGTTTTCTTTTCAATTTAAAATCGATGATTATTTCATTTCTCTGAATTTATTTGCTTCTTGTTTTTGCTTGATTTCATGCAGGCTGTGGTCTACCAGGGAACTTGTGTAAATGTGTCTGTATCAGACTGTATCTTTAGACAGTTGCCGACATTTATGTGACAATTTGTATTTAATGGCTGCTGTTGCATGTAAAATTTCAACTTGTTTCCCTTTTTGGCCCTGCCATTTGTTCACTTCATTTGTATCTTGTTTTCTATGGTTTATTGATGAAATCAGCATGCGGTTTAAGGGCGAAAAACTTTTCATAAAAAAATTCAAATGGCATTTATATGGAAAACAGGCAAAATATTTGCGGCCAAAGGTAGAAGAGGGAATGAGTTTAAATGTAATTATGTAATTAATTTAAAAGACATTTCAAGTAAACATGAATTTTCAGAACTAAAGTAATATGATTCAGTAAAGAATAAAAGTGACTGTTGAACCGAAAATTTAAGGAAAATAATAGAAAATATAAATATTTATATGGAAAACAGGCAAAATATTTGCGGCCAAAGGTAGAAGAGGGAATGAGTTTAAATGTAATTATGTAATTAATTTAAAAGAACCAAAAATTTAAGGAAAATAATACAAAATATAAATATATATCCAACCATATACAAGTATATATAAGGTTGTATTTAAAAGAAAAACTTACAAAAGCTTTACAAAACAAATTTTAGGCAAACTTGCATTTACTCATATGAAAAGCTTAAAGAAAGCAAATATCTGATTTAAGACTATTGCAAGTTAATGTATTAAAAAATGTTTTTTTTTAATTCCAATTCCTCTAATAATACAACTCATAAAGATTCATGTTGCATCCTAAATTAAATCTATACAAATTGGAGATTTAGTAGAAGTTTACTATTTTTTTTTTCTTCAGATAATGGCAAATAATAATGAATTTTGCAATTGTATAAAATATAACTTTTAAGAAATGCTATAGAAAAATTATATAAAAACAAAATCTTTTGAGGGTGTATGAGTATATACAAGCAAAACAAATATAAGAAATTCAATATTCAAATATTTTCTTCATTCGATTAAGAAATATTTTGTGTGTATTTGCCTTTAATCATGATATTTTTGTTGTTTTTCTTTCATAGAAAAGTTTATATGTTTTAATATCGCCATAGAAACTCATCATTATTGAAAATAATTATTTTTTTTTTCAAATACAAATTTCTTTTAAATATTAATGCTCGAATGAAATTGTAATTGTTTTTGAACAACACAAATTATAAAGAGCAATTATGTTGCCAATAAAGTCCCTTAAATCATTAAATAGTTAAAGTAGTATTTTAATTATAATTTCTTAACAAACGTTTCTTAGTGTTAAAGTGTTTGTTAACTAATTTGCCCTTTAAAGCCACAATAAAACATTATTTTGTATAGAGCAGTTAAAGTTTTAAGGTATGAAAAAAATAATTTTGAATTTTTTATAATACATACATATTTAAATAAATACAATTTTTAATTAAAAGTGCTCTGTTGTGATTTATTTCTCCCATTTTTATTTTCATTTATTTTCTATAAATCTAATAGTTTCTCTGCAACATTTTTTTTAACAAGGCCAGTTTTTAAATAACAAAATCAAAGTTGACACATCGCATTTATTTTCCATTGGATTAACAAAATCCATTTTTTACCCTTTTAATTTGAAAAAAAAAAAAAATAGAAAAATAATAATGGATACAGATAGACTTGTATTAATTGTGCAAATTTAGCAACAACAAAAAAGAACATCACAAAATCCACCAAACAATCAAATGGTCAAATAGTCATTACAAATACAAAAACAAACCCCACAACAAATTAGAACTGAAACACAGGCAAGATGACCGAAAATAGATTTATACACTAGAAGCATTTTATATAGAAAAAAAAAACTCCAACTTCCATGATAAAAACCACCTCAGTAAATCACGAAAATCACAGGCAGAAGCTTAAAAAAAAAGAACAGAGACAATTGACTTTTATTTTTGTTGCATTCCGCAACAACAAAAAAATAAAAATAAATAAAAAAATATAACACTAGAAGTCAAAGAGACGAAGGTTGTATTTCCCAGCAAAATGTTGAGGGCAAAACTAGAAAAAAATAAGAATACAATTACTGCACATTTCAGCCATGCTATCAAAGATTTATTTGGAGCTTCAGTGGTCGACAGAAAAAAATTAAACAAAATAATATAAATGAAAAAAAAAAAAAATCAAAAACTTATAGAAAAGGCCAGTACACAAAGAGGAATCGCTGGGAAAATAAATGCTAAACGGAAATAAAACACACAATCGCATACACACTAAACACGTAGTAAAAAAGCAGGTTTATTCCCTTTTTTCCATTCAGCCAACCAAAGGTCATTGTGTGCTATAAATTCTTTCTAATTCTCTTTTCTTTGGCCGTTTTTGAAAAAAATTTCCACTCCACAATAGCAAGTTTTGAAATAAAAATTAAAAAAAAACGGATCTTTTTTTGGAAGATTAAAACTGCAACAATAGGAGATGAAAATGAAACAATTTATTCAGTCAAGGGTTAAGAGCTTAAAACGAACTTAAAAGGGAAGTTAAAATGTTTCAAAGCCAACGTCAAAGCTAAGAGGTTTCTAATAGTCTAAAAACCCTCTTCCCACTGCTTTTATTTTATATTAAATTCCGTTAATGGAAAAAGGATTGTCACCGATTACATGAACTAAGGAAAACCGTTTTTGTTAAAAAAAAGACTTTGAAAAGCCCAACATAAATAGAAGCAATAAGAATGGAAAAATAGTATGGAAAAGTTAAAATTTCTTAATTAGAACTCTTGTTTAAAAGTTTTTCAATTTAGTAATAAATTTATTGAAGACAATTTCAGTGATTAAATAATAATTGTATTTGATGAGAAATTATTTCAAATTTTTAGAAATTAATTTTTTTTTTCGATGAAACTAATGGTCTGCTTTATTTTTACCAGTTAACGCAACGTCTGGCCAAATTGGCTGGCCTCAACAAACCCCAGGATTCTCCAAGGGCTTTTGGCAGTGGCAGTCGTGCTGGCAGTCGTATGAACTCCATACGTGGTTCTCGTAAAGTTGATTTAAAGGCACTCGATAAATTAGTAAGTGATTTACTAGAACAACAATCGTCCTCAAGGCCAAAGCCAGATGCCTATACATCATCTTCAGCATCTACCAGACGTAAATCATCCATGAAACTAAGTCGTTGGCGGCCCACATCACGCTCGGCTCACAGTTTCAATATTACAGAAGGCTCTACAAACCATGGCGCAGAGCTTGGTGGCGTTGGCGGCGGCAGCAATATGCCTACCATAATGGAAAGCACGGTTGCAGTGAACAATCAACATCTGGCAAAAAATAATAATGAAGCAGCACTATCAAGCACATTGCCACGTTCGCAACGTTCGTCATGGTCCAGCACATTGGAGCGTACACCAGGCGCAGTGCGCAATGTTTTGAGAAACATTAATGCTGGTGTGGGCGGGGGCAGTGAAGAGAATCTTCACTTGACACACAATTATATGCCATAAACGATTTTATTATTTATTAATTTTTTTTTTTTTTTTTTTTTGGTAATAAAGTTACTTGCTTGATAATGATTGAATGTTGGCTAATAAATAAAAGTGAAAACTGAATATTTTCAAATTTATTAGAAATTTGGGAAAAGTCATTTATGTAAAAAAAAACAGCCAGGACTTTTTATGTAAAACCTACCAACTATTTTGTTTTTAATCACTGCAAATAAAAACTAATGCAACAGTCGGTAATTAATTTCAAAGAATTTTAAGGAAAATTATAAAATGTTCCATGCAATATCAAGCTATAATTTGGAAAATTATATGTATTTTCAAAAATAAAACTGAACTAAAAAATATACAGGGATTCTCTTAAAAAAATTTTATTTTTTTGGACCCCAAGTAGTACAACGATAACCACAATTTTTCTCCATCATATCAAGGTGCTTTTTTATTCGTGAAATAATAGCACTTGTAAGATTTCAATTTCTATTTAAACAATTTATATTTAAACATAAGAACGTTACCTTTAAGATGACAGGAGCATTAGCCATTTCCATTCATTTCACCATAGGACAAGCCAATATGGTTTAGGCTATGAGGCAAAATATTAATGATACGCTTCATCAAGATCTAGTAGCAATGTCTGCAAGTGGCCACACAAATCGTAAGACCACATGCATCCATCGCTGTGGTGGGTGCTTGTGCATAAGCGTATGGTCGTACATACATGATGCTCCATCTGCAACAATGGATGACATATGGAGGAATCAGAAGCTAAGGAAGCATTCAGGTGATCAGCTTTTTAATACGGTGTAAGAAAAACTTCGCCCCTACTGATATCCTCACTACTTTATATAACCTACATCCGACCGAAAATAGAATACAACTCTCATTTATGGAACGGAGTTCTAAAATCTATTTTGAAGCAACTCGATCGCATACAGGAGAGGGCAAAGAAATTTATTGGTGACAGTAGCGTATTGTAGCAGTGCTGACTCACTGCGTCATCGACGCAACGTGGAAGCTGTTTCGCTCTTTTATTGTTACAACAATGGAATGTGCTGTAATAAAATTATACAAGTGAAATACACTACGCACTACAAAGACCATTCATTCTTTAGTCGCACAGCTCATATCCTGCAGATGTCTTTTCTCTCATCCCACCCTGGAGAATTGCAAATTACATGTCCACAAACACTACTCCCTCTATCATGCCTCCCATAACCAATTTTCCTAGTTCTAGCACAATGTATTGCATGAATATGGGCCATTCCCCGAGTAAAAATTCCGTTTTACTCGGACTTTTTGCTCGTTTTTGACTACCGAAATGCATAGTCTCTGATAATGGCACATATTTTGCGTTAAATATATTTAAAAATTTTTTGGAAAGAATTGGAATTCGGCTAATAGAAACTCCATTAGACCATTTATCTACGAATGGTCAAGCGAACAATGCCGTCAAAATGCCGTATTTAAAATGTGCTTAAACGTAGTTTTAAAGTGCGCCATGGTATTTTCTTTGATTATAGAAACATCACACTTTTCAGTATTGGTGTCTCTCCAGCTGCTTTAATGTCAATAACAGCAAAATAACAACAAGACTCAATCCAAAAAAGTAAAAAGTGAAATATTTTGTAAAAACAAACCACCAAAAAATCAAACAAGCTGCCACAAAAATATAAAAAAGAATAGATTGAACGAAAACGATGATGTTATGGTTGATGACTATCCTATTCCAGGAAAAGTTTCATGAAAAAAGACATAATCTTGGAAATTATTGATGAAAGTAGAGGCTAACGAAATATGAAAAAGACATGCTAATCAGATAATATACTGTAAAAATCATGATAAATTAGATATTCCGACTACAAAAAACATATCCTAGTGTTATAGACTAATATAACAATGCTTACAGCAACAATTGAAAACAATGGAAACCAAGACATTGTCAAATTAACTAATGGACAAGTGGAAATTATTTGCAGACACTCTGTAGTCATTCTATTCAACACGATATGCAAAAGAATAAAACGATAAGCAATACATCTTAAATATCTTAAGTACTTTAAAAGAGTGTAATCATTTTCTTGCAACACAGGTACACTACATTTTTGTTTTTGAAAGTTTTCTGCTAGTCCTGCGAAATTGTTAAAATGTAACATGCGACATTTTTCATTTCATATGACGATGTGTGTGTACACATACACATAAATAGTCTGCGTAAATAATTTTTTTTATGAAATCACAAAAAAAATTAGTTCAAAGACCAATACTTGAAACAGAGAAGGCGTGAAGCATGTGTATGGGTATGTGTTTTATCTAGAGTTTTTCATAATGGGTGGGTGGTACTCGATACTCGTAATGCAGAATATGTAGATGGAATTATTAACCATCACAGGCTAAACTGTAACTGTAACTGCTGCAACCCACACACACACACACACATTCATACAATCTAAACCTCCTTCAAATAACAGTCTAGAATATAGCAAATATTATAATCGATTATCTCAAGAGTGAATACCACAAGACTCGTTATTGGTTTTCAACGCTTAATTCATTTGTCTTTGTAATACAAGATGTGTCCTTAATCCAGTACATAAGTTAAGGAAAGCCCGACAACTAAACCTTTATCAAAGAGTATCTCCTATTACAACATTTATTCCTAACAAACAATTTTTTTTTTTTTTTTCAATTAATTTCCAACAAACAAACAACAAACAGCATTCTTACATCAACCGATACTTCAAAAAGGAATAAAGGATAAAGTTACCTGTGGCCTGTTTTATATTTAACGAAAAATTTATTGATTTAAAAGATATTCCATAGTCTATCGGTCATAATCTCAATACAATTGTAATGCAAATATTTTCTAATTTGATTAAAATATTATTCAAGCTTGAGGTCTTATTTAGTGGTTAAACCATTAACCACTAAATAAGACCTTGAATATTTTAATCAAATTGTTATAAAAAGATCAAAAATATAGATATATAAGCAAATATTTTCTGTGCATTTTATTGATAGCATTTTTAATTTTTTTCCAAAATGTTTGTTTGTAATAAAAAAAATCATAAATGTAAGTATTCGTAGGTTTAAAACATTAGTTTTGCAATAGAACAAAACAAGCGTTAAAAAGATTTTATAAAATTATTGGTGAAAATGCCAAATAGTGGCTCGTAGAACAAAACATTATTCATTTAACGTCGGCTTGAAAATATTATTTGATACTTAAAAAGCCATAGACAATTTCATGAAACGGTTTTTGGATTCATATAAAATAATTTCTAAATAAAGAACATGAATTTGACTTACATGCTTTTCCAGAAATACTGGCAGTTGCTCTTGAGCTCTTTTCTCACCATCAATATTGCGATAGAAGGCTGTTAAGTTGGCACCTAAACGTATTGTCACTTCATAGCGAGTTTTGCCGGAACGAGCTGTTGAATGTATAATTAAAGCGTTAAAAGTTGTATATGTGTGTGTTTGCATTTTCTGCTTCGTAACATTTTGTATTAAAGTCATAATTTATTTTAAATTTTATTATTTATTACCTGATGTCTTTTTGCTTTTCATCAATGAAATACCACCTTCCCTGCCAGTATGAAAATCACACTCCTGATGACAGTCAATGGCTGAAGAGTTCATTGTACAGCCTAAAGATTAAGACATAAAGTTACATAATAAAAATAGTAAAAACTAAACACAAAAGTTATTTTAAAATGAACTTTTATTATTAGTTCAAATTAAGCCTCGTTACTCCTTGAGCATAAGTAAAAGCCGTTTTACACTATGATACAATTCTTTAAATTTTCATTTGATCTTGTAAGACCGAATTCAAATGAAAATCGCTTAGATTGCTAAAAAATCTAACGTATCGGTACCTTTCGGTTTTACTTTATTACACTTGTAATAAAATGAAAGAGATCAGCAGAAAAAACTAAGCTAATTTCCTTTGTTTCCCTTTGTAAAAATAAAACTTGATTAAATGATAAACCTTAATGTTTAGAAAATTTTCTATGTAATTGTATTGTACGATGGGATGTTAAATTTCTCTCTCCGTGTTGTTTGACATTTTTGTATGACTCAGTATAAAAGTGTGAAAAGTGGGATTTAAGGAACATTTTATTACCACGTAGTGTTGAAAACTCATGTGATCACATTAATTTTTGACATGTATTGTCAAAATTTTTTCACATTTTACAAGTTTTTTTTTTACAAATTGATAACCACATAAGACAAACTAATTTTTTATCTGATACTGTCTTGGCCTCAATAATAATAAAATGCCGTCTAATTTATCTCATAGTATGCTTTAAGTAAAAATCAGCTGTTGAATACTCTAAGGCTAACAAACTTTTGATATGATATTCTATTGTTGGCAATGCAATCCTGTTCACAAACCACTTTATACTGTATGATATACAAAGGCGTTTAGAATGTCAATCATGCATTAAACACATTCGAGACAGCAGACTACCGACTACAACCTGTTAAAAATAGAATACATGTGTGCATATGAAAATGATTATTTTCACGGCTACACGACTGCAGGTTTGTTGTCCATACTACTTTTGTCGTGTAGTTAAATAAAACTCATTTCTATTTTTGTTGGCTACAAGACAAAAACAGTGTTGACAATCTAACAAAATATGTAAAGCAAATTACCGATTAGAAATATTTTTTATTGCAAAATAAAAAAGAAAATTCCAAAATTTTCATGCTATAATATATATGCGTCAAGAATATCTAAATAAATAACTAAATATTTGTTTTGTTGTTATATATCATATTGACGTGAGCCAAAAATACCAACATTGTTGAAGATTTAAAAAAATCACAGGGTAATAGCCCTTTTTAACATAAAAATTTTAGTGCAATTTCTTTCGGTGCTCTCTCTTGATTCCGGAGTTACGGCGTTCAAAACTTTATTATACTAATGATGATAAATCCTACAATATTGAACGAATAGGCTCTTAGGCTCTTATTGAAAATTTTTTATTTTTTGAGAGTTGGACGGGACTTGTTCCATGAAAAAAGGGAACTATAAAAGATTAATAGCGCTAAGTATGCACCACTGCAATATACATAAATGAATTGTTGCAACAGCTGCTTACTATGTAGCTGTCGTTTTCAAAATAATTAAGTAGCTAGCTACAGGGCGACATTTGTAGTCGTGTAGCTGTGTAGCCTGCTGTCTCGAATGTGTTTAATGTCTTAATATTAATTATAAGGATATATTTCTTCAATATGTTTCAAAACTTGTGTGTCTGTCCTTACTACTCTTTTCATATATTCCGCAACTTGAATAAAAAATGGATAATGATAAATTTTATTTGCCAATCTCTATTTCTAGCAACTGCAGTTTACTTTCGAAATATTTCTTCTGACAAGCAGATGCAAATATAATTTGCAATGTGGTGAATAACATTTGGGAAAACTCTTTTCAAATTATTATCTGTTACTATGGAGTCTCAATTTGAACAAGTAAAAAATGTGTCAAGTATCTCTCCTTCAATGTCCTTATCACAATCATCTCAATGTGTTTTCTTTTACAAATTTTCCTATGAAAAAATATTTTGTGCCAATTTTTTTCCACTATTTAAAATGCTATTTAATAGAGCTAAAGTCATGCAAAGAAATATCCTGAAGTTGTTGGCCCATATGAATTTAATGCATTTCTGAAGAAAAAGAAAATCTATATATTATTTTTAAGTTTGAATTAAGGTGTGACTTGAAAAAAATGTGGCCAAGACGACTGCAAAATGCAAAAAAAAAATGGTCCGCAGAGTTTTTTTCTACAAACTTCTTCTTCTGTAAGAGAAGAGGATAATCTACTTTAGGTTGCTTTTTTTCACTCCAAAGAAAAAAAAATTTTTTTTTTCAGAAAATAGTTTTTTTCCATATTTTCTTCAGCCACATTCAAAGATCACATTTGCTGTATTTTGCTCCATTTTGAAGACATACTATTTTTCTATGTTATTGCAACATGTTGCAAGTGTTAAATAGAGTTTGTATGTGTGTGTGTGTGTGTTTGTGTGTGACACAAATTTTTAAGTTTATTTCTCAGTCCGTCAGTCGTTGCTTTTTTATTTCGTTATTTTTTTCCCTCGTCTCTAAAGTATCTGAAAACCATGCAAATTTGTTAAGTGTCAACATTTGACAAAGAAAAATTAAATTGCCGGAAAAGCTGTGGTAAATTGACATGTCACTTGTATATGTTTTTTTTATCTCTGCTGTTATCATATGCTTCCTGGGAAAACGTTTTTTAAATGTGTTTTTTTTAACTCAAAAAAATGGGCAAATACTTATGCAAAGTAAAATTAAATTATAAGTGAACAATATTTAAGTGAATTATATTCTTTTTTAATAATATTAAAAATTTTAGTAACATATTTAACAGTGATGCATGCAGAAATAAAAAATTTTATTTCACGACAATTAACCACTACTTTCAAATATATTTCAGCACGCACTAGAAATTATTTAGTCGTGAAAATGTTGCACATTTTTCACAAATATATTACACTAGTAATTTTTAAGATTTTTATTTTATTTTTAAATATTTTATTGTTTACTGTTGGCTTAGCTGAGTATATGCCTGAATTTCATTGGCGCTAACCAAATCATCAGGACCCTTTTAGCCACATCATGATTGAAAGCATTCAAAGCTCGTATACTTATGCCACAGACTACAAATACTATATGAGAATCCAAACAGAACTCAATCATATTTTTCTATTTGTAATTTAAAATACACATAAGTATAATGGCTTTAGAAAGCTTTTGTACAAACACACCACAACAAACAATTATAATCGAATATCAAATTTGATAAATATTTTATTTCTTGTGCCGATTACGGGGAATATGCTGGAGAAAATTAAGGAACTTTGTGAGTGACACGGAGTTTCTCTAGGCCTTTGGGTCAATATGTTATGGTTAAACTCAAGGGAGCACACAACAAGCCTTCACTGGCTTAGGTGTATGTAGTATGACATGGGCTATCATACCCCTCCAATCAACCTAACCTAACCTAACCTAACCTAACCTTATTTTTTGCAAAATGCATTGTTTGTTGTGGCTTTAGCTCTTCATATGCCGACATTTCATTGGTTGGTAAAACCAAATCGTCAGTGAAGTTTAAGCAGTTTGAAAACATTCAACCTCGGGTGTTTATGCCACACAAATCAAATACAATATGAGAATTCAATATTGTATATGAATTATAACAAATACATAATCATAGTAGGCTTAGAATGCTTTTGTACAAACAACACAACAAACAATTATACTCAACGTGAATCTATTTTATTTTTCTCTCAACACCTATACAATTAAACGCCCGTTGGTCGTTAGTGATTGTATTCTGTCAGGCAAAAATTAAAAATAAAATCTTTATTTTAAATACTTAATATTGAAATTTATTATTCGGGATATTCTCCCCAACTAATCGTTAAAAACAATTAGAGCATTTGCAAAATGCATTGTTTGTTGTTTGCATTTTGCAAAAGCTCTAATTATTTTTAACGATTAGTTGAGGAGAATATCCCAAATAATAAATTTCAATATTAAATTTTTTTATGAACATGTGATTTTATTAAATATTTTGTTCATAATCGGAGGAAAAACAAAAAACAAGACAATCATCAGAACAAAAATCTAAAATTAAAAATTAATCAAGTCAGTGTATGAGTTCGTGTTTAAGATTTGCTCTTTTCTGTGTTCATCACTTACTCTTATTCACAATATTTTTTATTTTGTCTTTTATCGTGAACATATGACAAGGTTAACTATGATTTTTTTGCCATTTTCCATAAAAGCAAAATAAACTTTTCTCGAATTGCGTATGTGTTTGACGTTGTTGCAAGTGCCGCATGCATTTCAAGGGTTGCTATATACGTACATACATACATATTTCTGTATGTACTCTACCTTTTGTTTTCAAATATTTTAGTTTTTCTAGGCCTGAATTCATGTGCATGAATTGTTTTGAAATGCTTAATTATTACCCATAATTAAGTTCGCACTCAAGCTGAAAATTATGTGTCTCAACATGTTATGAAAGAGTTGAATGGGAAATACAAAAAATTTCCTCTATTAAAACAAAAAGGCTTCATGTCTACTTCTTTGTTATTGAGCTCTTGAAAAGCAATTAATAATAATAATGACTGGCATGACTTACCCCTTGTCACTTCAGTGATATCAGGTATTTCACATTTTGTGCCTTTGAAACCAGTTGGACAATGACAGGTGATGGCAGCATCTCCAATGTGTCTATGGCAATAACAGTTGAAGAGAAGCATGCAAAGAGAGAATGACAGAACAAATGAAATTAATTTAATTGTTAGTTTTTAAACCTGATTTTTTTAATTCATTAACTGATTTTTGTAATTGTGGTTCAAAAATAAAGTCAGTGTTATGAAGAGAGATGAATATTCATAATATTTGTATTTAATTATTGAAAAAAAAAAATTAAAAGTTTCTGCAAAGCAATTGTAAATTTTTTAATAGGCAGGATTTTGTTTAAAGTTGGTTATTTTTCATTATTGAAATTCTATATTCAGGATATTTTCCCCAATTATTAATTTCAACAATTAGAGTTTAAAAAATGAATTGTTTGCTGTGGGTTTGGCCGTTGCATGTATCGATATTTCATTAGTTCTAAATATATCATCAGAGAACTTCAAATAGCTTTCAAGCATTTGAGCTCGATTGATTATATAAGTATATAAACCTTCAAATACAATATGAGATTTTTGTGATACATAAAAATTAAAATATATAGAACGACTGATTACAATAGTAGACAACAAACAACTCATATTCGATATAAATTCATATATATTTTCTTACAGCATGTTAAAGGCAGAGGTATAATACAAAATTTTTGAAGCCTTAATTGTTTGTTTTTTTTTAGTATTTTGACTTTATATTCACTTAACAGTATGATCAATATTAATTAATTTAATATTGCCCATACGCCTTTGCTGAAAATATTGATATGACTATTAAAGTGGGCCGATATTTTTTTTATTCTTGCGTTGGATATGGTTCTACTGGAAATTTTAAGAAACTTCATAATAGAAATCATGGGTTTGAAATAAATTTAGAGCTTCCTGAAATTCCAAAATATATTGTAAGTCGTGCTTATGTAAAACCGTACTAATACAATATAAGAAATTATAAAAATTCAGTCATATTTGAAAATTTTGAAAATATTTAACCACATTATTCAAAAACTTGCGTTAAATTCTCATATATTTTATTTGTTTACAAAGAACTGCACTACACAACATATTGTCGAAAAAATTTAACTGACGTGACTTTACGCAAAGTTAAAAGTTTGAGACATTCCTTATTGTGCATCTTAAATTACAAAAAGTCCAGCATTCACAGATTTTGAGTTATAAAAAGATTTTTTATTATAAAAATGCCAAATATCGAATTTTTTTTTAATTCTCTAAAAATGGTTCTCAAAGTATTTAAAATTTTTATCGATTTATTTATAAAAAAGTACAATTGTCGTGAAGATGATACTCAATGAGTATCGAAATATCGATTATTTTTTAATAAAGTTGCTAAACGATAAAAGTCCTCAAGCTTAAATATTAAATTAACCAAATTATTATAAAAAAGGTCAAAAAATATAGATACATTATTAAAATCATTTTAGTAAAACTAACAGCTTTAAATAATGGAATTTCCTTCCTCCAAATCAAATACGATCTTATTAGTATATCCCTAATGGCAGGTAGAGACTGATCAGCTCTAAAGAAGCATGTGGCCAACTGTAAGGACTTACAGGCTCAGGTATGAGCTGCCATATAAATGTGACTTTAAAAAAATGTTTGGAGCTAAAACCTCTTATTTGTCCATATTTAAGCCACATCATTATTCAAATTGAAATAATAAATAATATTAATTAATTTATATTTAAAAAAAAGTACTTAAAATCTTGTATTAGTCAACTTTTATTTCCTTTAAACAAATTTCTACAAAAATTTAAGACAACAACCCTTAGTTCCATTCAAGTTAAAGAATATTTCAGACTCTATTGGCTTTAATTAACATGCAACAGAATCTCTTTAACTATCACAATCGTTTCAACAAATATTAAACTAACATTTTTAGTCTAGTACGGAGTTCTTGGTGCATTTCACATATAGAACTTCGCATTTATTTCTACACGGAAACATAATCTTGTAAAAATTTGTGAAGAAATTCATTTAAATAAAGAAAAAGTAGACTGAAATGTCAAAAATTTCGTGACGCATCAAACTATATGTCCGTACGTTTTTTTGTTTAACACGTAGTTCTTAAGGAAACCTAAAATTCAAGCAGTCCTTCGTTTAGGCTTTAAGTCGCACACAACTCCAAATTACACTATGTCTCTTCATACTTAAAATTATCAGCCACAATAGTTTTATGAAGAAAATGTCGTATATAAAAAAATTCCAAGCCCAATGTCCTCAGCTATAAGTTGTATAAAGTTGTCAATACGTTTCCTTTTTATCTGCTCATAAACTTCCAAGTAAAAAGGAGAATTCCCAAAAGCATATTTACGTTGCTCCTAAGTTAAGTGTCAGTGAAAAGCTAATAACTCTAAACCAAAGAAATGGAAAAAGCCACTTAAGGCTAATAATATATGCATTGCATATAAGGACTACGTGTTTGTCAACAACTGCCTATGGAAACTGTAAAAGGCAACACAAAAATTATACAAAATACGCACATAACGAAAACAGGTAGCGACGGTAAATCATCACAGCTCATCTAATACCTTGAAGAACAAAAAATGTGTCTAGTCATGTTGAATTTTATTTGAATAAATAAAAAGGTTCGACTAACATAAAAAACATCAGCAAGTCTGGGCACGAAATTATACTGAAAAAGTCACCAAAATACTCGTACTATCATAAAAATGTTGGCCATCATTGTGATAAGCAAAAGGACACTGTCATTTATGAAGTCTTTTCTTCACTTGACAACATCTCTCTATCTCTCTTTACTTTAAGCAGCTTTCGACTTTAACCTTAACTTTTTGGCTGCTGCTAACAAATACTTTGACAATATTTTCCGTGTAATTTATCACTCTTTTATATTGCAGGCCCAAATTGAGTGGGAGCATTCTTTGGGTTCACAGCAATTTGGAAGCAAAAACCAACAACAAACTTGCTGGAAGCTAACAAATTTCATTCATTATCCAGACAAATCAAATATTCCACATCCTTTAGGTTAGACCCTGCAGTAATGTTCTTTTTCGAATATACTTGTAACAGGATAATGTATGCGGATGTAAGATAAAAACAAAATGTTGCTCAAATTGGCAAACGTATTAATTTTATGTGACATTTTTTTGTCTCAAGGAATAAGTTTGATGATGATGAACAGCTGTGAATGCTTTTCTACTTTTTGTATTTCTTTACTTCCGCTTGAATAGTTGTCATGTCTGGTATATTTATGTATATAATGTACAATTACCATTAAAGGTCCAATACAGTGGACATTTTAATAAAAAAAAGTCGAAGAGTTGACTATACAAAATGGCCCAAATCGAGTTATTGCAATTTCCACTGTTCAGATAGAAAACCCCAAGTTTTGAGTTACATTTGTTTGAAGTTTGCTTTATATAAGTCTGCATAATCGTTAGAATTAAAAAAACAATATTTTTTAAGCCACCTCCCAGCTAGAGCTGTTCGCCAAGCTTCATTTAAAAATACAATATTTGACCAAACTTCACATTTTTACCTCTCCGAAAAAAGTGGTGAGTGAAGATGAAGATTCCTTTTCCTTGTCATCGTCACATATACTACAGATTAAAATTTAAGGTTCAATACACAAAATCCAGATATAAAACTGATCTTAAAACAGTCAACTTTATATATAAACGACTGCCCAGCATTTCGCAATATATATATAATTGACTCTATAGATGTCGACAAGGTGCATGAATTTGGCAATCCATATATAGAGACGAGTGCCCCGAATTCGAATCTATATTTAGGATTAAAGGTACAATACACTGTCCGACAGTATGCCGGTTAGGTTACACAATGTTGGCACTCTGAAATTAATTAGATCCACTTCGACCATTGGATCCATATATGACCTTGGCCCATTGTGATATAATGGATAGTAAGAGGATTCCCCACCGTCGGTCCATCTAAAGCTTAACATGCAACGTATTACACATTGCAGCTTAATGTCTGCAACGTTGGACATATTGCCAAATTAAAGCGATTCTATAGTAAGCATTTGCCTTCTTGCAAATCCGGTGACAGTGATATAAGAAGTGCTCCACGCTCTACTTATCTTCATCTGTGTCATGGCACCTGCCGCAGAAGTCGTTGCTTCCAATTCCGAATGTCACTTGAAAGAAATAGTATCCAGTTTCCACATACACCAATATTGATATTTAGCTCTTATTTATGGAAAGTATAGATGCTGTGCTCTACAAGGTTAGACGACTCCCAAAATGCCTTGAGATCTCTTACGGTCCACTTTCTATTTCTTCCCGTCTCAGGCCCACCCCTTGGTTTTAGTTTGCAGGAAGATGATGATAAATCCACATGTTACAACTCTGCTGTAACATGCAGGGTCGACCTATGTCTAGCAATCTCATTAGACCTGGCTTTGCCAAGGATGCCTCTGTGCCCTGGTAAACAAGCAATGCTATTCACTGAAAGATAATTGACAGTTGTGGACTATTTTTGATTTCAGAAGCGATTATTTCACGGGTGGTCGAGATTCTTTTTACGGTCATTTCTGTGGAAGTTCATGCCTCTTCCACTACTCCGCTACTCCTCAGTTGGTATTCGTGTTTTGACAAGGCAGTTATGGACTAAAAGGAGAGTAACCGAGAAGCATTTTCGTCCCCCTATGAAATGCAAAGCAAATGGATTGCAGAACTCGTCACCATATACGTACCGAATTAGTTTAGCGTTAGGAAGTGCGGTAAAACTCCCACCAAATAGTTAGCGAGAAGAACAATAGCTCCAACAGTAGGTAAGATATAAATAAAACTTTTAACGAATTTGATCCCCAACACATAGATTGACTTTCACAATTTAGTAGTGAAATATATGATCAGTTCATATATATTTTACATTGAGATTACAGTTTAAACTTACTTGCATGTGCCGCCATTTTGACAGATATTCGTATGGGGATCTTGACACAATGGACCACGTCCGCAATCTGTGCCACTGAAGCCTGGGAAACAGGAACAGTAATACGAACTGAAAAAGAAAGCAAAGTTGAAATAAACAAAAAAAAATATGTATATCAGACTTGAGTGCGGTTTTCACAAGCGCTCGACTTGAGTAAAAAAATTTATTAATGGAAATTACTTAAACTTTCATAAAAATTGTGGAAACTTCACTTTTATTCTAGTGTTGATTGTATAGCCTAGATAACTAGCATGTATAACATTCATGATTTTCGTATGAACTTATTCAATGATTTGACTGCCTGGGTTATGAAAACAGCGCGTTAGCTAAAATTTTCAATAGCAGTCAAAAATTTTAAAAAAGGAAAAAAGTAATTATTAGCAAAAGCATATTCAAACACTGTTCTCCTATTGTCCCTCTAGCCAATCACTTGACATAATGTGAAAAAATGATTATATTTTCATTCAAATAACTTTAAAGGAATTCATTTGCAAATGTCAGAAAAACCCATGACTCGTTCTTCTTTATCTTGTGTTCTTTTTGTTAATCGAAGTACAATATCAAACAGCCATAAGCATTATTATTAAAATTATTATATAAATTAATTTTTATTTCAATTTTCAGTTTTAATTATTACCCGATGACATGAACAAAAGTCTGTTGAACAATTGAACTCCTAAGGACATTCGCATACATAAAAAATAATACAATACTTTTCATTTGAAGCATTCAATATGACATTAAATTAACAGATAATTTATAAAAATTATTCGAAATATTCTCCCCATTAACTATAAAAATAATAATAATAGAAATGAGTAAAATTGTCTGTATGACTACATTTCGTTGGTGGTAACGCCAGCTTGTCAGTAGACCTCCAACCATCGTGTTTGATGGTTGTATAAAAAATAAAAAACAAAAAGTAAATATAAGCATATTACCAGAGTAGGTTAACAAAAAACTAGAAAAAAAAATTACAACAAATAATTTTTATTCTATATAATTTTAATTTTGCAGAGGTAATTAAGGATTTCTTTCCAGAACAGAAAATAGTATACCGGCTTGTGAGAAGACAAGTATAGTTTTTGTAAGGATGAGATCGGTATACCCATATTTAAGAGCCAAAATGATATTAATACCGAAGAGGCTAAAGAAAATATTTTAAACTATTTTATGAATTTTTGTTTTCATTAAGAAGGAATTAAACTTGACATAACGCTTAAATATGGACAAACATTATTATAATTTAACGCGAACTTACAGAGCATCCCGTCATCTGTGATAATTTTTTGTCTTATTTTCCTACTCTTAAGATGACGGTGGTTTCTTAAAAAATTATAAAAAAAAATTTATTATTCCAACCTACACAAAGTTCCTTATGTTGTCTAGGTTTAATTCTGCTTTATTTAAAAAGAAAGAACAGTAGCCTAAATTAACACTCACTAAGAAATTTATTGAGTTGTTAACCAAGTCAATATGAATGTTTGAGAAATATTTTTTATGTTCGTCACCTCCGTATTTTCTATTGGCAAAATTTTGCCAGTGTTAAAATTCAACTCTCTCCTCTTTTTAAATTCATCTGCTCGAGTTACAAATTTTTATACAGAAAAATATTTGATTCATGAGATCTAAAAAACATGGCTTTTATTTTAATATATACAATTTATTAGGAAGATTATGCAGTTTTGCATTAACCCCAATTTAAAAGCCAACACAACCAACAATCTGGTATAAGTCAGCGGACAAATTTATGTATAAATATACCGAAATGTCATAAAGAACTTCTTTTATTCTCTAACTTTTTACTTAACTTTAGTAAAAACCTTATTCATTGTTCTTTTTTTACATGGAAATTTTTGACAAAAAGCCAAAGAGCCATTTGACTGAATGATATGACAGCTACAGCAGCTTTAATTTTGGACTTTCATGTTGAATAAAGAAGCTTAGGGAAGAGTAAATATTACTTTGACTTGATTTTATATGAAAGAATTGCTGCCAAAAGTTTGCAAATATGAAAATGAATATTATAAAAAAAAAAAATAAAAATAATAATTGGCTGAAATATGTTTGTGTGTAAAAGAGAAAAAAAGGAAACTGAAGCTATTTATAAGATCATATACTTAAAAGGTTTATGGAAAAGGAATATTAGCATTTCTTAAGGCAAATACAAAGTTATGTCAGTTGTTTCCTAAAATGTTCGTTCTAGGCTTATTTGCATTAAACGCTTATAAATTTTAAACGCCTTGGCGTATGAGTGTTGAATATTTCCCACATGATAAGACTCATTCATATCACTCATACGTAGACGTTAACAAGTTTCATTTTTTTTTTTTATTATTATTATTAAACGCAGCTTTATTTAATATGGTCCAGGGGTTCAATGTTGCATGTTTAAGTTAATTTTATAAATTTTACTTAAATAAATGCATGAAAACTAAATTGTCTATTTTTCAATCTGCCTGCCAATCATTAAATAATTTTTTTATGGTACTTGTTTTGCCAATGTGATAAGTTAAACACGCAAGACAAACAATATTTCTAATTCTAATTTTTATCTAAAACCTTTTAAGCATTAAGCCTAAGAGGTAACAAAACAAATTTAAACAGTTGTGATATCTACTCATATATCAGTAGGACATTAACTTGTCATAGGAAGCACAAAGCTTTGTTTCATGCAGACAATTAAGCAGATAAAAGCTTTTAATTAGAGGAAGGATTTTTCTTGATTAAATCCTATATAGCTGGTGATTTCGGTTTTTTTTTTTGCTGGCTAATCCCTGAGTTTTCGTACTTGTACTTTTCACTTCAAGCATTTTTGAATCACCTTTCTCATCTTTTTACGAAAATTACATTCAGAATCTAGAACTCCGTTACAGATGATATGCAAAATGAACTATAGTCCGAATGCAATTGCGAATTCACTACATTTTTCTAATTTACTTTTGTAATCAAGCCCTTCAAGAGAACACTGAAGATGGCACAAAACCGAAACCGGTCTGGTTACAAACCAAATTTGACGTGGGATGACGGAAAATCGTCCCAAACTCCCTTCAAATACATATTCATAATTTAAAACCATTATAACTTAAGAGGCATTTGTTGAAAACAAGTCTCAAAAAGATTTTCCTGTACTCACCACTTAATCCAAAATTAATTCGGAAAAATTATTTTCTTCTTAATGCTCTCACATTGGAAGCAAATTAATAAAATGCAAAGAATTTCATGAAATATTTTCTATTCTATTAAGCATGAAATACGATTTTAATTTTCTTTAATATCTATCGCCCACAGATAAAAGGGAATTAAAGAAAAAAAAAACAGGAGAATTTTTATTAACATCTCGCGCACATCAAATTAGTCCAGAATATTTTTAATAAAAATTACAAAATGTTACAACTTTATACTGCAAATAGAGGCTATTTGTAATAATAATTTCTATTCATCAAACGAAATTTTTAGACAAAACCACACAAAGTCTGAAAAATATATACTCCATAGGAGTCGTCCTTCTAAATAAAATTTTTTTCGAGAAAATATAGAATGAAAAAACTTCTATAAGACAGTCGTTAGATGTAAATAAAATTTAATTTTTTAAGATTTTCACTTCTTTATTCATAATCTGAAAATCTATATGTTAAATGATGAGGAAAATGGTAGAGGAGGCATTTAAAAGGCATCTAAATAAAAGTTTCAATACCCACACTAAAATACATACACATTCCCTTACCAGCCTGCAATCGCTAATACCACAGAAATGAAAAGCAATTTGAAACTAAATTGAACTTGCCCCAGAAAGCAAAGAATCAACCAAAATATACAAAGTGAAAAAAAGAATATGTTCAAAAGAAAAAACAGCTCACTCGAGCGAAAAGTAATAAATTGTTTAAGTTGAAGCCTATAAATAAAATTCCATTAAGTTGTAGTTTCGTTAGGGCTCCTTCATTTGAACACAAACTGCCTGTTTTGAAACAGAAACTGCAGCAGCCTTAAATACTAGAAGGAGCCACGTCTTTTCCGGCCAATTGCCTTCATGTCCATTGTAAAGGATCATGAGTGGCAAATCTTATTTTCCTCCAACGTCATTGATGATTTAAGTTCAAATTTTATGCTGCTTCTCATTTGAAATAATGGAGATTTGTAATTTATATTGGCAACTTAATGCTTTATTTATTTATTATTATTATTATTTTTTGTAAGGAGGCCAAGTGCAACTTCTTTTTTAGTTGGTAAGTTTAATTTTCTCTTTCTAAAACATGAAAGAGGTGCTAATATTTAATTAAAGCAAATAATCATAATTATTTCCTCGTAAATATTTCATATTATAGAGGAGATATTGTATCATTATTCTCTCAAGTCACACTTAATCGTATTATTCTGATCAGCACATGTCCTTAACAGATTGTGTGCATTGGAAACATAACAACATAGTTCTGTGTTAATATCCTGATTACTAAATAAATGAGCTTGTGTACGTGTATGTGAGTATGTAAAAGTAGATCTCATCTAATTGTTAAACGGCTAAGGAAATTGGCAGAAGATTTGCAGCGTTTTGAATGCTATGACTTGGCCCACGTGTCGTATGAAAATATGAAACCAAATGAAGTGGCTATTATGGGGATTATGAAAAATAAACATAATTTTTTGAAAAAAATTTAAGCTACCGCTTTGTCTATATGCAGAATCTAGTCTACTTTTCATCTTGATAAGTAATGGCAATCGCTGTAGACTTCGGTATCGGTTGGCTCATTTGAGAGATTTACGTAAATGCTACAATTTTAATCTAAATTGGTTTGTTCACTTTATCAATAAACAAATAACTGATGTAATCTTCACTGACCTTAGCAAGACTTTTGATAAATTTAATCATTTCCATTGTTAAATTTATAATGAATGCCTCCAAGTGGGTAATGTCCTATGACATACATATTTAAGAAATGTAATTTCCTGAAATGCTATTATAAAATATGGGATGCCATTAAGATCCTATTTTGTTTTGTTTCTTCATAAAAGGATTTTCCGAACATATGAAAATTCTGGGACCTTACAATGCATGCATATGAGATTAATATTTCTCTAAGTTAAAATAAAATCCTTGAAAGAAATTTTTTTAATCAGGTTTAAATAAATTATATGATTGGTGTCATATCAGTTTGATGATCCTCCTAGTATAAGATATGCGATTTTTAAGCGTCTGTAATGACCTTTTCCTGTTGGCCGGGTATCACCATGAATTAATTACGGAGTTGAGGTATTCTTCTTAACTGCAAACTAAATTTTAAATAAAGTAAAATGCCATCTCGCTTTGCTTGGTAGATCTATTCTTAAGTATAGATCTATTTTCTGAGGTCGTCTCTACGCCGAATTTCAAAGAGTTTTATAAAATTAACTCAAAGACAACTTCTTTTATTTTGTATTGAATATGTAAGCCTTCTCTCATATCCTACAAAAATCGCTTTTATAATTTTCCAAAGTTGGAAAATAAACGAATAGTGATAAACTTAATTTTCCATTTATTTTTTTATTAACCCGATTTGTTAAGAATTCATTTTGAGAAACATAAACTTTAATACACCTATTCGTGCATATCGGAATTTTATAGCTCTTTATTCCCGTACTAAAATTAATTTTGCAAACGCTGATCCATTACAAATCTTATGGAAAAAGTAATAATTATTTTTATAACTTTATTTTTTTTTCCTCCAAATGTTAATATTGTAAGAAGTAACATTATTTTTGTTATTAAATGACACATATGTCAGGGATTTACATCAGTAGCTGTTATTAAACCCAACGTGACGGTGCTCTTCGCACTGGGTGCATAAAGCCGTTCACCACTGTCCCCGTCGCCTACATGCGCCTCTAATAGGGACGACATGGTAGCAAATTCTGTACAGGCTGCAGAACCATATACAGACACCTTGCTAAAGTGCTGGAGCTATCTAACCTCCTACCAGCCCAATGGCTCAGCAGTAAGATGTCCCCTATCTTAATGGACACTCACCAACCCCAACCGTCAGGGCAGCTCTGTCGAATAGCAACAGCACATAGAGATATATGGCCTAAAGAGAGCATCTACAACAGGATCACTAGCACCATATTGCAGACACACTCATCCCCGAAGGGGCCTTATCAATAACCAGTGTAGGACAAGTTCTAGGATCTAGTGGTTCCCGTGGCACCAGATAGGATCTCTGGTCGTCCTTGTGTTAAAAACATCTCCGATTTTAGGTCCCGTGCAAACCTGAGGTATCGGTAGCACATCTACCCAGCCAAGCATAGGCAAAGCTACTTCCTTAAATAACTTATATGCACGCCCGTTGCCCTATTAATTCAGGGATTGGGTAGCAACATACAAGTTTTTAGGGGTTATCAGCAAAAAGGACTAGGTCCGGAAACCTGATAACCCTATACCCCAGGAAGCACAACACCAAGCCATCAAGACAAGATGTATAATCCGTGCCCCCCGGTGTGTTATTAAATGACAGTTGAGTTTTGTCAAAAAAAATTTTATTAATTTATAAGGCAGTAATCTATAGATCCTAATTAATAAATAAATAAAAAAGAGATATCGCCATCAAAAATCTTCGTAAGTAGGAAGTTTTCAAATACCTTCCAATTCTCGTCAAATAATTGTCAAAGAATAGTTCGAAAGTTAAAACTTACGAAAATTTTCTAAAACATTTTTTTACAATAAATTCTTGTCAAATTGGTTTCCGAGATCCAATAACTTTTTTGTCATCAAAATTCTTATACTCGTAGTCGAAAGCTTGAGAAATTGGAATTTTTTTTTTTTAATTACTCAAAAAACTCTGTTCTCAAATTGAACTTAATATTACGGGGAAGTACCAAAAATCGTTTGCAAACTCAACAAAAGTTGTCAGCCATTTCCAATTTTGTTCAAGCAATTTCCCTACACCAAATAAAAAGTCATATTTTAAAGTAAATGTGTCTTGGTCGAAGGTATTTTAGATAATAAGTGATTATCACCCTACAGATCCGATTTTAAGATTTTGATTAATCAACGGGTTCCATCCGCTTTACGAATACGTTATACCAAATTTCCCACTATGCCATATAACGTATACGCCTAGAGTCATACACACACACATACCAAAAGTTCGGAAAAACAATTATTTTGAGTGCTGCATGAGACTAGAAAGTAGTATATGTTCGATTTCCGCCAAGGACTTTGGCTTCTTGAGAACAAACAATTGATCAGGTTTGATCTTCTTCTCGGGAGAATTAATTTTCTCCGAGTTTTTATTCATTTCACGTATTCTGACATCTGTGTGATTAGCAACTGGGCATTTTTTTATTCCCCTCAGTCAGAAGAACAGTAAATTTAGTAATTATTTTTAGTTAAGCAAATGTTTTGTAATGTAATGTTTAATATATATTAGGCAATAGCACAAAAAATTGCTATTTGGACAGAACTTTTAATTACAGATATGCTGGTGGAATCAAAAAAATTTAAGAAATTTCTGTTTTTAAGCTGATCTCACTTCCATTGCCGCATGCAGAAGTAGAGAAGGTTTTATGCCAAAGCGATTTTTATATTTGGATATATAAAATAAATAAAAATGATATATTTTATATTATTTAATTCATAGGTATTGGTAGTTGATTTTTATCCCAATGTGTTTTACCATAAAAGTACAGTGATTTGTAAATTGTATATACCATGTTGTATATTTCGTAAGCAACATGTCATTAGATCCGATGGGCCCATCTACTCTAATGAGAACAATAGTAGAGCAACAATAGCAAGTTTTAGCCAAACTATGTTGCAGAAAACAATTTATAAAAAAACGTTAATTATTTTCCATCTATTTGCAAACATAATTCTATGTTATAATTATATATGCTTCCGCACGTTTGTAGTCAAATATTTACAGATTCAATCAATGATCGGTTTTTTGTTGAAACTATTAATTCTCAATGGTTTATTATTCCAATAAGAAGACCGTTTCATTCATTCATCTCATTCGAAGAAAACAATCATTCGGATTTATACACTGTGTGGGGGTATTATTCATTTTACTACAACCTTTCAAAGGAAATCGTTATAATTGAAATATATACAAGAAAATTAAATTTCATGGCTTTTTCCTTTCTCAGGAAACGCTACTATCAATTGGAGACTGGCATTTCAATAACATAATTCCCAAATTTTAAGAAAGGAAAACATTCAAGGATTTCATTTGTTTAAAAAAGAAAGCTTTTTATTGTTTCATTGTAAATTTACTTATCAGCATCAATCAATAAAAATTTTATGGCAACCATTTCCGTTCTGCATATTCTACTGTTTTTTTTTATCATTTGCATCAAATTAATTAAATTTCCGACTTTATATTTCTTAAGTTTCCATTTACATCCTCTTTTTGTAAATACTTTATGAGATAACGGCTTGATGTGATACATTTTTCAATTATTACAATGAAAGCTTCCTCACTTTGTTTCCTTATTCCATTTTATACAACTATTTAATAGTATTTAAATATACAAAGTTTTTACTAGTCAGCAAAATATATAAAAGTGACATAAAAATAAGGATCCATTTAAATGGTTTAGTAGAGCAAGAGAGATGAAATAATGATATTAAGGATCTTCATTAAAGGGATTAAAATCGACTTTTCAGATCATATTTAGCAAATGATGATTATAACAGAAATTGTCTTTAATGTGAAAAATTTAACACTTTAATTAAAAAAAAAAATTTGTCCGCAGCTGCTTGATGTGACTTTTTTAGTATAAATTTCCTTTATGAAAATTTAATTAAGCAGCTTTTGCTTGTTTTTTCACAATATAGTTGCAATAATTACTTGGCCTGAAGTCATACATTTTGTTTGGAAATGTTTAAGAAGAATTTAAAATGACCTGATTTAAATAACAACATCCTGAAGACATTTTTGTGGCAGATAAACTTTTTGCGGTAGCAAATAAGACAGTGTGAAAAAAAAAATTTAATTGGTACACTCAATAAAAACATTTTCAAGAAAATTTCTTTGCAAAGAATTAATAACGCAGATTTAATTTATATTTCACCAGAGCCCTGCACAAAGATGTGATAAAATTAATTATTTATTTAGCAACAATTCCTTATTTATTCACCTATAAATTTGATTATTTTAATGCAAAAATGGCTTAAGGCCTTCAGCATAATTATATCTGAAAATTTGGTGATAGTTGCGTAAGACTGCTGATTCCTGCAGCTTATTTGGGATTCAATAAGAAGTCTATGGTCAAAATAACTTGGTAAAAAGGAGCTTTAAAAAATCACGAAGATTCGGAATAAGTGCAAATGTGGATCATTTCCAATGATTTTAACGGAGGTTTTTCATTGCATGATATTCATTGTTGAAATTCATCGCCTTGGAATTGAACTTCAGTATGTTGAGAAAAGTAATTTTTTATATTTAAAAATATTAATTATAAAGTTGAAGTTCTGAAATTATGTATTTTATTTTTCACAGGAGAATTTTCTGTAAGAAAAAATCATATGGTCTAATATTATTCATTTGTTACAGTAAAATTTTCCGTAAAGAAGGCGCCCAGGAAAGAGTCTGACTCTCTGTAGAATTAATATTTTAATAAATAAAAAAATTAAAAAAATAACAAATTATGTAACAATAAATATTTATTATTTGCAATATTTAAAGGTCGAAAAATTTTATTAAAGATTTTATTAAATTATTCATGTTTTTGGCACAGAAAATAATTTTGTATCTTCCCATGTGGATTTTAAGAAATAAGTAATTTTTACGAAAAGTAATTAATTTGTAAAAAAATTTATGCTTGTGAGCATAATTTTATTCAACTTGACTTCCTACGAAGTTGAAAAGACTAACTGGAAGATTTTTGGAAGTGAAGAAAATGAAACTGGCCTTCGTAGACTAGTAGATGTACTAGACTCGTAGTTCGAAGGTCGCAGGTTCGAATCCTGCCGCAGAACTCTGGCAGTTTGTGTTTGATAATTTAAAATGGAGCGCACAACAAGCCTTCACTGGCTTAAGTGTACATATGCCGTATGACATGGGCTATCACACCCCTCCAATCAACCTAACCTAATCTAACCTAAAGAAAATGTCATTCCTTGAGAATGATTTCCATTTTTTTCACTGAGAATATGCATAAACATGTAAAGAAAATAGATTAGTTCGATCATGATAATAAGAATGCTGTTGAACAATAAGAATTAGTAACGTATGCGCATAAGCCAAAAAAATTATGTAAAATGCACACTACCCATCCCACCTTAAGGACAACCCGGCTGATAACTTCGTTTATCCACGAACAAGACAACATGGGATTCAGTTTCGTTGTATTGGTTTTTGGTTGCTTTCGGCGGTTGCCTGTACAGCAAATACGTCAAGTTCTATACCCTATTCATCTGTATTGCTTTTGAAATTATTCATTCCCGTTCTCCTTAAAGTATGCTTTAGTTTCAAAAACATGCCACTGATATGTCTGTTGAATTATGTTGTAAATTGTTTTGTAAAGTATGAATATGATTTCAAAATTTACCTGTAAAGCTAAAAGTTTGTTAGCACAATGAAACCAAACAAAAGAATAGATTTCCATAACATTAAAAAAAAATAATAATAATAATAATGAAAATAATAATAACAATAAAATATACAAGGAAATTTTAAGGAATCCAAAAAAATTGAATAGGAAGTCGAAAAGCATTCCTCTGCTGAAGAACTTCAAATTCCACAACTTCATATCGTGATGCCTAAATTTAGTAACTTTTACTTTAAAATATAAGAACGCTATCGTATATCGCTGGAATGAAAGAACCCTTTTTAATTTATATTCTTGCCTCTAATATGTGTGTGTCATGCATGTGACAGTTCATATTCAAATATAATGAAATTCCACAGCAAGAGAGTTGGTGAATTGCAAATAAACCAAACTTTCAATTGTGTAGGGATTTCTCCTCCCCCGAAATTTTATTTCTATGCCTGAGATCACAAACTATGAAAATGAAAATATTTTTAAAATAATTCAAATTGTTTGCTATAGGAAAGGGAAAAGAAAGAATGGTAACTGATGAAAAAGTTACTGTGAATATTTGTTTTTTCATAAGTTTTCTTTTTATAATTTGTTTTTAAGAAATAGCAGCAAAGCGTATTAAAGAAAATACATTTTAACAAAAAAATATTGCCTAGACTTAGCAAAATTTTTGATTAACATTCTTTAATACTTTCGGATGTATGAATGCGGACCTGTTATTTCTTAGCTGGCCTAGCACAAGGGTATGGTCCCTGCTCGTGTAATGCACTATGCTGGAGGTGAGAAAATAATCGTCCACTTTCCTAATACGCAAAGAGAATTAAGCGAGTATTATCTGTGGATATTCGACTTCAACTTCTGCCCATTGATAGTGACAGGAAAGGTGTCTGCAGGAATATTATTCCACTTATGCATTGTTCCGATAAAGAACGAATTTTCTCTGTGATGCACTGGCACATCGAGCCAATGTGTTCGTAATGAATAACGAGTTCTTCGTGAAAATGAGCAGGTTTCAGGAATAAGTTTCCTGATTTCATTAGAGCACATTATATTGTAGTAACAAAAATCAGCGAGACTCAATAATTGTGACGTTAATGCTCCAGTCAGTCAATAGAGTTGGCTACATTTCATTCATATTATGAAAAGAGTAGACACGGACCGAAGTCTAACAGGGAAGATCCCAGATAAATAAGAAATGCGGTAGGAAAGGTACCCTTGTATTTCCTATCTATAACAACTTGTATACTGGGATCCCTTATCAAGCTCCATATAAATCGGAAGAAGTCGCTACCGCTACCTAAAGCATTAAATTTTGGCAGCAGTGCTCCATGCCTTAGACATATCCAGAAGCTAAATAGGGTGACATAATTTTTTCCGAGAGGCGTGCTAATAGGTCACCTATGGAAGGTGTCCCTAAGGAAAATCATATAATTCACAAGATGTACCACTTTGGAAAGTGTACAGCAACTTTCAATTGGATGGCCATTTTCAGGTTTGTCAGGCTCTACTTTTTTCTGATTGGCGTTACAATATCAACTTTCCATCACACTAGGAACTTGCCGACATGATAGATTGATCTAAAAGAATTGGCTTATAGATGAGCTATCATCGAAGTGGACTACATGAGATCATAATTCAAACTCTATCTAGTCTAGAAGACTTATTAATGTCGAGATCCGCTAAAGCCCCTTTAAACTTTAACCCAAAAGATATCCCATCATCATTTAAAAAGCATCGCAGTTCAAGAAATAGCAGTGTCCTTTACTCTTTTAACAAATAACCAAGAGTTCTTACTAACCCAAGGAGTAGGTTGATAAGCTTTGGGGATCATGGGAACAAGATCTCCATTGGATTTCATCAAATCTAACTATGCCGTACATTCATCAAGCGGTAGCTTAGGGCTACTGCTGGCAGGGCTCCCCGTGGGCATTGCTTTAAGCTTTATCTGCGTAGTTGGTGTAACTCCAACTTCTGGACTTTTGTCTATAACCTTTTTTAACATCCGTTGACATTGACTTTCGACTTAAATTGAGTGTCGCAAGCAGAACTCCATTGGCGCTCTATCATACCTTCTACGGCACAATTCGGATCACCATAAATAGACATTAATTAAATTACTTTACGGATTTTATGGCTTCTTATTGTGTTTGGTACGTGCAAACATGATTTCACAAAAACTAATACGACAGAAGGACAAACATGTTTATTAGCCTTCCTTAGAACAACTTAAATTATATTGAAACAACTTTAGAACAGGAGACACGCACTAAAATAGTTGGCAAATTCATAGATACAGGCCGCACGTCAAACATCAATGTAACACAAAACTCCTCAAGAACATGGAATACTCTCCTGACTAATTTTTATTAAAAAACATTTGTTGAAATTTGTCATGAACCACCGGGCTCGTTTGAAAGGATACTTAAACTAATAATACGTGAGCATACTCGTATGTATATGTATCACTCAAGGAAGCCTCATTATATCCACAATACAAACTTTTGTGAACAAAGCCTTATTGGTTAAGTTTTGGGGTTTTTCTACATTTGTTACATTTTTTAGTCCTTTTAGGGAAGGCAAAAACCTTTTTTTTCTTGTTTATCTGACATTTTATTTTATCGCCTTCTCACCGAGTTGGTTGTAAATACAACAATATACAAAGTTTTCTTCTTTTTTTTGGAAATCTCTTGAAACACAAAGTTTTAACAAAAGGGAACATCAGTCACATACTCAACTTATTTAACAGGAGTTTTGGTAAAAGTGGGCCAGGAATATTGAAATATTTGCTCAAATTAAGGTGATTGTTTGCAGAGGCGAAACAAAAAAAAAATATTTGACATAATGGCTAAGGATATATAAAAGGATGTAAAATTACTTTTTTGAAGTGAATGAAAATTAGTGGAAGATATTTGCCTAAGTTTTCTTTGACAAATAAAGCTTTTAGTCATTGAAAAGGGAAAAAGGTAAGAAAAGGTGGAAATATTTAACGCACTTCAGAGAAATATTTAAGAACTACACAATTTAAGGGCTATAAACAATTGTAATTACTAAAAAGAAATATGTTTGTCTTTAGAATTCAAATTCCCTAAATGATATTAGAAAATATTTAAGAATATTTGTAGAATAATAAACAACACTTCAATGGAAATATTAAATAATGGCAATAATTCTGTCATTAATTCACATGCAACAATTTCTATAATGAAACAAGGCCCCAAAGAGATGGAATAACAACACAAACAAAATAAAAATAATGCGCCAATGTGAAGGATTTAATATACAGTGGAGTTCGATTATAACATGCAACAGTTTTAACGAATTACTGATTATGGCGAACAAGTTGTCCGCTTTCAACAAAGCGGACCCTTTCGATAAAATAATTAAACAAGTATAAAAAGCTTTGTGCTGAAGCATTTCAAGATAAGTTTTGCATGTAATTTAAG
Organism: Germaria angustata; assembly: GCA_963681545.1. Lineage (NCBI taxonomy): Eukaryota > Metazoa > Arthropoda > Insecta > Diptera > Tachinidae > Germaria > Germaria angustata. The sequence goes on along the minus strand of OY812999.1, from coordinate 111,603,439 downwards.
GCATTAAATTTAAATTCTCAATCGGTTTCATCAAATTGATTATGGATACATACCATTATGTCCAAAAAGGAAACAGTTGTACGAGAAGTATTAACTTGACAATGGTTTTTCCAATTCAAATAAATAAAAAAATAATCCAAAACTCGATAAAATACTATCTTTAAGCCGTGAAATCATTTTCTTTTAATTCGCTCATATATTTCCAAGATATCGCAGGGCTTAGGCCAAAAATATTTATTAAAAATTTCGTTTCTTAAAAATCCATAAAAAATATTAAAAACAAACTCTATTATATTTCGACAATAATGTATGAAAATATGTTTCAAATAAGACGAGCCATATTTTATTAAAATCAATCTGCAAATTAAGATTTTATTCACAATTAAGCAGCAAAGGTACTTAATTTTAACGAAAATTGCGATATGCGTTTTATGCTATTGATTTAAAAAAAAATCCACAAATGCTACATAAAGCAACGGAGCGGAAGGGATGGACGTTAAAGTGTAGGCAACTTCACAAAACTGGAAAGAATTCACAGAACCATATTTATATATTGGAAGAAAAATCATATACTTCGGTTAGTAATAACACAGTCCCGTATAGTTCGCCATTAAGGAACAAATGAAATAAAGTCACGATATTGGAAATGAAGTAAGTCCCCAATTGACATTTAAATTTGTAAAAAAATATCATATTTGATTTGCAAAAAAAAATTTTTTTTAACTTTATTTTTATTTTAAAATCACAAACATTTATTTGGATGTTATTTGATTATACTCTCTCTTCGGGTGTTATTTAATACAAAATATGGTCCCATAAATATAAATATTAAATAACAACGCAAACAATTTTATAAGATCCTCTATGCTTTTATGTATTTTCTTGTATGGGTAGTTATTTCCTGGAGAATTCTTTCAAGACTCTTGCCTTGCAGAACATTACTAGCCAAGCTCATTATGAGGACAATTATCGGAGAAAAGATTTTGAAAGCCGGTGCCAAGATTTAGCCAATAACTTTCTTGGCCCCAATGATCTCAGTATCTAACGCATAAAAAATATAACAAATTTGGAGGTCATACGAGTATTAGCAGTCAGTTGAAATTTTTGTTAAAATTTTATTATTTTAAATTCCTTGCAGTTTAGTTCTAAAGTCATTATTGCCAGCCAGATGTGCTGTGCCGTCAGTTTTTCCTAGAACTGCACAAACTTAAAGCGATATTGAATATGTATATTAGTTAACAATTTCAGTTGTTTTTTTTTCTTAATCTTAAAAATTTTGTTGTTTTATTTAAAAATTAAATTGCTAGTTTAGGGCCATTTATCCTGAAAATATGTACAACAAAATGAAATATTATATGAAGAAGAATTATGAAAAAACCCCTTTCATTAGGGTTATACTAGAGCAAAATAATATGGGAACTGGGCAGATTTTTAAATTCTCACTGCAGATTTTTTCAGCACACAATACATTGGTTTTATATTTGGTTTCCAATATCAACTATTAATAAGATTTACATACTCCAGCTGCAGTTGTATTTAAATTTAAGTCTGTAAGAACATATCACTGCATAATATATAAAATCCGATATGATTTATTTATCAAGTAGGATTAAGAAAAGCTTGCAAATACTTGAGGACTAAAGTACTGTTATTATAAAGGATGAAAAAAGCAATTGAAACTACGAAAAGCAAATACCAATACGTCATTAAATTTAATTTGATTTAAAAACTGAGAGGGATCCTTTAACTCTTCTTATCGTATGTTATTGAAACGTTTTCAAATGCTTATTTTATAAGTTGAACAAATCTAAATCAAACCAATTTTACTAATACATCCTTAATTTAAAAAAAAAAGTTCACAAAATATGTATTATAAACATTATTTTGTTTTTCTTTTCTTTTTCTTTATTTAAGCTGGGATCAGTTGAAAATATTTCTTAATATTTGTGCTCCTTGTACCCAAAATTAAAAACTCGCTGAGAAGTGTGTGAAATAAAACCACGCAGATGCCAATAAGTCATGTACTTCCTCTCAACTGAAAAATAAAAAGCAACAATCCCACAAAAATTAAAATGGAACGAGAGGAAGTTGATTCATCAATTAAATCTATTTTTCTTTACAGAAAATATCTCATATGAGAAATCAAACCGAGTCTTGTAAAAAAGACACGTACCTTCGCGCAATTTTCAACCCCAACTCTGAATGAACTTTTAAAAATTTATTAAAACAATACAAATAAATCAACAAAAAACGAATAGCAAAAAATTGCTATAATAGCAGCTTAAACATATAAACAATAATATATATTTCTCTTACCTGAAATCCGCCTTGGCATAACAGTGACCCAAAAATCGACACTGTAACGTATTGCACTGATAGTCCTTGACCGGCTCCACCTCATATGTGATATTGAAACCATAAACATCCAACAAACGATCTAGTGCACGCAAATGTGTGCCGTCAAGTGATGACATGCGGAAACGTATTTCCAAATATTGCGAATTGAATTGCACCCAGGCCACCTGTGTGACATCGTCTTCGGTGAGTGTGAAGACCCGATGAGCGGGCACCTTATAATCATCCGAATAGTACATGTATTCGGTGAACTTCAAGCCACCCAGCACGTACAATTGGGTCAAATACACAACAATCGATATATTGTGACCAGGATGTGGCATCAGTTCGGAAGCATCAACTATCCAAACACATTCGATGGGCGTGATGAATTTTCGTGGAAAATTGGGTGTCTGTATGACACCATGTTGTCCTTTAAGCACACCACCACATCGATGGGCTGTAGCTGAAGATGAATGTGTTTTATGTTGATGATTTTGAAATGCAAACGCATTTATTGATTTAGCACCAACCGAGCTAAATGGTGAAAGATTGAAATTGGTGTTTGGAAATGGAGGTGGTGGTGGCAGTGGCACAGACGGCAAGCTCAGTTGATGATTTAGAACAGTTAAATCGTTCAATGAACTCAGAGTTGCTGAGCTGGATGCAGATAAACGTTGACGTTTCAAACGGTTCATTAACTTATTATTGACATTCGCCTCTTTATTCATTATTTCCGTTTTCTTTTCCACTGTTTGCTTTTTGAATATGACTGCATTTTTCGGCATCTGTGGAGGCGCCAAAATGAACGTAACATTTTTGATTTCGTTTAGTTCGGCTCCTTCATTTCCTCGAGATATTTTTAGCTGTTTTGAAATTTGAGTTAATTTTTCATTATTTTCAATGCGACTTTGCTTCAGTTTGGTGTCAATGTTTTCCTTTGCTACCGTTTGGATAAGTGTAAATAAAAGCAGCATTAACAGCAGCTTAATTGTCACAAATGTCGTCATCGACATTGACTTTCTCTCTTCCCGCCTTCGTTTACAGTATACATACATGCATTGTTGGTGTTCTAAGCCCTTTGTTGCAATTATGAATTGCTTGCTGAAGATTCATTTTATTTTTATAAATACGTCAGTGGCGGATTGAAAACTCTGAAAATAAAATAATAAAAAATCATCAATTACTAAAAAAATAACATTAGATTAGAACAAAGACTTTTTATCTGAATGGTTTTAAAAATATTATACAGACAAGATGGAAATATACTAGACTAGATTTACATATAGACTAGCAAATGATTGGACTAGATATAGGCTACACATAGTTTTTTGTATCATGAATGCTGGTAATGTGGATTCTTCATAAGATACCAGTGACCCGACCCAATGGCATGCATGATTTTTGCATCAACGTAATAAATAATACACCTTAAGTCACACCTTGTGTCGGTGGTACTAACCGTGGGCATATTACTTAAGTGGTCACCTAACCGCTTCTGTGCTCTCGTTAGAGTTCTGCGACGTTTCTAACGATAATAAGCTTTAAATTTGTGCTTAAGTGTGTTTTAAAGTCGATATCTGAGTATGAAATATCGGACAGACATATAATACATGTCTAACGTGTGTATTGACAGTTGAGTAGTTTAAAATGGTAGTGATATTACCTGAAGGCACTACCTCTATTCAGAAATTGGATCAATTAATAGCCGTGTTTCTTTCCACCCAAATCCTAAAGCGTGTGAATCACCATTCTCGTCCATTTTCCCTTGGCGATGGTTAACCATCATCATCTACTTTGCCAGATTCAAATAATCAAAATTCTAGCTCCTACCTTAGTCATCTCGTCGTTATAAACTAGTTCACATACCCTCGCTAATAAGTCTACTGTAATCATCTCAGCTATGACAAACATAACCTCGTCCGACATTGTTTTATATATAGAGAATATTCTGAGAGCAGCTGATCTGTAAACTGGTGTTGAGTTCGCTCAATCACAGTAGAACATAATCGGGGACCACAGCATATAATGTAATGCCCCCTACTCTTTCTGCTTTTGCCAATCGCCTGTAATATTTCAGGCCCCTTGTATTCGGCATAATTCTTCAGAGAAACTCAAAAGATATACCGCCTTTTTCTACGATGTAGTCAATATGACTCTTAAGTGATAAGCGGCTAAATATAATTACACGCAGGTTGCTCCCATTTGTCACAGTAGTAGTCTCAACTGCTTCAGTCCATATATAGGCTATAAATAGTCTAGATGTAGAATAAATATAGAGCGCGCATAAACTAGACATAGACTAGTCTTAGACTAGACAGATTTCACATAGGCAACACATTTTATTCTAGTTCATATTTTTTTAATTTTTATATCAACTTCTCTTCCATGGTTTTGGGTGGCAAGTTTTCTAAAGGCAACTTTAAAAATAAAGGTGATTTTTGTGTTAATTTTTTTTTTAACAAGTGAAACTTTTTGAACTATTTCAAAGATAAGATTGTAAAGTTGTTAGTTTCACTGTGTTTGATAAGATTTTTTTTTTAATATTTGCAAAAAATATTTTTGTCTTATTTCTGCTTATTTTTTTCAAAATTTTCAATTGGTATTAGTGATGACACATACACATACATATGTTTTTTCTTTGCTAATTTTTTATATATTATAATGGTGTTGACATAAAAATAAAATTTAAAATTAAACAATTATTTATGATAGGCTTTTTTCGCAATAAATAATATTTGGCAGAGTAATTACATACTTTTATGATAGATAAGGATAACAGAGAATTTAAGTGGCAAATATATTATTGTTATTCTATTATTTTTATTAAAATAAAATCACTGAAGATGACACATCGGCGAAACCAGTCTGTTAAAAAAAAAAATTGGCGTGCGATGACGGAAAATCTTTCTAAATTCAGCTGCGATAAGCAAACGATGAATTGACAAATGACAAGACCAGTCGATTATTGTAAATAGAGAATTGAAAGCAACAAGTGGTTTCATTAGAAATCAAATAAATCATAAAACATCTATCGTTTTAACTTTTTATTTTTGCTTTCTCTTAGTACAACTGCTTTTTAAATTGAAAAAGCTTTTATTATTCTTGCAAATAGCTGTCAAGTATTTTCTTTAATCTTATGCAATTTATTTTAATTGAAAGAAGTTTGGAAAACTTTATTTAGACAAGCAAAATCACTTGAGGTTGTACTATTACCCAAATGATTGCAACAACAGACACCTCACTCCATTCAGATAATGAAAAAAATAATTGAAATTCTTCCATTTTTTTTATTTTAAGTACATCTACTCCATTTTATTTTATGAACACTTCAAATTCCAAAATACTACAAACGAGCTGAAAATGATGTTTGCAGTTTTCATGTGATATACTTATATGTAAAGATTATTTGAAGTCTTAAATTTAACTTAATATCCGGTTTAAATCTACATAATTTAGATTCTTGGAAAATTCTGCAACATCCGCTTCAGTTTTGATAGACATACTTTCTCTAAGATTTAATGAAATACTTGATGTGAGTACAAGTGCTGAAGGATAATATTAAAAAATGTCTCTATATTGTAAATTAATTTTAACAGGCATTAGGCCAATAAAAATAAATAAATAAAAGTTTAAAAATATAGAAAATATTTTTTTCAGGGAAATTTTACTCTACTATAACATCATTCGTATATATCGTAGATATAAATACTCGTATATGTGTATATATAAATAATTTTTTTTTCATAAAGATGATCTCCAAAATTATCAAAAATGTCAATGATACTCCCAAAGTTCAATTCAATTAATATTTTCGTAGTTTTGTGTTTTATGATCTCGGTCATTGGCCGACATAAAGACCCATTATTTTTATATATTTTCAGAGTCCATGTAATAAGTTTACAACATTTTACAATGATGATCTCGCACTAAGATAGAGGAAAACATTATACTTGTATTTTTTTTTAAACTTTATGCCAACTTATTTGATTTTCTTACGATTATACAATTCGTGAAAAATTATTTACATCTTGCTTAAACATGCGTATGTGTGTGTGTACAGGTTTTGTTCACTTTTACACATATTGTAAAAAAAATTCCCCTATATCTTGTTTGTCCCATTAAGTATTTTATTGGGTAGTGCAAAGCAAAAAGAATATAAAAAATACAAATACTCAAGAATATTGCATAGTCTATGGATACATATAAAAGAGCGATATGTCGACATAACTGTTGCTTATAATAGTGTTAATTTTAATTGTTATCTCTGTGACAGTTTCTATCCAAATTTATTTCCATTCATATGTCGTAAATTTATAAAAAGTTTTCTCAACATAAATGCAAACGTGTATGCTTATCTTTATATCTAAGTTCTTCTATTATTTAGTTTTTGTTTCTTCCTATGTCAAAATCTTTCAAACAAAGGTGCCCCTATATCAAAAAATACCTTAAAGCTCACACAATAGCTATCACACAAAGAACTAATGTAATTAAAACGTTTGTTAAATGTTAGTGTTTATAAACGTCCAAAATCTAAACACTAACAAATGCATATGCTGCTATTACAGGTTTAGATACATATACAAAAACACAAAAACAGACGGATATATATATATATATATATATATATATATATATATATATATATATATATATATATATATATATATATATATATATTTATATATCGAACTCATACTTCGCAGCAGTTATCCTCACAATAAGCACAATATGAAAAAGGGTAGTATAATATATACAATGTCATTAATACTCAAGCAAATTAACAGAATTTAAAAAATCAATAGTGTTTAAGTTAAATAATTTCTACTCAACTTAAATTTGTATTCTCTAGACATATTTACATTAACAGTCATACCAGAACGAAAAACGGATATCATCTTCTCGATAGGTACACTTCTACTGAAATTGAAATGTAGACAATAGAAAAAGGTTAAGGGCATCAACATATTTTACCCTTCAAAAGCTTTAACTTAATATAGTAATATGTTTTAAAATACTAAATCGACGGTACAGGAAAACCGCAGGAAAGTAAACTTCCGTTTAGTGCCATTTTGCAAATACAAACAGCACAAGCACATATTCACATTCAGTAATATATAATACATGAAAAAATGCAAACGCCCGATATTAAATACTATTTTGCATTTAAACATTCCTACATAGAAAATTACACTCAAATTTTATTTCATTTAACATTTTCTGTCATTTGTGACGCTTTTTGCAGCTAATTTTGCAGTCTGTTTCCTAGATGTAATTGTTGGTTGTTAGAAAATTTGCCTTGAACATGAGCACAATCTTTCCTCCTTTGCATTATAGTTGCGTTTTTTAAGATTCAAAATATTTTTGTATTTAAAAGAGGCTTCAGTAGTAAAATATGAAAAAAAAAATATTAAATGGCGATGATTAAAATTATAATGACGATTGCTAAAAATTATGTTTTTACTTGTAACTCTTAACTTTTCTGTGAAAGTCCCCGTCAACTTTTGTGACTCCATCTATATAAAGGTTATATTCTGAACTTTCTCTGCCTTAGCTGTTGTTAGTATCTTTGTCTCTTCCTGAGGCTAAGTTTATGCCATATTCCAAATATTTATGACAATATATGCACTATGGTAATATCTCGGTCCATGAGTATATCCATTGCCATGGTCATATACATGATCATAAAAATATCCATATTTGTGGCACGACTATTGGCGTTTTTTTGTATGAAAAAGTGTAACATTATGTTGATAAATTTATGCAAAAAATCTATTTATCGCTCTAGTTAAAATAACTGAGTTGCCCGGAACAATTGTTTTCTTTTCCGTACTAAATTTTCCCATATTAAAGAACACTAAAGTCCAATTTTTGTCTTTACCGGGCTTCGTTAACATGCCGATTCGGTAACAATAAATCTTCTTCCCTCATTGACTTAATATAAACCATTTTCCGCCAAAGCAAATATTTAATATGTACCTCCTTATGTGCAGACATAAAAATCTGTTGCCGGGAACTAAACTACACCAAGATACCAATTTTTCAAAATACTTTTTTATACTTTTGATTTTTCCACTAAATAGCAATAAGTCCTTTTTTATGCACAATTCTCATGTTGTACTTGATTTGTTTGGCATAAAAAGTTCACTGATGATTCGGCTTAGCGACCAATAAAATGTTTGCACATGAACAGCTAAGACCACAAAAAACAATACAAATTATATAAATTAAATATATAAATATGTTTTGATCAAGGTAACACACCTCGTACATGTAAATATGTATCTACATACATATATTTGTGCACCTGCTTTGTTTTTTTTTTATAAAACATACATACATATTTTTAAATTATTCTTGTGGTATCTCAAAAAAGTTTTTGTTTGCTTTTGTATTTTACTTAAGAATTTTTCTTTGCGGGACTTTTAATACAAAAACTGTTTACAATCTACAACATTTGTTTAAAGTAAATAAATTCTTCTTATCATTTTTTATTATATTTTTCAAAGAGTATTTCTTCGTTTTTTTTTAAGCTCCATAATGTTACTGGTGTGAATACAAGGGCATTTACGTGTGAACATACGTATGCATGAATGTATGGCATTTTTATTTAAGTGCCAGTATTTGTTCTACACTGCTGTTGCTCTTCCGCTCAATTTTATACTCATTTCTCACACTTATTCCAATGGAGTCTCTCACATGAATTTACACACACACACACACAAATGTACTCCTACATATTTATGTATGTATGTATGTACGTATTCAGCCTGTAACACCCGTTGAGGCTTGTTATCAATATCACACTCCATAAAATAAGTCGAAACAGTTATAACTGTAGCAGCAACAACAAGTATTTAACCAGACATTAAAAGGAAAAACGGTAATTAAATATTAAAAAGAAAAAGTAAAAATGCCAACAAAAATAAATACACAAATAACAGAAAATTGTATTTATTTTGTTTGTATATTTATGTTTTCTGTATCTTCTTACCCATTTTATTCAAATGCCTCTTCTGTTTGAAAGAGACAAAATGAAAACAATAACAATCACACAAAAAAATTATAAATATTCTTGGTTAATTCAATTGTTGTTGTTGGCATTGTGTTACTTATTATTTGTTATTGTTGCGACAAAAATACCTTTAATTACACTTATTTACTCAGTCAAGTGTTAAGAACAGTGGGACTGAATGTTTCTTAATTAGATAAGTTTTATATTTAAGACATCAAGTTTTTCTTTTATAAATATATATGAATTCCCGAGTTTCTTCTCAAAAATATTTTTTAAAAGTAAAAATCACGAAATGCTCAATATCAATTCTTAAAAAGGAAATCAGATTTCTCATATATATTAAATATTTAAAAAACAGCACATATTTACAAGGTATATACATACTTATGTAAGTATGGAAGTAAGCTGACAGTTTATTTTTATTAAAACGTATTTATTTATCGCAGTATCTTCCGTGATGAAAGTTCCTCTCAGTCACAATACACTTTTTGCCATTGTGTTGAGATCTTTCAACCTCCTCATAAATATACATCCTTCTAGACTGACCTTCGTAGACTAGTAGGTAGTGTACTAGACTCGTAATGCGAAGGTCCCAGGTTCGAGTCCTGCCGCAGAACTCTGGCGGTTGTGTTTGATAAATTAAGGGAGCGCACAACAAGCCTTCACTGGCTTAAGTGTATGTCGTATGACACGGGCTATCACACCCCTCCAATCAACCTAAACTAACCTAACCAACATCCTTCTATGGTTGCCTTTAGTTTTGAGAACAAGAAAATGTCGAAAGCGATAGCTTGGAGCTTTTCTAGTGGGTGCAAAACTGTGTAAAATATTACTGTTTATAAAAGTAGAAAAACACAATGGGCGGTGTACTGGTTGGGCTTTTTTCGCATTCGGACTCGACGTCGAAATTTTTATACGTGATTTCTTTAAACTAGTACTAAATGTAAAAATTTAAATCGAAAATTTCTAACAGCAAAAAGAACGAATTTAGTCGTTTGTTAATATAAAGCAGTAAGCCATTACTAAAATATTATAAATAAAAAGTTATCATCAACGTAAATCACCCCACTTGATGTTTCAACATCGAATTATGTACATTAAAATTATAAATTATAAACACCAACCAAAAAAACTTTATTGAAATTATTTATTATATCCCTGGAACTGAACCTTAAGCACAATTTTAGTTCTGAACGAAATAGTGTTTTCAAGTTTAATTACAGAAAAAAAAAAAATACTTTATAATACCTTTACTTCGGAATACAAAATAAACAACCCCCTAAGCAAACAAAGTTAATAACAGATGTGTGAAAATTAATCTATAGTCGTTTAATTTTACTATCAAAACTAATGTAAAATTTTTGTTTGTGTTCGTGTTAGAAAGAAAAATTAAATAAAAAAATATATTATTGGACTGTGTTATTTCAAAAAGGACCGTGTACAAAACGAGCTGCATTTAGCGATATTGGAAATTCCTTTAAAATAATTAAAAATTTCTTTTTAAGAATATTATCCATTAAAATAAATAATCCCATGATATCTAAACTACGTCTTAAGGAATAAATAAGCTTTACCCAGCAAGTATTAACATATTCTTTTTCCAGGTATGTAATTTAATTTCTTTGCACCATACATAGAATTTTGAAAGTGCACCAAACGCTTATAAACCCTATTGACATAAAAACTTACAAAAAATATTTAACTAAATATTTTACCTCTTCACACTCTTTATAACTAAATATATTTTACATAATTATATTCACTGTAAATAAAAAAATAAAACGAAAATTTTATAACAATTTATTTAATCCCTCAATCAGAAAACAAAAAAAAATATTTGTTTGGCTGCACTGGTGGTGGATAGACATATAAAAAAGAAATTCAAATGACAATAAAAAAGGAACTGATAAATCGTACAAAATATCTCGATAAAAATAGTGAAGACGAACTCGTCACTTACTTATATGTGAAAGAAGAACTAGAATCACCAAAATATATGAAATCACATGATTTTCAAATTACCACAAGTTTTCAGTGGCCACAAATGGCATTCTTTTTCTTGGGAAATTTTATTGTTTTCAAAATTTTTTTTGCCATAAAATTATCATCCACAAAGAGTTGGCTTCTTTTTCTAAATCTTGAACATTAGCGTAAAATTCGCAGGTTAATGTGATTATTACTCTTTTCGTGCCCACTGTAACTTGCTTAAGTTCTACCTTTTTTTGTCACACCCCACTGCCAAGCAACCTACATCTATTTCTCTTTATATCTACTATGTGCCTTTAAACGCCTGATTTAGTACGTCCTCAGAAGGTTTTGATTGTATTGGTAATCAAATATATTCTTTATATTTTATTTAATATTTCCTCGACTCGTAAATTGCCAATTAAAATTGAATGCGTTAAATTAGTTCAGTTATCAGCTTCCAAGATAGCAGGTGTTTTAACTCGACTTTTTCACTCTGTCGGGCACTTTTCTTTATTTTTTTAATAGTTGAGAAAAGAGCTACCAAATGAAATGGACGTACTAAATAATTTCGAAAATGAAAATAAATATAAATTTATTAAAATTGCACGGTTTACCTTGATGATGTTGTGAAGTGATGCAAATAAAATAGTGTTTAATACAATTTAATTAAAATACTACAAGCTGTTGATTTTATACGATTACAACAACAATAACAACAACAAAAAATAAATATAAATTCCATAAATATCCTTCATATTTTGTGCCATAAATATTTAACAGCTTAAAAAAAATGTTTCGTGTACAACAAATGGTGACAAAGGCAGTTTGTGGTTGTATGGATCGTTTAAAATGTTTATTTAGTGTGACCGGAAACGGGAAATTTGTGTGATTGAGTGAAAAAGAGAGAGAGAGGCTGTCTAAGTAGTCACAAATGCAGCCAAAGTTAAAGTTATTTCAAATGAATATATTCTTGATGTGGCAAAATCTTTTTATTTTTTTTTTTTATTTTTCTTTCTTCGCCTCGATAAATATTTTTGCTATCCTCCAATTGATAAAGGTATTTTATTTTTTCTATTTATTTACAAGTTATTCTTATTGTTTATTTATTCTTACACGTATTCCATTTTATAGATAAAAAAAACTTATTTGTTTGTACTGATTTTGCACTAGATTGTCTGTTCGTTTAAGTTTTTCTTTAAAAGCAAAAACACACCTACAAAATTATTTTTCCATTTCATTTAATGTTTCGAAGAAAATAACTGAATTTATCTACAATACAATTCATTTAAAATTATTAATTAGATATCAAAGTTGGCAATAGAACTACACAGAGAAAATAATTTTTTTTAATAATTTTTAAAGCACATTTTCCGAATGACAATGCGAAAACTATATTCATATTGCGATTTTAAATATATTTTTCGAAATATTTTTGTTTACGAACATGAGACTTTCGCAGCATTCACTCACCTTATAAAATTTGATTGCTTTAACAAAAACTGGACAAATGGCTTCCGGCGAGAATTCTATTAAAAGTTTTCAATTAATATTCCGTATTAAAATTTCATGTGGCAAGACAAGCCAAAATCCACATGAAAACTTTTTTACGAAATATCGCAACATATTTTCAACCTGTAAAATAATGTATGTGACAAATACATAGTTTTTTTAATAAAAAAAAACTAAATTTGAATAAGTGGTTTCATTTATGTACATACTCGCATGCCAATGTCACATGCTAAAAAAACACAGAAAAATTGTTTTTCAAATAATTATTTCAAAATGTTGTTGAATGTTGCTAAATACATTTCATATATTCCGCTGGAATTTGTGAAAAATTATGAACAACATTTATTATTTTAATTGAAAAATTGACTTGTGGCATGTGATATCCCTATGGCGATTTCCTATGATGTGGCTTTTGGGTATGCAACATTATTTTACGTACGTAAGAAAATACATTTATTCATATTTATTTTATTGTTCTTCTGAAAAATGCAAAAATAAGTGCTGTTCATATTATTTCATAGATTGGCAAAATCTAAAAATGTTTGAATGCGGCAACAGAAATTGCAGCTTCTGCAACATTATTTTGTAACCATTTCAGACGAAATATTTTCATTTGGATTTTGACATTCAAAATATTATTTCATAAGTATTTGAATAATTGACTTTTCAAATCCAATGAGTGGCTTTAGCTGCTCACATGCCGACAAATATTTTCTGGCACATCCTTATAAATATTTTACCAGTTTTTTCTGTGGATCATCATTTACATCAATACGAGCAGTAAACAGAGTACCAGCCTAAGAAGTAAAAACGACAAGTTTGTTGCAGTGACTATTTATTACATATTCATTAAAAAAACAATTGTTGCAACAATGTATTTCTTAATGTTATCTGAAATATTTTTATACATTCTTCTGAACTTTTTTGCATTCAAGATTAAGGAGTCGTATTAATTATTACATCATAAGCATTACGAAAGGCTTATTATGTTACTACCAAAAAAATTTAATTAAACGAAACTAGTTTATTAAAGAACTATTTTACAACAATTTTTACAAACCATTTTCACTAGATTTCTAAATATAATACAAAAACTTTGAGCAATTTCTAAATAGTTTCTAATAAAATTTACTTACAATCTGTTGCTCTGAGAAGTCCCTCATTCAAAATTTTTAAATTTTGTGAAAGTATTTATCCTAAAATGTGCCGTAATATTAACAGCAATTCACAATTATGTTTACAAACTTTGTGTTCTGATTTTCTTTTTATTGTTATTGTTATATTTTTTTTTTTTTTCATAAACTAAAGCAAAATTAAAGTACATCACAAAAGGAGAAATTTTTAATGTTAGAAAGGAAATATTTGTGCAACGCACAGATCATTGTATTATTGCATCATCTCCGTTATTGTATTTCTTTACAACAGTGTGTACTTGTTGGTAATAATAGTCAATGGAAATGTTTTGGTGGTTATGTTAGATTCGCAGTACACTCGGACCCCAAAAGGCTCTTTGTGCTCCCTACGAAGTTTTAAAATCTGATCTCTTGATAACCAACCACAACATCTCACAAAGCCAAATAAATCAGGCAGTGACATTTCTCTGAGACCGTCTCGAGAGCTGGACAGTCGCATAGAAAATACTGCACTGAAGTGTTGCCCGTACATAGGTTCGCAAGCAGTCTGAAAAATGTTTCTGGTACACCCGGAGTTCGTATGACCCATTATGTCCAAGAGGCTTAACTGTATCCTGCGTATCCTTTCGCGTTTCTCGAGTCTGAATTTCAGAAATTCATCAAGGGTTCCCTGAGAGAGCATTAACCGATTGTCTTAATGTGTAGTCCCGAAGAAGTGTTAGACAGTCTTTCTGCTCTAGGTGGAAGCAGCTCCTGCACTGGCCATCATAGGGGAATCAAAGACAATTCGACATGCGACCGATTGCACAGTGCCCCGTAATAATGCTAATCAAGAATGCCAATGACTCCTTTTCAAGGTCTAGAAGTACTTAGTGCCAAAAAAAATTCCTAATGCCGTGCAAGCGGTGATTGTGAACCATCTAAGCTCCTTCAGCATCCACTCACTAGACCGTTAAACAGCTCAGCCAAAGGGGAATATCGTGACGCATTTATACAACTTAGTGTTAAATATTCTGAAAAATATTAATTCAGTCCACGCTTGATATAATTTGTTTGTATGATTAACCATTTGAATGAAATCTTTTTAACAGAACTTAAGCATAATGATGTTTAACTGCAGTTTATCAACCGGCTTATAAACATTTATTTGGCTAAAACCAATGAAATATACACATATGAGCAGCTAAATAAATAACAAACAAAAGCTAATTTTTCAAATAATTATTTGGGAACAATAGCGAATTAAATACTTAAAATTTATTTTATGGAAAAAACTATTTTCTACTTAGTTTTTTTGTTTCTATCTTTGGGCGTTTATTAATAGACTATGAAACAGATACACTGAATTTGGGCGATTTAAATTAAAGTTTTATACTCCTTTCAAAACTGCATAATGTCTTAATTACCCTTATTTTGTGCAGGTATGTTTCTATTACTTTTAATATAATATTTAACAATTAACATTAGAGAAAACACTCAAGTGATACCCTTTTGGGTAGAAGGCCTCAACTGGCGCTGGTTTCTCTGATTGGCGAAAAGCCACAATTTGCCTGCAGTGATTTGAAAGCATTCCAAGGCTTGTGGCTGTTCTACATGATTGCATAAAAATATTAATTAAATTAACAGCATTAGCCTGTATTAACAGAAACCTTATGGCGTTTTCGTTACAAAAAAAGTGTAGCATTTCTTGTCATTTTTTTTTAAATCGATCAACAAAATGTTGCACTTTTTTCAGAAACGAAAACACCTTTAATGGATATCAGAAGTAATTGGCCTATAGCCGTAATATAGAAGCCTTAAACCTAAACAAAACTTAATACAAAGTCGATAGTTCAAAGACCATTTTAATCGCAATAACATATACAATAGATCTCATACTTTTAAAGAAAGTTCAAATTCTTTTGAAATAATGAAGATAAACGTGAATCATGAGAAAGTAGACAATATAAAACATATTGGAACATATACTCTATATTTCTTCTTGACTTCGCAAAACAATTATAAACTAAATATCGGTGCCAACTGCATTTGAAATATAGATCTACGATACTATACACCTGTTGCGTAAAAGAACAATTAGACAAACTAAAAAAAATATTACGAAATAGAGCAATAGGAAGAAATTTAAAATTTTACAGACATAGTTCTACTGAAGTAATGTTGCCTAAGCGATGCTGTAGAAAAACTAGACAAAGTTATTTTGGATTGAATAAAAAAGTAGAATATATTCGATTAAAAAATATATCTTGAAACTGAAAATATATAAATATTACCTCTAAGGAGTATCACTCTGTTGTTTATAGAAATAATAGACAGAGAAAAAAGCTATAATTACCAAAAAATTACTATAATATAAATCTAATCAATTGTGAATAAATTGCTCAAGTGTATTGATAAAAAAAAACAAATATTTCCAACCGAAACACCTCAACATAGATGAAATAAATTGACATTTGCACCTTAAAAATAAAGCAAATAATTTTCGTTAATGTCTAAACAAGTATGCGCCAAGATAAGCTTTTAAACTCAACACTCATTCGTTTCGTCACTTGAGAACATTTAGCAAATAAAAAAAATATGATAATTGCGGCAAGCAGAGAAATAAAAATATCAAAGGGGTGTAAAATCACCCTTAATTAAATACACACACACACACACACACATAAATATATATTCCAACCCTGAATTTAGCCCCTTTCTATGTTGGATTATTAGAAAACAATAGCAACAACACACATATTTTTTTATATTAATAGAAATTGTTAGCAAAAACAAAACAAAAAATGTATTAGATTTCGCTCTGTTTGCTTAAAATCACAAAATTTGTTGATTTAAATGTAATAAATAAAAATAAGCTCAAGCCGATAATAATAGATATAAAGAAATAAAAGCAATATATTTTAATTGCCCACAATAAATTATTGCAATTACTGAATATTTATTTCTTTTTCTTTGTACTTTTGCAGAATAACCGGCCATTATTTGTGTTTGGAACGATCTCCATTAATTAATTTATACCAAAATGTTGATGCAATGGTTTTAATGGATTATTTAATATCAAAAATATTGTAGTGAACTGAAAATTAAATGTCAAAATGGCCTGCTTCCCACACTTTAAATTTCCTGCTCGCCAGAAGAATAGCTTTACACCGGAAAGAGATGAGAATAAGGATACAGTTTTAAGCAACAGCGAAAGTACAGTGGTAAGTGAAATATTTCAAAATTTTAATTCCGTATTAAAAATGTAAAAAAATGTTTTCTAAATTAATTGAATTATTTTATTGAGTATGAGGTCTTCTTTTTTTATAAAAAACGATATATTTATTTATTTATAAAATCAAAACAAAATAAATATATTGTTTTTTATAAAAAAAGAAGACCTCAAACTCAATAAAATAATTCAATTAATTTAAAATAAAAAAGGTCGTATAATATCATCAATTTAAAAATGTTGTTTTCTATTATTTTTATTTTTCTAACAGCCAAAAATTTCGTGAAATTTTCTCAAGGCAAACAAATAAATTATTTCTCCATAAGCTTATCACTGACATAGATCAGCCTTAAACACAATAAGCTCGATCAACAAGTGTAAATGTCTTTTCAATATTATTTTTATATTCATAAATAAATATTTTGAAATCATGCAACATGAAGCTGTTTTATCAACAGCACTAACACTAGGGAATAAAATTTGTTACACTTTTGCGACTCTCTGTTGATTGAGTTCCCTGTCCTTATAAATTCAAAATATATTTAATTATTCCCATATTTAAAGGGGTGCCTAACCTGAATAAAAGCCTAACTTATATAAATACATATGTAGGTAGATAAACTCCTGTGATAAACTTACATCTTGTAATTAAATGTAATATATGTATATAAAACATAAAATGCCATTTTTTTCCTTTGAATGTGCTTATATTTTTTAATTATTATTAGAACTGCTAATGTATATGGTTTTATTGTGAATTAATTTAACGAAAATGTAGCTTTGAAATTTCTAATACTAACGAGTAGGGATAGTAACGAAATCTTGGATCGATTGCGCCAATTGTGATCAATTGTTGTTCCACCTTTGACCTCATATAAGGCCAGACCTTAATCGTATGATTCCAGTGGAATTACATGATTCAATAAATTTTGTGTAAATGATATTAGAAGAATATATTTGTACACTTTCTAATTATTTCCTAAGTGACAACGCTCTCATCATGTGCTGAAGTAAATATAATAATAATTATTCATTTCCAGCGATATCAAATCTTCTCAGTCCCTGTGAAACCCCCTTGTTTTCTATTTGTTTGTTTTGCGTCATTAAGTGATTTCCTTCAATCATTTATCTATCGAGATTTTCTTATGAATTTCAATTTAAATAAGAAATTAAACATCCGCTTTTTCTTATTCAGTTTACCGATTATCACTTATACGTTCACTGCGTTAGGAAATCAATTTTATTGGAGCACTTTATTTAAAGGGCCTCAACATTTCACCACTGTATCCTTCTGGCTTCGTAAAACGGCCATTCATTTCCTATTTCAATGTAAATATGGAAAAATGCGTTTGTGTTTTTTTTTTAACAAATTATTTGTTTTTACTGTCAGACATATTTATGCATAAAACCATCAACGACAATTCCCAGTTTAAGTCCATTATTACATTTTTTACTCGTAAAATGAAAGAAATTTATGAGAGAGTGTATATACTGGTAAGGACGTATATACGTAAATAAAAAATTAAAATATATATTGACCGCTCAAGGAATTGCCATAATTTTATCCTAAAAAAAGCATTTACGGTCGTATTCGAAAAATAATTTACTTTATCTTACAAACTAAAATACTTAACAATTATTTTAAAGATGAGTTCAATATCCTACCAACTATTTTATGATTTCGTTCATTTTACTGGCAATATTATCCTGTAAACATGGGGGAAAATAGAAGCTAGCTCTCTTCTGGATCGCCCGCTTACCCGTGGACATTGCATTCTATTTTGTCTGCGAGGTCAGAGTTATTTGGATTTCCGGTAAAATATCTTTTGATCAAAACTCCCAAAACTTGTGTGTTGCTACCCCATCCCTGAAACAACAAGAAGTAACGTAAAGTTAAAAGCAATTTACGTTCGCTCGTCCGGAAATAAGGTGCTGTCAATTACTCATGATACATTTAGGTTGGAATTGGGTAAACTCATGTCCACTAATTAATATTGTCAATTCCCGGCTGATCGGAGACCTACCTAAGTTGGTCCTAGACTGGTTATTGGTGGCGGGTTCTATGGCTGAGACCCAAATTGCGGGGAAAAGTTTTCATTGCTAAAAGCGGGGATTGTAAATAGTGTTAGCGGCTGGATTTCGAACTAGCTTACCTTCTAGCCGATGTAGGTAAAATAGCTCTTGCTCCTTAACAAGTGGTTTGTATAAGATCTGTAACCATTATGTACAAAAATTGCCAGCTGCATGCGGCATTAGATTGATGCTGTCTGGTAAAAACTGCCTTTGATAACCAGTATTTTATTGTAAGCAGTATAGTTTATTATTTGCTCCCAAAATAATGTATAAGAATAGAATTTTCCGCTTCGTTTGGTGGTAAGCAACGGTACGTCACAATAACATAAAAATTTATGAGACTGACGGTGCAAAATTTTCAGTTTCTTATTATGGACAATATTTCCAGCAATCTCAAATAAATGGTTAAAAATTATTTGATTTTAATTAATATATTATATAAAGTTCGGCTTATTGATTTATCAACAATATGAAAAAAGTCAGGCAAAAGAAAATAAAACTGATAATATGTTCAATTCAATTAAATGCCAGAATTGCGAGAGAGTAAAATGGGTAAATGAAAAACAAATAATTAAAATAAAAACAATTCAACGTCATTGATAACAAAACAAACAAAACTTTAAAAACACAACTAAATTAAATTAAAAAAATACAAATAAAGCAGATAAAATAAATGTTCACAGTTTTATCGTCAATGCAGCAGCAACGTTTTTTTTTATTCTGTAAGACATTGATTCTTGTGGTGAGTAATTTGATAAAAATATATGTATAAATTCTAACAAATTGCAATCACAACATCATAAAGTGCCATGAAATCAACAAAAGAAATAAAGTAAATGTAATTAAAGCTTAACAATGCTAAATATTTATATGTGGCAGTATTGCAAAAGAATAAGTTCATTACAAGTAAATGTGGCTTTTGTAAAAAATCTGAAAGATAGTGTGGCGTCATTTGAATAATGGCCACATGTAATTTTCATTTTGATTTCTACTATTTGTTTCCATTTTTTTGTAGGGAAAACAAACAGTCGGAGTCGCAAAAAATTAAATGATTTATGCACAAAAAATAAAATGATTTATGTAAAAATTTCTCTACACAAAAAAAAATTATCTTTCAGCATACCAACAGGAGACTTTTTACTGCAAAAATCATGACAAATCTACGTGCGATATCGATTTTTTTCATACAAGCCTCCTTTTTGGCATTTAAAAACAAAAATTATAACTACAATTAACATATGTCACTTCAATGTCCTTAAGAAAATACGTAAGAATATTTATGTCACCACACATAAAAGAAAGACGGAAATAGCTGGAAATAAGCTTGAGTAAAGCGGAGCTAGATGAACATTAATATAAGTAAGGGAAAAATTAAAATAATCTAAACAAAATTTCTCGTATTCAGTTTTATATAAAATTCAATATTATACAAACAAAAAACCAAAGTTGTCATTACCGTCATTTTATATTCAATATAACCGTGAACGAATTTTTAATTGAGACAGTGAAATAATTCTGACAAAAATGAATTAAATGTTTTGACAGGTCCATAAGTATGTACGATGCAGATAAACATGTCATGTGTACGCAAATATTGCATGGATGTAGAAAATTGTTGTTAGAACATACATTTTAGGTTCTAGTATACTGTGTTCAGCAGGAAAGTTTTTGCGGAACATTTTAGCCCTCTTACACATTGCAGTATGAATCCTTTTTGAACCTTCTTGGTCCATTTCTGGAAAAAAGGTTTAAAAAAACTCTCCTTAAACAGCGATACAGAATATTTCAAATGGACGAAAAAGCTTTGAAAAAGGGAATTTTTCTCACTGCCAAACACAAATAGGTACATTAAACTACTTTTCACTTGAAGTACTTTCACATTCAATATTTATGTTATGGACAAATTTTGATGTTATTTTTTAAAAAGTAAACAAAATAAATGTTAGTCAGTGATTCTTTTTTAAAGTGATATTGTTATCCTTTTTGAAGGATATGATAGTAATTTTTCGCGCTGCATCGCAGAAACAGATGATCGCACAAAATGTTACTCTCTGCAACTTTCATTTTAACATCAAAAGTAGTTCTTGACACAGCAGAGGAATTATTCACAAGAGACCGATATTTGTGGCTCTTGATCTCTATTATCTCTTGACCTGGTACACAAAATTTAAGCTTCCTGTTTCATAATTCAAGCTTAAGCTCTATTCAGGAATATTATGAGTCAAAAATTTTTATATATATTGACGCACAATAGGATATGGTTCAAACCCTTGATTTCTTCAACAACGTTCATTAGAAATTTTCGTATATTTCTTTTTTGCAGTACGATTTTTTCCGAAAAAATTTGATCCACCTTAATGTGCACAAATGTGTTTTGAATAAAAATACGGATATATACGTTTCCTTTACGTTATTTAAATATTATTATCTAAATAATACTAGTGTCGTTCTAACAAACATCAAAATATGTTTATTAGAATATTTTAGATTATGGTAAACAGAGTAAAATATTTGATGGCATCAAAATGGGTTGTTGGTGAATAAAAACGAGCTCAACTTTTTATATTTAAAACTTCAAGTAAGAAATCGAAATGAAGAATGTATAACCACATCAAATCAATGTAGTATTTTGTTGAAATTCGTATTCAATTTAAAAATCTAATACGTTTTCCTTAACAACTTAAATTCCCACGGCCACCCGACATCGGCAGTATGAACTCCGATTCAAAAACGCATTATCACCGATACAAATATGCAAAATATGCAAGAACTTGAACTCAAAGACACAATTCTTTGAATTAATTAAGAATATTTGCAATTCAAACTGGCAGTACTTTCAGTTTAATGTTGAGTCCATTTTAACTGCAAATTAAATTTGTATTCATATTGAACTTTTTTGAATAAAAGATGTTGAATCTTGATCGTATTTCGCAGCAATTTTTTATTGATTGGAGGTTAATATCGTAGATTTTCCGTACGCTCTATTCTATTCTATTTATATTATTTGACAAGTTTTTTTGTAGTGATCCTTTTTGTTGTTGTGAATGATATAAACGTGCTTAACACATTTTTTGGCATAAAAAACACAGACAGACAGCAATCATAAGAATTCTGCAGCGTAATCAAACTGAGAGGTTTTCACAGCGGGCTACTTCTTCAACCAGCGTGTGGAAAGTTTATAAGAGAAAATTTTAACAAAATAATAAAAATCACTTTATTATGACAATTGTGAAGGAGGCAGATTACGTGAAAAAGGTCTTTTAGATTACGAGGACTTTTATTTTATATTTATTTGGGCATCATTTTATTATTTATTGTGAAAAAATTTTCTGCATCATTTTTTCGATTCATTTTTTCGGGAGGAAAATCCCTTTTTTCACATTTACTTTGTAAGGCAAAAACAGGAGTATAAAAACTTTAAGCCTTTTCAAAAGGAATTTACTAAAGGGCAGATATGAATCTATTAAGAAGTTTATATTACCTGCCACAACAAGGGAAAAAAAGGAAACCAAATTATTATATACAGTCATCCGTTCTCTCAAAAGTCTTCCTAAGTGAAGCCATTCAAGCCAAGAAATGCTACTGATACGTGTTGCTTTTACGTCATTTTTATTGTATATAAAGGCACGAAATAAATTGAAATCGTTTGCTTCTTTGTAAACTGTTAAGGGGATTTTTTCTAAATTTAAAATATCAAAAAATTAAAATGAAAGGGAAAGGGAAAGGAAATTACTTATGAATTTTTGTAGATAAGGGTAAATTTTTGAAGCATGTATGTACTTATATGAAAAATAAAATTGTGAATTTGGAATTCTAACTTTATTAAAGAAAAAAAAGAAATAGAACCTTTTTTCTAATATTAATAAATTTTTACAACAAATAAATATTTAGCAACTGCGAAATATAGCCAAAGGCAGACAGACACGAAGATTGAAAACTTGTCTGCCACAAAAAAAAATCTTACCATCTTAAGAACATCTGCCCTTTATTATAATAGATTTCAAAAGAATTTCCGGTGTAATTGATAAAAACATTGTCGACAGAACCTTTTGGATTTAATATTTCTTGACTAAATAAAATTTTGTAGATTCCCTTATATCCTAAACGCCTTAAACGGTAACCAAATTTATAAAAACCAATTTTACAAGAATTTTCGGAGTGTGATCAAAATTTTTCTTAGTTTCACAAAGCTATTTCTCAAACGAATTTATTAAGTTTGCTCGATTCGAGGCAATTTTTGAATTTTCGAAAAATAATCGAATTAAAAAGTCCAATTTTATAAGAGCATTCGGAGTTATTTAATAAAGGCATGAATACAATAATTTTGATTAGAACTTGTACATTTAAAGCAGATTATCAAGTTTCGATATATGACTGAATCTATAAAATAAATTTCACAAGAATTTTCGGAGTTAATTCAACAATTTTTTATTTAAACTTTTTGACATCGAGAGTTAATCTGGACAAAATAAAGCGATTTTGATTTAACTTTCTCGATTCGAGGCAAGCTTGCAAGTATCAAGAATCTCTGTATAAATACGAATATAGAAATACGATTTCACAAATTGTAAAGAAAACCTGGAATTGATTTACTGATTTTGATCGGAATTTGCGCATTAAGAGCATATTTCCAAATTTCGATGTTTGAAAAAAATAGATTTGACAAAACTTATCACAGTTATTAAATATATGCTTATTTCGAAATTTTTCGACATTATATTCCTAAATATATTTTAATGAAATTTGCAGTAGATGGCTTGTTGTTTTAGGCTAAGAGATGATTCGATTTTTGATTGAAGTCGTGGCTCTTTTCAAAAAGAAATTTCAACTCTAAATTTATTTTTGAAAACTCTAAAATTTCGCCCCGTCTAAATGATTCATATTCATACGAAATCAAGCAAAAACTATGACTCAAATCAAGTCCCTTATTAGTTTTTATATTAAAAATTATGAGCGGCTTCTATGTATGCATACACACCCACATACATATATGCACTAACTTCATTGTCGAAATTGCGTGAGTAAAACTCGATTTTCGAAAATCGAGGTGAAATCAGAAAACTTCACGATTTTCGATAACGGGCTAAAAAGCTAAAGGAGCAGTTTGCCTGGAAAAACGGTATAGTTTATAATTACAGCGATAACTTTTTATTTTTTTTTATTTCAGTTACTCACGCACTTCCAATATCAAAAAAAAATTGATTAAATGCAATAAATTTTATAAAATAAAGTTATTTGTAAGGTATTTTTAGTCATAAACTAAAAGTACTGAGAAAACTTTTACTAAATATGTTAGATTCACAGATTGTGAGTATCCAAGTCTTTGATATGAAAAGAATACAAAACGTATTGCATTACAAATGCTGCATCAATTATTGCCTCGTGTGAGCTCAGCTCAGTGTTGCCAATAGATTTTTTTTAATAACACCCAAGAACACAAAAAAAGTCAGTTTTTTCCCTCCACGTTTTAAGAATTATCCCTGCGAAGATCCCTACCCACTTCTGTCGGAAAAAAAGGTACAAATAAAAAATTTTATTTGTGCCTTAGAGATCACATTAGTTGTCAAATACTTTCAAGCCAATAAACATTTGACACTACCTTAATTATTTTACACATTTACGTTTTGTTGAAAATAAAAAAAATCGGTCCGATTTTATTTACGGTCCTATTTTAGTGTCAAAATAACATGTAAGAGCTTTTGCCTACTTCTTGCAACACTAGCTCAAGTTCACCACCCACTTATCTCTTCTTTTCAAAGCTTCTTGCACAGCAAATCCTGCTTTTTAAATTTACTATCAGGTTTTATTATTCCAGGCATTAAATGGTATGTGTAGGCTTTTCATTGTCCTCCCACATATTTCTTTATCATTTGACATTGATTAAGACACCAAATCAAAACAACAAAAAAAAGAGTATCATATTATCACAATATTCCATTGTTTGTTTGCCATCTGAATTCATCTTACAACCGCAAAGAGAAATAAATGCTCTTCTTCCAATACATTTAACAGGCAAGTGACGTGTCTATTGGGGACTTAAGCTCGTGTTTGGAACTTTCCTACGTGTTTTGTATTGCAAATTAAAGTTACAGTACGAGTGTTGCTTTAAATTTTGTTTCGTTAACATTTACATTTTATTAGACCTTGGTGACAGTAAACCTTTATTCCTTTTTTATTGCAAAGAAAAATAAGTAGAGACATTTTTTTCAGTTTATAAAAAAACGTCATAAATAAAATTATTGGTATTGTCCTAGATATTGTAAAAATTATTAGTTCTCGAATCAATGCAAGCCGGCTAATTTGAAAAATGTCGCGGTGAAGGAATTTAAAATGAATTTTACTACTCGTTAAAACTGATATCGTGTTTGAATTTTTGTGAAAAAAGTTAAGCACCATTTACCAAAAGGTGTGGAATATTTTACAACAAACAAGTATTACTTATTTCGATATTGTTATCATTTTTTTATTACTTTTGAACATAAATTGAATACGCAAAATTGTTTTACAAGTCTATTTACCAAAATTGAATTTGAAAAAAATGGATGAATTTTAAATGGATTATTTTTGATTAACGATTATTAAATCGGTTGATTTTGATCGATTAACCGATAGAAAGGTATTTTAAATTTTTTGTAGTATTTGAACATATTTTTTACGTGATTTATTATTTTCATCATCTCGGGTACGTAAATGCGGCAAGATTTTTCAATAAATCAAGTGAGAAGCAGCAAATATTACAATTCTTTTGCATAAAGCAAAATATTGTTGTTCATCATGCTTATGTTTACGATTTCAAAGCAGATATTTCCAATAATTCTGAAATACAAGTTGCACACAACCAAAGTCAAACCTTACAACCTTCAAATATGGCTATAAAAAAGAGATTAGTGAATCTCCTGCTAGTAAAATTGAACGAGAGGAAGTTATTAAGTTTGATGGACGTCAATAATACTCTTGAAAATGGTTTAATTGAGAATCTATTACTAAGATTTTATGGGAGACAAATTCAAGTTTTAAATACATTCCTCAACTCAGAAATAGTTTTCGTCTAGTAACAGTTTTTTCTTTTAATTGGGTATAAAACATAAAGTAACAAAATTGGAAATGAAATTTTTATAGAATGCTCTGCGCTTAACTTTTCCAGGACGAGTCTGATGATGTCGTAAACATAGAAGGAAAAATCAACATTAGTGCCGAAAACACTGAAAGTGTAAAAAGCTTAAAAAATCGCAATGGGACTCTAATAATAATATAATGAATGATTTCATATAATTAAAAAAAACACTGATAAAATAATTGAATATTCTCTATTAAGCGATTAACCGATTAAAATAGAGCCATGATTAATTGAATACCCTGGTAACCACATTCAATAACCAATAAAAGTATTTAAAACTCAAACTTCCACCACATTTTCAAAACATCCATAATTTTATTTAAACAAAATTTCCATATTAATTTCATATACATCAATTTGCTCCCATTCATTTATAAATGTTGGCTGCTTTATTTGTTAAATATTAATATTTGCTTTGATAAAATAGATCATCTCTGTTTCACAACCAAACGACAAATAAATAAATATTACCAAGAGAACGACGTACAAAGAAAACAAAACTTAGAGCTTTCGTTAAAACCCCTCTTTTAAAAAATTTTACACATTTCCTCGTATGACTTTTAATGCCAATAACACATTGAATTAAAATAGGTTTAACTTGCCTTGAGACAAAAACTAAATTTTTTTTTATTTTTTTTATCCCACTGTACAATACAATACTCTAATAATTTTATCAAGTGTTGAAAGAAAATAAATAAAGTTTATTCTCTTGCGTAGAACATGCAAGACAAAATGCATTATGACTGCATTTATTAAATAAATACAAGATGATTAAATATGTCTACAATTACTCACGCCGGCAGTGGCATTTTTTTAGCTTAAAATAGTTCTTAACAGAATGAGTAACGTAAGCCCATTTCAGACTATAATTCCGAATAGTAAGACTTGTCAAAAATTCAAATAATATGAGAGACTGTGATAGTGTGAAAGCAATAAGTTATAAAAATGTCACATAATACGGTAAGGAATTTAACATCCCAAAAGAATTTTGCTAAACATTTAGATTTTTAATTTTATCAAGGTTTACTTTTTAAATAAGCAAATAAAGAAAATAGGAAATGAACAAAAAAAAACAAGAAAAAATCTTTAAAAATATAACCGTATATTATTATTTTAATTCTGAACAAGTAATTATTTTAATTTTATTTGAAGTTTGATGCTGCAAGAACAAAATGTAAGGCTGCGTTCGATTTTTTGACAAACCCAAAAATTTTCATTCAATTTTCCTTTTACCAAATCCAATGAAAATCTAGTGAAACATCCTCATAATAATTAGATAAAGGAAAATTCGTTTAATTAACGCGCAGCTTATATTCTTATACACAAAAAAAGTACCTTTTATAGGAAGTATCTTTTACAAAAGTACCCTTTGTAAAAATATCTTTTTTTATAAAAAGTAAATTTTTTTTTAAATAAACGTTTGTTGAAGTACATTTTATTAAAAGTACAGTTTACAAAAAAACACTTTTTATAAAAAGTAATTTTATAAAAAATAGTAGTTGTAAAAAGTTCTTTTTAAAAAAGTACTTTTTATTAAAAGTACCTTTCATGAAAAATACCTTTCATAAAAAGTACCTTTCATAAGAAGTACCTTTTATAAAAAGTACCTTTTATAAAAAGTACCTTTTATAAAAAGTACCTTTTATAAAGAGTACCTTTTATAAAAAGTACTTTTTTATAAAAAGTACCTGTTATAAAAAGTACCTATTATAAATGTACCTCTTATAAAAGGGACCTTTTATAAAAAGTGTTTTTTTAAGTACGTTTTATAAAAAATTTACTTTTACATTTTCGGCATAATCTGCTAAATACTTTAAATGTTGCATTCTTTACATTAATTATTTCAATTCTATTTTTAGCAAATTGGTCGCTATATTCGCCGCGACGAGTCTTCATTTTTCACACCTAAAGCCAGTGAAGTGAGTAACAATATGTTTAAGTTTTTAATGTTGTTGTTATTTTAACATTTTTCTAATATTTAAAAAAAATGCTTCTAACATTATCTGTGTAATATTTTCCAATATTTAAGTGTTTGTGCTTCTTAACTAACAACTTTGTTATTAACACTTCTATCCAACACACTCATATTTTCAGCGCATAAAACCACCTGCCCAACGACAGAGTGTATTAACAAATAATTTACACAATAATAACAGCAGCAACAGTATTTATAACAATAAAATGACAGCAACCACGACAATATTACCCCCACCTATTCTGCCCAATGGCATAAGTAAACAATTTGTTGCTAGAACAGCGACTAACAATAACCAATTAAATGCAAATGGGTTAACAAATGGCACAGCATTGACTAGTGCGAAACTTCGGCATCTTCAACCGCAACAGCAGTCTCAAAGGCAGACTAAATTGAAACCCGTAAAAGATCGTAGACCCACAGCCTTGCCCATTGAACAGCCGGTGATGGAGACGATCACAGCTACAAAACAGCTTGCAAAATTCTTTATTGGCAGCCATGGCGAAGATGTTGAGGAAATTGGCTATTATGATGAGGTTGACAGTGAAAATTTTGTAGTAGATTTCGATTGTCACTCCCAAGACAGTAAACTGACCTCACCCAACATTTCGTTAAGTTCAAATTTTGATATTTTAAATGCTAAGCTGCGCAATAGTAAATTACCCAGCAATTCTAGTAATAAGCTCAGTAAATTGACCCGAACACCCACTTGCAATTCAGCTCTATCACAACGTGGTGCGATAATGGAAAAGGAGGCAATAAACATACCACCACCACCGCCCTTGCCACCTCAGCCTTTGGTGGTGGCCAATTCGCCTTCGATATTGTCTCTCAAGGGAATAAAGAATAAACGTAGTTCAAGTGATACTACGCAAATGCGTACTACAGTTGCTGCCACACCAACAACGCCCACTATACAAGAAAATTCAACGAGTAGAAGTTTAACGGAAACGGAAATGCAAAAAGCATCATCACCATCAACAGCAGCATCACTACCGGCAGCATCAACGCACAACGGATATGCTAAAGTAAGAATTTTTCTACGTGTAACATGCAAATAAACAAGAATTTAATCACTGACATACTCCTTTACACACCGTCACCCTCACACGCACACATACACCATTTTGACTTCCTTTTATGCCGTTTTCCCCTAACAGGGGTTTCACAAAACTCGTGTTCTTCTCTAACGTACAAGTAGCAAAGGCAACAGCCAGTTCACAGGCAAACACTTTTGTTGTATCATCTTCCTTTAAACTTGAAAAATTCATAATAAAAATTTTTATTGAAAGCTTCAAATGAAAACAGTTGCAACAATGAGACAGTCTGTATTCAAATAAATGAAAATTTATAGCCTTAAACAAACCCAAAGGAATCCTTTTGAAAATGAGTTACAACAGAGTTTAAATAATTGAAATAAAAAAACTCTCCCTATATTACCAATATGCTCGAACACAGTGATATATGCCCCACTTTGAGCCTTAAAAAACTTCAATTCTCAATAAAACCAAGATTTTGTTCAATAGACCACAAGGGATTTGCTAAAAGACATGATGATATCAGAGCAGCACAAAAGGGAAAATAAAAGATGAATTGTGAGGCTGAAAGAAGAACACCGCAAGAAGTTAGAAAATTTCCGAATTTATAAGCAGTTTTCGCTTCGGACGCTTCAGATTAAGAAAGTGCTTTTAAATGCGTAATTGTTTCGTATGAATTACCTTTAAGTCTTCACAAGTTTATTTTTTCTTCTTTAATAAATAAAATTTGCACTTTGTGACTAGAAAAGTTCTCTTTATTATTATGAGTTGCATTTTTCATCTTCAATTCTCTCCTCTTTTTTTTAAATAGAAGCGAATTTTTATTTAGAAAAAAAATCCCGAAACGTTGAAATTTTATAAGAAAATGCTTAAGGATCAATGAAAATCTTTCCTTAAAAGTTGCTGATGTAAAACTAAAAATTTTCATAGAACTTAGTTTCAAATTCATGTTAAAATTGCTTTCAAATATATAAAATTTTCCGAGAAAACGTTTTCTGTATGTTGCACTGTAAACATTTTCCCAAATAGAAATATTTAAATACCAAAGAATAAATACTTCCAGGCTTATGCAATTGTGATGTTGATTAAAGTATCAGGACACCTTTTAAATTAATTAAATGCCTGTAGAAAGTTTTCGTTCCAGGACCACGTTCAATGAAGATGTTCCCATCACCCTTAGACAAAGAAATAGTCTCGTCA
The DNA here is from genome assembly GCA_963681545.1 of Germaria angustata. NCBI lineage: Eukaryota > Metazoa > Arthropoda > Insecta > Diptera > Tachinidae > Germaria > Germaria angustata. Next base: position 111,572,867 of record OY812999.1, on the reverse strand, counting down.
GCAACAAAACATTTTTGGCCATTAGATTGTGACAGAATATTTTCATCTATAATCAAATATCCCTCAAAACAGCGAGTTCTAGCAACGTTGCAAGAACTGGAAGTGAGATGTAGTCTTCTCAACTTGTTACCAATCCGCCAGTTTTATTCAGGAGCAAAAAATAGTAATATAGGGATCCCACAAACTTTTGTTCCCTTTGTTGTTCTCTTTTATACTGACTTGGTTAAATATTGTTGTTGTACGAGTACTACATTTCATTTACTTTCTTCATCGAGTACCATCTTCAGGATATTTGTTTATTTTATATCCTAATGATGAGTAGTGAAATATCGATAATTAAAATTAAAAAAAAAAACTTAAATTTATTCATTTGTATAATATAAATATATGCACTTGTAGGTTTCATTAAAATTCTCGCCAACAACATGGCAAAGCTTTTAATAATATTGATGATGAAGAACAAAAAAACATCTGCTGCTTATCCAACCGCCAATGTCCCAAGTAATCTTTACACTTAATCACTCAATTATTCAACTCTTTTAACACCTAAATCTTTATAAATTCCCCTTCTGTGTACTTCCGTTATCCTTGTAATTAAAAGGTGCTTTTGCTCTTAACTTCCTTAACTTGTTGTTTGTTAATGATAATGTGCTCCTTTGATGTTGTTTAACTTCTAATAAATCACTAATTTAAATTTTTGTTTGTGTATTTTTATCTAACAAAAAATAAATAAATATAGAAATAAAAAAACAACGATAAACACACCCACGACTTTTGTTCACTTCTCACTTTTTGTATGAGAAACTTTCAAAGATGTTTTTGTTTTTCTTGCTTGATGTTGCATGTGTTATTTTTAGCTGCATTTTTTTTCTCATTTTCTTCCATTTTACTACACTTCCTTTACAGTCTCGTAAATCTGGTAAATTTACTTTGGAAGAAGTATTTAAACATCAAACTGATGATTTAACATCACTAACAGATGCAAATTCAACAAGAACAACAACAACAACAACAGCGTGTAGGACAACCGCAACGACAACAGAAGCAAGTGAATCTACTGCAAGAGATTCTGGTGTACAAATTGAGGTAAAAAGCAAAAGAAAAGCACGAAAACAATTAAATTTTTTGCTGTTTTAAAGGAAAGAAAAATAAGAAATCAAGAATGAAACTTTTGAATGAATGAATGTGAAATTTTAAAAGGAGTTTTAAACTTGATGGAATGTCTGTTTTATAGATATTAAAAGTAATTGCTAGAAAATTTTAGAGAGGGTCTCTCAATTAATTATTGTAACAAGGAATTGTTTATGTCTGACATTTTGTTCAAACATTTCTAAAAGTATCAAACAATATTATTCTCGCGAAAAGATTCTACGAACGGACAAATTTTTTAACCTTTATAATATTAAAATGAAAAAAAATTACTCGTAGCGGGTACTTTTAGTTCTTCTCAAAATTTATTAATAAAGAAACTCATACAATAAAAAAATTACAATTACAATAGTCTAGGATTTCTGTTTCAAGTATTTTGTTTATACAAAAAACTGGCCGATTGGTATTGAACTGAGAAGACGACATATCACTTCCAGTCCTTGCAACGATGCTAGGATGCGATTTTTTGATTATTATTTAATTGCAAATGAAAATATTCTGCCACAATCTAGTGGCCAAAACTTTTTTCATTGATCAGTCTATTTCCTTGTCTAATGGTGATGGAAACATCTTCAACATATCAAAGTTCTGCAACAAATTGAGCGATTGAAAGAAATCCTGAAGAAGATCAAACTGGTCTTATGAACATATTAAAAACGTTTTTAGACACAAAATTTGCAGATTAGAGTAGAGTACAAATAAGCGGATTTCTTTAAAAGTCAATAAATAGAATTGAATAAAAAAAATAATACAGCGTGCAAAGTTTCCTCCGACAAAGGTAACGAAGTAGCAAGAAAATTTTTTGAAGCGACATACTGTAATGAAAACTGACCTTCGTAGACTAGTAGGTAGTGTACTAGACTCGTAGTGCGAGGGTCCCAGGTTCGAATCCTGCCGCAGAACTCTGGCAGTTGTGTTTGATAATTAAAGGGAGCGCACAACAAGCCTTCACTGGCTTAAGTGTACGTCGCATGACATGGGCTATCACACCCCTCCAATCAACCTAACCTAACCTAACCTACTGTAATGAAAATTTCGAAAGGCAGAAAAGGGGGAAAAAATTTCCAGAACAGATCGTCGTGTACTACACCCTTCACATCTTCCATAATGTAAAAAGGGGACTAAAAAATACACAACATTTATCACTTTGGAAAACATATTCCTAAAAATCGTCAAAATTATCTTAAAAGCATCAAGTCTAGCACCCTCCTTGGAGGAGCAACACAAAATAATAACGTATTCAAATCAATCGAACTTCTTTTGTGAATCACACGATCATTTTATACGGACTCTCAGTAATGCAGCCTGTTTATCTTTGAAAAATGTATTTATTTATTTAACAAATAGGAATCCTCACCTTCTCCCAAGGAGAGTGATAGTAGTGGAGATACTCCCAAATCTCATCGTGTCGAAGGGGGCCTGATATTTACCCGAGCTAATTTGCCCCTCAAAAAAGATGTGGAAATTGAATGCATCGAAAAAGATGAAAAGTATGTCTTGCCCTCAAACATTAAAAACTATAATTGTTTTTTGTAATAACTTTTCCTTATCCCTCTACAGATCACGCAATCTCATACGTACCGCCATTGAGAAAAACGACTTTCTCAACAATTATATGGATAAGGAACGTAAAGAAATGGTCATTGATGCCATGGAACTAGTGCATTTCAAGCAAAATAGTTTTATAATACATGAAAACGACGAGGGCTCGGAAATCTACGTTTCCGAAGAAGGTGACTTCGATGTGCTCAAACAGGGTAAATTGATTGGCACTTTCGGACCCTGTACAGTATTTGGTGAGTTGGCTATTTTATATAATGCAAAAAGATTTGCTTCCATTAGGGCGGCCACCAATGCCAGTGTTTGGAGAATCGATCGGGACAAGTTTCGTAAGATTATGGTCATTTCGGGTTCGAAGGAGAGAGAAGAGAATTTGAATTTCTTGAAATCGGCCCCATTTTTAAATGACCTGACGGAGGATGTGCTGGGCAAAGTGGTAGACTTACTGCAGAGGGTAGGTTTTCTGAAGTTCAAAATAATTGCCTGAGCTTTTCAAAGTTCTGTTTCGGTTTTTTTTTTTCCTCAGAAATTCTTCGAGACCAACACTTGCATAGTGAGGGAGGGCGATATAGGCAATGAATTCTTTATAATAAGAGGCGGTACAGTGACCATTAAGAAAAAAACTGAGACTGGCGAAGAGAAAGTGGTGGATCGCAGGAAAAGGGGAGACTATTTTGGTGAGCAGGCACTGCTAAATGCCGATTGCAGGCAGGCCAGTGTGTTTGCGGATGCACCGGGTACCGAAGTATTAAAATTGGACAGAGAGTAAGTTCGAAAATTGTTCGCTTTTCAAACCAAGTTTCTTAAATTTCTTTATTCTAGAGCTTTTATAAGCTACTTGGGCACTATACCTCAACTAAGAGAACTGCCCACTGACAAAAGTGAGGAGGAGAGTAGAGACAGCAATCGTAAATCCGAGTTCGATAATGAATACGCTCATATAGAGTTGACGGAGCTTAAGAAAATTGCCACTCTGGGCTCGGGGGCTTTTGGCAAAGTGGATTTAGTGTCTTACAATGATAAAACTTTTGCTCTAAAGATAATTAAGAAAATTGATATTATTAAACAGGACCAGATAGAACACGTGTATAGTGAAAAGCATGTTATGATGAAATGTCGTAGCTCACCATTTATAATAGAGTAATTTTGATAGGAAGACTAATATGGAAAACAATTAAAATATTTTCTTTGTTTACAGACTATTTAAAACCTTTCGTAATGAGAAATTCGTCTACTTTCTCATGGAGGCATGTATGGGTGGCGACGTTTGGACTGTGATGTCTCAGCGGCGATTTTTTGATGAAAAAACCGCCCGTTTTATAGCCGGCTGTGTAGTGGAAGCTTTTGATTTCTTGCATTCGCATAATATTATTTATAGAGACTTAAAGCCTGAAAATCTGATGCTAACCACAGATGGATATTGTAAATTGGTGAGGAAAGCTTAAAGTTTTAAACTGAACGTCTTAAATTTTAGAGGAAAACTTTAAGTGGTAAAGAATTCTTGAGCGTTTTAGAAAAATGTCTAAGCTTTGACTCAAGTTTTAAGCTTGAAAAGAAATCATCAAGATTTAGGCAAAAGCTACATCTTTAGTCCGGAGTACGCAGCTCCGAAGAATAATGGTTAGCATTAAGGACAAGCCTTACGGGAAAATCTTTAGCCTTCATATTAAAATAAAATTTTGAAAAGAATTCTTTCCATTTTAAACAAAAGCTTTAAGAAAAGGTTTGAAGAAAAGCTTTACAGAAATCTCTTGTGCATTTAAATAAAAGTTTTCAACAAAATGTTTAAGCTTTAGGTAAAAACCTAAAAAAAATCAAGTAATGGAATGCCAAGGAATTTAAAACGATATTTCAAAATACATGCAAATGAAGCATTAGTTAAACCAATACGTTTTTAATGTTGCAAAACTTTTCTCATCTGCACATAAATAGTGCTGAACTCTAAAGATTTATATATGAAACCTTAACTTTAACATTTCACGTTAGTTTTTCAATTTGGGATAAAAGCTTTTAATTAATTTTTTTCAGGTTGATTTTGGCTTTGCCAAGCACATACCATGCAATCAGAAGACCCATACTTTTGCCGGTACTCCTGAGTATGTGGCACCCGAAATAATCTTGGACAGAGGTCATGATCGTTCTGTGGATTATTGGGCTCTGGGAATCTTAATATTTGAGTTATTAGTGGGTAAGACGCCATTCAGAGGGCAAAATCAAATAAAAATTTATCAGCAAATACTAGGAGGCATAGATGTTGTACAGATGCCCTCCAAAATACCCAAGTCAGCCCAAGGCTTAATAAAAAATCTATGCAAACAGTTGCCCGCAGAAAGATTGGGTTACCAAAGGAAGGGTATTTTAGATATAAAAAAGCATAGGTAAGGATAAAAGATATTCAAGTATACATATATAAAAAATATTAATAAAAATAAATTTCTCTTCCAGCTGGTTCGATAATTTAGACTGGCAAAAGCTTCTCAATAAGCAACTGTCTTCACCAATTAAACGACCGATTACAAGTAATACTGACTTGCAATACTTTGGCCCATCGGGCGTAGAAAACGATGTTGACCCTCCACCAGAGACCAGTGGTTGGGACATTGATTTTTAAATTCTAAGTACTTTACAATTCATTGTGCAATTTATTTTAGCTTTCCAGTGCAATATTTTATGTTCCAAAGTATTTTATTTTAATTAAGTTATTATTACTCTTAGATTATAATTGCAATAACATATTTGGTAGTGTATAATAATTTTTAATTATTAATCAATGATGACAATATTTTGTTTAATTAGTTAATAGAAATAAATAAACTGAAATTGTTTTGATTGAATTTTATCAACAAGACAATAATTATGCAACAATAAAGATGGCTAAGAATTGCATCAGCAGCAGAGTGGGTAAAAAAGTTGCAGAAATTCCTACTACGGGCGACAACTGGTCATTGAGAGTCCTAAGTTCCATTGGCAATCGCAAAATAGAGAAATTTAATTGCCATTCATAATTGATTCTTTAATATTAAACAATAATTAAACTCCCTGATTTTTTTTTTAGATTATTCGTTTTAACCGGCCAAGTTGCGCTGTTTTCTTTTTAAAAAAAGTATAAAATTTTGAGCCCTTTTAAAGAAAAAACGATGTTTTCTCTTCTTCAATAAGCGCAAACTTTTTGAAAGGAGCTCATAATGCTGTAAGGAGGTTAGATTATTCAAATTAGAACGATAAGGAGATTTATCAGCAAAATGTTATTTTTTTTGGAATCGAAAATGCTACTATTAATAGTGTGTTACAGAGACATTTTCTTTAAATTTTCATGATTGGAGAAATAAAATATAATACCGAATATTCACTAATTATTGCACTTGTGCACATGACGTTGTGGATTTGTGAAAAGATGTAAACTTTTTTTATATATGTACCTGTATATGTATAATATTATTGAAATTTAACATTACGTAAGTAAATATTGTACACAAACAAGTATTGTATACATATGACATCATTATATGACCTTATACACACACATACATGCATTACGTATCCTTTTCCCTAAAGTTGGCATAATATTGTGCTGATGTTATGGTTTAAATTTTTTAATTTGTTCTCATATTTGTTAACAATGTTTACTTTACTATGAGCATGTTTGTTTATGTAACAGATTGTTAGATAGTTGTTAATGACATTTATTGTTTACCACTTTGCTCTAAAGGGTGTTGGAAAAACAAATGTTTTCAAAAAATTATTTTAAGAAAACTTAACAAATAAAGCAATCAGTCTTATTATGTTATTAAATAAAATGAGAAAATTAATACAAACGATTTTTAATTATTTAATTTTATTTGAACTTTTTAACTGCATTAGTCCTTTCTATATAAATACGTATTATAAATTAGTTAAATTAATACTAATTAATTTATCTCGATTTCCATTACTGAAATTAATTTTCAATTAATTTTGTGCTGTTATTAAACAAGAAGTTGATATGAGCCAATTACATTAGCAGAACGGAACAATAATTATTTTAATGATCGCTACACCATCACCGTCAGCGTTCATCTATCGGTTTAATGGCCACATTTTAGGTGGCTGCTATTATTCAGGAATATCAATTAGTTGATACTATTTTTATGCAGAAAGAATTCAAAAATTAAATTTGTCTTGTATTTTCAATACCAATACCAAAATCAGTTTTGTACCTGAATCACACTCTGCCTTGAATAATCTTCCTTCCTTGGCAATCTTTAAAATTATTCAAAAGAAACCGTCTGCAAAATTTACAATACAGATATTAAGTAATTCCTCCATAACTATTACGCTGGGACGCTGGGGAATCCACTGGTAAACCTACTTATTGTATATATACTGTTCCATATAAATTACAATATTGTTTATCTTCTATGCAAAATGTAAAAATACATCAAAAATATTTCCTTATCTATTATAGTTGACGTTTCTATCAAGGTCCATTTCTCCTCTATAAAATTAATAGCCAGATCAACCGGTGTACTCGGAAATAGGGGTACTTCGTCAAAAGAACTTAATATTTCAGTATCCCGTATACGCCGGTTGATTTATTTATAATTCTATTTATTTTGTTACAACTACAATTCCTATTTAATTATTTGAATTTAGCAAATTATTTTTTATTATAAAATCGTTTACGTGTTTATATCAATTCTAGAGATAATTTATTTAAAAAAGAATATTGAAAATATAAACAATTTCGCAACACAGAAAATTTCATTGTTTTTAAAAGTTAATTTAAATTTGGGACATAATGTCATCTAAAATTCCTAAAAAGTCGAACAATTTATTAAAAAAAACGTTTAATTATTATTACTATTATTATTTAAGAAACAATATTTTTTGATTTGGAGAAAAATAAGTATTAAGGCAATAAAATAATTTTACCGCTGATTCAATTAGAAATAAATATTTTTATTTGACAACTCTTAAAATTTTCGAAATTTACACTATTTTTTGCTCTGCTCAACCTTTTTTCACTTGAAGTGTTTGACCGTCCTCTTTAGTCATCCTCCTTCCATCTTACAATATCTGTGTCTGGCATTTATTCGTATGCAAATACTCCCACACAAACAAATGCACACATAAACTAGACTTTAATAGTCCATTGCATTAACTGCATTGTCCTTTTTATTTATCATGTTGTAGTCAAAGGTTTCTATTGCTCTCTGTATACAACTATTAATTGAGTCACCAGTGACTTACGAGGTAAAGTAATGGAAAGTACTAGATGAACAATAAATGTTAAAAAGAATAAATAATTCAATTATGATTGGGATGATACGGCAACGCATTTTCCCTGATTTTTCTGGAAAACTGAAAACTTTTCATATTGTTGAAATTTTTATTCTGTTGTATATTTTTGATTTCTATAAAGTTTTTAGGGCAGCGTACGCAAATATTGGCGGAGAAGAACCATTGTTTTCGGTAAGATATTCTGCTGTTCGTCTCTACTTCTGTCAGACTGTCCGTGAATGTGTCTTTCCATCTGTCACAGGCTTCTATCGATAAGAGCAAAACAAAATTTCCTTAAACTATAGAAAACTATAGTTGATACAATGGCAAATACTAAAAACAAAATGTTTTTTAAAATCAATATGTGTCCGCTTGTTGATTATTTTAAAAATCAAAATCAATTAATCGCTCTGATTTAAAAATTTTACTTTCTTTCCTTTACTTAGTACTTTACTTTGCTTAGTAAATACTACATTCCATTTTTATTCATACTGATATATTTTTTTAGATAAAAACATTTTAATTTATTCTGATTTATTATTATTATTTTTTTTTAATTTTTTGAAATATTTAGTGCTTGATGCATTATTTGTTGTAGGTTTAGCTGTTAATAAGATTTTGTTGGTGCCCCCAACCAGTGATAATCAAACTTGAAAGCGTTCGACCTCGTATGTTTATACAAAAATCTTCAAAAACAATATGAGAATTCTATCACATATGAAAATTGAAAACTTGTTTCGGTAAGAAAATTCTAGTGCTTTTGAAATTCAGGCATATAATTTTGGAGACTATCTCGAATAATAAATTTAATATGATAACTCTATTAGAAAGAGCATAGAACATTTACACGGTAAGAACTACTGGGTATTGCACTAGTTGGTGTGTTTTTTTATTATTCCCCTCTCTCTTTCTATCTCTTTCTCGCTGTGTATTTTGAATAGTCATCATTACACTTGATTGATTACTGTTTATGCAACATTCTTAATATCAAGACCATTTACAACAAATTCTAATACTCACAAGGCATTATTATTATCTAGGAATCCTTGGAAGATGTGGCATGAAATGGAAATTGATGAGAATTTGAGATCAACTCTCTGTTTAGAAATGGTTTAGGTTTATTAATTGAATAAAACTTATTTATATTTGGAATTAAAATACAAAAACTATTTCAGTTAATAAGAAAATGCTTAGTTAATTTTTTTAGCAAGTGATTTAATATTTCCGATATTTTGGTTGTATATTTAATGAAAAGTCACTATATAATTCCAGTCTCGATAAAAATAAACTGTTTAACTGTTTTCTAATGAAAATGTTTCAACTGTACGTGATAAATTTAAAATTGTTTCGGGGCCAACTCGTCAATTAATCCTAGATGTAGAAACTTCTTCTTGTAGGGTCAATCTCAAAATCTGTTCTTTTTTGTAATTCATGTCCCTAGAGTATAATTTATATGAAAAACTAAGACTTATTTCAAAAATGATACAAATTTTTGTTTGTTTCTTATAAACATTTGATAACAAAACCAGAATTTCTATGTTTTGATACGGTAAATATTTTCTAAGACAATTTTTAAGCTGTGGGCACTAGCACGGGTGAGATATTCAGGGTCAAATATAGTGGATATTTATATTTACTGCTTACAATCTTCATAATATATACGATTTTAGAATTAATTGTTTTCTGTTATTTGCTGATAACGTATACCGTTTCCATTACGAATACAGATTCAACACTCATTAGATCAATTCGATCATCTTCATTAATTTAGATTGTTAGATAAGTCAACATTTGTGTAATTTTCAAATGAGCCCCTCACATTTAAATAGTTTAAGAGGCTTTCAACATGTCTGCTCGTTTTGTTATCGGTTTAGTTGAAGAACATTTGAAGCCATAAACCAAATCGTCAAAAAAATGGCGCATTAAAGTTGCGCGCTAAAAACCACATATAAAATAAAATTTCCAATTGCCATAACGTCAATTCACTTTTGGTTTGCAGAAGAGTTAAACCTGCAATAAAATTTATCTTAAGAATGCTTCATAAACCATTAACAAATTTTTTTTATGAATATGACTCTGTTAACAAAAGTAACTTTATAAGACGGCGTATGAGTGGTATTAAATGCCATTTATAGCAAATAAAAAAATTAAATTTTTTTCACTTTATAATATTTTGTACACCTAAATTTTCTACAATTTCGTTTACATTTTGTTTCTTTTTCATACTCTTCTAATCAACGAAACAAGTTCAAGTAGCCATGAGCAACCCCAATAAAAAGTGAAATAAGAAACGGAAATGATTTATTTTTTCTTTTTTCTTTCTCTTTCTCATTCACCCTCTGCCTGCTCTACAATTGCCAGGTAAATATATCACAATCAGAAAAGTTTCTTTTAATAACAATAACAATAATAATTTTAAGAAAAATTACTTAAAGAGGAAATTGAGGGCGTAACGAGGAAAATAAAAATATGCTTTGGAAATTGCATCAAATTGTGTTAGAAAAACAATAACAAAATTTTAAATTTATACAGACATTAATTTTTATTAAATATTTTCTGTCACAGCAACGACATTGAACAGCAAAATGAAACAAGAAAATATTTAGAACAAATGGAATATAATAATTGGCAATAAAGCTTTATTTCAAAAAAAATATCAATTTTTTAGACTGTTTTCAAATTGGATTATCAAACAAACAAATACACGCATACATGCATTCATATGTATGTATGTATATGATATAATAAACATTTATTCGAAGTTATAGATTGGAAAATATAACAATTTTTTTTATTGAAAATTAATTATTATTATGTATCAATTGTGCGAATATTACACAAAAGTACATGTATGAAATGGACGTTAGTGACAATAGAACTAAACAAACATACCCCAGGAAATATATGAAGTTTCGTCTCAAACTGTCATTAAAATGAGAGATGCTTAATAGTTAAAGATATTTAATTTAATCGATCATACTACAACCTCTGGATGATGTCTTGCGAATAACGACCCTGCAGTGCAGTATGCAGTTCCACCTTATGGATTTCATTGAAAGTTTTTTTCTGAAAAACTCCCACAGAAAAGCAACTTTTATGTCAAAATGGGACTAATCTGTGTGAATATAAATATATATCGTATTATACATACAACATTAGGACTTAGATTTCCTTAAGGTTATCCTGAACGTATCGAATGAGTATTAATATTTTTTTCATTCCATTCCTGGCGTTATATCTCCACGAGCTAACATCAGGCCGACATTAATAGACTGAGTTAGTACTGTCAATAGTAGTAAACATATGTCGGTATGACGTACAATTGACAATAATATATATAACAAGAAGCATGTTATTCAGCAGTTTCTGGAAATTGTGGAAAAATTTACAAATTTGAATTTAGTTCTATTGATTTGTAAAGTTCACTTATCCTTGACAGAAGGATACCAATGTCTACACTATAAGCAACTACTTCTGAGCCCATTTAGTTCGGTTTGAATAACACTTTTTATAATAGTGCGTCATAAGATCTATCTTTTTTCTCCCTCCCTCTCTTGTTATTATTTCCATGGATCTTATCATTTAAAAGACCAAAAATATTGTCCTCTTTACCATGGAATAACTCTTCTGTCATTTGTGCCCCCAAATTGTTGTAGATGTATGTATGTATGTATTCGTCTCTAAGTAACGGTAATCGTTGTTGCTCTGTGTCCACTTTTGTATCCTGTCGTTTTCAATTAACCTTTCATTTAATGTTCTGCTTAATTTTTATTTGATTTTGCAATTTTCATTTCTACTTGTTTGTTATTTTTATAAGTCCGGCCATGTGGCTCATACTTCTGTTCGTACTGGGATGTTTACAGTTACATACATATGTTTCCTCTGTTCTTTATTTATTTGTTTCTATTTTATTTTTTATGTGATTTCCACACTAGAATAATTGTGATTGAGTTTTACGCCTGATGTAGGATTTATATCCATCATTTGTGTAACTGCATTGAATTTGTTATTTTCATTTTTTCTATTTTTATTTCTGTGCTAAATTCGAATCATCCCATAGTTTTAGTAACCAAAATGATGGAAAATGGATTAAGATTGATGTTGGAAATATATGAAAGGTCCAAATTGATTGTAGCACATTGGAAGGTGAAAGCAATTGGAAACAGTGAACTTAAGGCTGATTTCAACAGTTGTAGGAAAAAACTATTTGAAATTTTTATCTTTTTTAAGTAAATAAACGCATAATTTAGAGATGATGGAATCAATTATTCTTAGAACTTTTTAGGTAGAGTTGTTACCAGTTAAATCGGATTGTAAATTTGTTGAAAATTAATGTTTTATCATCAAAACCTATTCTAACTGTCAGCTCGCCCATTATGGCTTAGAAATACTTACCACTGAGCAACAGAGCTAGACTGCCTCTTGTTTCTAAACGAAATAGATAAGCATCTCAAAATTGAATTGATTGTCAAACATGGTGTACGAGTTCAGCGTCCAACAAAACTGCAATCTGATTTTCGCAGCTTGAGGGAAATGAAATAAATTTTACAGGGGACACTTGTGACCTTGATAAAAGTTATTTCGTTACCTTAAGATTTATAATATCACAGTGGGAATAATATTTTTGCTTGCAAAGTATTTTTATTAAAAGTATACGTGGCTGTCTTTAAATAAAACAGATAGAAATTAAGTAGAATCCCTTTGGAAAAAAACACTGCTCATCTGAGCCAGCCTGTCAGTTCCCGGATACGAAACTAAATATGCTGATTGGTACCAGACCCAGCCCGTAGCATTGAGATATCTGATAAGAATCCTGTCTGATAATCTTGAAATATAATCACGTATATGTCTCTAGCATTGCCCTTTTAAGCAATCGGATAGAAGATGGAAAACCCTCTCTTCGTTTTCCACCTTATTTCACTAGAAATAAGCTTTAGCAGTATAGTGTGCCTCTCTAATGCTCAATGAATGACAGATCAACACTCAGATCAGTTAAGAGATATTATTGACGTTTTCTGTTGGTAAGTTTTATTGAACGCATATCATTGCAACATGGTGACATTTTCTTTGCGAATTCGGGTATCAGGCATCTAGGCTCTCATATTCGGTATAAGTCATTATGATAAAATGTAAAGAATCCTGGTTCTTGGACTTTTGTCCCAAAGAAGAATGATTTCCTAAAGTTTTACTTCGTTATTATTTCCCAATAAAAAGAAAAATTTTATTTGATTGCAATTTAAGGGAATTAAACCTAATCTGAGGCAATATGTCGTCAGTACATTTGAACGATTTTAAAGTGGTGAAAAATTGAAAAATGAAGAATTGGAAACTTTTAGCAAACAAAATATGTATTACGTTAGCATTTGAAGTAGATCGGATAATAATTTTTAGACATTCAGAAATATTTGGACTCATCTAAACGCAAGGAAATTGGATGCCAACCGATCTAAAAACCAAGAGATGTCAAAAGGTGGTTTTGCATATTTCAAAGGTGACTTCAACGCCCATTTTGCATAGAGTGCGATGAAAATTATAAGCCTATTATGGAAATTCAAAAAGCCACATGTGAAGCCGCATGAACGTGGAGCATCGACACCAAAGCTGGCTGAATATCCATGGCACCGAGGTACCGCGGTGAAATCAAAGTTATTTATTATATGATGTCAAGACCCCAGGCCTAACAATAACTCCTTAGTTGTAACCAAAAGAATTGATCCTTTTGAAGGGAATATTGAACAAAAAATTGTCAAGATATGCAATCAGATAAGAGACTATAATTATTTTCCATCAGGACAATGCTGGTCCTCATGCTGGTAGTTTTGTCCACCCCAACCTTTCTCTGATTAATAAATATTTTATTTGATGCACAATGTGCGGGCTGATACAGAACACAGTAACGAAAATAATTTGATTCTTCTCTGAATTTAAAACAAAATTAGTAATTTTAGGCGGAGATGTCTTCAATCGACAAAAAGATGTAAATAAAAGGAGTCACAGCTTACAAAGGAAAATGGAAAATGGAAATAAACTATACATTATTTTTTAAGAAGATACGAATTGATGCATGTCCCAACATATTGTCTTCGTATTATTCATTTTATATCTAAGACACTGACTTTTACTATGAAACTGTGCGAAAGGGGGATACACCTTTGAAGTGGAAAAATTAATGCAAAACTATTGATTGCTTTCATCTGCAAGTCAAAAGGAGAAGAAAACGAGCAGCTTTTACAAGTTCAAAAATAATTTTAAAATAAAACGTAAATATAAATCTTCTTTTAATTTTCTAACTTCTTGCTACAACAAATGGTTGCATATTAATCAATGCTAAAGAAAAAAAGCAAAGCCGAAGCAATGTTCATGGTTTGGATGCTGATTGGCGATGGTGTAGTTGAAGAAACTGGGGAAAATGTTGTATTGAAAATTCATTGAAATTTGAAGTCACTGAATAGAATTGATTAAAGAAAATGAAATAAAAGAAATATTAATGCAAAACAGGCAAAATTTTTAAATTGATGACGCCGGCCAACAATTTTTATTTATGTAAATAAAAGTTTTTTTTTAATGAACAATCTTCGTTAAGTCAAATGTTAAAAATGAGCTAAAAAATCTCTTGATTGCAATGGAATGTTTCAGTGCCTAAAAGTATGCTAAGGTTTTTGATTTATTAATCCATAATACAAAGAAAATACATACTTATTACTTGCTTTCATGTTAAGCTTCTTTTAATTGAAATCCTTTTTTTAAGGAAACTTTCAATAATCCCAAAACCATGCAAACAATTGAAATTCTAAGAAAATGTAACATATTTTTACATGCAGGAAAATAATATTAAATGGGCAATAGTTACAGTTTAAGAGTTTTGCTATAATTTCACAATTCTTTGTCGCTGGTCAATGAGATTTTATCCCAAAGGGAGATTTCGCCTGTATTTTGTACAGGAGATTTGAATTGTGCAGCTTATTGGCTTAAATACAAGTATACATGGTATTAGCAAAACAAATCAGAATCTAAATAAAATTATTTGAATGTATTTGTTCATTTGATATTGTATGCTCATGTTTTCCTTTTTATTCTTTTTATTCTTTTTAATTCCCTTGATTGAGGTTTTCTTTCTTCTTTCCCCTACTGGAAACTTGTAAGCTCAAGCAGGCTCAAGAGGTTAGTCGTCATGCCGAAAAGCCAACTTTGAACAAATAAGCCACAAAGTATGTTAACCTAATTGTAAGCTGTAAGGCAACTTTTGTGTTAAACACAAAAATTTTAAAAACTTTACTCACAAAAAATGCTACAACAAGAAGAAAACTTGAAAAGATGTTTGCTTATATTTTTGATTAAAACAACAAATCAAACGATCTACCGCCTATACACACACCAACACACAATAAAAACAACAACATGAAAAAGTACACTAGTACACGCATAATCTAGGGATATAATTTGGTTTTTTTTTATTTGCAAAAAAATTAGCAAAATATATACAGCGAAAAGTCTAGACAGTTGGAAGATTAGAACGGTAGATATCTTTCTATATACAAAAATTTTCAAATACAATCTAACACGCAAGCCACAGCTTTGGGCTTTTCAACTTAAATGGTCATAAATGAAAACATGAAAGGAATGTAAGATAAAACAATAGAAATTATATTTTCACTTCAAAAAGATAAATAAAATGGATAAGGATCAATATGGAAACTAAATTACATTTCAGATTAGTTTACAATAAAGCAATTAAGCAACAATTCAAATAACCACAAAGAGTTTCATGAATTCAAGTGAAACTTAGATAAGGCAACTTATTAAGGGATAGTAAAATAAAGAAAACATTATAGTTCGGGCAAAAAATTACATTGTCGAATTATTGGGCAGATTTGAAAAACAATTTTAGAAAACAGTTTACAACTTTGTACCACATGGAAGTACGTAAAATTCTACTAGGCGAAAAAAGCTGTTTTTCTCATTTTTCTCTTATTCGTTATTCATTGTTTTTTTAGTTTTCAAAGTGAAATTTCGATACTTTGTATTCATAGTTGAATTGACTGTCAGACATGGTGTACGAGTTCAGCATTCAACATATTTGCAAAACTGCAATCTGATTTCCGCAGCTTAAGGGAAATGAAACAAATTTTACAGAGGACATTTGTGAACTCGATTAAAGTTATTTCGTTGCCTTAAGATTTATAATATACCAGTGAAGTAAGTGAATGGCATTCCTAGCGAATAATATTTTCTCTTCCATAGTATTCCCTAAAGCATTTATTTCATTTCTTAGGCAGCTGAGTCGACAGTTTCTTGACTAAAAATTAAACTAGATTCTGTTTTACGTTTTTATACAATAATTTTTATTAAGGGGAAAAAAGCGTCCAATTTTTAATGGCACTAGACTCCCATGGTATATGTGGCTTCCTCCAAGTAAAAAAGAACAACATTCAGAAGAATCAGTCTACTCCTTTTTGAAAATAAATTGCACTAATTGCCCGTACCAACCTATCAGTCTGGTTATCGGCGCTAGATCCACGCCGTAGAATTGGGATTTCTGATACGGTCATGCCCTTTTTAGAAGAATTATTATGATTATTACACCGTGCCCTTTTCGCCTCTTTTATGAAAAACTGTAGTTGGTACTAAACATATCTTATTACTTATATAAGTTTTTTATAAAATAAAAACTGCTCTGGTTTATGATACACGTGCATTGGCGGAACATAGTCAATTGCTTTAGCTGGACCCGCCCAAAGCCAATATACTACTACCATCCGCTATATTGTTGGACTGATATTTATAGTTATTAAGCAGATGGAAATCCATGATACAATATAATTAAATTTTTTGTTATCCTTTTTCGTATATTATTTTAAAACTACTATTTTTCTGCTTTCATAGCAATACAAAGGATTTCAGTTATAAGGAACTCAACGGACATGAACTTCGTCACAACCAGAGTAAATATTCCTTTCTGCCAATAAACAGAAAAAAGCAATAGATTTTCTCTTAGAATCTACAAATTTCTCTCACTTTCTATTATTTTTTAATCACTTTGTCAAATTATGGTAAATAATTATTTTACTTGATTAGAAAGTTTTGCGAAACTTTTTTTTTTTACTTTTTTTCGTTACAAGCGTAAAAATTCACAAGTATTTTGTATTATGTACCTTAAAGAGAGTTCGCTAATAAGCAAATATATCGCTATAGCCGAAGCTCGTTATAACCATAATAATTTGTTTTAAATATTTGTACAAAATTGTTGGGACCGCTCGAGTGCTTCGTTATAGATGATAATTTGTTGTAACCGGAATAAGTTATAATCGAACTTTACTGTATTTGAAATATTTCAACTAGTTTCCAGTTAATAAATCAAAAAACTTCTAGTCTCATTCATTGTTCCTTTAGAGCTTAAATTTAATAACCATGGCCTACTTTAAGGAAAATATTCTCACAAAAAGTTTTATTTTCATGCCTAGTTTTACTAGTTCACAAGAGCAACCAAAAATATTTTTGTATGAAAATAACCAATAAAATTTAGTTTCTTCTTTTCCTTTTTTCAGAAATCACTATTCTACTATTCCTTGTATGGGTATGAACACAAGAACTTATTTATTCAAAATTTATGCATGAATCTTCATTAGAAGCAGCCAATATTGTATTAGTATTTCTGGTAGTTAAAGTCGATTCTGTGTTTGTGTGTATAACAATGTATTTTGAAAGTTTTTACACTCTTGTTTACTAACATGTATATGTGTATGTGACATTATTAAGCTCTAGGGTACATTTGTAAAACGAAATAGCAATTGTTGGCTTTAGTCGTAAAATAAGGACACTAGTTTTTTAAAGCAAAAATTAAACCCAAATTTTGTTTGGTTTTTTCAGTTTTCCTAAAAAAATTTTGTCACACATAAAAACATTTACTCTTACATACTCGTACAAATATATAAGTATGTATATAGAATCTTTGCGTATGTGAAAATATTCGTATTGTTAAACACACAAACACTAAGGCATATGCGTTTACAATGATATTGTTTTCTTGTTTCTCTAAAAAGAAATTTCTTCTAATTTTACATTGTTATTTGTCATAAATTCAAATGGCCTCGCTGTGTGTTCCGCATATTAAAATTTTTACACTTCTTTTATACTTCTAGTTAAGTATGTGGCACAAAGTCGAAGTCTCTTTGCGTAATAGTGCTTTTGAAAATAAGGATTATTGGTAACTGATATCATCATTTTTCTTTGCAACAAAATTAAATTGTTAAAAACAAGAAATTAAGTGGAGCAGAAGTTGCCACTGAATTGCATTTTGAAAAATATACGATAATTTAAAAAATTTTTTTAATACGGACACCTGCCAGTAAATAGTCGTATAAAACAAATCTAGTCTTTGGGATATAATTGCGGCGATTTTGATATGATCTCTGCAGCCATGCAGTTTGTGGCAGAATATAACATTTACAATGAAATTAGAAGCATATGAACCTAACGAGAAATAAAAGACTGAGTAGATTTGCATATGAATCGAACAGCTACAGATACAACAATAAACAACTCATCGAACCATCTTCAACAACACAAACAACAGCAATTGGAAATATAGTAACGAGACTTGAAACAATACCAAAACTAATACAGCATTCAAAGCAAATAATAACTTGCGCAGAATTACGCAGAATAGCACAAAAGAGACAGACAGTCTATACCAAGAAAGTTCGTCGCCTATTTGCCATTATACGTCACGAATAATGAATAATTTTATGGTGTAAACTGATTTTCACTAGTTTCTTACAGACTGAGAAATTTGATCATTAGTTACATCTCATGCATGTTTGATTTTCATAAATTTTGTTCATAGCAACGCTTTTAAAAACGAAATATTTATTAAGTACGAGGATTGTAGAAAGAGTCACATTGTCTCTTTTTTCATTTCTTTAAAAAAATGTGCTGAAGATGATTGCCTTATATTGTAATAGAGTAATAAAATAACAACGAGCAAGAAAATCAATAAATTTCTTTGAGTGGAAAACAAACAAAAAAATTCTCATTCATTCAGATAAATATCCTTGCTTTATACCAACAACTAAGTCTGTTCATGACAATGCAGTAATATCTTGGACAAGTAGGACAGTATGTCATAAAATGATTTCGTAGACACATTATCCCTCTACAATAAGAAACAAAGGTAACAGAGATCAACAGCGGATATATATTTTGGGAAAAACACATCTAACAACAAATGTACACTAGAGATCACATTAGAAAAACGGTTAAATATCTGTATGTACTATATTAAGGAAGACGTCTGAACGTATTATGAAACATGGAAATATACAAACAGAAAACGTTTAAGGGAAGAATAACAACTGAACAAATAAAAACCGCGTCATACATACGATAAACCCAATGAAAGCCGCAAATACAACAACACATGACGAAAATAAAAAAGAAACACAAAAATGAAAAATTGCAGATTAATACGCATATAGAAAAGGAATACCAGGCAATCATACGCCCACACAATGAAATAGAGTTTACAAACATATGGATGAAGAGAGGATGACACAGAAAGGATGGAAAGCACAAACAAACAAAAAAGGACGAGAAAAATTAATGAAGTAGATCAGAGACACACACAACTAAGTAACTATACAAGCACAACGAACAACAGGAAAACGATTCAATAAGAGAGATAGAGAGAGCGAAGATCGCACTAAGCAGAAAACAGCCTATTTACAAACCAAATTTTACATTAAACGGCGGAAATGCATTCCAAATTCAAAAATTCCCCGTCAGAAGAAAAGTTGAAGACCCCAAAAAAAAATTTTCTTTAACAAAATGCAGAGTTAAATGTGATGAAACCCTCGTACACTACTGTCTAGTGTACTCTACTAGTAGTCTGTGAGTCGTAGGTTCGATTCCAGCAAAACTCTGTGGTTGTTCTTATAGATAAACAAAAAAAAGCTTCGCCGTCGTACGCGTATGTATAAAATTAAAAAAAAATCTTAAAATTAAAAAAAAAAATCATAAAATATTAATAATAAAATACATATAATGAATATATCACATATTCGCCAAATGTGGCACTGCCTATACGAGTAATATTATGTGTATTTTGTGCATTTATTTCAACTCTATTAATTGACAACTGACCAAAATTTGCTTTACGAGTAAATTATAAATTATTTTTCAAGTATATCAGGTGAACTTAAAGAGCGATTGCAACCAATAGTACTTAAATGGATATTAAATCGTAATAGTGGATTTTAACTAAATTTATGTTTTTTTTTGCTTTAAAATTTTAATTAGAAAATAAAGAAATAAAATATAATAAACTTACCAGATTTTTTCGGAGGATTAAAATGCAATCTGAAAAAAAATATAAAAAACAAAATGAATAATTAAACTAATTATTTTTTATTCAAAAGAAAATTTTAAACTACATTTTAGAAAATAAAAACTGACGTCAGTTTCTCTTCTTAATTTAAACTAGGCACATGAACATATTGTTACAAAATGTTATAATAAAATATTTAATCATATTCCTCCCAACGAAATAGATGAGCCTATTATCGTGTTTTTTTAAAGAATTCTACAGCCAAACAAAAGTGATAGAGATACTAATGAATTAAATTTCTACGAATATTTAAAAATTTATAATTAAGTTTACGCCTTTTTAAATAAAATCGGGAACATATAATTTAACATCGGGAAGACACAAATTAATTATAAAAATTCAAAATTAATGTTTATTAAACATTTTAACATACAGCATACAAGGTGGCGCATTAGCAAAGTCATAATTCGAACTGGCTGCGTTTTACTAACAGTGAAAAAAGCTCTATTTTCACAAAAAGTTTAAAATTGATGTGAGTATCTGTCCATGGCTTTTTGACAACTAATTCTCTGTACGTATATCCAAATGGTATATGTACATAATAAAATTAAAGTTGTGAAAATATGAGCTATAATTCATTAAAAAAATTAAATTTTTATATTTTCGTACCTTCAGATCAGTTCTGTTTTTAAATTAATATCTTACACATCCGAAGGCAAAGCTCCTTGATGATATACATACTAAAAATTACTTCCAACTATCGGTTAGTTTAAAATCCTATATAATCTATTTCTAGTTTATATTTTCAGTTCAGTTTATTGTGTCTATCATAGTTACAACATTTATTTACAATAGAATAAATACATTTACACAGAGTTCAAGGATTTTTCCTTTTTCTACTTAATAATACAGTTTTGTTTTATGTTTTAATTTTTACTTGTAGTATTTAAGTTAAAGTGAAACTTTTAAAAAACCTTCTGAAATTTTTGTTATGATTAAAACTTAAAAACTACTTAACTGACTAGTTTATATTTTACTCCTAGGAAATATTGAAATACTTATTTAAAAAACTATAAACTATACATTCAAATAAAAAACTTAATTTTTCAAAATCGGTCCACAATTGCCTCTCCGATTTTCGAATAAATACAATGGCACCAAACTACAATCAAACTCTTTCAAACAAAGAAATAATTTGAATTCGGTCCATAAATGGAGAACTTATTCGAGTGGAAACATTGCCCGTGAAATTTTCTAAAATATAAAAAAAATTATGGGACCAACCTGCGAGCAAAACCCTTAAAACCTTTTTGAAAATCAATTCACAAATGATAAAATTAAGCGTGAAATTTTTTTTAATTAAGAGTAAAAAAATACACATGAATTGATTGCCTCCTTTTTTTGAAGTCAGTTGTATGTGAGTGCTTATATAAAATTTTTATTTCATTTTGTTATAGAGCTTTAGATCTTTTAATGAAATAAATTTGTTTTTTATAAAAGTACTTAAAGCTCATTAACAAAATAAAAGATATATTAAACAGATCGAAAAAATAGTCTTAATTAATCAAAATTTTGTTTAAACTTTGAAAACTAGGCAATAAACGTATTCTTATATTGACTTAACTTTCATTTCACAGTTCAAAAAGGAATTAATAAAATTTCATAGATTTAAAATACAAAATGTAGGGCTAGTCAGATTTCTTGAAAATTCACTTAATAAGAGTCACTACTAATCGATTAAGCGTATACATTACTTAAAAATATAAAAAAATACATGACAATGTTTTAATAATAAATAAAAAATTTTCAATCATAAAAATGAAAAGGCTGTGGGGCTTTTTGTTGAAAAAATAATTTAAATAAAACACAACTCCTCAACCAAGAGTAACAATTTAATATCAAATTTCTACGTTTGGCAAGACCGGATGTTTCTCCAAAAAAACAGGCGGATATAAGATGAAAGATATATATTGTGCATACTTTCAGGGGCGGCAAATGAATATATAAATGTTTCATTGGATATGCATGCTTTAAAAAAATCAAAATTTAGCCTTGAGGTAAGAGAAGTGAAGTGCTTCTGCCAATGGCTGAAATCCGAAAAGGCAATTCCACAAACCACATATTAAGACAATTTAATACGCGATTTGTTCACTTCCGTAAGCTTATGCTTCAAATAATAAATATCATTCAAAAGTAACTGAAAATTTTAATACACTTTTGAGTGCTTAAG
This sequence comes from Germaria angustata, assembly GCA_963681545.1. Taxonomy (NCBI): domain Eukaryota; kingdom Metazoa; phylum Arthropoda; class Insecta; order Diptera; family Tachinidae; genus Germaria; species Germaria angustata. The sequence continues at coordinate 111,550,347 of OY812999.1, read as the reverse complement.
ATATTATTAAAAAATGATTTGATGGTGAATGAAGTTTTCATTTCAATGTCTTGTAGCATCCAAAAAGAATTTCATCACAAAAAGTTACAACAACAATAAAAAGCAATACGAAAAATTTAAGTATTATTGCGTAAGGATTTTCATTAATGTAATTGATGTCATAAACTTTTTTAATATAAACTTTTTTATTGTGTGATCAGCCTGTATTCTTGTTACATATTATTCATTTTATTTATTTATTTCCTTTTTTCGAAAGGATATTAGAAAAAGTTGTTGTTAGCTACGACGTGTAGCCCCTTTTCCAAATATATGTTACTAAAACAAATATAAATATGAATATGTTCATACAAAATTATTCTCGTGGTAGGAATATTAAAACTATTTCCTCAATAATAGGTTCATGTAAGAAAAAAGATGCCGAAATTGTTTGCAAAGTCTTTCAAAAATTAAATGTCAAACGATAGATGTTATTCTCTGCTGAACTATTCTGTGATGTTGTTGTGAATTATAATAGTGATTTTTGATACATATGTGTTATTTTATTTAGGAAAAATTCACCACTTTCTTTCTTCACTCAAAAGTTACAAAATTAAGATTAAAAATAATTTTTACGCAGCAAACAAGTGCTAAAGAAGCATAAAAAGATGATGTAAAATTAAGTTTTAAAATAAAACAGCATTTCTCAATGTTTATGAAACAAAATGAGAAGCATAAAACTGTAATATGACAGAAAGACATCGAAAAAAATACAAAGTTATGTCGACTGACCTTCGTAGACTAGTAGGTAGTGTACTAGACTCGTAGTGCGAAGGTCCCAGGTTCGAATCTTGCCGCAGAACTTTGGCAGTTTGTGTCTGATTATTAAATGGGCACAACAAGCCTTCACTGGCTTAAGTGTATGTCGTATGACATGGGTTTATCACACCCCTCCAATCAACCTAACCTAACCTAACCTATGCCGATTTGTAAGTTTGTTTTAAAAAATAATATAGACAAATGCAGAGGAAGTTAAACATAAACATAATAGAATATATTTTTCTCCTAATTTAAAATGATCTTTAGAATAAAAAAAAGTTTTGAATTCTGGCGGACCAATATCGAATATAATATTTAAAAAATTTAAGTATTAAGTATGGGGAGTGACATCGTCCATGTTTCTTGAAAATGAAATGAGGCGACTTCACCATAATGGCTAAGAGACATCTAAATTCTGCAAGTAGAGCTCGTAGTAGATGAGACATTAGATGTAGATTAGACATTAAAAATTATAAGAGTGTTATATATACATACATACATCCATACGGATATCATTTTATAAATTGTCAAAATAGATACGTAGGAATAGTGAAATCTGTAACTTCTCATTTTTTATACGATTAGAGGAAAATTTTGAAAAAACAAACGATTTCATTGTCATCTTTCTAACATGGCATGAGCAATTCATACAATTGCAATTTAGTTCAACTACCACGAATGAAGAAAATCTCAACATAACACATGGTACAGCGAGATGTATTTGCTTTACAACACTCGGCTCGATGCGTACTCAACGGCGACAGCTGATTTTGTAATAACAACTTTTCATTAAAGGGAAAAAAATCTGATATAATCATGCTGGGAGTAAGTGTGGAGAATAAAACGGCTTAACCAAAATTTTTTAAACTTCTTTACTGCAGATTTTTGTGATATTCTTCCGACGGGGTTTGTTTGAATTTGGAACGATTTTCCGTCATCCCACGTCAAATTTGGTTTATGAACAGACCGGTTTCGGCTTTGTGCCATCTTCAGTGTTCTCGAATACTAAATCATTTTTCTCGCTGTACGTTGTCTTTTGTATGGTTCGTTTTTTCTTTCTTTGCCCCTTTGTGTTTCTCTCTCTCGTCCTTGTATGTCTATGTGTCTCTCATTCTCCCCCTCTCTCTACCTGTTACCTGTTCCTCTCATTTTTCTATATACCATGTCTGTGCTCCCTGTCTTTATAGCGCGGCGATTATTTAATAGGTGTATTATCTGTATGCAGGTAGTAATCTATGATTGTGCGTTTTTGGATTGGCCTTTTGTCTTGTACATCTGTTGTTATATTGTTCGGTTCCGTTAAATTATTGTTCTCTTTTGTGTAAAAATATTTTAATGGTTCAAATATTATGTCCGAGGCAGTGTTTATTTGTTCATTTATTATTCTCCCGTCAAAAGTTTTCTGTTTGTATATTTCCATGTTTTCTAATACGTTCAGGTTTATTAACTTATTGATAATAGATTTAAAAAAAAGTTGCACCTATTCAATATATTTATTTTTTTCCCTTTGTATTTGTTTAAACGAACTTGGAAAGTTTATTCAACAACAGGCAAAATTATGTTAAATGTTTCTTAAAATACCTAACAATGTATCTATTAAAATATCTAATTTATAGTATATGATAGTTCTTTGATCATACTTCGATTTTTATTTAATCAACCCCAACATAGTTATTTGATTTCTATTAGATAATTTTTGATTGTTTTATATATTCAAAGTCATATTAAGAAATAATAAAAGTCAAAAATCATTTCTGGCCATACAATCGTCTTAGTCTCTATTTAAGCCGCTCACGCTTTATGTGTAATTGGTTTAAAAATATATAACAATATGCTTATACTCGTACACTTAAATGCTCACTAAGCACATTAACTTTTTTCTTAATGAAGAACAAAACTTAATTATCTTAGAAAAAGAAATAACACAATTTTCCTTACCTCATTTCAAAGAGGAAAATTGATTGTTCTAGTCTGGCGAAGTGACAAGCAATTGATTCGTGCTGTTGTTATACATTTTTATTTCCTTTGAAATTTTCTCTTGAGTTGTTTAACTTTTTTTCCGTTCATACTCTGGTTTATTGTTGTAAAATAAAAATTATAATTTTTGCAGACAAAAAAGAAGAAGGAAGGAGAGGAAAACTTTAAAACTTTTTAAGGTGCTGCACAATGCAAAAGGTTACGACCCGAATTTCTAAAAAGTTTGTGTTTTTTATAAGGGGTTTTATTGACCCTTAAAATTTAATCATCTGCCTTTATAAATTTTATAGAATAAACATTTTTATTGAAAAAACAAATATATTTATTGTTATTTTCAGTATTCAAAATTTTCTTATAAGTAGATGATTGGTAAATTTAAACAAAAACTTTTTATTAAGTATTTTTATGGAAAACAACCCAAGCGTTTAAACGAAATTTTCATTTAAACTTATAAAACCAGACAGTGGATTTATGTAAACAGACATTAACTTTTTTCTTCTTTTTGTAAAATGCAAAAAGGTCGAGGTGCTTCGAAACGTTCCGTTTTACAAAATTGTATGAAAATAAAATAATTTATATCAATCACTACATAGAAATGAAGCTCCAAATGGGATTCTAAGGAGCAAGAAATTTTTCAAAAATATAACTATTTTCAAATCAATTCTTCTGAAGTTCCAATATTATTTCAGAAATACCACCTCATGTGCTGGTTAGAGGTACGTCTGAACCATCATTTTTATATAAAGGGATACAACTCAATAGTTTTCCCTAATGACTACAAATCTTCTTCAAGTTAATTTTTCTAATGTAATTTTGCTAACGTATTTCCTTAGCGGCTCATCTGCAGCATCATTTATATATAGTGGGACATACCTACAGCTAAAAAAAAACTCATTTCTTGGAGAAGATGTGTGTTTTCAACGTTTTTTGAATGTCCTTTTACTTAGTGTCCAACACCCATACTCTCGAGCACCTCTTCCATGTGTGGTCTAATGTAAGTAGATCTGATCAAACTTCCTAGATTTGCTTGCCTTTCCTGAAATTTACTAACTATAAAGTGGTTTATTGGATATTGGGAATTTTTTCAGGCAACTTTTAATCGTTTCGTTTTACAAAATTGAGCTCTTAGGTCTACCTCAAAATTCAGAGAGTTCATTATTAAATGCATTCAGATCTTATCTTTTTTATATGTATTTATCTTTTTTAATACATACATACATATAAAATTAATCTATATGCTTTGCGCATTTTATACAATATAAATCAGCAACAATTTAATTCAATTGCAAATGGCCAATATGGACGTGATGTTTTTGCTAAATACACAAGAATATATACGCATTTTTGTTTTGCCCAGTTACTTAAAAATACACCCACTGGTGGAAAAATCATATGAGAGGAAAATTAATCCAAACAAAATAAATAAAAGGCTGCAATGTTTGCGGTAGTTGAGAGCACATAAAGGTGTGGAATCACAGTAACGTTTAATATACATAAATTTTCCTGTTCTTTTTTTTTGATGCAACACACCATAAATCTGAAAGAAAAATGGATTTATTTGCCCGTAAATGCAAAATATGGCTTAAGAATTATTGATTTGAAGGCAACTATGCGTGTGGAGAAAATAGTTTATCAGTTTTGTTTTAATTTAAAAATTTAAGCTTTCAACTACTTCGGTTGGAAAACAAAATGTTTCCTTTTAAAATGGTGGCCATTAAAAATTTTTAATTATATCCTTAAGCTTAAAAGTTTTAAGCACTAATAAAAATAATTTATGTGTTGCTCATACATTCCAAAATACTAAGGGTTAAATTGAAGCCTTGAACTAGTTAAATAATAAATTTCAAATATATCCGCAAATGTTTGTTGTAGACACTTTAGCGAAAATAATTGACTTATTAATCATGCGGTTTAGGACGCTGAAATGCATATTAATATTTCTTACTGGCTAATTGGGAACAAAAGGTGTTCAATTAAAATTTTTAAATGCGGCACAGTTGATTGACAAAAATTTATGCATTAATCATGTGCCATAGAGAGTTGGAATTGAAATCAACATGTTCATTATTTATATACGTGTAAATATTTTTATATCACATGATGAATCCTTAAATAAAAAGATATTTAACTATATACAGATAACATTATAGGTGAAGTTTGAAGGAAATTGAAACTTGCTGAGATACGAAGTTGCAATATGTGAAGTTTGATAAGCAAAAAAGGTGAGAAATTTTAATATATATTTATTACGATACATGAAAGAATGGTTTGTGACGAATTGTTAGATGGACACACAGACGGAAGGACATCTCAGCTTAAACAATTAAGTTTGTTTTATCTTTTAATACAGTAACCTATACAAAATATGAACGACATATGAACGACATATGAATTTTGACTCAAAAAAGTGAATATACCTAATTATTCCAAACAATGAATTTTCCATCCCTGACTATCAAGTGCGATTTTGATTTCCAATAAATGCAGGTGTACATATTTAACCATCATTATAATATTTGATTTTTTATACGAGTATAGAGCCGATTAGTTAAACGCACAGTAGATCGCAAGACTGACACTGAATTGTTAGATGGACACACAGACGAAAGGACATCTCAGCTTAAACAATTAAGTTTGTTTAGTACCCGATACAAAATATGGACGACATATGAATTTTGACTCAAAAAAGTGAATATACCTAATTATTCCAAACAATGAATTTTCCATCCCTGACTATCAAGTGCGATTTTGATTTCCAATAAATGCAGTTGTACATATTTAACCATCATTATAATATTTGATTTTTATACGAGTATAGAGCCGATTAGTTAAACGTACAGTAGATCGCAAGACTGCCATCCAACCTTTACACACTGTGCGTATATTGACAAGAAAATATTCGCTCTGTTTTTCCCCCTCATAAATTTGTTTCACTTACTCATGAAATTCTTCGGTCGATGTAAAAGAGAGTGTCTTAATTTTTTTAATTAATCCTCAATCCGCTCTTTTCGAGTAAAAAACAGAATAGGATCAATACACATTTTAATAAAACATTATTCATACGCCCCAGAATAATATCAATTTAATTGAAAATTCTAAACAATTCGACACTAAAAATCAAGTTTGAACTTTTTGTTTAGAAGAGCCATGGTTTCAATCTTTAAAAAATTATTTAATACCTGAAACTTTTAACTACAATGTTCGGAAAGAAGAAAGTCCCACTCTTGTAATATATTATATCAACAGCAATTATGCTTTCATCCGATCTGGAGAATATATTCCTTGATTTACGTACATTGGAAGGGCCGGTCTAGAGATGGTCTTGCCTTGTTTGTGAGAAAAATTATTTTATTCGATTATTTAATCTTAAACCGTGAGTCTATGCGTGAATTTAAGCTGATAAAATGAATACAAAACAGATCTAGTGTTTACGTAGTGATCAATTTGTACAATCACTTTTGCTCCAAGACAGATATTTTCTATTAGCTTGGCCATATGACACAAAATTGCTCTACATTTCCTGGTCCAAAATAAGAAAAATATTATTTAAGGGAAACGCTGTTGTGAAAATTACAAACGGAATATATAATGAATTATATGTTCATTTTTGAAAATTATTGTTTTACTCCTTGACTGAACTTATCCCCAAACGAATAAAGTTTAAATTTGTCTAATTTTAACTACAATCTCTAAAATAAGATTTCATAAAATTTTGCATCCTGTCAGCTTTGCAACTAATTCTTACAAAGAGAAACAGTCACAAAAAAAACAACTGCAAAAATAATTACTTTTTGCTGCGGTTCATAACAAAAAAACAAAGTAAAGAAGATTTTTATTGTGCTGAAAATAAAATTGTCTCTGAATTTTACAACTTCTTGTGTCATAAAAATTGTAGCATCAATTGTTGAAAACAGACAGAAAACTCTTTGCAACAGCGATACACAAGCAAATGTTAAAAAGAAATCGTAAGTTAAACAATTGCAAGGAACTTATCAAAATTGTTTTCTGGCCATTAAAAATACAATTCCCATACACACACACACAGACACAGATGCACAGGCATACACTTTATTTCAGACATCCTCCATAATAAATACCATTGCATTTATACGAGTATACAGTCATAAAAGAATGATGACATGTGTGCACAAGTGTTTTTTTATAACGCACATGGAGAGGTATACATAACAGGTATGGGTGTATTGTGTGTGTGTGTGGGCCATTAAATAATATTTTTGTTTGCAAATGATTGTTTTAACTACTGTTGCATGCTGCTGCATGTTATTACCTGCAATTGAAAGTTGTTTTATTATTTGTTATTGTTTTGGCACATGTTACACTTTATATGTCTTTTTTCGTTTCGTTGTCAACCTTTTCTATGTATTTCTCACAAACATTGAACATTTGTTAGTTTTTAGTGTTGATTTTATAATCCTGTACTGTTAAAAATTTTATGCTTTTGAATTTACACACATACACCCACACACACACACACACACTTACACAAAGTAGTCTAGTAGTTAAGCCGAAAGGGTCTTTGGGATTCGGGCCTTATTTCAACTTTAGCTTATATATGTTTGGCTTGATAAAACTCTAAGTAAACAACTAAAATTGGATAAAAAATGTCAATTAAAATAAAGATTTTAAAACTTTTATTTATAGTAAAAAATGTATATCCTAATGAGAAACTTATAGCAACTAGAAAATTGTATATAAAAATATTTGAAAATTATTGTAACCTGTACAGAGGCTTGTTTTTACTCAAATATTTAGTTTTTTTCATATTGAGTTTTGAAACGAAGTTATTGTTTGGTTTATACAAAAAATATTCTGCTCTACAGCAACTTCGTTTTTATCGATTTAGGGTCTTATTTTATTTATACAAAACTTTTCTTAGTGTTTAAAATGTACATATATGAAAAATATTAAGAATTCGTTTGATATTTATTGGGCCTTTTGTACAAACTTCACACGTTTGCTATGGTTTCCTTCTGCAATAAGGCCCTTAAATAGACAAAAATAAAATATTGAAAAAAATAAATTGCTGACCTAATATTCGACCTTTATTTTGATTAAGTAATTGAACTATTTTTTGAGTTTGAGGTTTTTTTTAAACAATATATTTATTTTTAATTATTCGATATTTTTACACCATATCGATGTCGTCTTTAGGAAATTAAAATTAATTAATTAATTATAATTAACTTTAATTTCGTGAAGAATACACCCGCAGGGTGTAGAAATATCGAATAATTAAAAATACATTGTTTTCAAAAGAAACACCTCGAACTCAACTAATAATTTAATTTCATGAAATTAAAGAGACCGACCTACTGCTAAAATAAACATAAGGGTATTTCCATAGTTGAAATAAAGGAATTAATGGATGAAAGCAAAATGCTTTAAAAAAAACATAAAACTTTGAAATGTATGCAAATATATGCAAATATATGCTCCAGCACAATCATAATCCTTGACATTTTTTCCTGCCTCATTTATCGCCCGCACAAAACTTGCAATTGCATATTTTTAGCTTTACTGCTAATGTTGCACCCTATAGAAAGCCTTTTGCCTATTTAAGAAGCGGTAAAAAGGCCTGCTGAAAGGGCCACATACTCCTTCCTTTACCACTGCGAATCGTTGTCCTTATATGTATGAAGGTGCAGACATGTACCTCCATATGTACCCGTGTATTTGCTCTTCTTGCCTGCAGACACGCTGTGCGAGGGACTGTGTGACAATTAGTACAATTGTTGTTGTACTTTGCATTGTTTACTCTTAGTGTTTAGCTTTTGTTTCAATTGGCCATTAAACATGATTTATTCGCTTAGAGTAATACGTCCATAGATAGTTTTTTTTTCGCCATGAAATTTGTCCCAAATATGTTGGTAAGTAATTCAGCAAACAGGCAAATTAAAAAATTATATAAATGCAAACCGTAACAAGAGCGTAGAATAGAGTAAATGGAAAAAAAAACTAAATTCAAATTAACATACCGAAATATGAAGAAGTCCAAACTTATGTAGTTTTGTTCGAAATTGTTCAAAATTCTCTTCCAATTAATTATTTAAAAATTGTTTTGAATTGAAGGTAATTATAAAATTAATTTTATATATATATTTTTAAGTTTATGGTTTTTAAAATTTCATAGTTATTAATTCTTGGATTAAATTCTTAAAAATCATATTTGATAATATAATCATATAACTTGACAATTATAAAGACAATAAACCGGAGTAATTAGTTATTTAGAGGCCATTTTATACAACAAAATGTTAGAAAACTGTAAGAAAATCGAACTTCAAATGCTTAGAGCACTTCGCTTTACAAAAATTTTGCCCTTAGTTATAAATTAAAAAAAAACAGAGCAAATCTTACCAAAATTTTAAAAATATTATGAAAAAACTGAACCATTTGTTAAATTCTCTTAATCTATAAGCTTTTTTATTTATTCTTATATCTGTGTCAATAAGGAAAAACTGCTTAAGTCTGATTTTTTGGTTTTTCAGTAGAGCTATTTTAAACTTTAAAGCAGATTTTTAAAATCAGGTTTTATTGCTGATTAATAATTTGTGAATGAAGTCTTATGGTTTTAAAAAATAGTATAGAGTTTTTTCTAGCCCTTAGTTCTAAACACAAGTTGAGATAAGTTTCTCTTACATATGATATTGCACATTGAAATAAGATAAGCAAAAAGAATTTTTGCTATAACTTCCTGAAAAATCGAGTAAATTAATTGAAATTTTTCTGGATAGTACTTCTAAATTGGGAAGTTCTAATGGTGTTATTAGCTCAATTTTAGCTTAAATCGACTTAAGCACTTATTCCTTTTTACCACAGATATATTATTAATTATTTAGCTAAAAATGTTTTTTAAACATTTTTTAATAATTCTGTACTGACCCGGAATTATCAGAAAACGCATTACAAAAGAGATGGAGAACTACTTAAAAGAAATTATGTATGAACAAATACAAAGAAAGGAAACAGTTTATTCAGCCAAATAATTCAGCTTAAGCAAAAAAAAAGTAATAATAAAATAAAAACGAACGCACGCACTCACGCTCAAACACAGATAAATAATACTATTTTCCATATTTTCCATATGCTGTTCTACAAAAAGCTATAATTTAATGAACAATAATTTTCATTTGGGCAAAATCCTGCTGAAAGGCAAGTAATATCCAAAACAAATACACAATTTTTAAGGTCGATAAAACGTAATTTATTTGTCAAGAGATCAACAATAAAATATCGAAAATATTATGCAGAACAGCAAAAACTAAACATTTTTGCTATATTTGAGATTATTCTTATTTATTTCCTTTCTAAAAGAAAATTACCAAAGCCAAATGGGATAACGTTTGTCAAAGGACATAAGAAAAGGCTTTTTAAATAAGATGTTTAAAAAGCTTGCATGGAAAGTCATAAGGAACAAACGACAATGAATAAAAATCAAACCGGAACTGATTTTAGACACGCACAAAAAATATAATAACTTCGCTACCTTCCGCCTACTGCAAAATCCTTTATATCCCTTAAAAAAAGATAGTTTATATATTTAAACTGTACGATCCGGTGAAATTTGTAGTACTTTAAATCGTTTTGATTCATAAGCGATTGGCCATTATAATCAAGCTTTGACATTAAAAAAAATATGAATTAATTTTTTTTTTTAATTTGCTCAACTTGAATTCAAAATAGTGCCAAAGCCATTTTTTATCAAAAATTAGAACATCCTTGAATGACATGTTTAGAAAATTAATGCGTCTACTCACCACCAGAAGCGTTGAATCATTGCTATATAAAAAATTAAAATACGCAATAGCAGGTTTGCATAATTATTCAGCTTTCTAATTTTCATCACCTCTCCCCACTACACTATCCCTTTCCCAAAGAAGTAACACTTTAAGTAGCAGACATTAATTGCCTGGCTGTATCTCCTCTTTATAAGAAAATATCTAGTCGATGTCTAGTCCATTGCTAGTCTATGTCTGATATATGTTTACTCTATCGCTGGCTCAGTTCTGATCTACTTGTACAGTAAGAAAATTTTCAATAAAAGAGCTTTTTGTTAGGCCTACGCAGCAGCATGTTACATGTATATTTACAAATTTTTCTTATGTGTCTTTGAATAATTTTTAGTCTATTTGTCAAATAATGTTAAATAATTAATTTAATGCTTGGGGAAAATATTGGAAAAACTTTGTTTTCCCTTACAAGCGTAAAAAATTTTATTCGTTAGAACTAGATTTCTGTCAAATATTTGTACTTAACTATTAGCAATAATTCGTTGCCGTACTCTAATGTATATTTGCCAATACGACGATGTATGTACGTAAGTAACGCACAATACGCATGATTACATATTTTTTGATATGGACCAGACATATTAAGTTCAATATTATTCCTCCCATTACAGCAGTTTTATATTTACTTTTTTGTCCTTTTGTATAATTTTATTTGGGTTACTTTCATTTTCTTTATGTACGAGTATATTGTTTGAATTTTTTAAGGAATTTTGCTTGGGCTTTTCTTTTAACTTATTTTGTTGTCAAATATTTACACTTCAATAAATTTTTTTTAAATCACAATGTAATTGTGATGCGATAAACATGAATATAGGAAATGAATTAATAATGAAAGCTTTCAATAATCTCAATATGGTTACAAAAGCTTTTATGAATAAGGTCTTAATAAATTCGGTATATTTCAGAATTCAATTATGTATATGACATTTAAAAACGTAAAAATCAAACGATTTTTAATTTGCTTGAAATATGTCAGTTCAATCACAAGCTTTATAAAAATCTCGATTTACTGATATTAAAATAAAATTGGTTAATAACGATGCTGATTTATACTAATATTTTTCTAATTGATAGACTTACCAGCACAATTGCGTCGTAAGCTGCAACTGTCTAACGCATTTTTCCAGCAAAATATACTCGTATGCCTGTTTACTTTTATATAATGTTGAAGATTTCATGACAGAAGCGTTCTCCTTTACCTTAATCTATCCCACTCAACTATAATGTTTTATTCTTCCTATTCTGGTAATTATCGGGGCCATTTCTTGCTCTAGTATAGATTGCTAGCGCTAATCGAGACTACTACTTTATAGCTAGTCGCCTCTTTTATTAACTTAAATCTGGTTTGGACTACAAGCCCAAGTAGTATTTTCCTTTAAGACCACCTTATTATATACCTAACATACTCTACTGTACTCTACTCCCTCCTATCCTGCTCTACTTTACTCTACTCTACTTCACAATAATACTGTACTCTATTTTAATCTGCTATACATTTATCTACTTTACTCCCCTCTATTCTCTTTTATTTTACCCCAATCTAATATACTCAACTCTGCTCCATTATATTCTACTCTGCTCTGCTCTCTTCTATTCTACTTTACTATACTCTAGTCTACTATACTTTGCCCTAATCTACTGCACTCTCTCTGTATCTATTACACTTTACTGTATTTTACTATACCATTCCCTACTCTACTCTATTCTGCTCTACTCTACTCTACTGTACTCTACTCTACTCTATTATACTCTACTCTCCTCTCTCTTTCTCTACTCTAGTCTACTCTATTATACTTTATTCCACTACACTATTCTCTAGTATACTCTCTCTAGTATATCATCTCTACTGTACTCTAATCCTCTCTACTCTACTCTACCCCACTCTACTCTAATCTACTCCTCTCTACACTACTCTCCTCTACTCTACTCTGTTCTGCTGTGCTCTACTCCTCTTTACTCTACTCCGCCTTTAATCCAGCTTAAAGCTCCTGCTTTCCAAAAAGTTGCAAGCAAATGGTCTCATTTGATATTTTTTCTAGGATAAGCAGCTTAACAAAATATTAGTTGTATATGTGATGTACTCACCAAAATGGAAATCTAACAGAATAAACCTCTTAATTTTATCAAAGCCATAGGGAGGCACTTATTTGATTTACGCACTTATGCATACATATTGCTTTTTTTTATCAGAACCGACAATTTGAAAACTTAAATTTTGAGAAAATTTGCGCAATCGGCGGTAAAAGCAAAAATATTTATTGTGACGAAAATGTTAATGCATAAAAAATGAAATATTTTTTCACGGCCCTGCAATGTTTCAGGGAACATAATATAGTTGTCTTAATCATTGATACTGCATATAAATATATATATTTTTTGTACGTAGGAAAATATTTTATATTCTTCATCTGTTTTTGTAAACTTTTACTTTTACTTGAGAACTTTTTAGAACTTTTAAAGAGTTATTTGATTCATAACCCAAGTAGATATATATATATATATATATATATATATATATATATATATATATATACATATATATATATATATATATATATATATATATATATATATATATATATATATATATATATATATATATGTATATATATATATATATATATATATATATATATATATATATATATATATATATATATATATATATATATATATATATTGGTCCTATAAGGATCATAGGGCCTCTTATTTGAGGTTTCCTTAATTTTCGCTTGATTTGAGATGAGTAGTTGATTGGGCTTCCGCATCCGCTCTTAGTGCTGGGGCTGCCAGCAAACCCCCAAGACAGCCCCCCGCTAAAAAAACAACGACTAAGCTTACCACAGTGTACAGGTGTTTACACGCATTTAGGTTGATTAGCACGACGTTTTTGTATCATTGGTTTCTTGACGGTGACTATGAACCGCATCGTTGCTACGATGATCACCTGGCAACTTGAATTTTAGTGGGAATTCTAGGAAAACGCTCCAAGAATCTCCGTTCACAGTCGCTGACTGCCCGCAACCGCTAAAAAGCGGCTACCAAGCATATCTAGCCCACAAGCAGATAATAAAACATACAATATCAATAAAATGGCGTTGTGTAGTTTATTATACGCAGTTGTTAGAGACATATTAATAAATTTTATCTGGCATTTTTAAATTTTTCTAACTTTTTTTTAACAAATTCATTTATTTTGATTTTTGTTGTAAAAGAAATCACCATCGAGATGGATTTGTGTCATATGTAAAATATATCATAAAGGACTTAATTAAAAATAAGGCCTTAAAGTATTTACTTTCATTCTTATTTGGCAAATAGAAGTCATTGGAAAAATCCAAAGCTGAAAGCCCTTTTTAAGTATTTACTTCTTGCGAAAAGCTTTTTAATCTTTTGGATAAAATTGTGTACGCGTGTGTGTGTGGGTTTGCTTGCCCAAGTCCGTGTGTACTCGTATTTTTCATTTTAATTTTTTTACTTTGTTATAGAAATCATGGTACAAAACAACACATGCGATGCTTTTTATATTTGTTGGATTATGTTTTTGTCCTGATGACAAAAACGTTTTGTTTAATATGAAGATGACCGACCCATGACAAATAAATGTAATATCCCCCTCGCAGTCTCTTTTTATCTGCTTCATATGTTAAATGTGTGCATGTAAAAGTATTTGTTAAAATATATTTAAAGAGATTGAGGATGTTTCTAGTTCAAATAAAATCAGTAGTGAACCTCATTTGGTAAATGCTAATAATACATAAAGACAGAATTATTTTTTTTTTACAATAGTCCTTTTACCATAATATCAAGAATTTTTACAAATTGGCTTTGGGGTAGTACGAGTACTGTTGTGGAGTTTTTTTTTTTTTTTCTTAGGACCAGCAGCAAATCTTTTATTTAATGGAAATCAATAGTATGGAAAAACTAAATATAAAATATGAGCAGTTTATCTGTAAATTATAGACAGCAAGAGCAAACAATAAAAAACATTAATTGTGCGAAAAGGAAATTGTACTAAGGCAAAGATAAGGATATACGAATTTTCATTTCACAGTGGGGTGAAATAAAAAGGACATTTAATTTAATTGAAATATTGCAGATAACAACTACACAGATATTTTTACCTCACGCGGTATAGACAGAAAAGAACTTGGGAGCCACCTTCGTGTGGCCTCATCTATCTTACGTGTGCCTTTTTATAGTAGATGAATCATTTCATTTCTTTAACGTAACCTAATCTAAAAAAGGAATGAAAGAAAATCTTGGAACTACTGACATGATACTAGTCTGCGTGAATACCTTTATTGTTAATACTAAAAGAAAAATCGATATCTTGAGACATTTGCTACGATTCTTATTTATCATTTTTTAAATTAGTTTTTTTTTCTCTTACCCACTGTGCAATGTGTGTTTAATTAAACATTGGTTTTTGTTAATTAGCATTTGTGGCAGTTTTATAAATGATGGAATTAATAAAATAGTTTTGTGAAGACAAAAGGGTAAAAGCGGAAAAATTATTTCATTAGAAATCAAAACTCTCGATAGGCATTCAACCACATATGAGTCCCTTATCTTGAACAGGCGGAGCTTTGTTTATTATTAATAACAATAAATAAATTAAATTTGTCTTAATATTATATTTAGATCTTTATACTAATAGCCAACCCAATTATTATCATATTCCTGTATTTTTCTTGGTGTTAAGCTTTCAAATATGCTATGTGTTACGAAGAGTTCTTATTTACATTGTGAGAATTATTGTAAAAATGAAGCAAATTCCTGGTTTTATAACTCAGTAAAAGAAAGAACGTACAAAAAATGCATTAAAATGCTTAGATTATGATCTGAAATGGTTGCAATTTTTTTATTTATTTTATTTTTCTCTAATTTTTAATCTTCACATTTAAGTTTTTTTAACTATTTATGGTATTTTGCAATATTGCCTTAAGCCTTGTTCAGACGGTTATAAAATCTAATAGAAAATGTCGTATAATCGTGTAAATTTACATTATGATGTGGTAGTGTTGTAAAAAAATATTTGTCAGATCATTGTCAGCCATCTGACAATGGTGTGATATTCGTCAGTTCAAGTGATATTGTCAGATGAGGAAAGTTTTGAACATCTGACGGCATCTTTGTCAGATATAAAATACGTATGTATGTATGTTATACACAAACAATTTATTTTTATGAGTCAAAAATTTACGTACGGTGAAGTATTTATTGCTACCACGATTCGTGCGATGATATTGATTTTGAGAAAATAGTCGAGTATATGTTTCAGCCAATCAAAGTTCCAACATATTCCAAATCGCCGACGGACTATATAGTGTCGAAAAAAGCAAAGGCTTCGAATCTGATAATGTTTCGCAATAGATCTGACAGAAACATAATAAACGTATGAACTGAAAATTTCTTGTCTAATAACTTCGCCAGACAATAACAATAAAATTGCCCGCTTCCTTGACGAATGTGTTGTCTTCACCGGCATATCGTAAAGTCTCACAATATTGTAAGATCTCTGTTATCCCTCTTTTCCGATTTTTTTGTGTCTGTTATTAGCAAATTTTTGACGTTAAGACAAAATATGTTCATTTCTAAATTTTACTTTAATATTTGTTCTAAAGGATAGAAAAAAATTCTTTTCACTTTTTTTTTAAATTTGGAAGATATGCTTTTAATTTATTTTTTAGAGAAATTTTGTGAAAGGTATTTAAATCTGTATATTGTAACACATTTGTAACATGCAATAAAATAAAATAATACACTCATGAAGTAGAAGAAAAATATCTGTATCGATTAAAAAAAAATTGTTTTAAAATACTTGTGGTAAGGGAGAATGTATTCCCATACATATTGCAACCACTTTCACATAAATTGTTTACCCGACAGAAGTGATTTTTAATCCCACATGAGTTAGAGTCGTTTCAGCAAATATTTTACATTTAAAATTTCTGATTCGTTCACAAACAATGCAAACATGTTGTGCAACAAATTACACACTGGCATACGTCACTCAATTGTACGATTTGTGGTAAATATTCTAAAAAGTATACTAAATACTTATTTAATTACTCTCTTAACTTTTTAATGGGCTTTCATGTTTCACAATAAGTACTTTATGTGTAATTTTTATGAAAAGAACTAAACTGCATGGAAAATGAACTATTCATAAAAGTTACACTACGGTTTCCATACACGAGTAAGCAGCTGCAGTCTTTATAACACTTGTCTTTCCTGCTAAATAAATAATTTAATTGGAAAAGTTGTAAATTGCAAGTATTTTACATGGAAAATAATATCCCCAGCAATTGCAAGTCATGTAGGTAAATTACGATGCGAAGGATCAACAAATTTTGTCGAATCAAAGATTTATTTGTTAGAAAATTCAATAATCTATTTGTTTTCAAATTTTGTCATTGTGGTTAACTTAAGCAAAACAATAACGTCATCGACTTACATATAAGAAAATCTTAATATCTGATTTTCATGTTGTCCTACAGCTGAAGGATAAAACACATTGTCTTAATATATATCTATTAATACGTTTGTATCGCCTGATTAAGCAAAATTTCAAAATTTTCGGTCTACATTTCTACTACAATCAAATTATCTTATAATGCATATGTATTAACAAAGGGGTTTCCAATAAGTATGATTTGATATTGAATTAAAATTTAAAAAATTCTACACTAGATATAGACAAGTCAAATTAAATAATCAATTAATGCGACTAAAGGGCCACTGTACCTGACGAAAATTGAAAAACAACGCTTAGACGAACGCATAATGATTTCACTAAAATGCATCAGAAGAAACAGGCATCTTCAAAACAACTTGTTTGACCAAGACCGCCAACTTTAACTAGACTCTATTGGAAAATCCTTTACATACACAGATGGGAAATATTTTATTTAAATATTAATTATCTTCATACTATTTACACAACCTTATGAGAGCAAATTTCATAAAATATCCTCACTGCAAATATATGTATATATTACGATTTATATCATGTTAATGTTGCCGCCCATTGTGTGAAATTTATTCATTTAGACAAGATTATTCATGCAATTGAAAACCAATATTACCAATAATAAAGTTAATTATGTTGGGTATTCAGAACAAATATATTAAAACTGACTGCATAAGACATATATAAAAGGAGCCCTAAGGTAGAGCTAAATCAGGAACAATAGTTTGTGAATTAATGGAATATTTTGGTACCCATACCTGAACATTTTGGAAATATCATTTTGCTTGTGAAACAAAGAGAACAGCACTGAATCATTAGCAGTCTTTGCATCATCTATGTGATTTAAAAAAAAAAGTTATTCATTAATCTAATTAGTTTGGTTTATAATTTGATTTATTTTTCAACCCGTATATTTATGTTTTCAATGAAATTTTACATCGATATCGAATTAAGGAAATATTTTCTAGCATCAATAAAACATGATTAATAAAAAAAAATAAGGAAGTATTTTACTTGATTTCAAATTGAAGCTTAAAACAGCTGCAAGTTGTGTTTTCCTTCCGACGGGATTTGCTTGAATCTGTGATGATTTTTCATCGTCCCACGTCAAATTTGGTTTGTAAGTAGACCGGTTACGGTTATATGTCATCTAAAGAATTTTTTCTTTAAAAATCCCTTTCCTGTTTTAAGTTGTATTTTTATGGTTGTGTGTGTATCCTCGTGTGGCTCTGTATACCTTGTGATCTACTTCGTGTCACTCTATCGACGTTGTTGGTGTGCTTGTATTTCGTACTCTCTCTTTCTCTCTCTCTGTCTATCGCTCTCTACCATTCGCACCATTCTCAAAATTTCTTCCTTCATCCAAATTTCCGTATTTCCTATATTATTGCTTAAGCACGTCCTTCCTTGGTGTTTCCTGTCCATACGCGTAGTAATTGTTCGTTTCTGCCTTCCTTTCTTGTTTTTGGTCATGTGTTGTTGCGTTGGTGCCTTTCATTCGACTATTGTTTTGCTTGATGTATTGTCTATGTTGGTAAAATATAAAGGACGATGACCGCACGTATTGGAAAAGCAAACCAAATTTTACGTGTGATGACGAAACATCGTTCCAAGTTTAAAATAAGTAGATTGCTAGAAATTACCCTTTGCTCGAAGTACATAAACTACAGCTTTTATTAATTTCATTAAATAAATAAAACAAGGAACTAGTAGATTCCACTAAAATCAGCCAAAGCAAACTAACTTCTTTAAACTATAATGGAAATTGTTTTTCAAAAAATTATATACTAGTTATATTTTTTTAATTTTTTTTTAATTTTTTTATTTTGTTGTTTAACTTTTAATTAAGATTCCCCAGAAGAAGTCAACAAACAATTGACGAAACGTCGGGAATAAAATGTAACAAAACTTTGTTTTATTACATAATAAAATACAGGCCTAATTAGCTTAAAAATAACCAACTGGACACAGAATACCAAAAACATTGGCCAAACACTGCACTACTATATAACTTCGTTAAATACTTTAAGACTACTTGAACTATTATTAAAAATCACAGCTTACAAATATGAATTGTGAACTTGTTTCATGTCAAACTGCCGTAAAAAGTAAAGAAATAAGCTACTGCTATTGTAATATGGCGCATGTTTAGCAGCTTGTTGACAACATTATAGCAATTTGTTATCCACTACTTAGTAGAGATATATAATCGTATATTCCAATTTCTCATTAGTCGCATTATAAATTAAATTTTTGGCATTCTACATCCAAGGAGTGCATATGAGCTACTTTTGCTTACGATGAGGTGTCCATCGTGCTCTTAATTACATACGATTTACGAATAAACGATATATTAGAAGATTCGTGTACTTCATGTATTCAACTAATTGCGATCGACGAATATACGAAATATGATCGGTGCAGTTGTTCATATATTCCAATCACTAATACTCACAAATGCAAATACACACTAGATCAACAGTACCTAGAGACGATTAATCAAGTATCGAATCTGTAACTGTTGTTTGTAAGGTATCGTGCCTTGCTCTCCGATTGTTTTCAAAACTTTGGACCTTATACAACATTACTCACTAACTAAATGAGAATTATTAACACTTTGCAAATATATAAGTGTTGATACATGTGATACCCTCTACCCCATTAGGTGGTAATGTACCCCTGAGTCATGTTATATGCAACCACATATATTTTTAGTACAAGGTAGCGTAAAAGCAATGTCGTAGCCATTATGTTATAAATTAAAACAAAGAGCTCTGTTTTCATAAAAAGTTTATTGTTGAGGTGTGTATATGTTTGTAATGGCACGTTATGATTTTAATAAATAATCACACATTTTTCCATAATACCATCTGGTTCTTCTTAAACTGGTTTAAGGATTACAAACTATGTATATAATGTTAAATATTGGACGTGCGACCGTATGTCACCCTTCATATGAGAGTTCTATGTGTACTCACACCTGAACGATTTTATGCTATAATTTTTGAAGCACAAAAGCACTTGACAACAATTAGGGGGTATTTCACTGAAAACTTCTATTTAATGCCCAATTTCTTTATAATTGAAGGAAAACGAAAATCTTCAAGATATTTATTATTGGCTCTCTTATTATTTTCTCATCTAAGAAAACTTGGTGAAAACTACGTCAACAAACAAAAGTAAAAATTAAAGTTCAGCTAAAATGAAAGACAACGTCAATACAACATGTTGCGGATCATCAGAGCACCGTAAGGCAGTACTTTCAACCTTCACTTCCAAACAACGTACAGCAACTACAAATAAAAGTAGAATGAAGCGAAAGAAAATATTTATGTTTATACAAAAATAAAAATAAATGCCCCAGGGACACTGTTGGTCTTTCAGTCTAATGAGGCTTTTGACGAGACAAAAAACGAGCCAGTGAAAGCATTGAAAGATGATGATGACATTCTGCCAAGTGGCTTGTTGAGACAAACAAAATTTAGTTAAGGAACAGATTTGATATTATTTTTGTTTTTAAAATTTCATTATTAATGCCGGCTTTGTTTTCTTTTTTTATTGTTGCGCAAAGTACTAGAACAAATGACCCCCATTTGAAATCAAATGTTTTTGTGACCCTTTTTCTACAGATAACCAAAAGTAGAGGAAGTAGAAAGGATTACAAGGATGTTTAGATTTTGTTAAAGCCAACAAACAGCCTTTTATTTACCAGCTCCCTTAAGAGATTAATTAATGATGTTGAAATTAAAAAACCATAGAGTTTTAAATGTACTTATGCCTTTTCTGTTTCTAAGAATAGTTTGTTTCCTTTTTTGAGTAAATTTCTTGTCACATAAACTTTGTACTTCATTAGCAAAAATCTTTGCTAATGCTTTATTGGCTACAAAGTTAATAATTCTCAACGAGGTCAACTGGGGATTAATTAATAGAGAAACAGAAATTCTAGTCTAGAAAAGTTTTACCAACAGAATTTCGTTTCAAGCTTTCATTTAAAAAAATTTAGGAAAATGTATTGTTTGTCATTCGGTAAAATGCAACGTGGCCAGTTATTTCTGTCTTTGTTTGGAAACGGAAACTGTTATCGAAAGTTTTTTTTTAATGTTGCATGAAGCTCTTTTGTGCTATTATTTAATTAGAAATTTTAACGTATTGATTTTCTTATTATTAAGCTTGTGGTTTTTTTTATAAAAAAAGAACTACATTAAAATAAATTTTTTCTCTATTATGAATTTTTTGTGTTGGAATGTATAAGAAAAAATCGTTTCAATTGTATTTGAATGTTCTTTCTAATAGTTTGAATTTCCTGAAGAAGACAACAACAGTATACAGCAGTATTAAATATCCGCAAAAATAAATATATTTGTTCAATACATTAACTGTTGCACGAGCCGTAAGTCGTCGTCACATTATACAATAGTAGTACAAATGTTGTTGATATTTTCTATGCAAGCATTTTCTACAACAACTACAACTTTTTCTCCTATTTTTTCTCAATTGTTGTATGATGGCATAGATGGGAATCTTAATAAAAAAAACGTTTTTCTTAAAACAGTTTTTAAAAAATTTCATTACCATCGACGTAGCCAATACATCCCGTCAACTCATGTATTGGGATTTAAAAAATTTGCATTCTTTCTGCTTCATCCGGCCAATGTTAACATTTATTTTTTGGTCTCAGAATAACTTTGAAAACACAACTTGTCATGTTTTGGATATTACCGCCGTCTGCAAAGCAAAAAACGATGGTATTTTATGAACAGATGATCCATCGCCAGATGAACCTGAGCGAAAGAGCACAATTTTCAATTGCAACTTGTTTGGAAGTAGTAACACATGACATCTTGTTTGAAACACTTCGTTATCTGCTATGAAGTCTGGAATATGATTAAAATCAGATAGAAGTAATCTCAGCATAAGATTGAAGTGGTTGCCATTAAAGTTTCTTAACACATTTTGATTCCATACACCAGATTTTGGCAATACAAGGTGAACACGGTCTTCTAGCAAATCAAGAATGTTCATCATAAAATTCTTTTGTATTTCATGCTTCTCTTTCGAATCACCTAAGAACTATTTAGTTTTAATTATGAAAATTAAATGTGTTATTTGTTTTAAATCTCGATTCAAACGTTAATATTTCGGCGTCACATCTGCGGAAATTATATTATTATCATATTTTATTATTTTTCGAAATATGACGTTTTTAAAAGAAAAGCCCCTAAAATATAGGGTTCTTAAGTGCTTCAAGCTGTATTTTCTTTAACTCTACAACATCTTGTAAATTTAGTAATTATTTAAGAAAAAAGAACCCTCGAGTCTTCTAATAAATTATTCAATACATTAAACAAGAGTAAGACCGAATAAAATCATCAATTTTAGAATTTTTATATACTTCGCTTCTATTAGGAAAACTTATCACATGTCCACATTTGAACGGAGCGTGGACATTGTCTTCCCTGACTTAATGTATTCAAGTTCAATCCGATTCTTTTAAAATACACATACACATACTTAAGTTATCCAACCGAACAAATTTTAATAATTAAGCAAAAAGGAGCAGGTCTATAATGAAAAAGAATAATTAATATGAAGCGGGGAGCGACAGTAACGCTCGTGGTAATTAGCGACACGAAAATTTCATTAATAAAAATATTTTGCAATTATTGTGAAGTCCTGGTAAAAAAATTATTTCTGTTTTTCTAAAGAGGAAAATTAAAGACCTGACGAATTTTTATTTTTAGATAATTTGAAAAAAAATTTAATCTTACTTTAGCAAGACACAAACCAAAAAATATTAATATTAAAGCTTGTAAAGCAAGATATAAGTTTAAGCAGACTTATTCTTTCACTACCTACTCTACCTCCAATGACCACAGTAAGAGACAAACATCACCAGCTCTTTCTTGGTAGAGTAACCTTTTGCACAAATAACCAGCAAAGAAAAACAAAACAAGTTTGTGGCATTTCCAATTGTTTGCCCATAATTCATTTCAGCAATTTCAACACAATTTAAATGTACTTCTTTACTTTACAAAAATACCACGAGCGTACCAACAATCCGATCCTACAACAATTTCCGCAAAATATGTAAAGGTTCATCTCCTGCCTGACACACACACACACACACACAAACAAGCACACACATATATAAATGCATGATAACATACTTCAAATGACAACGTGAGCATCTCCTTGTTACCGAGGGAATAACCGGCATAAACTTAATGTTCAGGAGCAGCGCAAACAACAACAACAACAACAATCAAATGGGAAATACAAGTAAAAAGCAAATCCATCCAAAAGTGTATAACATAAGGATTGTGTGCATGTAAATGTGCGGGCAAAATTACGTTTGGATGAGTACGTAAATATGTATCCTTTTCACCAACAGAAAACAAAAAAATCTGGATAAAAATTTTGAAACGTATACAAATACCCCAGTCCCTTAGTGTTTGTGTTAAAAATGTCTGGCACACATTCACTCACACATAAGTACACTCATGCTACACATGTAGTAATTTATTAAAAATGTAAAGAGAATGAATATAAAAAGTTTTTGGTGTTTCACACACAAGTTCACAACCAGGGTAAGTTCTTAATGAAATATTTAAAGAAAAATATTAAACAGGAGATTTTATTAATACGGATAAGAACTGAGATTAGCAGCAAAAGTACGACAGACACTTTTCAAAGAGATTTTGTTAATGTGAATTTAAAAACATGGCTGCATACATCTGTTTTTTTTTTTGGTTTTTCATACCAAATTGCTTTAATACAAATGGTCTTAAGCTAATTTTGGAATAATATGTGCTACTATTGAATTTTTTTATTAAGAACACAAAAATATTTTGTTATATTTTTATTGGAATTTAAGGACAAAAAATACTACAACTTTCTTAGCTGTCCGTTAAATAAAAATTTCAAAGAATTCTGTCGAAGGCGTTCTCTTTTGTGGAAAAAAAAATGTTCCTTCAAAATGGGAAACACATTTTATATGTTACCCAGACCCTTGCGAAATGAGAACCTTCTGAAGCCTGGTGTTACATTTATTATTAATGATTTTTTTTACCATTTCGAATATAGAATGGCAACATTTAAACTGTTCAAGTGACTTCAAACGACATTTTTACATCCCTGGTCACTTATCTTCATCAGATGACGAGCATAATGGCAATAATTCCTCAATTATGATATCATTAATGCCCATATACTAACATTTATTAAATTTTTACGCAAAAATCAATACCATTAGCTTCTTTAGTACAACAGCGATATCTCGAAAATTTTAAAATTTTAAGTCAGACTGTGTTTACATTAAGTAATTTTGCAAAAAAATTTGTTGCATGAAGCTTTAACTATTTGCTAATATGATGTAGAGTAAAACGGTTAAGATAAAATTGTTGTAAGAAATCGTATGAAACATCTTGTGTACCATTTGCTTCAATGGCCCCATCCATATTTGATAGAAGTTGTTTCCCTATATAAATGCCATTGACTTTTACAAGATTTTTTCCTCAGTTGAGCCACATAGTTCAGTGAGGAGCTCATGACCGTTCTAGAAATGTAACAAAAATATGCCTTGAAATGTGAGCCTTTACCACCTCTCAATTAAATAAAGCTTAATGTAAGGAAAAACGCACTTCTGGTCTGATAATGCAACAGGAAATTGTATTTATTAATGGAAAATGATCAAAGATGATCACCTGTAGAATAAAAATTGCCGTGACTCTCCCCTTATGTTGGAGTAAAAACTTACACTTACACGCTTTACGCACTCCTTAATGGTACAACTACATTTTATCCAATTTATTTGCGATTCCAATGAGACCCAACTAGGAGAATGAATGAATGTTCAAGTAGCTGTTCGAAGAAGGCGAAGTAAATGCATGTGGAGGATGTTTGAACATTTTACGGCAACTGCGTAAATCTAATTAAATCTCAGTTATTGCTAATGCTGTTGCTGTTGCACTACTCTAGTGATATTATGGTAAAAAAGTTCCTCTTATTGCGATATTTATTGCTTATTAATATTTATTCCTTTTATTGCGAAACTTAAAACTTATTAATATTATTTATTCGACCTTTTTTGTTCTATATTCTTATATACATCTAATTCTTAATAAAAATTAATTTATTTCAACTAGTACTTTCACACGCCCTTATAAGTTCATATGAGTTTTTGTTTCTTTATCGAAAAATTTTTATAAAGAACCATCTAATAACATGCGCATGGCTGCCCCAGACGAATGCTATATAAATGAGGGGATCTTTTCATGTTTTAAAACTCATTTAAATACTCGCATGATGATCCGCACTTCCCAACAGGGTCTTGGCTTAAAAGAAGACATATCCTTTTTTACTTTTAGAGAAGCATTAGTGACGGTTTCCATCACTAATATTTAGCTTGTACGGGAGGTGGTACATCTCTTTGAAATTATCTAGAAAAATATAGACTTTAGTTTTTTCAAAGGTGCAAGCAAAATTTTAATGCAAATACGAATAGACAAACAAACAAATAATTTTTTTATAAAGAAATGGATCTCAAACTAATTTTTAAAAAATTTTATCCATATGATTACTCAATTAATTTTACAACCAATTATATTATGACAAAAAATATTATAATTAAATAGCGGTCCCGTTGCCTGCTTCGCACGGCAAAACAAAATAAGAAAAGAAACACAATTGTTTTTAATAAAGTTGGTTTTGTTCCCAAACACACACTCACTTCACATACGCACCGCACACACATGCGTTATCGGATTTTAACCAAACTTCATATAAACCATATATGGGCCAGTGCCTACGTAGTGTATAAGTTTGGTTGAAATCGCTCGACGCGTTTATGATTAGTTCGGCGACGTACATATACGGACTTATTTTTATATATATAGATTTATTTTGCAAAAAACATTCCAGATTTTATGAAAAACACTGCACATGCAAGCGTTTTTCCATACAAATTTTTAATATTCAGAAAAACAGTATTTTTGAAAATGGAGCCATAAAACTAAATCAAGAATATAATTTCTTTCTAGAGGTTCGAGTTCAAATCGCATCGCACTTCATTGGAGAATAATGTTTAATTTTAAATGTTTAAAGCTCTTCATGACCAATTACAATTACAGTACTTATGGGTCTAGTACGAGCATTTGGAAGTGCCAGTATGCTTGTGTATATGCATGCATCCACGTTGTATCCTTGTAAAGTAAATTTTTTAATCACATTTCTATTTATCCATTTAAGTAAAGTACTGAAATTCCTTTTTAGGGTAAAGAAAATGTATCAATTAATGAAAGGACCCTTCTCAATATACGCTTTTAAAAAACACAAAAAAGGAAATACAATTCAATAATTAAGAAGAGGATGGTTTCAAGCTAAAACGTCTAACAGTATTAATGTCTTTATTACCCTTATAACAAGGACTCAAACTGCGTTATTGTATATTTTCTTATTTGGAATGAGGGTCACTGAATTAAATTACACAATTAATAAAATGCATTAGAAAATTTTTTTAATGAAATGTAATTAAAATAAGATTCCAAAACGAAAATTTTGCTTTTTATTAAACGAAATTGTAGAGTTATAAGAAAAAAATGAACAACTGAAAAACTCATCAAAACAAGTCTTTAGGGACATCATTCCAATTATTTTAAAAAATTTATTGGTTGTGAGTTAAGCTGCATGCAGGCCTGCATTTCGTACACATGCAACCATCAAGTTTGAAATGCCTCAGCTGGCATGCTTACAAGAAAGAAACTCTAAAGCAAAACTACAGGAATATAATCCTAGTGAGTTTTGAAAATTTTTATACAAACGGCTTGTTTATTGTTCTTAAAAACATTGTAGCATTAGTATCTCCTTGGGTGCCAATGAGATGAAATACACTTTTAATTACTATTAACAATTATACCTAAAAACTATTCGAAATGCTTTGCGAGTTTTAAAAAGCCGATTTTGATATATGATGTGGGTCCATATGTCTGCTTATGTGAGTCTCATGTGAGTACATAAAGGAAAAAACATAGTTGCAATTTTTAACTACAATCATTGTAAAAACAAAGTTCGACCATTTATTTATTTTTATCTTTAGTATTTTAATGCATCTTCGGTGCCCTCGCAGACTAGTATTCAAAAGGTCACCAAGTTCGATACTTGCCATAGGCTCCGGATATTTTGCTTTCGATCGTCCTTACCCTTCTGCTTCCAGTTTTCTATCATCCATCTATCACAGGTCTCACAAAGAGACCATGGACCCACTTGAGCGGAAGATAGCACTTAAACTTTACCCTAACCTAGTTCAGTGAATAATTTTATACCATCAACTAATCATAGTAACCATCACAGATGTTATCGTAGATAACAAATTATATTACAATTAGTAGATAATTTATATAAATTAAGAAACCTTTTAATTAAAACCATTTAGTGATTTCTTAATTTTCCAAATATGGAATTACCTTTTCAATTAAATAATCGCAAGGCATTTTTGATTAGTGTGCCGCTTTATATTCGAAAGTATTATTGGGTAATACCAATACTAAATAATGATTCGAAAAATACTTTTATCAATACGAATGAAGGCATTGTTAATATTATGAAATATATAAAAATCATTTTTTTTTTTGTTAAATTCGATTTAAAAAAAAACCCCTAACTTGGCTTCTTTTAATTGGTGTTCATAGAAAATTCCGCTGCTAGTTTAGAGTCATCTGTATCCAACCAAAAACAAACAAAAAATAACTCTAATTAAGGGTACTAAATTACTCCCTTAAATCATACTTGGAAACTTCTAATACACATAAAACGGATCTCATTTCTCAAAATCAAATTTCCTTAGATAAACATTTGCTGGTAAAAGGCAAATATTTTAGAAGACTGTATGCTTAAGATAAATAAAACAATTTGAAGAATTACAATCTGTAGTTTCAAGAAACAGACCCAAGTGAAAAGGTCAGCAAAACTGTTGTATACACGAACACAATCGAAATATATTTTATAGTCTTATAAGGGAATTCGTTCTTATACTTTAGAAAAACAGAAAAAACACTAAATAGTCTTTCCTTCTTAGCCTTAACTGCCTTTAAATAAAAAACCTATTAGTAAAATTTTACAAAATCTTTATATCAACAATATTTAAATATTTAAATAAACACTTTGCTTAAACCCATTTAAAATATTGAGTCTTTTTAAAATTTATTATCGACCAATTAAATTTACATTTACGATTTAAGGATATAAAATGATAAAGCAGCATTACGAAAAGTATGTATACGAAATCAAATACTACTTCGTTATAACAAACACGCATACCCATCAATTGTACACGTATACGCTTTTACAAATCAACGCATCTAAGGACATGCATCATAATTTTGTTATCTCTGTGGGATGACTGCTGAACTCTAAGAAACTTTATAGCCTTTTTTGTTTTGGCTCCTTTTTTTATTTTAAATATAGTATATATTTTCCCTCTTGGGTAAAACGTGAGACAAGAAAGAAAAATACAAGAAACAACAACAGGATAAAGAAAGAAATCCTTTTTTCGTACAGCATTCAAAGCACGTGTTACAGAGGCAGCTCTAAGTTAAAGGTCAGACTTTATTTTCACTTCAGTGATAAATGTGAGTGTTATTTAGTTTTCTTTTTTTTCTAAAAACCAGTAACAAATTGTACTTAATGAATTTAATATAAAAAGGATACGATGTCCTTTGACGAAGAGTTTAAAAGGATAAAATATGATAATATTTCAATGTCACAACGTAGTTACTTAACAACCCTTATGTACACAAGGTGGCGCAAGAGTAATGTCACAATCGCCAGTTTGGAGCCAGATGTTATGCGAGCAACAACTCAGTGGCTTAAAACGAGCGCAATTATGCATCTAATCGATAGATGGCCATTGGAGCGATATAGTTTTTCCAACTAATGTCACCAATTTCACTCTTTTAAATAAATTTTTTATGAAAACAGACAGAGCTCTTTTCTTTCATGTGAGTTTATATAAAAAACGGCAGCTAGTTTAAATTATGACATTACTTTTGCACCAGCTTGTATATACTTTTAACGTTTAAACTGAAGTAGGATACGAGTGCAAGGAAATAGCATCCAGCAACTGATTGATTGGTTTCGTTTTAATTTAACGAGGGTTAGAGAGGTTAAATTTGAGAGGAGTTTAAAATTAAGATAAACAAACTCATGTCATGATTTTGACAAGAAAACACTTTTAAATTTTTAAAATGCTTAAGGCCCTTTTATACATTTTGTCTATAAATTAAAGCGAATAAGGGACGAAATTTGATATTATTTTCCTTTTAAGTTAATTCAGATTGTTAATTGCATTTTATTTAATGGTTCCGCAAATCATATCAACATCAAAATTAAACCCTGCAAACATTTAGAAATTTTGTAACGCGTTTTCTTTTGCAAAAAAAAAATTTATTGGTAAATTTATAAGAAAAAAATATAATTATCACTCTAGTCAAAAAAAATTCAACTTAAGCTAAGAAGGGATAAACAATTTTGAGTTATTTTAGAAAAGAAAGCGACATTTATACAAACAAACTGCGGAGGCCAATCTCTATTCCGGCAGTTGCAAACGTTTTATTATGCTTAAGGCGGATAATAGTTACATATTTTTTTTTTTTTTTTTTTGCTTGCTTAAGATATTCTTATAGCGGACTTCACACTTTGAACTTTTTCTACAAACCTTTAGAATTTAATAAATTTCTTGTGCCTAATTCATATAATTTTTGCTTTCGAAATTACACCTGTATGCACTCTTGGTATTTTTGGTCAAATGCACTCGTCTTTTTCTAATCCTCATCAAATCGACCCAGTAAGTTGGCATAATATTCGCCATTGACTGTTTTATCCTTTTGAAGGTACTCAAAGTTCATCCCAAAAAACTGTCGCCATGACTTTATTGTCTGACAAGCCCACGTTGCCTTTCTTTGGCGACGATTCACCTCGAGCAGCTCACTGTTTTGATTGCTGTTTGGTCTCTGCTGTGTTGTGGTAAGCCCACGTTTTGTCCACAACTATGAAATTCCACAAAACCTCGTCCATATTGCAGTTGAACAACGCCAAACACTCTTGGGAAGTTGTCACACGATTGCTTTTGTGGTTGATTGTGAACAAACGCGGCACCCATCTAACGGAATGATTTCTTATACCCAAGCGATCATTAAAAATTTAAACTACTGAGCCATGTGATATGTCTATGACTCCCATAATCTATCGCACTTTAAATCTCCGATTGCCCAAAACCATATCGTAAATTTTTCCAATTGTTACAGGTGTAGAAATCTCAACTGGACGTCCAGAACATTCGGCATCTTACGTGCTTGTACGGTCACAACGAAATTCATTAAATCATTTTTGGTGGTGGAGAACTACCATAGTATTTATCAAGCTGAGCTTTCGCTTGAGTTAAGTTTTTTCCTAAAAAAAAAATACCCGTAATCATATTACGCGGCAGTCTGCCATCAATCGCGGTCAAACGCAAACTACATGACGCAACTCATTCAAATTTTGACAGGTATCAACTGACAGATGCCTGTAGACAGAAGCATTGTTGCCTATTCAGTTAAATGGTGGGAAATTCAAAAAGTTACGGAATTATTGAACCACCCTCGTTTAAACCAAGAATGAATTTAAAATATGCGTAATGATTGCTTTTAACCAAGTTTTTTCTTTATGTGTTCCAATCTACCAACTAGCCTACAAATGCATTGTTGTTCTATTAAAAATAACGTTTTTTTTATTACTATTATTGAAAATGTACAATTTAATTGTGTTTTAAAATTAATTTTTAACTCATAAAAGCCTGTTGGAAAAATAATTATTTTTTTATGCCACAAAAGCAAACAAAAATAAATTTAAATTTGATTGTGTCATAAAACCATGGAAAATTGTAAAGAATAAATTTTATTACAAAAAACGTCTACTAAAAAACAAATAAAATTTTTTTTCAAAGGTTTTACAACGTATGTGTTTTTGAGCAGTAAAATTCATATGTTAAATGGAAAATTATACTTCAAAAAAATTTTGCAGCCTTTAACATAATACAACAGATCGGAAAAAATGAAGTAATAATCAGACAATGTGCTGCTGTGCAATTTCAATAGTTTTGCATTGACACTTGTTTTGTTCTTAGCAAATTTTCTCTCTCGTCAATAATTTTGCACTTAATGTCTTGTAGTTAAATGCAGTTTCAACAACAACGTATCCTTCCTCCTCTCCTTTTTACGGCTTATTTAAATGTTTTTATGTGTATTGATCCCCAGAGTGTAGTCAATATATGCTAAATAGGGTTAAATAGATCAAATGTCTTCAGCTTGTAATATTTGTAATTCAGTTCAAAAAAACAAATTTTATGGAGTTTTTACATTTTAGGATAGGATTACCTATTGCATTCACATTTCAGTTAAATGCAACAAATCAACTGAAATAAAAATCCATAAAAAATTTTATTAAATTGCTTGAAGTAAATGAGGTTGTAAAAATTGTACTTTACAATATAAAATGTAAGATGGATAAAAATTTATTCTATATAAGCAGCCAAAGAAGTAACTGTCTTTGAATTAAACAACTTCTTCAACAACTTATTGAGTTAATGGAGCTCAACATTTCAAACAACATTAGCAACTTTACACACATTTTAGGTAAAACTCTATAAAAACATCTTTATGGCGGTGCCAACACCTGAATTTTAATGTTAAAATAAAAATCGTTTCCTTTTAAACTTCAAATTAGTGTTCCGCAATGCAGAATTCAAATGTTACACAGTCGAGTCGAAAATTATAAAATTCATTTATTGTAATTTGTAATGCCTTGATCTCATGTCTACATATCATAAATTTATAAATTAATAGATATCAAAAATATTTTGGGGGGCTCACAAGATGTGCAATTGTTCTAAAATTTTTCAATTGCTTCCTTTTTGTTTAAAAAAATTTATTTTGAAAAATTTTATAACATTATTACAATGTGAATGAAAGTATACCTTGTGATTCCTCCAAATGTCTCAGAATTCCTTAATACTCGTATATAGAAATTAATGTTCATTTCAAAAGTTTTTGGAGCTAACCAACTCATCAGTAAACTTAAGCCCTAATGTTTGTAAAGCATTCAACCGTGTATATTTTCACAATAATTTCAAAATCAAAAATGATATAAACTATCAGGGAGGAAATATAAAGAATGATGTAAATGTCCTGCTGTTTTTGCATAAAAGTTACATACGTATTTTGTTGATATGTAAGTGTGTATATAAAGAAAATTAGATTAGAAATATACCCATACTATTGTAATATTTATACTATTCTAATTTAGCTTTGACACACATGCATATGTTTACAAGGACATTTTATATAATCACAATGAAAGGGCTAAAAATAAAATACATATAAAATAATTAAAAGTGAAATTCCAAATTTAAAAGATAAAACACAGTAAGGAATTGAATTTAAAAAAAGAATGAAGCAAATGTTGTAATAGGCTTATCAGCATGTGGACAGGAAGTACGTGAGTATTTTGCTTGTATGCAGTTTAGGAGCTTTTAAACAATAGACGGAAGCTTAAGAGCTTCTCTTTTTTTATAATATTCTAATTAACGATCACAGTAATATGGTTCGGACGGACATAATAATTTTTATCAGGACATTTTATACACTTATGATGAACATAAACATTTTCGACAGAATTATTATTACAAGTATTAATGATTGATTGCAATTGTGTTGGAATCAATTTTTTTTTCTTATCTATAGGATATGAAAAATTAATAAATAAAATTGAATTTATAAAAAATGCACGTTGTGCAATTCTAGGGTAAATTCTTGTCTCATATAAGATTTTTAGTTAATCAAGGATATTTGCATCTCATGGATATCCCATTTTCATTTAAAAAATGCATTTATTAGCACGAAGGGCACTGGAAACCAAAAGATAAGGAATGAAGATTCTTGTTGTGAAAAGCATTAGCAAAAAATTAAATCTAATGCTACAAAATTCCTTTAAATATTTTTTATTTGTTATTCTGTAATAAAGCCAAAATGTTTCTCTTCACTGAAGCAATTAGAAAAAAAAATCGAACTATCCCCTTCAAAATGTGAAACCTGATACTTGATCTTTAATTTTCTAAATACTTTTTACAGAAGCGACCACTTTAATTTTTCTTATATCTCTCCCCCTTTAATTTCAAGCGCATTGTCGTTATAATTTTGTACATTTGAACCGTACCATAATTACAATATCCGCTATTGAAGCAATGGCTTGTAATACTCTTTCATTTCCTGTTTTAAATTATTAACATAAATGTCTAGAACCATTTGCATTTGTTAAGCTTTAAGTAAACAGCGGCAGTAAGAAATACAAGGAAAAAGGGAATAATAAAATGGAAAAAGCAATAACATAATGTTATTATGTTTTTGTTGTAATACAATGGCCAAAAAAACTGCAAAGGGATAATAATATTCTTTTGATTTGCTTGTTCTTTTCGTAACAAGATTTTGTGCTGGTTTTATTGCAAATTTTTCTTTATTTTTTATTTGTAGCTCCCGATTATAATTCTGGCAGAACAATATTCTTTTTTTCATATGAAACTAAGACTACTCAATGCACAGAAATTTATGTTAAACCATTTATGGTTATATTTTTTGTTTTGTTTTTTGTATCAAATTAAGTAGGAAATATAAATGTAAACGAAACTTAAGGACAAAAAATATGATGTGAATGTTTTTTTTTCGAAAACACTGAAGCGAATTTTTTAATAAGCATAAGAAATAATTATTTTAAGAAATGTGAACATAGGTAATTAAGACTGATAAAGTCTGATAATGAATTTGGAAACAGATTTTTAAAAACGAACTCGTTCGTTATCGTTCTGTAGTCTCTAACATTTCACAAACTATCATATGCAATTTCATGAGTTATTGTTCATTACTAATTGTTCCATATTAATTGAAGAATTGAAGTAACCTATGCCAAGTTAAATATGTTTTTGACATAACTTGCCACGTCAGACATTTTTTTCGTATTACAATAGTGAAGTGTTGATTTCTTCAATTGTAAAACAAAAAATAAATTATTTTGTTTTTAGTTTAAAATTTAATTTAAAATTGATTTTTTTTAACAGCGGTGTGGTATGTATTTGACAGAGACGTAGAAGGTATTTATTATCATTTAATTTCTTTCTCTGTATATTTCTATTTAATTCTGT
Source organism: Germaria angustata (assembly GCA_963681545.1). Classification (NCBI taxonomy): domain Eukaryota; kingdom Metazoa; phylum Arthropoda; class Insecta; order Diptera; family Tachinidae; genus Germaria; species Germaria angustata. Next base: position 111,516,065 of record OY812999.1, on the reverse strand, counting down.
TGTTACACACAGAGCTTTTGCAATGTCTTCAAAAACACATGCGTACATACATATACAGCAAACCGGTTTATATATATATATTTTTTTAATAATAAAATAGTTTTTTGTTTCATTAATTCTTCTGCCTAGTTCGTCTCCAATAGTTTTAGCACATTGAGTAAAATTACTTTATAATAATGGAATGCTATTATTTACAGATTTTTTTTAAGTAGAATGTATTCGTGATCTTCTAACCGAGAAACTTTAACGTTAAATTATATACAAATATTATGAAAATCACAATAAATATTAAGATTTGTTACAGCTTTTTGACCCATAGATAATTTTTGTTTAATGTTTTTTGTGCATTTAAATAAAATTTTCTTCATTTTTTTTATTGTGTTTTAATTTCACAATTTTCACATAAAACTAAATAGACAATCGTTAAAAAAAATTTGACGACTACTTTTTATCCTGCTACTTTCATCGAAGATTTGTACCACAATAACGCCCCAGGCCAGGACATTAACCCAAGTAATTGCATGAAGGTGTCTGAAGGAAATATAAATGTGGAAATCAAATATAAATTGTTTGTTGTGTTGTTTTTAAAACTGGACTATGGAAAAGCAAAATATGCTAGAATTCTTAAAATTTTCATATTGTAGTTTTGGATTTTTGCACTAGTTTTTGAATGATTTTCTCACATGGTAGTTAAAATTTACTGATGATTTGGTTAGCTCCAATGAAATATAAGCTTATATGCACTTAAATCCACAATATATTTTTAAAAAAATATCTAAAAAAGTTATTATTTTAACCGTCCATTTTCTATTCATTGGACAAGCGCGCTTTTCAATACAATGAAGAACCTTGCAAAGTCCGCTGGCAATGAATGCTCCTTAAACTTGTTTAACTATTGCCACAAGTTCAGGCATTTTCTTCTTCAGGCCTAATGACATAATATTTTTATTGTAATACTTAATAAGTAAACGGTAAGGTTTTTGTTTGCGGTAAAGTATTTGTTTGCTTATAAATATGTAAATTAAATGGTTTTTTAATGTTTTTTGTCACATTAAAAAAACGTGTAAATTGATTATTAAAAAACAGCAAGCTACTATTATCCTAACAATATAAATAATATGTTATATTAAATAACAAACATTTTTTTTCAAATAAAAAAGCATAAATTAAACGACATATATTGTTTATTGTATTGTTTATTAATTTATGTGTTGATAAAGCCTGAAAAAAATCAATAGAATATATGGAATTTAAGTGTCAATTAATTAATCAAATATATTATTTTATTAGTAATTTTAATTTAACAAAACTGCAATAAAAAAATAAAAAATATTTTCTATAAAACTGAAAGAAGAAACGTGAAAAAATCTAAAAAAATATTAATAACAAATTAATTAAATATGGAATACTAAATTGATTTTAATATTAATAAGCTGTTGCCAATTAATAATTATAGTAAAAAAATCTGGCACCAAAACACTTTTTATAATAAACTGCATTGTCAGTTTAAGTTTCTTCATGCGATTTCACTGTGTTGTAATTTTTGATTAATAAAACAAGAAAATTTTGTATATGAAATAGCTCTATGGCAATTAGGATTAAGTTCTTAAGTAAAAAAAATTCACTTATTTTGGCCAAGAACTTGCAGTGTAATGAATTTCCACAAGTATTTTTTTTTTTTTGATGTAGAATTTCATATGGAACAATAATTCATGAAATTAAGTATAATAGATTGTCAAATGTAGAATAAATAATATCTTATTAATTTCTAATGATGTAAAACATTTCTTATATCTGTTTCCTCTCTACACTTCTTGCCAACAAAGAAATAATTATATGCAACAAACGCCGCATCTGTCGCAAACTGTATACACAGTCATAATTAGTAAGATTAAAAAGAAGTATTTATGAATGTTATAAAAAAATCTCAACTCTTTAATAAAAAAAACCTATTATCGTATTCTTGATTTAATTTTAATTAAATCTGACCTCAATTTTATTGAACTATAAAAAAATACTTTCATGTAATGAAAGTAATTATTTTATTTTATTGATATTATTAAGGGTGTTCTATGAAAAGAGAATGTAGGAATTATTTATTTTATCACTTAGAAAAAATTAAAATTGCTCTCGGATTAATAGAGATGTAAAATTGACATATTCATTTAAAATATAATGAATATATTATTATAATTGAAAACATTAATATAATAAAAACATTAATATAATAAAGTATAGCATATCCAAAGGCTGTTCTAAAATTAAACAAGAAATGTAGTAGATTCAGTCTAAAGGATTATGTGTTTAATTTATAAGCACAATCATTACATGTGGAAAACCGTGTTTGAAACAAACATTAACCGTGAAAGATGAGGTCAAACAATTAAATTTAAAACAAAACTATAAAATATTGATCATGAAATCTTTTTTATAAACCAAAAATTTAAAATAATAATTTTATTTGAAGAAGACGATATACATTGCACGAATGGGCAAACGAGCACGTGAGATTAAGTTGAGGTTTGTAGATGAGATAAAAAAAATTTATGTCCTTCAACGTGACAAGCCAACCATTTCTGAAGATCAAACTTCCTGACAACTTCCGCTCCTTTTATGGCAATTTTTCCCATGCCGTACCTGACATGGTCACCAAGAATTGCGTCTTGCTGATGAATCGGAATCGTTAATATTTTTCTTACAGTTTTCGAAAGTTTTGCCAACATCAATTCGTTTTAATTAATTTCATAAATCAATCTCGTTTTCCCGGAAAACGCTAATACTTCGATTTTATAATATTTGAATATTTCAACACCAACAAGAACACTCAAAAAAAAATATGGAAAAACTTTTTTTGATTTACAAAGCAACAGCTTTCTTCATTCCCATTGGTTTAGTTCCTTATTTTCATAATCGCATATATTAAAAAGGAGAACTCCTTAAGGTATACAACAGAGGCCAAATACAATCGTATTTATTTAAATTCTTTTCTCTTAAATCCTACACAACAGGCAAATGATTAAAATTTTTGATTTAATATTAAATTGATTTGTTGAATAAGTATACGAAATTCTTGCCGTTTATGTGTTTATCAAAAAACAAAACACACAAAATCAATAAATTGTACCTAATTTCATTTGTTGAGCTGAATACAAATACATCAACAGAAAATACCATCACTAACACAAATACACAAACAGAGACACAGTAATAAGAATTGAAAAAATACAAAATTGTAAAATTAATATGGCAAAACTTTAACAATAAAAGAGTTTAATAAATAAATTTTTGTATGTGAATTATTTTCATACAATTTAATAATGTTGATGACAACAAAAAGAGCTCTAATATAACGTGAAATGCCAATTAAATAAAGTTTATATTAATTATATAAAATTACATATATTAACTTAAACGAGTATTAATAAAAAATATGGGAATTCTTTTCGAAAATATAGGGACAGAAATTTCACAAAAAAATCAGAACGTGTGCTAAAAAATTATTTTTATTTTTCAAACAAACTGTGCCGTTCTGAAGGAAATTAATTTTTGAAACTTTTACATGTGGCATAGAAATATATTTCGTGTGAAAGTGAATAAGAATAACTTTTTAGCTTTAAAAAAAAACAAACGTAATCAGCTGTATGTATCACGCAACCCAAATTCGTGGAAAAGTGAATATGAAAACGTATTTTTTTAATTTTTCTAGAAAATACACGAGCTTAACAATGATTTCTTTTCAATTCCACTCCGAAACAAAGAAACTAAAATGATATATTGTAAAGATTTCAATTTATGGTATGATGGTTTGAAAAAATATTTGCAACATATTTTAAGGAGAGGGAAATAAATATTTATGCGATTTAAAGTGTGTGCGTTAAAAGAAGTTTAAAGCAAATGAGGGTTATGCAAATGAGGAAGCAAAACGAAAACCTTATGATTTAAATAAATTGCGTAAGATTTCTCTTTCGTACATGTTCTGTGATATGGCTGAATGAAATCTCGTTTTCAATTCCACTCCCAGAAACAATGATATTTCAAATCAAAGCAAAAATTAAAAATATTTGCATCATACTTTTGAAAGAAGAAAATAAATACCTTTTCTACATTTTTTGCAAGAATTTTAAGCAACGCCTAAAGGTATATGAGCCTCGATAGGGTTCATGTCTTTATGAAAAAAGCTGAAAGCTGAAGAGGTAAACTCCAAAAAGAATTTTTCCGTTTTTGTACAAATTCTATTGCACATTTGTTTATTTTGCTTTTATAAATATTTTATGCTTATTTAAAGACTACTTAAGTACAGTGGGTATATATTCCCTAACAAATAATTTTTTTTATAAGTCTTGGCATCGGTCTGCAAATGGTCTAACTTTCCAAGATCTTAAATCGTTACACAGTTTTTCCTTTCATCTATTTTATGCTTTGTATCCTGACTACTTTGGTACATCAGCTGCTGGAAAAAGTTTTTATTAACATAATGAGAAATTCATTCCAAGAAAAACTTAATTTGAATAAGCATATTCCCATAATTACTGTTAGCGGGACGAAAATTAAGATAAGCATTTATTTAATATATGTAAATTTCGTGATGACCTTAATAACATTTTAATAATATCCGAATATCCTTGGAAAAATGTTGCCTAGCTCTAATGGCATGCATAAATAATCTAAATCGAATAATTACTTAGTGGTAAGAAATTATTATCTCACAGCATCTTATGAACTTTAATATAAAAAAATTATCAGTTGATGGTTATCTTTTCATTTACACACGACTTTCTTTAAAATTCTGAATTGCAACAAAAAAGTATTTGTATATCTTAAGGGTTCATAAATCAGTATAATCTACAGCATATTTTTCATTTCTACCTTCTAAAGCTGATACACTGAATAATAAATAATTGGAGCTGAAGAAATGAAAAATACAAACATTTAAACCTCCATTAATATTAAAAGGGAAAACAATTTACTGAAAAAAATCAGGTACTACTGTGTTAACCAACCCATAAGCAACAATTTGCTTTCACATGTGTGCCAGTGCCGAGGATATTGTATTTTTTTAATCCTACTTACTTATATTTGCACAAAAATGTGTTAAAGCCTGTTTCTCTTTTCATATGAATATAATATGCTTATATTTATAAATATATTGTATTATTCCCATCTGGTTTGTATCATAAAATGTATGTCCAAAACTCGCAAAATAAAATCCCATGTCATAACAATAGCTTTATTACGCATAGAGATTTGAGTTTAGCATAATGAGTGTTTCAATTCTCACATGTAGAAACATTCATGCCACCTACAAGTGTAAATTATTGTATATTTATTTCCGCCATGAATTAATTTCTATGAATAAACCATGGAAAGCGAATAAAAATAAATACCAATGCAATATAATCAAGTTTGAAATGGAAAAGAGAAGGTACAGAAATAAAAACGCCATATCTTAATACAAAATGAATTAGATATTTATTTTTACAAATACAAAAATATTAGATCTTTCCCTCAAAATTAGAGAACATATTAGTTTTAAAGCCAACAAAGGCGGTAGTATAATAATGGTAAGAATATAAAGAAAGAAAATTAAATTAGGATTCGTTAAAAATTACTAAAGTTAAATAAATTATTCGTTCATTTAAGTAAATTGCTAACAATTGCCTATTATTAAAAGTATTTTATTCCAATAACCTTTCTTGAGAGTTTTGATATTTAGAATATTTGGATTAAGTTTTTTTTGTCTGCGTATGTACAACATTTGGCTGGAGTTCATATCTAATTTACACTCATCCTCGTATGATTATATAAAGACTTTAACATCATAAGCTACTCGTACGTTTAAAAAATTTTACAGGAGAAACAAAAAATAAATAAAATGAAAAATATAAATACAAATATTGAAATACATATATTATTTGCGATATTCTCCCTAATAACAGCAAATTAAAAAACTTTTATTGTTTGTTGTGGCTTTAGCTGTTCAGTGATCGCTACACCAGCTCATAAGAGAACTTTAACCAGTTTGTAGACATTCAATCCCATATGTTTATGCCAAACGCATCAAATACAATATGAGAATTCTCTTTCGTATATTATTATTCACAACATGCATAGTCATAGTAGCTTTAAAATGTTTCTATACAAGCAGCAGAACATGAGTCTATTTAATTTTTCTTGCAACATGTATACAATACATTTTTGAAACACTATTTATATAAACACAAATTTTTTCAAAATTTTTTAACTTAAGCTTAATTTATATTATAGAATTAGTATTTAAAGAAAACTACCTGTTATTCTTTTATATGTAATCTTGCACTTTTGACGATTAGTTTATTTTTGAAACCGGAAAGGGCGTAGATCAATTAAAAAAGACGATTTTGGTGATTTTCTTCATTAAATATATTAAATATGTTGGGTATTTATAACTAATAAAATATGAAAACAATTCACCAATAAAATATATATGTATATGTAAAATAATATTTTTATCATAACATGCTAAAAAGATAAAGTGATTACAATATTTATTAAATTTGTTTTTTCGAGAATGCTTTTCGAATATGATTCGTCGAAAGTTTATTGATGATTTGGCTAGCGCCAAGCAATACATTTTTAAATAGTTTTTATAGCTTATTTTTTTAAGATAAATTAGTATTGGCTGGATCAATTAAAGCAGGTAAATGATGGCAGCCAGTGGCAAACATGTCTTTTCAATGGTATCTGCCTTATGTTTATTATTCAGTCAGCAATGCAAAACTACCATGGCAACTTACACGAATGAGCAGCACGTGCAAGCGTTAAAACTTTATTATCACAGAAAAAAGTTTTGGAAGAAGGCCCCAATTTTAGTCTAGCAACTTGGCCCAAGTAAAGCTGCCATATATTGGACAAAGTCAACCAACTGCAGCAGGTGGCAAAAAAATAGTGCTAGGCGCAGTTTTTTGGCCGGTAGCGTCATCGATTCATAGTTTTTTTTTTAAACAATGCACATTCTGCATTAACAATTTGTGGGTATGGCAAATTCTACTTTCAATACCCTGCGAACTGACCCCACTAATAAGCCCCAATCTACCGATACCCATCAAATGAACATAATCGAGTCACAGCTCAAAACTAGGTATCACAGATTGGACTAATTGTATCCTTGCCACCGTGAGAAGCCCCGGCGGTCATTTCAATGATTTTATATTCTGCACATAATGGCATGCAATGCCCTTTCAAATTAAGAAATAATCGTGTTAATACCGCACACACAGCTTATGTTATTGCATTACAATATCTGCCAGCGCTAACTGGACATCCTGGCAGCATAGTGTGAAGGACTACAAGTCCTTACTATATTTCCACTTTTTTTTTTTTACTTTCAATCTCTGAGTATTTGCGTCAAGATCAATAATTAAAAACAAAAAAGGCTTGAAAAAGACCGCAAAAAACAAAAACAAGCCTTTTTTGGATTATAAACTCTTTCTACTCGCACTCAAAGCTTTTAGATTGGCTTATAGATTTTTTGTGCTTGCATTAAAGCTTCTAAGCATTTGTTAATAAAATCGCAATTTTTAGTTTTAGGAATGTAAAATTTTGCAACAGGATGTATTTTGATACACTGCATCATAATCAAACAGAAACCCCTTCGAATGTTTTGTAGCCTACGGATTTTTTGATTTCAAATACCATATGAGAATATTGTATTTGTAAGTTACATGATTAAGTGCAGAAGAAGTTACCAAATTAAGTGCAGAATCTTTTTTTAAATAAATTAAGAAATGTATTTTCCTACGACTATAATTAAACGAGCAGCAAATCGCTCTGTAGAGCTTTTATTGCATTAAATAAAATTCCTAATGGAAATTTAAACTTGCATAATTTCTATTACTACTATTCTATTTATGGTACTCAATTTGAATCATACATAATTTCTGTTATCTAGTTTCATTTGAAGTAATTATAAAATTTAATCCAACAAATTTCTTCAATACCATAATTTCATTTAAATATTTTTTAAATCGAATCACTGTCGTAACAATAATTTTATTTGCATAATTTTTATTATCCTAAATTTATTCGATATTTTTAATTGAGAACATTATTATTCAAGGTTCTATTTGACTTTTATTCAAAGAGTTATAAAAACTATTTCAAGTTTTTATAACCGAATAAAAATATTTGTTTAAAATTATTCGAATGGCCTTGCTCGGATAATTTTATATACACGTAAGTAATTTGTATATGAAGAATTTTGTATACAACATTTCTTTTATTATTATATCAAAGTAAAATTTACAATTTAATTAAATAATAACTGCATATGGACAGGCAGCAAAAACACTGAGAGGACGTATAGAAAGTCTATAAAATTTTTATAGATTAATTCATTGCTTGCTTCTGGGAGGAAATCATTTTATAATGCTACAGTTTCCTGCTTTCTTTGGAATATTATCGATTGTATATTTAAATTTTTATAATTTCTTCCTTTTATACAGCAATTCAAATAAAATTCTAAACATTTATTGGCCATTCATTTCAATTCAATACAATGTAACTTTTAGTACTAGCAGGATTTCATTGACTTTGTTATTGACTTCACAAATAAAAAGTTTTTACTTTTTACCAAAAATAATATTAAGCTGAATACTGTAATTTTAGTTAAATTTTTTATTTATTAGTTGATGGATGTAATACTACATCAAGTTTTATTTACATTTTTGGAAAATTTTTGATTCGTTTGTTTTCAAAAAGTTTTATGAAAACAGAAGTAGTAAATCGATGATTTCAAAACCTTGCAGCATTTTAAATTTCCGAGTTGTATTAGTAAAAAAATACTAAAAACCTTTGTCATAACAGTTAAGTTAGAAAAGTTCAGGAAAGTCAAGTTAGACATCTGAAACCCATTTTTGATACTTTATATATAAAAAAAACCTTGGACGTAGTTACTTAAAATACACAGGTGTGTCATACAAAATATTATGCATACTTTTAGGAGCACAAAAAATACTTTCTCGACTGTCATCGAGTGTAAGAAAACAAATTTTAATCAATAGATATTAATAATTTACCTCTGATACTCGTGGACTAGTTATTTACTTTGAAATTACTTCAATCTTTAGTAAAGCTTTTTCTATTGGGTTACATGACCTCTACATTGGGCCTTGTATTCTTAACTCCTAAAACTATACTTAAAAAAGAAGCTTCACTAAGAAAATAATAACTAAAGTTTTTAGCTTTCTTACTTGGAAATTCCAAAAAACACACTATAAAAGTTTTCATTTATAAAAGATCCACTTTATTCACTTTTATTTGAATGGTAAGTTCTGACAAGGCAAAAATACTATTCATGAAATCCCCACAAATGGCAAAATTGTTTTCACTTCTATGCTATATCTTTCAAATAATTTTTAGTATTGCATAACAAAAGTTTCCTAATTCTCAAATTTATTTTAAAATGATTTATTATCTTCCTACCCTTGTTAATATGTAATGCTTGGTATTTCAATATATTGATATTAAAAAAATATGTCCGTTAAGGGAGATAAGAGATGAAAAAGAATGGGACGTAGCAAAATTTTATAAGCAACTCTTTATTTAATAAACAGCCTTAATCTCAAGTATAATAAAACTTTTATACAAAAATTAATAAGAAATTACAAACTCATTACGACAAAGAAAAAACGTTCCAAAAAAAAATTACATGTGTCTCAATGAAAAAATGAAAATAATTATCGCTAGAAATATGTATATGATAAATTTATGAATTTGGAAATGTTCAGTTCTTAAAAAATATAATCGTAAAAGAAAAAATTTCTATGGTAAAAGTAAAATTAATTTGAAAAAACAAATTAAAAACTACACACATTTTAAGTTTAATTCAACCATGTCACGGAACTTGCACGAAAGTGAAAATTTATTCTTATTTCACAAGGAACAGTTCTGTAAAGAATATCTTTAGCATGCCATTAATTTATATATGTAGTATATGCAATTAACATACCACTTTTGTTTCTTTATTTGGAAATTTTTGTTTATTTTCTATAGAGATTGTTTTCATTATCACTTTTGTACTGTGAGACCCCTTACTATTTGTTTTCAATTTATAAGCCTTAATATAGGCAACATTTTTTAACTACCTGAGTATACACAGAAAAAATTCAATCTTCTGAAAATGATATTTATTGTATTTTATTACGCAACGTATTTGCAAACCGTTCAAATAAATATTTAAGTTTCCATACACATAAAATGGTCATTAAAATTAAAATTGTGGTGAAAAAGTATGTTAACAATAGGATAAACATGATTATTTTGCAATCATCAGGTATAATTATAAATTAATTGTTATGTTTGCATAATAATAATTAAACATAAACAGCTATTACAACAACTATGAGAACGAATAAGCAAAGTTAATAAATATATGTGTTACGTGTATTATACGTATACGTTTCCTTTTTGGATTAATGATTATATTCTGGACATGGTTTTCAGTAACAATAATAATTCCGATTGAATTATTTTAATTATCTTCTTATCATTGAATTCGATAGATTGCCATCGAATTGTACATAAGAGTTTAAAATAAATAAAAAATAAAATTGCTACTTTAGGATGAAATGTAACAAAAATGTTTCGCAAAAAGAAAAATACACAATATTTTATAAAATTTTGGAAAAAAAAACTCCAAGGAAATTGCCATAAAATAATTTTTCTACTTCGTTTAAAAAAATTAAAGCACACCCTAGGGATTTTTACAACAAGAAACAATTAAACATTGTGTACTTCATGAATTTGATATATAATATTATGATTTTCGTTCGCATTTATGGTCGAAACGTATATAAAAGAAATACTCAAACTTTCTTAATGTAAAAAAAAAACAAATAAAATTCAAGATCAATGATAGAGACTTGTTTTAAATTAAAAGCCTTAATAAATTCTTTGAAATTCATTAGCCATTGTTTAGTATCCATCGTTGTTGTTTCATTGGATTTCTCTATCTCTAACTGTGCTACCAATTATGTATATTGTTCCGTTCCCCAAGAAATTTATAATCGTTAGACTTTGTTGAAGTTGAACAATTTATTAACAAAATTTAATACATATTTTAATTCCTGTTGTTTATTTTTTAGTAAAACTAAAAATGCTTTCATATTAATTGGGAGAAAAATATTAAATAAATTAGCAAGATTACAGCGCCGAAAAATCTGCGACTCAACTGAAGGTGGATAAGCGAATCTCTAAATCTTCGAACTTTGTTTAGTAGCAAATGTGCGCAGAAATGGAAAGGATGATACGCAGAGGTCCAAAAATTATTTGGCAATTCTTTAAAAATAAAAATTATATTTTCATTTGGTTTGAAAAATAGGATTTTTGGCGTCTCACAAAATAATGATAATAATGGCTCTATATCTAACTTAAGTATATATTTTTCATGGAAACCTTAATTAATTTTCTGCTATGAAATAAAAATTAGTGAAGATGAAATCGTAGCATGTATAACGACTCCTTTAATACGGGTTTAGCTACTGGCATTGATGTTGCTCTTTAACTTTACTCCTGACATCTAAAAATATTTGCAATTTCCAAAACCAATTTTTTATCGCTCATTTTTACTTACATTTCTTCAATCACTTCATAAAGTGCTGCTTTGAAAGGAATATAAAAAAGCCAAAGATTTGCCAGCCTTTCCAAATAATAATAAATGCTAAAAAATTACTTTTTCCCTAACATTATTGTTTGTGGTAACAGATACTCGCTTTCATTCATTATTTTATTTATTTCTTTTTTTTCATTTAATTTTGCGGTTTTTTTCTAGGGGCTCAGTACAATTTTTCTTACTTATCTTTTTGTTTTAATCTCCTTCGCAGCATCATTACAGTCTTCACTGCTTTGACAATTCGTATGCCTGTATTAGTATGAGGCCTTTGTTATCAATATATAAAGGCCTATTTTTCACACTTACATATAACTATCTACTTCATCTGCTCCTTCCTTTGCCACACACGAAATGAAAAGAACAAGGGCAAACAGCAAATAGAGTTCCATGTCACTCACAATGGGATGTGTGTGAGTGAGTAAATTTATTTTGAATCTTTTTTTACTCTTCTGCTATTCTTTATAACATGAGGCCCCCAAAAGTATGTCACGCTTTCGCACGCATTCTTCTCTTCCTCCCAACACTTACAAGCGACAAACTCACAGTTTTTTTCATACAAGAATTTTTATGTTAAAAAAATTTTTTGCTGCCTTAAAAACGGAAATTGTTGTGTTGGTGGCTTTAAATAATTTAATAATATGAAATAGGATAATGAAAATCCTTTTGCCTTCGGTTTGGGGTTTTGAGCTTAGCTGGATGGGAAATTGTTATTGTAATAATAGAATAATTAAGAAATAAATAATATTGCTAAGACAAAAAAAAACATGTGAAGAGAAGAAGCAGGTCACACGTACATAATTTGCAGTAGACGTAATTTAATTTAATTAAATCTATAAAAAAAAGATAATGAATAAAATTATTTTTGTTTTATATGCTTGAACTAATAACACTCTTTCATGGTGGCCTAATTTTATTTAATTTAAAGAATATAAATTTAATACGAAAAATATTACTTTATAAACTTTAAAAAACTCTTTGTTCCAAGAAAACATCTCAACAAATTTACCAAAAGTCCTGTAAATATATACAGTAATAATAGCTTAACTAAATATTTTGATTTAAGATATATTTGATCTCAATAGAAATTAAAAGTACGAGCTGAATCAGATTAAAATATTAAACTGTAACTAAAGACTAATCGAATATAACCAAAGAGTGAAGTTAAAACATTGCACAAGGTACACGGTAACATTTGAGGTAGAATCAAGAAGTTAGTTATTGATTTTATTTGAAAATATTTATTTCTTAGTCAACATAAACTTATGCGAATCCAAATTACTATTCTAATAAGCAGTTTTTGGTATCCACTTCAGCTTTCTCAGTGATCTTGCACCATTCATGGGTCCCTACAAATTTCGGAACAGGAAAACGTTGTACTGAACATGTCGAAGATAGTAGCAGAAGTATGATTGTGGTGTTGTTTTTCACCAAACAAAATCAATCGCAAGCAACGATCAGTGGGCAAGTACAGACAGAAAATCGCTGAGTCTACACTTCTCGCATTAGTTGGCAACAAAGCACAATAATTAGATCATTAGATTGAGCTAACAACCAGTCAACTAAAGAAGCAACAATAGCAGCATCCTTCACATTCACTGATGGTATATAAAAAAGAGAGTTAAGGACAGCCTTTGAAGGCTGATTTTTTTCTTGTTCATATCAAACAGACACGATAAAGCATTACGAAAGCAAAAAAGTATTCATTGCTTTCACTATACTTCTATCGACTTCGATCGAACAAAGTTTAGCAATCAAGAGACAAATTTTATTAAACGAGAATTTATTAGGGAATGATTTACATTCAAAGATATTTTGAGGAAAAATGTTTAAAGATAAAATTTACCAGCATTAAATAAATTTTTTAGTCATTAAAAAGGAAAAGAAATACATCTTCATCTCCCTCAGCCAAAATAAAAGCCATTTTTATCCACTTTTACTTTAATTTACCTATTTTTCGCCATTTTTTCACAAATGACATTTTAAGAAATTTTTTCGAGACAGCTTCAAAAATATAATAGCAGTGTTCCAATATTAAATATGTAGATATTATGGAACAACACAACAGAGATGCTGTAGAAAATGAAAAATTTAAAGAATTTGCTTTTTAGCTGTTCTCTCTTTTATGGTCAAGCGCAAAAGGCGAGAGGGTTTTCAATCAAATTAATATTCTTAAGTCTGAAATAAGAAACAAACTCCATCTAATAATAAATTTTTTAGATTTTTTTTCAATAACGTGAAAATTTCTTAGAAATTATCATACGGCACATTTTAATAATATGTAATTTTTATGAGTTCAGATCGAAAAGAGCGGGTGATTGTTGCTACGACAATATAATTCCTCAAAGTTGCTTAAAAGGTATGGATACAAACAACACCTACGACAAAACAACCATGCTGTAGGAGATGATGATTTTTATATTTTAATAAAAAATTGTCTTGATAAAATACATACATATTTATTTAAGTATATAAATATATTTATTTGCAAAGCCTTTTTTTGTTTTTTGAGTAACTAAAGCCAAATTATTTACTTCTTATTTCCTTTAAAAAAAAACTTCCCAGTATTAAATTTACTTCATTTAATTTTATTTTATATTCATAAGTTTTGCATTCAATGCCGCTTAGCCATTTGCATTTAGCTTTTAGCCATCTTTGTCATTCTTTTCTACATTTCGCTTTTATGTGAATTTCAGCAATACTTCACAGTATAAATCCACACCAGATATTTTTTATTCCCTTTTTATTTAAATACCGGATATATTTTTTTTCGGAGGAGTACTACAAACGCATTTTTTTTGTTTTCCTTGTTTTTTAGAGAAACCAATTTGGCTCCAATTTCGCACACCCGACCAAGGAACTCTCAATGGCAATCTCTCTCCTCTGAACTCTTATAACAGTCAGGTCGAAATTGTTCCAAAGTGTTCGACAGACTGAAAGCTTTTGATCATATTAATTTTTTTAAGACAATTTATCTTAAACAAAGTATGCATAGAATTTAAAGAACTTAAATATTTCTAGGTTCCTCTTTCATTAAAAAGCAAACTTAAAGCAAAATGCTGTACAGAAAACGAAAATATAATAAAAACTAAGTAAACAAAGACGCTGTAGAATAAGTTTAGGCATTCCCGCCAGTTAAGTAAAACATTCCATTTTACTTGCTGCAATAAATTTCATAACATGACCGCAAGCAAAACGAATAGAAAAAGAAGTTTTTAACTAGAAACAATATTACAAAAACAAAAAAACTCCAAAGATAAAAATCGACATTATTTTCGAAACTAAATTTTAGCAGTACAAAACAATAAGAAATCTAAAATAACTGCAGTACGACGTTACAATAATATAAAACCAAACTTCTTTAACCAAAAACTTTTTACTGCCACACAGAGAGCTTGCAAAGTTGCATGTTACAATAATACAATTGTGAAATGTAATTTTGACGACTAAATAAGTACAAAAAATATGATACAGAATGCATTTTTAAATGCTTAGCTTTAATTAGTTTTCACCATTAAAATTTTTAAGTATAAACAATCAAATCAGCCGCTATATCGAATAGAAATTTAATGTAGCAAAGCTTTATCTGACTGACTAAACTGTTCTATGGAAATAATTTAACATTAATTGCCATACAACATCAACACACAGTGCTCTAGAACGCTTGTTTTGTATTGTTTGCAGCCTAAAAGATAGGCTTTAGAAAAAGTGTTAAAGCATTGACCTAAAAATATACTACACGTTAGGTAAAACAATATTTGCTACATTTTTTATTTCTATTTAATTCACAAAGAATGTGTTGACGTTGAAACTATCAAATGTATGTTTAGAAAAAGAAAAAAATTTAGTTTGTAGTTCTTATTAAATATACGGTTATACGGTGGGACGTCCACAAAGTTTGTTCTGCACGCTGTTAAAAAGAGAAAGAATTATATAAGCCTTATGGTATGCTACAGTTTAGAAATATTAACAACATATTTATGCTGGTGGCTTTAAGACACTATATTGCTGGTAATTTTTAAATGTGTAAATATGCTCTTAATTGTTATTAAATATCTTAACTGTTTTGTAATTATTTACATAATTGTTATTGAGATTATAAGGAAAGCATATGTAGGTTGACTAGAAAATTATATTTAAATGTTACAAAAGATATTCACCCTTATTATGAATGCCGACGTCGACGTCAACACAATACTATACCCGTCGTCACATTGGTATGCCATCGCCATCACCCCAATGCTATATTGGTATTAAAAAAAAGTATTGTGTTGCTGTTGTGCTGTTATCCATAATGTTAAATATCATCGCTGTAAATGTTAATGTTGTTTATTTTCTTGAATTAGTTTTTCGAATTTAAAAGAAAATGTATTTTATGTTAGATTCAAGTGAATGTTGTACTAATGAAGAAAACAAACAAACAAACGTAAAAGGAAAGTTATGAGGCAAAGATCAGACATCTATAACTTGCAAGATGCGAAGTAAGTGAATAAAGCAAAAATTTGCTAGAAATTTGTGACTAGTGCAGAAAGTTAATAGTGTTATGGAAAATTAAAGTCAATGACCTTAAAAAGCAGGCTATTATATTTCCTTATAATAAGTCTGCAAACCTTACAACTAACTTCTCGAGGAATAACTATTCTTTTGAAAGAAGACATTAAATATCTAGGGGTAATCCTTGACAGGATACTTTCATTCAAACAACACGTAAATAACATTTGCGATAAAGCAATTAAATGCGGTCGATCCCTATATCCTCTACTCTGTAGAAGATCAAAACTGAATTTAAATAAAAAATTATTACTCTATAAAATGTGTATTCGTCCCATTATGGCCTACCCTTGCCAAGTATGGTATCACAAAACCGCTAAAACACATAAAAAGAAACTGCAAATAATTCAGAACAAAAATTTTAAAATAATACACAATCTATCTCCTAGATACTCAACTGAGTTATTGCACAAAAACTTTAACCATAAAATGTTTAATACATTTCCGAGGGAACTGACTCTGTCATTTAATGTAAGATGCAGATGGTCTGAATCCGAAACTATAAGATATTTGCTAAACAACCACACAGATTCTTTTGTATGAAAGAATTTAGTTAGTGTTTGTTGATAAAATTTCTTATACCTTTAATGTATGCGTAAGGTTTTTACAGCAATTTTTCACTGTAATATTATTAATTTTGCGTTTATATTCAGTTATTTAGATTTTAATTGCTGTATGTATTATACTAATTAAGAATTAAGACAGTAAACATAATAATAATAATAAAAAAACACCAGTCGTTAACAATATTTTTGTTGACAAAAACAGAGTCAACTTAACACAATGTCGGCGTCAAATTGCCTTGGAAAATGTAAAACGGTTGTCAATTGTTGTCGGTATAAGCCAATATTGACAACAGTAATGATATTTTGCCACCGTCGACGTCACATGTAACAACATTGATATTCATAATATGGGTGATTGTATTTGTGGTTCCTTTTTCAAGTAACAAAAAAATAATAATTAAATAGTGCCTGAAGGCATAAGAAGTGCTGTGAAATTGTATGAAAGCTTTTTATTTTCTATTTTTTTCAACAAACTTAAGCTTAAGTTAAGAAGACATTTGACTTACCTGAAATGGAAAAATATTATGAAAATTCAATGATTTCATCACTTGCAACTACAAATAATGTCTTGTAATATTAAAAAGTTGCTTGCTTAAATTTCTGGAACAAAAATGTATATCCAATTATTTGAAAATTTAATTACAAAACACAAATGAACCGCTTTTAATAACAGTGAAAATTTTTTCAGAGTTTTATTTGATACCAAGCGAATATCCCAACAAATAAGAAGAACCTTTCACAAAGCAACATGAGAAAGAACAAAAACTACATCTCTTCAGTTGTTGACTTAAAAAAATACATAATGATGAAAAAACAAGTAGAAAAGGCTTCAGGCGGAAACAAAAAGAACAAAATAAAATACATAAAAGACGATACCGAGTAAGAAAATGTTAATAAAAAAGGAATTTCCTAACTTATTTAAAGGAATTTATTTTTGGCAATCTTACCCATAAAAATTATTCTAACAATTGTGTGAACAGAAATATAGTACGAGAATTCTTAAATCACACACACACATACACCCAATAATGATGAAATCGGAGAGGAAGAATAGCCACAAAACAAAATTAATTGATAAAGCACAGTAGCATCCAAAACCACAAATATAAAAGGCGAAGAAAATATAATGTGAAATTATAAAGAATTTTATAAAGTATTTTTGTTTTTCTTTCCTCAAGCAAAAGTTTAGGATAAACCGCACCAACAAATACACAGACGACACAATAAACATTTTCGTAACTCTACAGACATAAACTGCATGTTGCGTGTTCTTATGACTGTTTCCTAAATTTGACTTGCTAACAATTCCTATGGAAGGGCGGAGGGGTTGCCGTTTAATGAAGGGAAAAATATCTATGTGTTTTTGTTTTAGTTTCAATGCCGTCTCGCTTGCTGCAAAATTACTTATAAGTTTGGTTTTTTTGTTTACTTCTTGTATTTCTATTTTACTTTGCTGGTCTTACCAAAACAGACAATTGCAAATAATAAAGATGGGCAAAACTAAGATAAGGATTAACAAAATGTTTTAGGCTCTACTTTCACAAAATATCTTTCTCTGGTCTATTATTCGTTCGCTCTTCCTTTCCCTTTTTTTATTTTATATCTTAATCTTTTATAGCATATTTGTTTTATAATTGCTTGCATACTTTAAGGCATTTAACAAAAGTTGTTATTTCTTGTATGTGCCCAATATAAACTTTTATTTATATTTCAACACTTTGTTATGGCAGCAAAACGTTTTTCTAGTTGTAAAATAAGAGCAAAATTTGTGGGAGGAGGCGGATTTGGAGAGGAGGAGGAAATATATAGTCAATTAAATGCTTATATTTCTGATAAAAACTAAAAAATTATTTGAAAAATTTTTTTCATGAAATAAGTATGAGTGTACAAATAGAAAAACTTTTTTTCTTTTGCTTATGAAGATGCTTAACGCAATTTTAAACGACTCAAGAAAAGAGGTTGAAGTTACATACGAGTACATAAAATCTCCTTACTTCGTTTTGTATGCACAGCGATTTTACTTAGTCATTGTGGAATGACTAAGTAATTTGGTCAAGTTTTGACCAAAATGCTGAAGGGCAGTAGGAAGGCTACTTTTTACACCAACGTTCTCTAAAAAATGACAAAATGTGAATTCGACTTCAAAAAATAACAAAAATATTAATATATGTAATACGCTAAGATGACTAAAAGCTATAAATTATATCTTGCGGTTAACATCTTATTGGTTTAGTAGCAAGTCGATTTTTATGTCAATTAAATTTTTTTACTGTTTGTATATTTTATTTTCTAATTTTGCTAACAAATTCAGCTCTTATTTGGCTGTAATTGTAATGTAATATAATGGGGTTTGGCCCAGGATGGCCTTTTGCACTGCGACCATTGTTGATCTATTATGCTTCCCTTGTCCCTAACCGTCCAATACGTTCGCAAATAGGATCAGCTCCGTCAATGGGAGCATTAGCAGATCCTTTTCAGTCAGCGTAAATGCATGTAGAGTTCTGTGTCTTCTGTGGCACAATGCCCCACAATTTTCTATCAAGTGTTCCATCTGCTCCTCCTCCTCACCGCAAAATCTGCAGGTGTTCGTGTCAGATAAGACCATTCTGTATAGGTGGGCTTTGCAGGTGTAATGGCTTGTGAGCGCTCCTACCAGCGTCCGTAGGCTTTTCGCCAGATCCGCCCTCCCAGCGTCAAAGCGTAGGAATATCTTGGAGTTACCTAACCCATTGATGTCATTCCAATGTTGTGCAATCCTGGACGATGTCCATTTCGAAATCTCCCCAAAAGAGGGGGTGGGTCCAATGAAGTTCCCCTCAGCCCCCCCTTCTCACACAGATATCCGCTATCTCATGGCTGTAATTGAATTGAAGTATACATCTAAATTCCTTCTAGTTCAGTTCCAATTCTGTTCAATTTCTATTGCAATTCACTTCAAAATGGAGCCTAGTTCAAATGTCGTTCAGCTCTAGGTTAGCTTAGGTTAGATTGTGGTACACCCTTAATTCAGTCCCAGCTCAGAAGTCATCTTCGTTAAAAATGTTGTTCAAACTCAATATTAGCGATGCTATACCCTCATGATACTTCCCATCAGGCAGAAACAAGGCGGTTATTTTATCGATAGTATATTTTGCACCTCGTACCATAAGTTGGCCCTATCATCCTAATAATTATATACACACGCTGTATTTCATTCTAAAGTCTTTTGCTTTTTAATTCAGTTACAACAAAACTAATCATGCTTACATGCATATATTTTATACTTGCAAATTTCTTTGGGCTTTAAAGACTTCTGCTTCAACTTTTCCATTAAAGAATGTCAACATTCCTTTGTGCTGGATATTATGTCCTTAATAGACATACAATTCCTTATGAATTCTACATTCACTTCATTATTCTTATTATTGCTTTTATTATTATTCAAATTTGTTTTCTGCAAATGATGATTTAAGCCAAAAATGTATGAAATTCATTGTCTTCATTATGGCATTTAAAATGAAAATTTTATTTGCCATGTTGAAGGTAGTAAATAAAATCAAACAACGACAATATTCTAAACAATTCCAAACAATATTCAAGTTATTGAAAAACAAATATGTAGCTTAACAATTAATTTTGTAAAATTATGTTACAAAATAAAGATCCTGAATGGATTATATTATAATATATCAAACCAGAGATATAAATATGTGCTTTCACAAAGATATCAATTATTTAAAGCACAGATTAAAGTTCGATTTCCACAATTAGAACGATGGCCCTGGATAAAATTTGTTTATCGAAGTTACATATAAATTTTCTACTCAAATGAACCATCTGGATTATGGAACAGCACTTGAAAAGCGGAATTTTAATAATTATGTAAAGGTCATCAAACTTCAAAACGATTTCTGTTTAAAAACTTGATTCTACTACTCATGATTTAGAGTTCTTGTGGCATTGATTGCATCTTCTCAAGTAATTTATTATGAATTAAACACTGGAGAACTATAGAGTCGACTCGTCAACAAAACAAAAAAAGCGCCAAAGCAGCATTGTTATAAAAGGCAATCAACGCCGGTCCAGCCTTTAATAGAAACGTTTAGCTTCTTCAGAAAAATATTTAAAAAAATTTAAATAAACACTCAATTACTTAATCTAATTAAACAGATAACTTTCAAGGATTAAACAATGCCTAGGCTTAGAAGGACAAACGCTTAACTTTTTATGTTTTCTTTCTGCTGTTTTATTTTCTACACACAATTTTATAACGCAAGAGTAAAACTTACCCGTAATGTTGACTGAATTAACTCTGGTTGATGGTAATACATCACTTGTATCCTTTAGAAAAAACGAGCAGCAATATGGAAAAAAAACTTTTCTCCTTTGGGTTTAATTTTCTCCAGTTTTTTTTAACAACATTCACTTGATAGTATTCACTTCTCTTTCATTTTTTTTTTTTCTTCTAAAGTAGGTTTTATGATTATCACAAAGCAAAAACTGTACACAAAGTATTACGTTCCTTTACTTTGCTGCACTCGAACATATTTACAACAAAAAAGGTTCGAGAGCAAATCTGTATATACAAATATTTATGGTTTTTTGAAATTCTCTTCCACTTTTTTAAAGGCATTGAAAGCAACCTGAAAATTTTTTCAGCTATGGCTCTGCGATTACCTGTTCAGTTTCATTCACTTGAGCTTTATAACGACTTTTTTTCTCATATTGATAACGAAAAACAAATGAAATATCAAATGTTGAGTTTTTTTTCTATGAAATTAATTACCACGCCTAAATAAATATGAAGTTCATCTGTTTCGTTTAATTCAAGTGAATTTTACAAAAAAGTTTCATATTTAAAATGAAAAAATAACTCCGACGTATTTTTTATTTTATTAAATTTTTCATTCACAAATTAATGACCAACTTTTTGATTTGTTCTCTTGTTTATTACAGGAATGAATATAAAAAATTAGCTTTTCAAGGTGTTGATTTTATTGTGGTTTGTTTTTTTTCAACCCCTCAATGATTTATTACTGTTTTTGCCGTCTTTGATGATTAGAGATTTATTTTTTTTTTATTATTTTATTTCTTTATTATTTTTTTTTTTTTTTTGCTTACTAGAAAGGAAACACCTTAATTAATGGAATTCTTATGTTAATTTGTTCAAGTTATTTGATTAATGGAACTCGCATGTTAATTTGTTGCAATTATTTTATACATAATCTCCTGTCAGTTTTCTTTCACATTTTTTTTTATAAACACACTCATATCACATTTGCATTAAAAATGTTTCCCGTAATAATAATTTCTTTTAACGATTCCCAAAATTAAGAATTTAGTATTATTAAAAGTACAAACGTTTTTAGCAGACAGCAGCAGCAAGTTTAAACTGAAACGAGAAACGGAAAAGTTTATTAGAAATTTTTGTATTTGAATAAATTTAAAAATATAAATAGATTTAATTCTGCCGCGCAAATGCAATAAGTAGGGATTTGCTTTAATTTTTTTATAAAATTTCCGAAAAAAAGGCCATGACACTTACAAACAATTAATCTATCTGCAGCCCCATTAAGTAAAGCTCATAGACTTTTTTATCATTTAAGCTCACATGCAGACAATCAGATTTTTAAAAGAAAACTCTTTAAGTTCCCTTTTAAAGTTGGTGATTCATGTGAAGGCTTCTTCAGTACAGACTGAGAATTTGCCTCAATACTTTTAATTGTTCACCACAATATGCAGACATGCTTTTTTCAGCACACTTTGATATGAAGGGATAAAAATAGGATATAAATAGGATAACAGTCGAATTATTAATATGGGAGTTATAATTTACATGTAATTACGTGTGTTATAAGCATTATCATTTATATATATATATATATATATATATATATATATATATATATATATATATATATATATAGGTTTAATCATCTATAAGGTCCCCTTGCGATGTTATTCTAACTTCTAATCTTTAAATTTCTTATCTAGCACCTTTCATACCAAGAAGTGGCTGGTTTAATGTTTCATGGCCAGAAAGCCTCTCAATAGCACACTTTATTTTTATTTTTAATTTTAATCATATTCTTACACAAACAATCATAGATATCTAGAAAGTAAATGCAAATGATTATATTTAATATATTTCAGCAACTCCCAAAAAGTATTAAGTATAATTTCTGATAATGTACAAAAACAAAAACTCCAATTTGAGAAAATGATTTCGCCTTCATGTTAAATAATCACTTGAATACATTGTTTAAGCAACTGATACAATTAATATTTAAAAATTTTTAATATTCGAATTACTCTGCCAATTAGTTTAACATTTTAACTAAACACATTAACAAAAATTTTATTTTATTTTAAAAGTCTTTAAGAGTCCATGATGTTTACAATTCTTAAATGTTTTACTTATTTTTTTTTATTTACTTTAAAATATTTAATTAAAAAAATAAACGATCGATTTTCTTTAGAGCTTCTAGCACACCTGTGTAAATATTATGCCTGAAAATAGGCCTTGTTCCATTAGTTTTAATTAATAATGCCTTAATGTATGCCAGATAAAAACGAGTAAATATACAAATGAACTTTATTTAGCAAACACCGAGCATGTAGTAGCAAACTTGACCCAAATGTAGTTTCTAGCGAATTTATTGTTGCAAAAAACTTTCTGCTCTACACTAGCTAAAGGCACTTAATTAAAAGTAACAGCCATGAGAAAACCTTTTGCAAATACTATTTATGTTAAGCATACATTAAGGTGTTGAGCATGACTATGAAAAGGTTTCATTAGAAGGAATAAAAAAAGAAAAGAGAACCTCTATTATGAACAAATTAAAAATATATATTAAACACTACATTTAGGTGTCTGTGTTTGTCTTCCAAAGACAAATAAAATGTTACATTAGCATAATTAAAATGTGCAAACACTTTAAGCTGCCACTTTTGTGTTCAAGCTTTTGGAAATGAAAAAAATAAATAAAAATACAAGATGCTGCTTTTCTGCACATCTTTAGTTTGCCTGTCTCTTTTCACTCGTATTTATTAGCTCATCTTTTTCGACGCACTTTAAATTGCTTTGTAAAAAAACTTGTTTGCAAGCTGTTGCATACTTTAAGGCTTTATATGGGTTTTTTTTCTTTCTATTTTTATCTTATTTTTGCCAGCACTAAAACGTAGAATAGCAAACACTTTTAATTACACTCATGCATTAAAACTTAATGTTAGAAAAACTTAAGTTGCAAAAAATAAGATGTTTGTGTGTGTTAGTGTACGTTCACGTTTTTACTTTTGAGATTATGTAATTAAAAAGTAAATTTAACATAGTCATTTAGCTATAATAAAGTTTTTAATACAAATACACCTTGAAGTATGCTACAGCTAGTAGGCAAATAAATATCGTTAATACCAGCCTTGAACTTTGAACAAGTTTAGTACTTTAACGACTAGAATATATTTATGAAAGGCAACGAGAAAAAAATAGTTTAAAAAGTTCTGAAAGTTGATAATGCGAATTCAAGAAGGTGAGATGTTGTTGATTGAGTTTGTTATTAAGGAATTTGAATGAGGAAATCATAAATATGCTGGAAAACATTGTAAAGTCAAAGCATTGGAATGATGATAGTTTCAGTATTACTTTTGAAAGAGGCATAATCAAAGCAAGATATTTACTTTACATCTTATAAAAAATTACAGCAACAAAATCAGTTGGTGGGAAGTAAACTCCACAAAGTCAAATTTTGAAGATTTTAAATGAGACCAGGTTGCCTTGACCCAAATATGATATCATTGATAATATTATGGCTAATTTCTAAGAAGGACTTGGTGTTCTTTAACTCCCATAATGGTTTTGAAGAGTACCAGGTCTTTTGAAACATAGTAGGGCAGATTGGTGCTGGTGCAAAATATAGCCAAGATCATTCATTAGCCACAAACGTGCATAGTACGAAAAGCAAGAGTCATCACCGAGCAAAAAGCAATGTCATCAATGAATTCATTGAGGAGATACTGGGAAAACTCCGAAGCAGACCAAAATATGGGATATAATGCTACAGCTACAATAAGATATTTAATTAATAAGAAGATATCAAGGCGCAAAGGAAACAAACAAAATCAGTTTCGACATTGAGAACTGGTCGTCATAAAGGTCACAAAATAATTAAACTTCGCGACCCATTAAACGAACTTAAAAGGCAGTCATTTATGCAGTTGACGTTGTAAGCACTTTGGACTTTCCTTTCTCAGAACATTAGATGGGGCTAATTGCTATTTACCTTTCGATAAAGAGGATAAAGCGTATTCTACAAAAAAATTTATTTCATGCAATTTACCCTCATTAGGCCTTAGTGAAACTTCAAGGCACAACCACTACATTGATAGACTAGTAAGCTACTCATTAACCTGTGTAGGCAGCACTCATTAAAGCAACCATAAGAAAGAACCTCAACAAAATTTATGTGTCTTTAAACTTCCAAAAAAAACTAAACTACTAAAATTTAAATAAATAACTTAACCCCTAAAATATGCAGAATATTATATATTAATATTCCCCTGAAACTATGCTTCAAAACTCATCATAATCAACTAGGAGGTTAATTCGTTTCAAAAACATTGATTTCAGAAATTTCGAAACTAAAACAAATGATTCATTACAAATATCTAATTTTGATAGTTTATTTCTTAAGCCCAATCAATATCCAAGTTTTTCTCTCAACCAACAATATCAGCCATATTTCTATTGTGTTTAATTACACATACATACAGAAGTTTTCCATTGACAATTGCTCGGTTATTGCAAACAAAAGTGGTTACAAAAGAAAATAAAATAAATATGAAACTAGAAAATTGTTTGTACAACAAAAACCTTGAAAGGGAAAGCAAATTTATTACTTAATAATAATCAAGCCATTTTTACACTTGCCAAATGTTCGAATAGTATGGGTTTAACAAATAATCCAAAAGTTAACAGCTCTGAATATGAAGCAAATGACTTTTCATAGGAAAAGCCTCTTTTTATTTTCAGTCCCTAGTTTTACTTTTCCCTCATTCTCTCTTACACTCTCTTTTTATAAGTGAACAGTTCAGTACTCTTTTGTTACGTTTACTTAAAAAGTTATTATTTCTGACCGACTTTTTCTTCAATATTTGTATTTCAATTTTGTTTTTCTTTCTTTTCATTTCTCTCCATGATAAAACCATTTTTTAATTTTTTCCTTTGCTTTGGCAAAATATGATGATTTGTTTTGCTATTCAATTCTATTTAAGTTTTTTGTTCTCTTATTTAATATTCCTTGAAGTTTTTATGTATACTTTATTATAGTTTTTAGCCAACATGTACTGAATGAATGGTTGGTTCAGTTCACATAATAAAGGTATGTAAAAAGAATTAAAGGAGAAAATAAATGGAATGGGTGGGCGTATTGCAAAGGCTTAACCTGGTTTAGTTTAGCAAGTTCTTTTAAAGTACTTAACGTTGCCTAAACATTATTTATAGATGACATAGTACGGCAACATACAATTTGTGGCAAAGTGAATAAACTAAAATGAAAATGAAAGTTGAAAACGATAAAAAGTGTATAAGAGACTAAATGAAAAAACTAACATTTCTTTTTAACACCCGTAAGGTATGCTATAGAAATTAAAAACATAAACTAAGCTAATTCTTAATTTTTTTTTTATTTATGTATTTGAAAAAATAGTTTTCCTTAGATAACGAAACTGTTTTCTTATATGATTGATTGGTTTTTATTTTTTCTTGCCATGAGCTGAAGGCATCCTACAAATATGTTTTAATTCTTAAATAATTTTACATACACAGCAATGAAAACTAAAAGCGGAACTAAATGTAGTAATAAATTGCCTGTTTTTAGGAGTTATATTATAAAAAAATAAAAGCTTTATATACTTTAGAGAACTACCAGTAAGCAAAGACCTTCTAAAGAAGTAATGAAAATATAGAGGTTAAGATCCAGAAGATGTGCAAACTTGGATCATTCCCAACTATTTTAACGCAGGCTATTTTTGCAATATGTTTTTTTTTCTATTCCCAAGTACATATTTGGAAGCTATCTTCTTTATATGGAAAAAATAAAACTTTTTGTAATATTTTTACATAGAAACTAATTTTATATTAATCTAGGATTGTATATTTGCGGTTCCTTTTTTCATATGTAAAAGTATTTTTATCATTATTGGTTGAAGAAAAGTACTGTTTTTATGTAGATTTAAGGAAATGAATCTTTTTCTATAAAAAGGAAATGTTTTCAAATCAATTTTCTCTGAATTGCAAAAGGAAATCCTATGTTAAATTAAAATTTTGTCTATTAGATACTAAGAAGTCGGAAAAATTCACTTACAAGTCGCTTGGAAGGAATGAAAATGTCATGCTTGGAAACAAATTAAATGTTTTCACTGGACTCACAAGTAAACAGATATGAAAAAATCGTATTTTACAATCCATAATGTCATTTTTAAGGCTTGCAAATGCTTTTTCTTAAATAAGTTTTTACACAAGAGCTTCATTTGCTTAAAGCACTACTTTCAACTTTTAAACAAATGAGCAAGTATGCAAGATATTAATTTAAATTAAATTAATTTTTGTTATTTTTTCAATTAAAAATTTTATGTGGAAACTTTTTTGCATTTGTATATAAAACGTTTATTCGTAAATGAAATCTTTATTCGTAATAACTCATCAAAAGTTGATAAAGTCTTGTAAAATAAACGTAAGACTCACGTAGGTCTTTTATAAAAGAAATAAACAAGATCTAAAGCAAATATTTTTAGTTGAAAAATTTGAAAACAATAAAAATTTGATTAAAAAAGTTTTTGCAAAATAAATACTGTTGAATAAAAATATAGCCACGAATATTTCATATAAAACAAAAATTTTAAATTAAAAAAAATTCTAAATTTAACAATTTCAACTACCTGTTGCAATGTTGCCTAAAGCTACCTGTGGTTTTGCAATAATTCTGGAATGCAATATATTTCAGGAAAAATTCTTTCTTCAGCTAGTAGCAAAGTTTACTTTTCCTGTTTTTTCTAATCGTGAGAAGCATTAGCCCACTAAAAAAAAATATTCGCTTGCTATTATCAATACAGTTCATGTAAAAACATTAATACGAGACATTTGCAATTTTTTTCCTAAAATTTCATAAGCTATAGCGAACGTCTTTATTAAAGTGTTATGGATGTTCAAAATATCATGGTTGAATGGGCGGCAATATTTTTAAAACATTTCATTAAGTCATGCATAAAACCCAACCATGAAGTATGCAACACAATATTGACAAAACAAAAAAGGCTGCGTAGGTGATAGTTAAGAAATTTAGCTTAGAATGACTTTAATTTTATATAAAATTACGAAGATAAAAATTTATTAATTATTATTCTCTATTTTTTCTCGTTTTTCAAATGATGCCAAAAAGTTATCAAATGAAAGTGGAAACAATGCATTACATATGTGCATAAGTTTTAATAGCAAGAAAGTCGATTGCTTTTAAAAGATAAAATTTTACTTAATTATACAATTAAAAGTAACAAATTTACAAATCAGCAAAGGTTCCCTTAAATAGGCAACAGTTCTTCCCACATATAAAGTATAATCTGTCAAATAAATTACATTCTATTATATTAAATATGAACATCAATTATATTAGACTTGTATTACAGACGTATGAAGACAGATTGAGTTTACAAATATCATCTGTTAAACTAACCACTGACAGAAAATGAATCTGACAGAAAACATAGTTTTTATACGAGTAGTCTACATCTCACTGTCAAACTTGTAATTATTATTCATTTTCTTTTTTTATATGTACATATATGGCCAGAATAGTTTTGCTTTCCGTTCGTTGCGGCCAATATTTATATTGAAAAAAGGATTATTTTATGCATCCTTAGAGATGGCTCATATACGTATTTGCTTTATAAAATTTTTACAAAGGTGCCGCCTCAGGATATGCAAAATTTTAATAAATGAAGTTTCTATATTGAAATTTGTAAGACCTTAAGAAAGAAAAGCACAATTTTACTAAGTAAAAAATGGTGATTGGTACTTTCGTATAAGTTCTGTGGCGGTTATGGTTGTTCCGCAAATATATGGCCCTACAAAAATGCAACACATTAAAAAAAACATGGGAATTAAACAGCAGAAAAATATAATAGTTTTCTTAAAATTTTCTCGTAAAAATATTTATTTTAATGCCTCTATAACTACATTGTAACAACAAATATACATAATTCAATGAATTTTATTTATTCTTACTTAAGGCAAACTACATATATTCATTTCCATTAATTGTTACACAATTTTCAAAATGAAATGTGTATAAAATAAATTTTATATCACAACACGTTTAGCAAGCCTTCTATAAATCATAAATAATTTTTATGAATAAGGCCGATATAATTTATTTCCCAAGATGATTATAACGGTTTACAGAAAAACATGTGCAGGTATTTTACTTCATATTGAAACGGTTTACTGAGCAAAGAAGTAATTTTAAATTAAAATATAAAGTTTTTAGCTTAGAAGCCCTAAAGCGTACACTGGATAATAAAATTAAAAGTTTGATTACTACAAGAACACGCATAATTATTAGCACTTCTGAATACCAAACACGCAGGCAGCAACCCATGAAGGAGAAGCTCACTATAGCTATAATTTACTTCGAATTATGAAAAACAAATCTGGTTTTGTTGAATCCTTATTCAATTGAATACAAAAGCAACAAGACTTACAGTTTTATTCCGCGCCTAAAGAAATGCTTAAAATAATTTTATTATTTAAAAACCACGAGTAACTACCTTAAGCACAATCTGTTTATGAATATTATACAAATCTGTATTTTGTTTAAAACAAACTACGCTAACAAAGACTCCACTATTCATTCAACAAATTTAAACAGAACAGCACACAATGAAATAACAAAATATTAATTTTTATTAACAAACTACTTTAAGGAAGTTTTTTTCTCGCAAAATACATAAATCTGAGAAAAACAAATAAATCTTATTTTTCGTTACAATGGACAATGGGTTCGATAGCAGAATAAACAACAGTAAGCGAAATACCCTCAAACGATTTCGTAGATATGTTGAAAACTTGATTTATTAACAGAAAGACAACTGCTAACCCTGCAAAACTCTGGGTAACTTTTTTCCTGAGGGAGGTAGGTATTCAATAAAATTCATCTTACAACCTTCAATGTAAGCCCCTCAAAAGCTTTATTCAAACCTCAATGCAATTTTGAATGTAGTGACTGAGACATGATTGTGGTGTTGCTTTTAGCTAAAAATTAGTCACAATCAATGATGACTGATCCATTATCGTGATGTCAAAGCGAAAAATCACCAAACACATTCTTAACTTTATTCCTGTCGCAAACAGATAAATAAAACAATTTAAGTAGTTGGAATAAACAACAATTGTTTGGGACAAGTGTGCCACTCAAGGAGCTACTCAATTTTTAATTTCAACCTTTCAATTTGGAATCTTCCCCACTGTGTTATGCCTCTATAGGAACTACGATAGACTGTTGTAAAGTAATTTTTAATAATTATATTAAAATAAACCATACGCAGCTAAAGTAAAGACGGGACCTTTTACTCCCAAGCTTTTCAAAAAGTTATTCAAAACGAACAAGCCCGTTGCCTACTCTTGGAGGTTCAACACAAGATCATTTTTCCTTACATATTTTATGGAGTAACATGAAAATAAATAGTTTGCGGCAGATGATAACAACACAATTTTGTAGTATATAAAGCCGATTTACAATTAAATATACATATGTTAAGGAAAATGTTAGAATAATTCATATTCGATTGTTTGTAACCACGTTCAGGGCGCTTTTACACCTAAAAATTAAACTTAGTGTGAAATGTTAAAGCGAATAGAGATGTTAAAATTACGATTTGTCCAACAACTAGCAACACTTTAAAAACTAAAAATAATGTAGGATCTAAATATGTCAGACCTATAAAATATTCATATGTATAAATACCTAAAAGTAGGCTATGCATTTTGTTAAACAAGAAGGTGATTTGCTTTCTTTACATCAAATTATTTATATATCAAAATTTCTTGTTTCTAAAACAATTTGTAGGAATTGCTTATCTATTTGACCACAAATAGAATAAATTAGTGATGTTATTCGTAAAAGAATTTGATCCAACTTTGAAATGCTTGTGAGGCGGATAACTAACTGATTTTATTATAGGAGAAAAATATTTTTTTTTGCATAAGATTTTCATCTTAATGTGAAAAGTTTTCGAAGTTGAAAAGTTACGAAAAAGTTGAGACAATCATTTAAGAAATTAAGTTTCTATTACAAACACAAAATCAATGAATGTACAATAAAATACGATTAATTTTATACTTCATACATCTCAAGGGAATATCAAGTTTTATTACATCGAAACTTTGTCAATAAAATGTTACAATAGTTTTCAAAAATGTACTTACACGAACTCACAAACATTTTTTTATGGATGTCAACTGTCAAGAAGAGACAAGTGACCGACAAGACAATGGAATAATTTTCATATTGATGTTTGTCATCATTGAAAAAAACAAGTTCCAAAGCTTAAAGATCTTATATATTTAAGCAGTATAGCCAAACTAATGCTAAATTGGAGCTTAACAGCTTAACTACTTTGCAGACTGCTATAAACATTATGAATAAACATATATTCAGTTCATTTCTCGCCCACTTAAAGTGATAAAAAAAAACTATCAATTCAATCAAATTAAAAATATCGACAACATGAGGAGAAGGTATTTTAAAACTCAATTAAATTCTTTAATTTTCACAGGTGATATAGACAGAAACGAAATATTTTAAACATATGAAAAAAAAAATATTTTCAGGCATTTATACTACAGGTGCCCTGCAGCAATTCATAAACATATTCACAAAATAAATGCTGAGCAACTGGTTCCTTGATCCAACGGTATAACTTCCACTTATGGTGCGGAATGTCCCGAGTTCAAATCCCGAACAAGCTCACCGGTGATTTTTTTAGGCACGTACCGAATTAATGTAGTCGTACCAACTAATTTTTATGTTGATGTTTTTTTCATAATTTCTCTTAGTAAGACGCATTATCTACGTAATATTAATTTTATTGAAATACTAGTTTATAGTTTCGAATCCTCTTTCAAAAATGTATGTTGTTACATGACTGTAACCATAAAACAACGAACTAAAAAGGAATCACGAAAAAATTTATTTACTTTATGTTTATTTATTTTTGTTTCACTCACAAAATTGTTCTGCAATTCTACATTTTACACAAATTTTTTTTTAGATTAGTAGTTCGATTTCTGTAGCAATTTGAATTTGTTTTTATAAACATTAATCGAACAAAATATTAACACCTTTTAAGGTGTTAAATGGTCTTTAGCTAAATTATGAAAGTTAAGAGATTAAAAGTTTTATTTATTGCCACTAAAAATATAAGGCAATATTTTATTGTTTTCCTAATTTAAACAAATTTGTTTAACATCTGCAAAAAAAATTTATATTGCTTAGGCTAAGTTAGTCTATATACCTGCACTTGCACTAACGATATTATAGACTAGAAGAAATAAAAATTTGTAACCATTAAGTTTGGTTATTAACGTCCTAAAATATAAGAAGTTTCTGCGTGTAACCCTATTTTATTGAAAAAGATTTTATTGCTAAAGAAATTAACTAATAAGGGAAAACATATTACTTTTACACATTACTTTTACATTACTAAAGCAAAAACTCTTAAATAATAAATGAGAATTACAAAAACATAGTTGGCTAGAAAACTTAAGAAAATAACCCAACAAACATCTTATATTTAATATGAATCTTTCGTATATTTCATTACAATATTCTGCCACAGGGTGCTAGTGATTGAATTTATAAGGCAAAAATAAATAATTTTTTTCCCAATTATTCGGAAAATACTGACAATGAACATAGATATGTGCAAGGTCTATTTTTACACCTCTAAAGTAAAATACAGTATTAAAAAATTACATTCTCTTTGTTTATGTAAGATTTCGCTCTGACTGCAACAGACTAAAACAGATGACTACAACAGTGTACCAGGGATGACATGATTGTTACATTTTACGTCTTTTGGTACTATTAGATAAGTATATGAAATACGGCATGATATGATCTTTTTACTAATGCTTGCTGTTGTAAAACTGTATAAAGCAAGCTTTGAAATGTCTCAGTATATTCAGCCATAAAACATAATCTGCGAAAAAATCCAATCGTATATAGGCGCTTTTAGCAGAAATATTTGTCAAGAATCACAAAAATTCCGATAAGGTAAATTTTCAATTCAGAGCTCTTCGACATATTGAAATCTTACAAAAAAAATCAAGTATTAACGACTTTCAGATAGAAGATGCTGGCAAAAATAAGTTTGCACATTCTTTAGACGAGCAGTACCAACCCTGAAGTATATGCTTTTTTGTTTGTTTATAAAACACAATGCACAACACTTTGAGGTCGAACGAAATTATTCAAATATAGAAGAAAAAACTTACAGGAACTCGTATGCTTTCTTATATTAAGATATTAAAAATTCCGAGCTTTAGAACAAACCTGCCGAAGGATATCGATACCTCTCATATATGATTCTTAGAAAACATTATTTAAGCTAAAGTAAACCAAATCGTCAGTGAAATTTAAGCAGTTTGAAAACATTCAACCTCGGATGTTTATTCCATACAAATCAAATACAATATGACAATTCAATATTGTATATGAATCATAATAGAATACATAATCATAGTAGGCTTAGAATGCTTTAATACAAACAACACAACAAGCAATTATACTCAAAGTGAATCTATTTTATTTTATTTTATTTTATTTTTGATTCATATATAATATTGAATTCTGATATTGTATTTGATTCGTATGACATAAACATCTGAGGTTTGGTTTAGCGACCAATGAAATGTCGGCATATGAAGAGCTAATTCCACAACAAACAATGCATTTTGCAAATGCTCTAATTGTTTTAACGATTAGTTGGGGAGAATATCCTGAATAATAAATTTCAATATTAAGTACTTGCAAATAAATTATATAATTTATTTGTTTTTTTATTTATATATATTTTTTGACACCTCTCTAACTCTTGGAATATTTGTCATTTAAACGAAGCTAAACAATATTCACAAAATTTAGCCTATAATCTATGTAAAAAGCTTCGTTGTTCATATGAGTCCCCGGTATATCCTTCTCAGCTGATTTAAAAAAAGCAGTAGATTATATAATATTCGTCAATATATTTATTACGCTAAATAATTTCTTACAGTTTGTGGGATTTAATGAAATGGTAGGTATGCTTGAATAAACGACAGGACCAAGAGAAGGGTACCTCTCTTCGCATGTAGGAGTACGAGATTGAACACTATTAAACAACTATGGTTGAAGGCCTACCGTTGAGTTGACATTAGCATCAATAAAGTTCTGCGTATAGACTAACTTAATCCAAAACAAATAAAAAAATTTCAAAATATTTGTATGAAAGCAATATCCCCAATAACTTTAATAAAATTAATTTAGTAATTTTATTCAATCTAAAAATTTTAATCTAGTAGTTTTGATTTTTTTTTAAGATAAGATAAGATACTGCCCCAAAATGGTAAAAAAAATTCCTGAACAAATCTTTTATTAATCAGTAAAACCGAAATTTTTTTAAATAAATAAAGAAATAACAACCAAAAGAATTAAAGATCTTATAACCTGCACAATTAAAGTTTAAGACTTTGTTACAAACAAACCCACTGTGGAAAAATTTTTGATTAACGTATTCCATGTGAAAACAATATATTCGAAATTTTTGTTAATAATTCCACCAATTCCAATAGTTTTGATCTTAAACAACGAAGATAAATTTAATTATACTTTAGGTTTTACTCAAACTAGTCAACAATTAGTAGAAAAACAGCAAAAACTGTATATGCATTGGTAGGAAATGTTAAGTTTTATATGCCAAAAATAATCCATAAATTCTATTAGGTTTTAGGATTTTCTTTTAAAGCTGCACATATTCTTCTGGACATTTTTAGTGGATTTTATTTCCTTTTGCACTGGTTAACATTTTAATAACTCCAGCAATAGATCGAATGCAGGCTTTAACTTTATCACAAAATCTTTTAGAAAATCAGGGATTTTTAATAGTTTCCACACATTTACTAACAAACAATCAAAACTTTATTTATTCATAAACACACTTTAGGTATTTAGCGCATAAGAATTGAAATTAGTTTTTATTTATATTCTTTTTAGGATCTTAAGCAAATTGGCGACAATAAAAATATGCAACTTTTAGGAGAATAACACAAACGACAACCGACACGCGTTACATTGTTGGAATTCCACAATTTCGGCACACAAAAAACTTTGGCGCAACGGAAGCGCCCAAGTACACATAACAGCAACAACAATTGTTAAGGACAATAATAAGTTAAATCACACATTTAAACGACTCATACTTCTCTTTACAATTCAAATCTATATTCTTTATTTTAAAGCCTATATTAAGGCTGTATATTTTACTTATTCTTGTTGCCTATTTTAAGGCTTAATTTCAAAAATGCAATATTTTTGCAGTTTTTTTCACTTTATTTGTAAGTTTTTCTTAGCCTTAAGCACTTTAACAACGTTTTTGACCGAACCGTTGCTAAGATTTAAGCAACCGCACATTGCCGCAGACACGAAAGAACTAAATGCAGCCTCAACATATAAAATCTACTGAAAGTCGACAGCACAACCAAAGAATCATACAGAAAAAAACAAAAATTATGTTTAACATCCACAAATTCCTGCACACTCCCTATTATACAGCATCCTGACAAAAGGCTACACATTTATTCTGCACCAACGACAACGAAGTTGCTAAAAAAAAAGCCGCAAATGAATTGTGGATCCTAAGGGTTCCACACGAAAACTTATTGTGCACAATCTCAAATTTAAGAGAGCTGAATCTGTTTTCCCAAGTAAATATAAAATTTATGCTCCAACTCGTAGAAATGTTTCTCTGAGAACAGCCGAAAATACACACTTGTGGATTCTAAATTGTCACGTTGACTTTTTATACGAGAGCAAACTTGTATTTACTGTTTTAAAGTGCAAGTATTTTCCAACACAATGTATATCACTGGGTCAATATCCACTTTGTTTATCCTTTTTCTGTTATTGTTATTGTTTTTGTGTGTGACTGTGTGCGGTAGGCCTTATTAACCTCCACATCTGATGGTTTATTGTTTCGCAGCAGGATTATTGTAAACGAATTTTTTACGCCTGCTACTTTTTTAAGGGTTTTTTAAGGTACATGACTTTTAGTTGAGTCTTTATTATATTATTATCAAATTCTTTTTTATCGTTTTTTTTTTTCAATTGAAAACCGCAAACAGTGATTAAAAGAGAAAGAGAAGATTTATAATATTTTCAAAATAAATATAGATATTTCTTTCTTAAAGCATAAAGATAAAAATATAGCATTATTATTATATAGTTTTGAACACAGCTCAGACCTTAATAATAGTCCACAGCGAAGTAGTTTTTAAGATATCCTACGCTAAACTTAATTAAAAGCATTCTTATCACAGCTGATGACTTCGATAGTTTGTACTCGATTAGAGAAAAATGTTGTTCGATCTCTGTAATCTAGTACAAACTGTCGAAAGTCGACAACCATGATACTATTGACAATGAAAATCATACTTTACGTGAAAGTCTTATGTTAGTCTTAAACTGGCTGGATTTTTTTTTAACAAGTGGTCTGTTCGTTTACTTTCCCAGTAAAAATTTGTGACGAGAGAGTAGCTTACAAAAAAAAATAAATAAGGTTTTTGGTAAGAACAGTTTGTAGTTAAAGTAGAAGCACTGTACAATTCAGGTACTAAATTTAAGGAAATTATCATTTACTCCTCGCAATGCAAACAATTAATAAACGATTGTTGTATTAGAGAATTCTTTTAGGTCGACCAGTACCAAAAATAACTGTTCAACTGTAGAAAATTTTAAATTTCCCTGTGGAAAATAATACCAAAATTGCGAAAAAGGCAAAGGGAAAGGGAAATGTAAAAAGCGTACCAAATTTTAAATTCGTGCCATTTTTTTTCACACCATAAGCTTCTCAATACGAATCAGAAACGAGAAACTAAAGTATCATGCATTTGTCAAGAAAAAAAATTAACGTATAAATTGCTGCTAAGTATTTTTTTATAGTTTTATTTTTTTAGTCTAAAGCAGAGCTTGGCAGATTTGTAGAACTAATTCATATTCTTAATTAAAACTTTGTCAACTTGACTTCCCAAGAATTTGAAAAAATGCACTAATAGATTCTTGAAAGCAATGAAAATGTTGTTCCTTGAGAATGACTTCCACCTTTAGCATGAACAAAATTTTATTAAAAAAAAATTAAAGTAATTAGTTCCGTTTTTTAATTTTCTGGAGGTGCTTTTTTAACCAATAAAAAACAGATTGTGTGCAAACATTTACTAAATTTGACTTGGCAAATAAATAATAACTTATTTTTATTTTAAAGCTGTTGCTAAAACAAATTGACTATGATTGCGGCCCATTATCATTAAAATGTTTGTTATTTTAATTTCAGATCAATAATGGCTTTTTTAGAGCAAACACCATGTAAAATTTTAAATACTTCAGCGAAAGTGGCAAGTTTGCATTGACATGATATTGAATACGGCTTCTAATTAAGAAATTGGTCCACATACGAGTAGAAATAGGCAGTAAAATGGGGAAATATTTTCTTTAATAGGACTTTGTTGTGAAGAGCGTACTCTTATAATTCTAACAAATACTAAAAATTGTTGCTAAAAACATTTAAGCAAAGAAGATAATTTCATTAATATTTTAATTTTTATAATCGAAAATACTGATCTATGACAAGAATAACTTTTTCAAATAATTAGTGATAAATAGAAGTGAAACTTTAAAGAAATTAAGCAAAAGCCCAGCCTGCCATTGGATTTGTTTTATTTACAACGATTTCATGGGAGGACCGCAAATATTGCATTGAATTTTATATTTTATTTGTTTTTCTAGTTCTGTTTTATTTCTCTGACGATTTGGTTTAGCGACCAATGTAATGTCGGCATATGACAGCTAAAGCCACAACAAATAAAACATTTTGCAAAAACTGGAATAGTTTTAACAATTAGTTGGGGAGATTATCCCAAAAGAATAAATTTCAATATTAAAAATAAAATTACTTTTATTTTGTTTTATTTTTGTCGGGCAACCAAACTTGTGTCAATTACTTATTACAATATTAAGAGCTTATCTCTTGTTTGTTAAACATCATAAATAATATAATAAATAATCAATTTCTTAGCGAGAAACAAATCTGAAAAAATAATTACTATTTTTCAAGCTAAAAATAATCATTAGAGAATAATTCTTTGAGTAAAACGATTCCTGCCTAAAAGAGCTCATTCATAACAACTTACATTGTATATATAAATATAAGATCCTGTCAACGACTCACAGTTTAGAAATTCTCCTTTGAAATTGCTTTCGTGTCTATACAATGAAATTCTGATTTTTCAAAGTTTACTTTCTTTTCGTATAATAATTTAATTGTGCGTATAGTGCGTACTAGAAAACAAAACATAATTACAAATACACAAAAGTTTTGTATTACCTTCAGTTCATCTTAATTCTCTCTCCGCACAAGCTCGAGAACTGTAAAATCACAAAATTCAAGTGTAGACCGGCAATAGTGAATTCGATATCCAAACTTTTAATTGTCTTTCCTATTTAAACATTTCCTGTTTTCTTGTTTTAGGCTGGTATGAATATCTCACAGAATATTATATTTGATATTCAGAATTTTTTCAACACGGACAAATAATCTTATGGACATTGTGTGTAGAAATTTATTTGTTGATTGATTTTTAAATAAGAAGAAGTAAATAAACTTTTTATAAATGCCAAGGGTCAACAATAAACATGAAATGTCAAAAAATTACCATGACCAAACAATTTTCTAATATTAAATATTTTTTTAATTGATTGGAAAAACTCTACAGTAGTGGTTATGACATCCGAGCAATAGGCATCAAATGTCAAAGTTCCGTGTTAATTTGTTTTAATACATTTCCCTAGGTTTTTTTTCCACGCAGTTCTCAGGGGAACGTAAAATTCAGGCAGAATTCTTTAGAGTGAAAACGAAAATTTAAAATTAATTCAACGAAGCTAAATATGCTTTCATTCTCGTGCAATATCGCTTTCTATAGCACGCATGATTTGCACAGAATTTTTATCTTTATTTACAGATTTAAAATTTCTAGCAATGTGCTCTTTTGTGTACTATTTTTTATAAATTTATAAATTTTTTCTTATATGACAAAAAGTCCTTTAATCACCCTAAATTAAAATTTCGCCACCAGGCGTTTCCTTAGCGAAATGTTAAATTTTTTTACTGTTCAACTTTGTAGTGAGTTTCTATTTAAAAAACTAATTACACTGGACGACACAAAAAAAATATAAGTGTATTTTCATATGGCGATTTTGTTTTAAAAGGACCCAAAAAGTAGAAATATCCTCATAGTTTTTCTCGATCACTTTGTGGCAATTTTGTAATAACTGAAATCACGATATTCACAAAATTTCAAGTACTCATAAGTTGATTGCCTAAAATATGAATTTAAAAAATTTTATTCGCTTGGCGCATATGACTCTTGCTTTAAAATCAAAAAGCACAGAAAAACTACCTATTCCTAAAAACTTACTGTACGTTAGACACATTTTTTCAACTCTTAAAAAATTTTTCTTTAAACTGAAATATAAATTTTTCTCATTAAAGTTTTAGCAGAGATACCGCTAAATCAAAAATATGCGATAAAACGATAAGAAATGGGAGAAAACAACTTTCTACAAATGCTCTTGACATTGTTGGGGAAATTAAAACAAAAATTTTAAATGAACGCCAAAACATTTCACGTCAATTAACACAAGAGGGGGATCTCGAAAAGAAATGAAAATAAATTTTGTAATGACTTCATTAAAACTTTGGTTTTTGGTAAAACAAAACAAAACACAAGAAAACTATTTAAAATCTAATAACACCCGAAAAAAATATTATGAAATATTTACAACCATCGCAACACGAAAATGTAACACTCTGGAAAATACAATTACAAAATCCGCATCAATCTGTTTCATTAGCAGTAATTAATGAGATAATCAAGTTGAAAGTTTGGTTCACTTGTACTTTCTCTATTTACACTTTGTTGTGCTTTATTCACTTGTTAAGGATTCTATATTCTTTTGGTATGTGTGTGTGTGAGTGTGTGTTTGCATTCGCATTTAAGTGCTTATTTAACACGCTGTAAAGAAACTGTAAGTGGCAAAAGAATAAAAATAATAAAGCTTAGAGGAAAAGCTAACAAGAGGGATAAACTTATACACATAAATATTAACACATTTTTAGGTGAAACTGGAAGTAAACATGTTCCACTTCACACACGACATATTTTATTTAATAGTTGACGAAATCGACACACACTCACTTGTAGTGAGTAGCAGGAAAAAACCTTCAAGAATTTTAGAGTTTTAGTTCCAATGCTTTTAAGTTTTTTATATATTATGTTGCAACATTTCTATTTCTTGAACGCTTAACAACCCTTGGAGATGCCTCAATACTTTTAAAACAGCTGACTTTAAAGGAAACAGCATCTTGCAACATTTCGCTTTGAGATATCATTATTACCCAATCCCTAAAATAATAAAGCAGTGGACGCGTCCATAAGTATTTAGTCTGCGTAGATGTGCTACCGGATGGGGGAGTTTGTAAAACATACAGCAGGAGACCTATCAGGGGCCACGAAGCAATCAAAACGAAGGATTCTACTTAAATTGGTTATTTGTGAGACCGCCTTAAAGATCACATGGTGCTTGTGCTTTCAACCCGAATCGCAGGAATAACAGCATTGGAGATCATTGAAGAGAAAGTATATTCTCTTCGCATGCTAATGTTCGGATCATGTATCCTCTGCACTAGCTGTCTTGGCAGTTTTGGCAAATTAGTTGACTATAACACAGGCCCTATTGATTAGCTCAGCCATTGGGTGACACCCCTCACACCCAATCCCTGAAATAATAAAGCAGCGGACGCGTCCATAAGTATTTAGTCTGCGTAGATGTGTTACCGATGGCTCTAATCATGGGGGAGTTTGTAAAACATACAGCAGGAGACCTATCAGGTGCCACGGAGCAAGCAAAACGAAGGATTCTACCTAAATTGGTTATTTGTGAGACCCTCTTAAAGATCACATGGCGCTTGTGCTTTCAACCCAAATCGCAGGAATAACAGCATTGGAGATCATTGAAGTGGTAGTATATTCACAAACAAGAAGGATGTTAGAAGTGAATCTCTTCGCATGCTAATGTTCGGATCATGTATCCTCTGCACTAGCTGTCTTGGCAGTTTTGGCTAATTAGTTGACTATAACACAGGCCCTATTGATTACCTCAGCCATTGGGTGACACCCCCTACAAAACTTGCTACCATGTTGTCCGTAAATAAGACGCATAGTTACCACGCCTGCTATGTGATTATGGGATTAGTAATAATAGAGCAACAGAGGCAGGTGGCCCCTAAGATATAAGGAACATTGCAAAACGCTTGTCTTCACTCGGTGCTGCATCTGTCCATACCTATAAGTAGTTTTATTCTTATCATAAGCCCTATAATTCATTAAACAGACCATGCGATCTTTATTAAACCGTGAGAACTTATCGTTTCCTCCAAAAGTTTGATTTATATATAAGTTTCTCACTAACTGTGAAACCTTAATGATTTCACCGATCTCTAACTCAAGAGTACATCTCTCGCGGATCTCAGCTACTTAAGTGGCATTTTTACTCATTACGCAATGTAATATTTTCAAAGTAAAGTTAACTGACCTTAAGCTTAAATTTTGATTCTTAATAGTGCAACTGCTCGTGAACTAAGCACCTCCTACCACATACAAAACAACTTCAACTTCAGCTTGGCAACATGTTTTAAATACACTATAATTTGCTTGAAATTTTTGGGAATGATAATTGGACATTTATTTGGGAATATGATTCGAAAGAAACCCTAGTAACACGGAGATTAAGTTAACATTACGCACACTAACACTTAAGACACAAGCACTAACACACACACACACACACACACTCACTCAAACGCACAAACGTACACACACTAAAATCTTGTTTTGCTTTTTTGTATTTGAGTAAAAAGTTTTACCAAAAAATCCGCAAACAACAATTGATCAAAATTATTACAAAAAAGCCTTAAAGCCTTAAAAGATGTTTTATTTTATTTGGCGAAAGTTTCAATCAAAAATTTACGTCTGGGTTGGAACATAATATAAACGATTTACGGATAAAAAAATTTTTCGCAGAAATATAAAATCAAACTATGGCTCAAGGGAAATGTATTCGTATTAAATGATACAAGAAGTGTGTACAGGATATCAAGTGGCATGTGGAGAATACAAATTTCACCGTACATCAAGTCCATATGTCAACATCTATAATGGAAGTAAACTTTCCAAAAGGGTATCGTACAATCTTCAGTTCTGCGGATTTAAAATTTTGAAGAATTCTGCTTTAATAGCATTTTCAAATGCAAGAAGCAGTGGAATCAATTTATTTTTAGTTCTCTAATTTGCTTTCAACTCATTGTTAAACAAACAAGGGCAGCAGTTTATTGAAAGTTTGTAAATATAACTGCTTCCTTGCGAGCAGAGCATTGAGGTGTCAAAATCCGAAAGATGTTTTCGCGGAATGCCTGTAAGCACCAAATATATTATTTAAAAATTCAATTATACTTTTAGAAAATAAGAACCAATTGCTCAAAAGCATGCAAACTTTTATTACAATCTCCACATTAAC
Organism: Germaria angustata; assembly: GCA_963681545.1. Taxonomy (NCBI): domain Eukaryota; kingdom Metazoa; phylum Arthropoda; class Insecta; order Diptera; family Tachinidae; genus Germaria; species Germaria angustata. Next base: position 111,473,394 of record OY812999.1, on the reverse strand, counting down.
ACCAATACAAGACAATCTATCGTAGGGCACTTCAAATAAATCATAAGTCTCAAATTACACAGAACACTGCCCATGAATTATTCGCTTTATTTATAAATTTTTTCGGCAGTGTTTATTTTCAACTTTTTCTATTTTCTATATTGATTTCCTTGTAATCAAAAGTGTAATAAATCTTTGCATTTGATTCTAATAATTCGTTTCTCTACGAAAATTGTACCACTCAACCAACATCTTTACCGGAAAGAGGCGAGGGGGAAAAAACTTAAACAAAAGTCATTTCCTATATTAGCATTTCCTTAAGGAATTCTCTACTTCTCACACAATTTTTTTATCTCGTCTAAAGGACAGGGATTGTTAAAAAAGTTTTACGTTGATAAATTTTGTTCTTCAACTTCATGTTTTGCCCATAATTTGCAGCTAAAAATATTCCGCCTTATCTCTACACGTTGTTGGTTTTTTGTTAAATTCCTGTAATATATATTTAAAGGACTTTTTTTATTAATAAATATACTTATATATTATAAGAATTCAAACAGAACTGGATAGAATTTTTTATGTTTGTTTTTCTTTTATAAAAGAGCAAAGTTTTATTAAGAAATACAAAATACAATAAAAAAGTAAAACGTTCTTAAAATGAGATGAGAAAAAAGAACTATTTATTTTAAATAAGAATGACTTTTAGAAGGTTGTACTCGCACACCCAGTCAATAGGAGGTAAACACGTATGTCACAGTTTGGGCGAATTTTAGCGATAAAATTTTATATCGTAAGCACTTATTTTATTTCTTCCAAAGGAAGATGTAAGTGGTTTCGTAATAAGATTTGAACAGAATATGATCTTAACTAGTTCGAAAAGAACTATTGGATACAACACCACTTTTTTAACTCTTTTTCAGAAAAAACAATCATCCCAATGTAAATGTAAATGGAATATATTGTTAAGGAATGACATTTTTATTGCATTTATTGCTTCCAGAGTAGCCATTAATGAATTTATTGATTTCTTAGAAAGATAAGTTGATACAATCTTGATAACAAACTTATATTACATTTATAAGGCTGTGCAATTCTGTTCTAGTTTAAAAAAATATTATATTATATTATTAATAGTCTCATAGCTGCATTCGGGATATTGCCCCTACTTGGATGGAACTAGGAATTATTGTTATGGGAAGATGGATAGATAGAGTAGTGCTTGTAGACATTTGAGTTGAACTTTTCTAAGCTGTAAATGACAGGAAGGACCTCCACATACGGATTATTCTGTGTCATATGAATAGCGATTGACCTCAAATGTATTTTTATTATTGTTATTTTTTATTAATTAACAAACACAAACTGCAAAGCTACTTGGCTTATCTGCAGAGACACCCGGAGTCTGCGGCAAGACTCTAACCTGCGAACTTTGGACTACCAGTCTAGAACACTAGCTACTAGTCTCTGAGCTCCGAGCTCTTAATGAAAAGTATGCTACTAGTTTGAACTATATTACCTTCTTTGTCTGTTTGTTAAAGGTACAAATATACGATTTTAGTATTCTCCGTGATTTCCTGCCGTCTATGAAAATCGAACAGAGAATTTTGATACAAAATTTGATGATTTGATTAGCACAAAGGAACAATATTTTTGAATAAAAATATACAAGATATGGTATAAAAGATTTTGTAATAATGAACGCATATACCAAATTCTAATTTTTTTATTATAAAAAATTAAAAAATAAAGGTTTTTTGACTATCACAATAATTCAAATAATTTTTTACTCTAAAAAGAATTTTATCTTATTTGAAAAAAAAAATAAAAAATAAAACAAAACACCTTTCACACAAAAAAATTTTATCATTACAAATTTTTAAATAACATTCACGATTTATATTTGATTTTTTTACATTTATTGGAATTGAATTTCCCTCTTTTATTTTTTTTTAGTTTAAAGAGCCGTATTTATATTTTCTACAACTTACCATCTATAACATGTTGTCAATTGAGAAATAATTTTTAAGTCATAAAGAAAAAACTAAAATTCACTCACAAACTCGTCCTAACGTCCTTTTTAACCGACTAAAGAAGCAGGGGACTATATATTCAAAAATACGCTTCAGAAATGTTTCCATTTTGATCAACATATGGTTGGGTTACCTTCCATAAAAAGTATTATTCACAATCCTTAATGTTCCTTAATATAAAAGTATTATACTGCTATTAATCTTAAGAAAAACACTCAAATAAAAATTAATACCTAATTATTGTAAGTACAACTGACTAGAGCAGTGAGAATGTAAACAGTTAGTATGATTCAGAGGTGGTAACGTTTTAATTAATGTATGCATTTCGAGGAGCACCTCCCATACTTACTTCAAAAATGTTTCAAATAAAAGCTTGTTATCAAACAACTCAAACCGCCTCAATCATAGTCTCTAAAAATTTCCAAACAAATGTAATATTATATACGTTAACTATTGAAATCATTGAAGGCGGTGCCAGGAAAGTTGCATAATTTAATTCATGTTTACAGTCATCTCGTCACTTTTTTCAAGGATTTCAGGAGGAAACGCATATATTATTTTGGACTTGTTAGAACCTATGAAACATTAATTTACAAATCACCCAAACAATTGCAATTGCAATTCTTCGATGAGTTCAAAAGACAAAGAAACATTTTTTAATATGACTCTTTGAAAGAACAAATATTTTTCTAGAATATCTGAGACTTCTTCATAAAAATAATAATACGTTTTCAATCAATTTACCTTAAAAGTTTCAAGTCTCTGCTTTCGTAAGCAATCTCAAATTTCTTGAAAGAAAATACACTTCAGAAAGCAGCAGCAGGCAACAGCGGCAAACAAATCTATAATTTGTGTGCTTCACTTGATAAAATTTCTTTTCTGAAGTGTGCACACTTGAAACCCGATGTTTAACACATTTTTTTCTCAAATTCAATTACATTTTTAATTGGCTCTCTCCAATTACTATTGCTACTTTAATAAATGGTTCACTGTAGCATAGCATACTCGTGCTTGCAAAGGGAAGAAAACAAAATGAAAACGAACATTTATTAAAAATTATTTTGTTAGAAATAAAGCATCATTGTTGAAAATACTATATGCACAGGACTTTGAATTTCCTGTGCTCAGTTTGGCATTTGTGCACTGTTGCTACCAGACAGGCTCTTAAATATTCCTCAGAATTCACTTTTGTTATTTGAGAATTTTAGCAGAAATTGTTAATCAAACTTGGTTATATTTATAACTTGATTTGCAAGAGGACAACATATTTTACAAACAGTTTATTTTATTTTACATTATTGATGAAAAATTATGTTTTTTAGATGTGGCTTTTCTACTTTTTGTAGAGGTTTGATTTTGTACTGGTGGGCTGTAGTTTAGAAAATGTAGCCTGCAGTTACTTACAATTATATTTATGTGCATTCGTCCATATACCCTAGATTCTATTACATATTGACTAAAATATGCCACCTCTGGAGCACACACTTTGACATAAAAATAGAATTTCCAAAAATTGGTCCACAAAATAATGAATAATCGCAGTGCAAACAAAACAAAAGAAAATTGTATTATTGAACCCATAACCTCTTCCTTTTCTAAGTCGTTTAAAAAACTTATTCCCTTTTCATTTCCCCTATCTGGTCCTCTCTTGCAAATATTATCAATCTCTAGATTGAAAGCTTTCCTGTTACAATTGTTGCTATTGGCAAATACATTTCTCCCTCAAGTGTTTAGGCATTTCCATTGAGAACAAAAACCACTTGTCGAAGTACACAAAACTACTTTAAAAAATGTTCTATAAAAAATGGAAAAACCCCAACACAAATACTTAAGAAGAAAAAACTATTTATGCAAATATTACTTTCATAATTCTCAATACTTTTTAAAATAAGCCTTTTAAGCAACAATAATCAACCTAAATAAATAGATGAAAAAAATTACATTTGCAATTGGCATTTGCAATATTTGTCATGTAATTTCATTTTATGAAGTTTGCGTTGTTCGTACATTCATTCACACACAATTATAATTTTTTTGGGTCAAATCTGTAAAATCAAAAACTAATTGGAAAACACTTTAAAAACAAAAATTGTATTAAATAATTTTATAAGTTGATTAATTTACCCCTATGAAGAATCTCGTTAGATGTTTGTGTCAATATATTTGAATATGAAACAAATTCAAAAACAATTTTATTTATTTAGTTATTTCTTTAATAAGGAAAATTAATAAATTACACATACATAACAATTCATAAGAAGATTTATTGCAATTATTAAGTTACTTTGATGGTACATTACTGAACACCTAAATCACATGGAATGTTTTAATACCCATATTGTAAGTTAAATGGCAAAAGGAATGGACAAACGAATTGACTAAAAAAAGTTTAAATGTGCAGACATTTTCATACTCCTACCCTAAAAAAATTCAGACTTTTTTAAAGAAATTCAAGAGAGCACTCACTTAAAAAAATAGAAAATGAAGATTTTCTTAAGCTAAATACAGAATGTTTGCATTAGGAACGGGTCCCTCAAGCGGAATTTAATTTTTTAATTTAGCCATAATTTAGCCTAATCACGCCTGATTTGAAACAAATAAGAACTGACTTCAAAGACGATAACTTTGGACTGAATCGCTTTGATGGATGTGGACTGTCGCATCCAATTAGCGCCTTTTAAGTCAGACCGTCTTTATTTATTATATTTGGCACTTTATAATTTAACTTTTTATTATCATTTGATGCTTGTCCAAGCCTCCCAAATTAAGTAGTATAAACTTTACTACCTCAGCCACAACAACATTTGAAATATCGACAATATAAAGTCAACACGCACATGAAATGACTTGGAGCTCTTCACACTTGATTTGCGAACAACACACTAAATTAAAAAAATCATAAATTTTCTTCATGTTTAAAGGACAATTTCTGGTAAAAGTAGAATTAAACGAAAACCTTCTTTCCTACTCCTAAAGATTTCTTGTTATTAACATTTTTATTCTTCGCGTGAAATTATGATTAGTTCTAATGAACCTTTTTACATTTAAAAAGCTAAATAATATTAGGTCTTTTTATACTTAAAATTGATTTCCTAAGACTATTTAAAAGATTACAATCATGTATTATATAATTTGCAAATCAGTAGATTGTGAACTACTGCGAGTAAAAGATTAAGTTTATTTTTTGAATTTTCTATCAGAAATTAAAAGGTTTTTCATCAATGTGAATATTAAAAATACTTATATATGTACATGATGTAAAAAATTATTTATGCCATCCATTATCAGCTTAGTTACTGCAAAGAATTTAGTTGTAAAGATTAATATTCGGTTTGAAATTATTTTGAGTTGAATTATTTTCAATGAAGTCTATCAAAAATATTCTGAGAAACTGTGCGTATAAATGTTTTATATAGATCCTTTTCATTCACACATATCTTTGGATATACGGCTGAAATTGATGAGAATACGATGCGAATTGTTTATACTGAGGGAAATTATAAATTCAATATGCTAAAAATACAAGTAAAAAAGTGCATATTCAAACAACTAAAATCATTAAAAAGCAGACAAGATAAAATGCTAATAACATATGGAAGTATATGAACAACAATCCTAATTATAATAAGTACAAAACCAAAAACAAAACAAAAAAATACAACACCTTTGGCACAACTAAAGCATCAAAAGGCAACAACCAAGACACCAGAGAGACTGATATTATACAAATAAAAGCACACATATTCATATGTACATACTTAAGTATGTACACACACAAACAACTCATATGTTCTTAAGTGTCAAGTGAAAAAAAACAACAATTATTAAAAAAGGCTCTGAATGCAAAATAAAAAATTCATGAAATTTAAGCAATGATAAACTCGTAAATAATATTGCAATAAATTTCCTTTATCGTTGTAAGACAGCAATTGTTTTATTTCTAAAGCTGCAAAGTTTGGTGGCGGGTGGCCGCTGCCAATTTTGCCCTCAGGCTACATTCTACAAAACCCCAAGAGGACTTACCTTTATTTATTGTAAAATCGCTTTTGACACGGTTATATTAAGTTAATACACTCTTAAATTTATTATTAACACAATAAAAAACACATTTTTAACACGATTTCCCATTTTGATGAATATCCAGAAGCACTCTTAACGACAGTAAAAATAAAACTAAAGAGAAAATTGCAAGAAAGGTTAAAAGCAGCGTTGCTTTAGCAGAACCTAAAGAGGTGCACTCTTCAAGTAAAGTAGATTTTTTGGTAAAACGGTATTCCTATAGACATAAGATAAGGCAGTGAACGACTCAGTGTTTGTTCGAATTAAAATATTTAATGCAGTTTTAAATTCATAATTTCGCGGTGCATTTGCAAAAAAAAGTCGGGGCATGTTTCTAACGCAACTCAGTGTTTGTATAAAACATTTTAAAAAATTAAATGTTTCTGATTAATATACGTTCTAGTTTTTTGACCGTTTTATTTTAATTAATAAACTTAATTTATTTTTTAAGCTTAAGGTCTCTTAATTTCTTTAATTTTTATCGATATTTCGATACTCAAATATATTTGTTATTTTATATAAAATAAACAAATATCCTGAAGATGGTACTCAATGAGTACCAAAATATCGATAAAAATTCAAAAAATTATGAGACCTTAAGCTTAAAAAATAAATTAGGTTTGTTTCTGATTAATATGACAACTATTGCAAACGTAAAACAAGCAAGGCGAGTGTTCAATGAACAACAAAACTTTGTTTCCCAAACATATTTTGGCGTCGTAGCATTGGTGGCATCTCATTTCCGTACGAACAAGCGTAACTATTCAGAATATTGATTTAGGGTGCACTTTCAAAGTTATTCAAAATTGCTGAGTTCGAAAATGTTTGACAACGAAGTCTATCATTCAAATAAACCTATTTTGATCAAACTTGCAGTATTGAAAGCAGTCTGAGCGTTTTAGTTGTTTGTTACTTAAAGAGAGTGCTGTTTTCAAACCCGCTTCTCAGATTATTAAGATAAGGTTTACAACATTCGAAAAACTACCAAATCTATTAAGAGAAGTCTTTGCAATTATTAAGAAAATCTGATTTTTTTCAAAATACAGTTACGGCATGGTATAACGAATATCGCTTTAACAAAAATCCGATATAAAGTAGAGCAAGTAAATACAGAACCATAAACAAACCCCAATTTGTAAAGGCAACAAACAAAACCCCAATTTGTAAAGGCAAAAAACAGTCACGTACATACATATGTACATACACACAACCATGGATAACTCATACCTAAAAGTCCAAGGAAAAAAGCAACAACTATTGCTAAGAAAGATATAGCAGAAAATCGCATCAAATTGAAGCCAAAACCAAGTAAATCAATTGGAAAAATTATAATCTTTATTGTATTTTACAATATATTGCATGAGATTACAGCCTTTAATAATTAATTTAATCATTGTAAGGCAGCAATCGCTGTATTCTATAGCTGCGGAGTTTGGTGATAGGTGGCCGCTGCCAATTTGGCCCTCAGACTACATTCTACACAATGCCAAGATGACTTACCCCTATTTTTTTGTAAAATCACTTTTGACACACTTATATGTATTAAAGTCACTCTTAAATTTGTTATTAACACAATTAAAACAAATTTTAACACGATTTCGCATTTCGATGAAAAACCACAAGCACGCGTCGCGAAAGTAAAAATAAAACTAAAGAGAAAATTGCAAAAAGGTAAACAAAAGCAGCAGGTCCGACGATCTGCTCGAGTAACGTACATTTTTTGGTAATAAAGCCTCAATGTAAGATAAGGCAGTGACACTGTTAGTGTTTTAATTAAAATACAATGCAGTTTTCAATTTTTAATAATTTCGCCGTGCATTTACAAAATTTTTAGGGCATTTTCCAAACCCAACTCAGTGTTTGCATAAATAATTTAAAAAAATCATTCTGCTTAATATAACAACTATTGCCAACATAAAATAGCAACGCGACTGTTCAATGAACAAAAAAACTTTGTTTCCCAAACGAATTGTGGCGTTGTGGCGTTGTAGCGTTGGTAGAATATTGAATACTAGCTGACCCGGGCAAACCTTGTTTTGCCTTCAAATTTGCACTAAATCGACATAGCAATTATTGTTCAAATAAAGGTATCGGGCTAATTAACCCCACTACACGCTGGTTAAGGACCCAACGCCTTCAGCAAAACGCAGCATAGGCTTATCGCGCTAATCTCTATTGGGCAAAACAAAAAAAAACAAAATATTGGGTCATCTGTCGAACACAGAAACACTCCTCACGTCCCATAGAACATGTATATAAAGTTTGGTCAAAATCGGTGCAGTAGTTCTTAAGTTACGGTGCAAAAACACACACACAAAACTAAGTATTGCGCCATCTGTTGGACGAACTTCAAACTACACAGAAACACTCCTCACGGCCCATAGAGCATGCATATAAAATTTGATCAAAATCGGTCCATTAGTTTTTAAGTTTAGCCATCACGAACATACACGTAATTTTTATGTACATATAACTGACACCGTCAGCTCAAAATATCTTCGGAACTACATAACCGATTTAAGAGTTTGATATCTCGTTTAGAAGAACATGACAACGGCTTTCCAAAAAAGTAAAATAAAATAAAAAAGCACAAAAAATTAATATATGTATATGTCATTGGTGGTGCAATATGAAAATTCGATTTTGCCACGCCCCTCCGCCCACAGACCGAAAATAAAAAATCGGACTTCACAGTGTCACCCGCCCGAGTATTCTGAAGGTTCCCTGAAAATTTCGTCAAAATCGGCCCAACCGTTTTGGAGCCATTACGTTACATACATACATACATACATACATACATACACACATCCAATTTTATATATATAGATTGATTTAGCGAGCACTTTCAGGATTCTTCAAAAATGCTGTGTTTTTATGTATCTCGAACTTACGAGGCGATTAAAATAAGGTTTACTGATGTCGAAAAATTACTGAATCTGTTAGCAAGAATCTATGACAATGTTCAAAAACACTTGGAAAACTCTTTTCATAGTATATCAATATCTTTTACGCAGAATTTAAATACTTATGTATGTATATTCGCATGACATCTAAGGTCAAAACCTTCATAGTGCCGCAAATTATGTTCCTACATGTTCAATAGAAAATTAAATATGTATGCAAAAAATACACCAAAAAGCGCATATTCAAACAACTAAAATCAAAAAATGCACAAAATAAAATGCAAATGACATAAGTATGTAAGTATATCAACAACAATTCTAACTGTAATAAGTACAACACCAAAACAAAAAACAAATACACGACTTTGTCACAACAAACAATACCCACTTGTTATTTAAATAAAAGCATTCAGGTTTGTTTATATGTAAGTACTCATATATGAACATACACACAAACATGTACAACTCATACCTTCCCAAAAGTCAAGTGAAAAAAGCAACAACATTAAAACAGGCTATGAAAGCAAGAGACAATTGTATAAATTTGCTACAAAAATCAAATATTGTTACATTTATAAATAAATTGCATAAGATTATAGAGCCTTTAATAATGAATTTTAACATTGTAAGACAGCAATTTCTGTATTCCATAGAAATTTCTGGAGCTCAAAGTTTGGGGTGGCCGCTGCCAATTTGGCCCTCAGGCTGGATTCTACAAAACACCAAGAGGACTTACCTTTATTTATTGTAAAATCGCTTTTGACACATTTATATTTATTGAATTCACTCTTAAATTTATTATAAACACAATTAAAACACATTTTAACACGATTTTCAATTTCGATGAAGAACCACTAGCACGCGTCGCGAAAGTAAGAATAAAACTAAAGAGATAATTGCAAGAAAGGTAAACAAAACAGCGTTGCTTTTGCAGATCCTAAAGAGCTGCACTTTTCAATTAAAATAGATTTTTGGGTAACACAGTTTCCATATAAGATAAGGCATTGATTGGTTTAGTGCTATTAAAACATTAATTCCGTTTTCAATTATTAATAATATCGCCGCGGCGCGCCGTACCTTTGCCTTTCCCAAAATGCAATGCAGAATTTTTATAAATCACGAAAAAGAAATATAAATATAGATTTCGAGTAATATGTGGGCTATTGCACAAATATGTACATATATTAAAGAGTGTTTGAATTTTATTTAGAGTTAATTTTAAGCCAAAACTGTGGTTTTGTTTCCCAGCGTCGTAGACTTGTGTTTGCGAAAATAACTGCCTTAAGTCATCTTTGAATAACGTTAATCAAATTTTTCCAAATCTCATGTATGTATGTTATATAAGATTTATATTTCTTTTTGAGCACATATGGTAGTTAGTAAATGTATAAATAAGTCTTATTATTCATGATAGTTTGTCCTAATATTATAACAATGTACTATGCTTTTTGTATTGTAAAATATTAACGTTGGGTATGCGGTTACAGCTGCACGTGTTGCCGTCACGTTTGAATAACTATTGTTATGCAGAGTTAATCAGGGAAGGGAAAAAGTATGGTTGAATTTTTCTTAAAACACGTTAGCAGCAAAAAACTTTACAAGCATCTAGTCTCAGACAGACTGACACAAACGAAAAATTGCCGTAACAGACTTACTAAAGTTTGAATAGAGTTCATTATTTTTTAATTTTTAAGAATTTTTCTGAACTTCACAGCGTCTACAGGTAAATGTGTGCATTTGTATTATTAATAATTATATATCGGCCTCTAATAAGATACGCTTCTCCACAGGCGACAATTATTGCTAAAAAAATAAGCAGTAGCTCTACACTGTGTGCTAAAGTAACGGACTTACCTCTCACCAACGTCTGCCAATAAGATGTCGAATACTGCTTTACCGTCCAATTAAAGCAATAACACAGTTTTGGTTTTTGAATAAATTTAGATTTGGATTCTTTTGAAGTCTTTTATTGTCATTTTCATTTAGTTTTATTTTTAGACGCGAGCCGTAAAGTTGAAGTATTTTTTTCATAAGTGAAAAGTTTTGTAATTGTTTTTATTTGCTTGTAAACTAAAAAAATAATAGTGTTAAAACATTGATTAATCACTAAATACCGGTAAGTTTTTATATAAATACTTATATTTAAATTATGCTTGATTAAATCATCGGCCATAGGCGAGAGTCGGTTGGAAAGATGCGAATTATCATCGAAAGACAACTTTAAGAAGCCAAAGCATTCAGATAGATCAAATATTTGAACACTAGCATTATTCCAATTAAGGTAATTTGTATATATACATATGTATGTATATCTGTGTGCTCCACAACTATTAAGAGAAAAATTGTTTTTGATATTTTGGCATCATTGCCATTAATGTCACCTTAAATGGACTCATTTCATTTATTAGCCTTAGGCGTTCAAGGTTAGGATCATGTATCTGCAGCATCTTCAGCATCATACAAAATGTGTAAGAAAATGTGTCCAGGCACTCCTGAGTGTGGAGTCAACTATTACCTGTTGGCTTTGCTCTTGCCCGCCATTTCATGTTTATATGATAAAAACTAGCGCGAAGAAGATATTTCGCATAGTTCTCGAACGAAGGCTCGTAATATTTGTTCAACTCTTATTTTCAGTTGTCAACCACATGCACTCTTCTTTATCGCCCGGTGCTATCGGCAAAATTATATAATAATTGATAAATCTTAGCCTCTATATAAAAGAAAACTTTTTACAGGTGAATATATTAGATAAATTATTCTATTAAAAGACCGAATCAGTAAGTTGGCTTGTGTCCAACATGTTTTTTGAATCAAGATGACTTTTGCACACAAGCCTGCAAGGCAAGCAGCCTGCCAATGCCAGTTAAATTCGCTGGAAACTATGTTTGATTATAATATACCTCAGATAGTTCAATCAAACAAGTCTGACACAATTCTGCCAATAAAGTGATCATTTGCAAAAGTATGTTAAATGTGAAATTCCATTGATGAAATCAGGAATGTATTCTATTTCATTTATAAATAACTATTGTATCAAGATTAACATCTGTCTTTTATTTAAAATCCAATCCAAAATGTCCCTTAGGATAACATTTTTTCCACTACCACTTGAAAGCAAGAAGAAAGAAGTATCTAAATATACTGCTACAAGTATGTGGCAAAGATTTTTCCTTCAGTAGTCCTTGTTTATGGCAGGTTTTAAATAAAAAGTGGAAGGAATTAAAGAAAAAGGAAATCAAGTAAATAGGACTAGAACATTTCAATACACAGAAGCTTTTAATTTCAAATTGGCTACAAAGGAGTTGAATTATTTCCAAAATTCTTAATGAAATGAATGAAATTGTATAATGAAAGGAAATCGCAAATATATAAATTTACTTTAATACTCATACAAATATTAAGATTGGCACAAAAATTATTATATTCATATTTAATTTACAAATTAAGTACAAATTATATAATAAAAATAATAAAACCTTTAGGCAAATAATATTAAGTTTAAGCAAGACCAGAGAAGGATATATCCAGACTTCTCATGGCTACACTTGTTAAAATTCCAATATGCCATACATATTTACGAATGACTTTGCCTACACATTTGGCTTTAATATTATAATTTAATAGATATTAAGAAAACTTTTAATGGAAAAAATAAAAACAAGTGGACTATATATTATTTAGAACATCATCCAGATTTATGGCCGACAGAGGGCGGGCAGAATGTATGAGCGTGGCAAAGATACCATTTGATTTTTCCTTTAATTCGTCAGGAGAGCCATCTTCAATGATTTTTCCTTGATCTAAGACTATTATACGATCATAACCCATAATGGTTGATAAGCGATGCTGTGAAGAAAGTGAAAAAATTAAATTTTATTTTATAAATTTCCAATTAAAACCTACCGCTATTGTTATAATAGTTCTACCCTGAAAAGCTTTGTGTGCAGCACTCAGTAGGGCTTTTTCTGTGGTTGAGTCCAGAGAACTGGTGGCCTCGTCTAAAACCAAACACACCGAACCACGTAAAATGGCACGCGCTAAACAAAACTGCTGGCGGTGGCCCACACTTAAGTTCAAGCCACCATCCGAGATTTCAGTATCTAAAAAAATACATAAATAAAAACTCTATTCAAAAGGATTTAAAGTTAAAATTAAAGAAGTTTAATTTAAGTTATTTACATTCTGTGGTAAAGAGTAACAACAGAAGCGGGCGGGAGCAGTTAAACTGCCACAATCCAAATCATTTCCTTGACTACAAATACCGTAAATTCCTATAAAACACTTAAAAAATCAAATGCCTTTATGGCAGGGCATAAGAGACAAGTAGAAAAAAGAACTAACTCTCACACACACACAAATTTATTATTTAAACGGAAATGGGAAAAATTCAACATATTAAACAAATACATGCAGTCAAGCAAAGCCATAAACTCTACTTGACATGATAAATCTTAATACTGAAATGGCAACTAGGGGTTGTTTTAAAGGGCAAACAACAAAAATGCTTAACTCTCATACTTAAAATCCTGTACTCCTCAATTATCGAAATGATTTTATTTTATTTTTTGCATTCCTTCCCCACTCAAAAACAGGCATAAGTCCATACATGACTATTAGAGTACAGTGGCGTTAATAAAGTTTTTTAATTTAAAGTATATTTTCCAAAGAGATCAGGATAAGGGTGATTTTTGATTTTTCCTTTAAAATTTCTAACTGTTGGAAAAAATTTAATGTGTCTAAATTTTTGGAGAATTTTATCAATATTTTATTGAAGGAGTTTTATTTGTTGTTTCTTTAGCTGTCTATATACATATCTGATAATTTGTTGTCGTTAACTAAGTTATCAGTAGACATCACCAACTATTTATCAAAATCAGATATATAAAGCAATAACATTAATAAATATTGATCTTTTATTTATTCTTTTAATTCTATCATGATCATATATTATAATTTATTTGTATTATTTCAGAGATTTCTAATAAATGTAATGCAATTTCTAATGAATTTCATTGAAATGTAATTAAGATTTTGGGATGGCATTTAGGAATTTCCGAAATATCGAATTCTAAAAAAATATTGAAGTTTTGAAAATATTTAATAATTCGATTTAGTGTTGTTTTTTAATTAAATTCTTTATACAATTAATCACTTGTAGTATTTTTTATATTTTTTGTTTATTACTTCTAATTTAAGCCGATTTTGATAAAATTATTTTTTTTATTTATATCATATGGCTCAAAAAGTCAGATATTTCATTTTGTTGGTGAAAATGTTAATTTTTCCTCATTAAGGAGAGAATTTTTAAGGAAGTCAATAAGCTCCTAGATCGTTTTGGTGTGATTTGAAAATTTCGTTACTATATAAATATTTTCTGAAAAATTGTAGTGAAAAAGTAATGACAGGTTTGCGTCACCATCTCAGCCAAACTATTATATGGTTTATGACCCTAGTGACTCTGTCTAGTGAAGGCCAGATGCAACAGATCAACAATCAGACAACTTCTAAAGAGATCGTATATTGTGAAACCTATTCGTCTGACTGGATCGTCGACTTTAGTGTCCAGTGATGGTTGCTTTTTATGGAAGCGTAAGAAATTCTAGTGCAGTTATCTTCTCTACTGGGCTAGGCGCGTTCATTGTGCCACCAAATTTGTGCCAAATTGTCCAAATGGTTGGCTTTTTTCTGCTTTTAAGCCAATAATACATAATAAAAATGTCACTTTAGTTAAAGGGATATAGGTCCCTGCAGGAAAAGGCTCTAGCTATGCTTATCTCGATATCGATAAAAATGCTGATGGGATTTCAATTGAAATTTCAATCAGTACCTAACACCGTAAACTACTCCCTGTTGTTCCTAAAATCAAAAGAGAACTTATCATTTTTTTCGAATTATAAAAATAAAATAATTAAATTGTCCATTATATTATTTCGCATGATGTCGCACTGTAAATCGTATAGTTTTCTCTCTTAAACCACAAACTAAAATCAATATGTGTATTTATCGTTTGTATAAGTATATGTAAAAAAATAGTTGTTTTCATTTCCATGGAACAGATTTGAAATAAATAAACGATGAACGCCTAATGGTTTACCGCATCCCGATCATTCCCTTATGCCAAATGGCAGTGGCTTTGGAAGCAGTTGCAGTTATATTCTATCAAACAAACATACATAAATGCACAAGTACATATACATACCCAAGCCCTGTGGCATTTTTGTATTGACAAATTCCTTCAATTGTGCCAGCTCAAGACAATTCCATAGTTCTAAGTCCGAGTAATAACCAGACGGGTCTAGATTTTCTCTAACAGTCATACAAAATAAATGCACATCCTGCGGGATTATCGATAATCTCGTACGTATTTCATCGGGATGTATGGTGGCAATATCATTGTCATCAATGCGTATGCAACCATTGCTTATCTGCAGAACACCAAAGAGAGACAAGGCCAATGATGACTTTCCACTTCCAGTACGACCGCAAATGCCAATCTATATTAAAAAAAGTACGTATTAAAAACTGTATATGTTTTACAAATAGCAAATGGAAAAAGTCAATAACAAATGATTTTAATGAATCATTTAATCTTGGTAAAGTTGAAAATTCAATACAATAGGGATAAAAGTATATTCAATTAAAAATAATAAATTATTGCTTTAATATTTAATCTGAGCTGAGCTATTTTTTTTAAATCGTGTCTTGAAATTCTCCTGTGGCATTTATTAAAATAAATGCAATAAAAGCAGATTGTATTTCCTGTTTCTTTATTTAGTTATAGTTCATTATCTCTTATATATACGAAGTATATTCAATTATTTTTAAAAACAATTGTTAGAAATTTAAAAAACCAATTTGATTTGGAATAACTTAACAGGAAATGTAAAAGAAATATGAACTAAATAATCAGCCAAAATTATTTAAGGGAAGCTGAAATAAGAAAAATAAAGCAAAGAAAAATTAAGGCTGGCCGTTGAGTGGAACTGAACGAAGTAAAAAATTAAATGACTACTTGATGTTCGAAATTAAACATTTCTATTATTATTATTATTTATATTTTTATGAGATTTATTCTTATTGGATTTATAAAATTATAAAAATATCCTTTTAAGAATGAACAAATATTTTGGGTGATATTTTTATATCATAGTATCCTTTAATTTTCCATTATTTTATTAAAAAATTTAATATTTGAATACTTCCCATCCAAAATATTTCTTTATTACATCCTGCTTCCAAAGTCAAACTTAGAAAATAAACAACAGCAGCTATATAATCTTGATAAAATATCATTAAGTTTTGACTAAACTGAGACATTTGCTTTGCTTTATGGCCTAATAATATGAAATATTTTTCTTTGGTGATCTCCATTTTGCTAAATAGTAAACAAGGATAATACAACCCACTTGGCAGAAACTACGACAATAATCCTACTACTCGATTTCACTACGTTTGGGTATATTTATCCGTTAAAATGATTTACTTTTATTGTTTAAACAGAACCGCTCTGAATTGTCTACTGAATCAAATGCCAAAACTATCAGACCAAAAGCTTTTATCAGAATTCAAATGTCACCGTGGTCTCAACTACATAGTTCACTTAGTTCAACTCATCACTACAACCTTTTAATCATTTCTTTTTATGTATACACAATTCATCATATTATATTTACTTTTTTTCTTTTAAGGCGATATGAGAATTCGTTATTGTCTCACTTTCCTACGGATATGGTGGTAATTTTCTTATAATTTGTTTCGTATGATTTTAGAGATGTTGGCTAAGGTTTATATTCCAAAGAAATATAGTATAGTTTCAGGGATCTTAAGAAAAATGTAGACTGACTCTTTGATGTAAGGAATAGTTTCAGGGATTTTAAGAAAAAAAAAAATAGAACCGACTCTTTTTGTATTTTGCAAGACTGTTTATTATTTTTATATTTTTTTTTTACTTCTACTTTATTGTTATTCCATTTTTGTTTATTTACACCAGAGGAAATGTATTTTTATGGAAATTTTATTTGAAATATTTTATGCAATATGTAATTTTCATATTTTTATATTTAATACTATTTTCTAAATTTTTTTGCACAAATTTCCATAGACAATAATCTAGCTTTAATACAACACAAGCACAAACCGAATGTGAGCAAATAAAAATACCATAAAAAAGTGTAGTCTACTACCAGGAGCAGTTTAATAAACCACTAGATGATAGTGACAACACACGGTCTAGTAGAGCTTAAAAGCTACAAAAGCAACAGCGAAAATGGCGTCTGTTGTCGTTATGAAAAGAGAGTTAAAATAAAATTAACAATTTTGTGATAAAATTTAAGTTTTCTGTTTAGAATGGATGTGAAAAAATATTATATTTTTTTCATAAATTCACCCGCTTAACACAAGAAAATTAAATATTTTCAAAAAGCCCTAAGCTAATCGCAAATCATCATTGTGATATTCGATGAAAGGCCTCAATCCCTTTCATATATGGTTTAAAGTCTAACCAGCATAAATTTAAGCGCATTCACTGACTTTTTTTCAGATAAAGTTCAATTTTACTGTATCTTAGATTAAATTTGACTTACCCTTTGACCTGCTGGAATGGTTAAATTTAAATTTTTAATGACATCCTCCGTTTGGCCTTCATAACGTAAACTGACATTTTCAAAAGATATATCACCGCGTTGTGGCCACGAAATTGCTACTGGCATGTCTGTAAAATAGAAAAACGACAACAACAACAAAAAAACAAATTGTACACATAAAAGAGCAACAACAAATTTATTTAAGCAAATATATATATATATATATATATATATATATATATATATATATATATATATATATATATATACTCATACATAAACAAATAATAACAGCAAACAAAGCTATAAAAAAAATTTCAACTGAGAACAAAAGGGACAAATTTTTAAGTAGAAGCATAAGAGTTTTATTTATTACTCTACTACCAAAAAATAAAAGAGAAATGATTTTACAATAAAATGCTATTTAATGTGGTGCTTATTTTAATATTTCCACACCTGAAAATCTATAATGAATTGCTGGCACTTATTTGAAGCAGTTTAAGAGTTAGACGAATCAACTTTGCATTCTATAGTACGTCATAAATAAAATCTCAGTTATTGGGGAACCGTTTAAAGATGTAAAAACAAGTTTACTTTTCATTAAGGCCTCGCTTAAAATTAATTTTAAAAATGCGTTTGAAATTAATGGAAACATTTTTAGTGTTGGAATTTTTCCAATATAATTTTCAAACATTTAGAAACCTTCCGTTTTGCAAATGGAGCACTTGGAGCACTTTAATGCTTATGGACAACAGCTCTTATTTCAAAATGGGATTTAAAATGTTGTTGGGTTGTTAAGCACGGTTTTCTTCAATGCTGCAATAATTACAGTATTTTTTATATAAAAATGTAGATTATTATTTGTAAACGTTGCATTTGAAAAAATTAGCATCGTACTCATTTTCTTTCAGTTATCGGAAACGGAGTTTAAACACCTAATAAAAGTTCTTGCGAGATATGAGCTTTCAAAACCAGATTTTCAATTGAGTGCTACTTTCTGTGTGATTTTGTTTGTTACAAAAAATATCATAATGGATTCAATTTGAGAATTATCCTCTTTGACTGGCATTAAGGTGTCCTTTGCTTACTTGCACAACTTGCAAAGACTTTAGACAGCCAGGTTTGAAGAACCACTGTTCTCATTGCAGCCTGACTTCTTTAATTTTCATTGTGCTTTGCGTCTTCCTTCACTTAATCAGTGAGCCAAAGAAGAAGTCCAAATTTTTCCTACGATTCCCGAGATACGAGTATATGATGTACAACTTTTAATTTTTAGGTCGCTTCTGTTAGTTAATAACTTCGAAGTTGGTAAAGATAGGAAAATGAGACTTGGCCCCTTGTAGAGGTGAATGTCTTTAAACCAGTTTTTTGAATATCATGGAAGACCACCCGACGGGCCAAAGGATCCTCATCTTGTAGTTCAATTTCAAATCTATCATACTTTTCATGCAACTCAGGGTGATTTCTATTAGACTGGGCTGTAAATAGTTCATTTTTTGGCTTACGATTTTTAAAATGGATAGAAGGGGAGTTAAAGTTTTGCTCTTCCTATAATGTAGTCGAAAAATTGCATCAATTGATACTTTGGAAACTATAAAAATGGAATCCATTTTTTTTTTTGACTAGGTAGCATCAAAAAGATCTAGAAACAACAACACTTTTGTTTCCATAGTTGTTGTATGTAAGAAGAAATATTTAAAACCCTCTTTAAGTAGTTCAGATATGCCATTTCCAAAAGAAAATATTTTTTTATAATTTATGTTCTAGTTTTTTTATTGCTTTCTTTTAGTTAATAAACTTAATTTATTTTAATATCGATAAAAAAAATTAAAAGAGACCTTAAGCTGCAAAAATAAACTAAATTTATTTTTTTAAATTGTTTACATTTTTAAGACTTTTTGTAACTTATAGCCTCGGCATCCATGCTCGTTAAAATTTTCAATTTAATCTTAGAATTTATTCATAACATTAAAATAATTAATAAATAAATAAATAAATAAAGTCTTTTCATTAATTTTCTCTATACAAAAAAAACTGTGTTTAAAGATTATTTCCAAGGAAGTCGCATTTTTACGTGAAAGTGTTACATGTCTGTCAATTCGCCAACTTTACCTCATATTTTTCCCTAGAGACCATCACAGCAAATACATACAATATATACATAATAAATTACATACAAAACAGGATGCGTTTAGTCAAAAACCAGTTAGAGAAAAAGAAAAAAATGACAGGATTCGCAGTATAAAACAAGTTATTAAAGATTTATTGCTTTCAAACCACAAAATGAATCAGTCAGAAAAAATGAAACAAATATAGAAATAAATATAAATGTGTATTTTTTAATAAATATTTAAGGAATTTTTAAAATAAATTTTTCTAAACTAAAGAAATTTAAAATATGAATTATATTGTAAAATGTTTTGATCTTTATTTTTCTTAGTTTTTCTTTACATTTAAGTCGACAATAATATCATAAATTTACAACAACTATTTAATAAATTTATCCTGTAATATTCGTTTAAAATATAAAACCTTACCAACATACTTTTCTCCCCATTAAGTCTGAAATGGGTAATTTTTTTAAATAGACTAAGAAGTTGAATAAAAACAATATCATGTCCTCAAGGCCAATAAAGTTTTAGGGGAACCCTTGATGTTTATTTGGCTACGACATTCAATTTAAGATTAAATGAAAAAAAATTTTCATCTGAAATCAAAAGACCGAGGCGACCAATCGATTATTCCATTGACTTTAACACTTTGAAAAGTATTTGCTTTAAAACACAAGAATACAAGAAATGACATTGTCATAAATAGTTCTCTAATTATTAATTAATGTTTGGTTTGATGAATGTAAAAAAAGTATGAGTGATGAATCTGAATACGACTTGAGAGCATTAAAGGGGTTTTTAATGCTTCTCATCAATTTTCTGCACTCGAGCAAAATAGATCAAAGATTTTCATCAAACTTGGTGTAAAAAAAAAATTCCAACACGGTCGATAAGTGAGCAGTGATACGAAGTGAGTCCACTATAATTAAAAGAATTCCCAAAAAGCATTGAAGAAGTGAATAACTCTGTGTTGGAAAATCATCGAATCATCATTACAGAAATTGCTGATGATGTTGACATCTTAGTGGGGCCGTGGCATGCAATTTTTTTCAGATGTGTTAGCAAACTTTGTTCCCATAATTACTTGTGAGCAATTATTTGCCAGAAACCCCTAACAGTGCCACAGTCACCGTATTTGATTTAGGATTTGAAAGAATTGAGGAGAGGAAAATTTTGCCACGGAAACAATTGAAAATTAATATAAAACTACTTTAAAGAATGCAACTCTTATCTCTTTTTAAAATTTATTTATAATTTCAGTATGTCTTGTCTAAAAAATATTAGTTCCGCAAGGTTTTTCAAATAGTAGCAACGAGGGAATGTCGGTTTCCACATTTAGAAACTATGAATCGTATGAAATCGTATATAAGTTTAGCCAGTAATCCCGTTAAGACAACAACTATAGCAAAAACAAACTTAAAATGTAAAGAAGTGTATAATTATACTTGTGATAGATCCGTCGAAACACATCAAAAAGTATTCAAATGTCAAAAGCACTGGGATTATCATACCGGTTGCTTTTTCTGTTGTAATTGTTGCTCTAATAAAGCTAAATTGAAAATCGACTACACTTTGAGAATTAGGGAGAGGCAAGTGATATAAAAAAACAGCCCCATCATTAATAAATAAAAAAAATCATGCAACAAATTCCATAAAAAATTATATCAAGCAAATCAATTCTTTTCGCCGTCAAAGACACACACCCTAAGTGTACGTAAGACGTCAAAGGTCTGTTAATTTTTCATGACGTTTGCTTACGATGTTATACACATTGAAAAGTACGTTGAAAATATGCAAACAAAATAAGTACTCGTATATATCGAAAAATATTCAATTAAATGAAAATAAACAGACAAAACTTTATAATTATGGGACTCTTAATATTGATTTTTTAAATATTTACTTGACATCAATTTACTCTTTTATTTTATATATTTTTTATTCATTCTAAATTTGTTGAAGAAGTAAAATTATAAAAATGTATTAAATATATAAAAATTGAGGTTAATGTTGTTGCCATTCACCCTATTTTCAACATGAATTCGCACTTGCCCGCCTTTCAACACACGCACATTCATTTCTATACAGACGCGCGAAACAAGAACATCAAAAAGTCAAGCAATTTCACCATTCGTCTTACCTTCAAAAATAAGTCACTCCCTCATACTCTTTCACATAAAAATATCATACAAACATAAACCCTCACTACTCCCTCCCAATTTTATCACAGCGAAATCAACTTGTCATGAACAAAATACACAAGCACACAAACACACAAACACACATTTAATCATATACTCGTAAAAGCATCTTTCATTCACGCACAATATCACGCTCATACTCATTCCAATAACAATACATATACGAATAATAATAAAACGGAAGCATAAAGCAAACAAAATGTGCAAACAAACAAACACTTAAAAGTTTATTTGTCGGTGACTTAAGAATCTAAGAGGCATTTACACTAGCAACGAAATATGGCTGCTGTAAAGTTCTCTATAAAAGAAAAAATGTACTCATTTGTAAATTGTGGTTTTAAAGCGAGTCCACATGTCTGACTTTTCAGTGGTGTATATGGCAGCTCATTATTAGGCCGTTAACCATGAGCGTATTTGCAAATTGCAACAAATGAAGTGTTTCTAGAAACGTTTCTAGAATTTTATGAGATGGGAATTTTATAAATTATTTATTTGGAAATAACAAAAATCGATAAGCTTATCCATAAAAGGATATCAAAAAATATTTCGCAGCAATGAGCTCTTGAGGGCACCTTCCTGTCAGCACGGCCCTTGAACTGAAATCTAGGCGCCACCTTGTTAACAATTCTCCTTGGAAAATACACACAAAGCATGCTCAAGAAGTCGGGTAATGAATTCGCTCGTCATATCTTTCTGCGAAATAATGTAAAAGATTGTATGATTTCCTTTTATCTACAAACTTAAAATTTTTATTTCCAAATAAACAATAAATAATTAAGAACGCACACTTAGATCTCTTTTTGCATGAAATTCCAACATGAATTTCTTAAGAATCGTGTAAGAACGGAGTCAGGTACGAGGTTCTTTAATATCTTTCGCCTTTCTTTAAAACGTAATATCAACACATGCCCAGTATTTCCCAAAAACAAAATGCATGTTGTTTCGTGTTGTTACCCTGATGATGCCACGTTGCTTGTCAATTCTGCTTGGCCTGAGCCACCTCTTGAAAAAAAAATGCTTCGAAAAGATGTGCAACCCTAAAAAGCTATGGGAATTTCGAAACTTCTTTAAAAAGTAATTAGAAAAATAAACGCTGAATTTGTTTGCAAATCGCAAATATAAACCATATTTTGAAAAACATTCTAAATAAATTAAAAAAAAAAAAATAAAACATATGCGCAACAAATAAACAAATGAAAAAAATTTTCCCACAGCTATTGTGAACAGTTTATTCACTTTCGAGTACTTACATTGTTCTTTGCATTTAGCCAATCGTCGTACACTGGCTCTTCGTTCTGCATCATTACGTTCTAATAGCTTCGATGATGCAATCAAGTTAGAGTTTGTTGAATACCTTTTGCTCTTAATATTTTGCACTTCTCCAGCAGCTGTTGCCGTTGCTGTGGCTCGTGGCAATGTTGCAGTCTTCGTCATGTCATTGTTATCTTTACATTGTACAGCTGCTTCCTTTGCCATTGTTGTTGCTGTTGTTGTTAGATGCTGTTTGTTTGGAAAAGTTTTTGCGGCTACCGCTGTAATATATCCATCATTAGTAAGATGATGATGGACCTCGTCAGCATCATCATTGTCATCAGCATTTTTAGCATCAGCCACATTTGTAGTAGAGATGAAGGTAAAAGTTGTATCGACAGTGTTGTCTGTTGTTTTATTATTTTCAGACAAGTTTAAACATTTATCATCGTTGTCAGCAGCAGAAACAGAAGCTCCTGTTGCAGTTGCAGTTTGTGGCAAAATGTCTTCATTATTTTCATGCTGGCCGGCAAAATGTTTTATGTGGCTTTTATTGATATTATTGTTGCTACAAGCACAAGCTGTTTTTGTTGCGAATTTTTCATTTTGGCCCAATTTTCTTTCATTCTTGTGTTCTTTAATATTTACAATTTTCTCTGAAGTTTCAGCATAATAAGCAATACGTTCAACGGAACCAATATACATTTCCATATCGGCCAAAAGTTTTACAACCCAATTCAAATAAATTGGTATCAGCAGAGTATAGTTAATGGCTAAACCGACCAGAGATGGTGTTGGTGCCAACGTTGGCTTCATAGAGCCTCCCGTCGCGTGTTCATTGTTACTGTGGTTATTCGTATAAGGTTGTTGTTTTGTGTAGTTGTTGCAGGCTATTGTTGCTGCCAATAAAGCTGTCACAATGGCCACAAATACTATCACACCACCCAGGTAATCCTGTCGTAAGAAATATTTAGAAGGAAAATAAAATTACTTTCGTTTTTCTCTCATATTTTTCCCTTTATCTTCTTTTGTGCAGTAAAATGTTCTTTCTTATTATTTTTCTAACTCTTTGTTAACAAAAGAAATTTTGAAGAACATTATTATTATTAAATTGTTAGAGTTATTAGTAATACTGTTGCAGTTTTCAATTGAACATAAAAGTAATTTATTGGAAGAAGTTGGATATTTCAGGTGCTGTTTTGTGAACACTAAATATACAGTGAAACAAGAAGATTTTTATTCAAATATTATTCCTTAGGAAATGAAATACCAATTGTATTAAATATGGAAAGAGATCTTAATTTTTGAATGTCAACTGATATACGAAAAAAAAAATTCACTGAATTCAAAAGTACCAGCCCTGAGTTATTTATATTTGATACGATCTTAACACTCAAATTGAAGCACTAAATCTTTACTCAGATAAGGTTGTTGTGTCTATTTGTATAGCTTTTCCAATCAATAAAATCTAAAAACGGGGCCTGATTTGATAACTACAAGATTTTGTAATTTATACTTATTTTAACCCATTTTTATATATCATTCAAAATCCATAGTTTGATTTTCTTAAAAAGATTTCTGACACAAAACGTTGCAATTCAAGTACATTGCAATGGTATCCGTTTTAAAACTCTCTAGAAAATAACTCGAATAAGGGTATCTCTCGTTCCAAATATTATAAAAAAGTAAACAAATAAAAATTTTATAATCTTATTAATTCTGAATTAAAAATTTTAAATTCAGATTATTGGGCTGCAGTCCCTGCACTGGAGTTGTTTTCAAAATTGATTCACTATGGTTGAATTCTTTTGGACACAAAATAACAATATATGGGAATTTAATTAATAAACTTTATTTTATTTTTTATTAAGCTTAAGGTCTTAAATTTTTATTTTAAATTATTTTCGATATTTCGGTACTCATTGAGTACCATCTTCAGGATATTTATTATATCCTGAAGATGGTACTCAATGAGTACCGAAATATCGAAAATAATTTAAAATAAAAATTTAAGACCTTAAGCTTAATGAAAAATAAAATAAAGTTTATTAATTAAAGAGAAACGGTCGAAAAAATAGAACATATATGGGAATTTAATTTTTACAACAGAAATCATTTATGCAAAAGAGTCATAATACATGGCGTATGATTGATAATTTTTTGTTCATTTTATTACTCATACGTGGTGATGTTTCAGGAAATTTTAATTTTTCATACGAATAGTAAATGCTTGACAGCCACTATCATAGTAAAAAATTTTTACTGTATTATTTCATTTCATACTAAAAGAAACTTGTCCAAGAGCAAATTTTTATTTATGAAACCCGTACTTATCACTTTGAAAAACCTTTTTTAAATTGCTTTTTTATAAACAAACTGTCTTGAAGGATATTTAAAAGGACACTTGTTTATTTAAAAAATATTTAGCCAACTACATTTAACAATTTGTATGCTTTTTTACCCTGTTTAGCACTGCTACATTTTATATTAAGACATATAACATTTTTTTTTTTCTAAAAAAAACTGCCAATTTATCTTAACAATTTATGGAAATGCACACAATTATTTTATATAACATCTTTGATTCTCAACCCCCTTAAGAAACCACAAAATAAACAAGTAACTTTGTTGCAAATTTGAATAAAAAAAAATAATGCAACAGAAATAACCATCAAATACTTTGACCTTTAAAGCCCTGGCACGCTCTTGCATTTATGACAGCTGGTATATAGAGTTTTGCCGTCTTTTTATTGTTAAAACTATTAAAAGTATGAGTATGATATAAGACCAACAAAGTTTTTGAACCAAATTCTTAAAGAAACTAAAAAGAACAATGTTAGTAAAAAATAACAATAGAAAATATTATAAAATCTAAATAGTTTCTTAACTTGTTTAAAATTTTCTTAATTGAATTTTAACGAATTATTTAATGGCTAAAATCGTTTACTAACAAGCAAGAGTATGAAGTTAAGGACTATTTATAGGAAACACATGTGCTCCACTCTCATATAAATACGTACTTTATACAAGTCATTCCATTGGTATAAAGTACGTCTTTTTAAATATAATCTTGTTTAAGAATCTCGAGTAGAAGTTTTATTTTGTTTGTTTGGTAGTTGTGTTAGTGCTTCTCATATTCTTACTTACCAAGGATATACCCAGCCATCGATTACTTGTATTTAATATGGTGAATGCAACTGTATTTTCTTCAAGACGTCGAAAGAGGATTTCAGTAAAACGTGACTCTTGATTGTAGGCACGTATTGTTGTTACACCTTGTATTGTTTCAGATAGATGTGATATCACGGGAGAGTTTGTGGCATTTTCAATACGTTGCAATTCCCTTAATAAACAGATATAAAAACAAGCCATAGTAAAATGTGTCTCAAAACAAAAATTATAAAAAAATAATGGTGAAATAACTTTTGGGTTACAAATTTAGTAAAACCAAATTTGCCAAATAATATTATTTATTTACTGGCAGAATATCTATTTGAAATGCCTTTTAAAAGAAATTCTTATAGCGTGAAAATTATTTTCTTATTAATTTAATTAAACCAGTTAAAAATATAGTAACAAATATGCATTTTTAAAACTCTGAAAACACTCACGAAACATATTGCATGTGCCAGGAATATTAAGTTCTAGCACTTATTACGCTCTTCCAAGGCTTAGGTGCTGTTGGGACCAATATATTTTATATATTGTGCAGAGGGGAAAATTATGAAATTGATTTAAGTCGTTAAAGAGCTTTTATGTCTACAATTTAAGATGTAACTTGCGGTATAATTTTAGCAGTTATAGTTTTAGCAACTTGTTATTGAAGTTAAATTTGTTTATTATTAAAGCAAAATTTATTTAATAGCAAAAAAAATACAAGTTTAAAATATAACAGCTGGCTGAATTCTTGAATAATCCCAGGTTACTCACAATTTGTGCCTTAAACAAAGCAAAATAAAACTGTATAAAATTCTCGAATAAACGAGCACTCGTAAAGCATATAAAATATGTATGGATATGTGCGACATAAAAAAGCTTAAGTAACAGCAGGCATTATGCAGGAAAATAATAACAACAAAATACAATCGACAACTACAATGGGATTTTTTGTTTATTTATTTAAGCTCCCGCCATATTTTTATATGTGCAGTAAGTTCCCTGATAAAAAAAGTTAATATGCATTTCTTTTATTATTAACTAAAAGGATATCGGAACAAAGTTCCTTTTCTTCTTGCCAGTTTGTTTCAAAGAAGGTCTTAGTGCTTATTTTTCCCAACACACTTTCAAACTTTCAAAACTACAAAGGGAAATATTAAGAAAAACTTAACAAAATGTAAACATGCTCAAGCAACAGATTATCATGGCATAGTAATGGAAGCAACAACAACAACAACAACAACAACAATAAAGAAAGTAAAACCAACAACAAACCAGGAGGTACACATAAGCAGGAATTAACATACGAGTACACGTATGAGCACAATAAAGATGTGGTTTTAAAACCAGCAGAAACACGAACTTATTTTGCAATAGGAGTGCAATTTTCTTACGAGTGTAAAGGGAATATTTAATACGAATATAAAGTTTATTTATGATTGTTAAGAAAGAGAAAAAAAAACGAAAAAGATGAATCAAATATCATCAGAACATATTAAAAAAATAAAACATGTAAATGGAAAGGAAAGTTAGGGAGGCAAAGACACTGATATGGACCCTATTTTCAAAACCTAAAATATAGTAAAAGATACGCTACTAAACATATTTATAGCACCGGAAATAGAAAACAGTTTTAAACACGGAAATGGGTGGATTCTGCCCCAAATATTTTTATTATAATTATTTGTTCAAGCGTAAGGCTAAAAAATTATTTAAAATAGCATAAATATTTTATTTATATATAAAAAGGACTTTACGCTTGGATCAATAAATACAACACCGATGCACAAATACATACATACTTATACATCAACATAAAAATATATACAAAAATATGAATAGAAGTGAGAATATAAAGAAGCGTTGTGGACATCAACTTGTAAGATGATATTGAACATTTTCCCGGTATTTAAATTGAAAATTTTGTTTGCTCGACAATAATGTCAAGGCCAAGGCAAAATACACAACTTCGCTGGAAATAAATGCTTCGATGCCACCAATACAAATTCATATTAAACGCAGTAGGAAGTCTTGCCGAAAATGAAGTCATGTTTAGATAGGAAATGTTCAGTATCTGGGATAGTAACAAAAATAGAGAAAAGGAAACACCATAAGTGTCCATTGTCCTGATTATACTATATAATTCTTAATACCTTTAAGTTCATTTCTTTTCTAAGAATATGATTGATTGTATTTAGCAAATTGTTTATAATTTTCGAAACGTTTGGAAAACGAATGTGCGAAAGAGTTTCCATTGGATTTGATTTTATTTGATGCCCTCGTAGACTAGTTGTTAGAGTACTAGACTAGTATTTAAAGGGGCGCAGGTTCGATCCCTCCTAAGGACTTTGAGAGTTGTCTGTTTCTTTAAATTTGTGTTTCCAATTTTTCATTCTTTATCTATTACGGGTATCACAAAGGGACCGAATTATGGACCCAAGTGAGCGAAAGCTCTGCTTGTTGATCCTAATCTAAACTTCAATTGGATTATCACTTGTTTTAAGTGTACATGTACTTATTCTGATTAAAATTTCCCATTCTGGTTGTTAATATTTAAAGTAATACTTTATTTGTAAGAGCTTTGCATATACTTCCCTTATCATGCGAGAAAAGACGTTAATTATATTGACGTTACGAAGAACTAAAGAGTTTTGTACATTTTTTCCATTTATTTTTTATAGTTGCTGACGTTATATAATTTTTCTTTTTTTTCGCTCAAGTTTTGAGTTGCAAAGGAAATGGCAACAATTGTGTTTTATTTGCAGCAATTCTTTGTTGCTTAAGACTAGTTGTTGCTGCTGTTTTTGAAGTTTCGGCGAGAGTTTAGTTGGAAAATGTTTTTGTAAAAAGTTTTGGGAAGTATTATTTTATACACTTATAAATTTCTCGTATGTACGTGTGTGTGTACGTGAATTTTGTTTTTCTTATTAATTAAATGAACGTGGGAGTATATTTTGTTTTAACGTTTCATAATTTTATTAAAAAGTTGGTCTAGACTTTTCAGCTGAATAAAGTTTTTAATTAAGTTGTAGTTGATTTTCAAATCGAGCAACAAATTCGGAGAATTTTATTTGAAGAAATCGTTTTTTGAAGGGGACACTAATGTGTATTTAGAAAGTGTATTTATGTACAGACATAAATATACTATATGTACATGTATATATTAATAAAATATATTTATATAGAAACAAAAAACTAACAAGTTCACGCCACTTCGCTTGATTTCGGCGAAAAAACTTGCTAAAGGATGTGTAATCCTTTTTTGTTCATACGCATACATACATATATATTTCAGTTTATTGAACTTCCAAAGACAACTCAAGAGTACTCAAGGGAACACGACAAATGAAGTACTGTCATTCACGAAACTTATCCTGGTAAATGCATACTTTCGGAAAATCTACAAAATCTTATATATAAATGAAAACTGTTGGCTGAAGTACTAAGCAATTTGTGACTAAGAACATTAGTTCGATCCCTTTTCAGTACAAGTCATCAATATCATGAATTTTTCTGATGAATTTTGAGTATGGCGTTGTGTTAGTTGTTGTTTTTGAGTGATGAAGATATATCCACTAGTCACTAAACACTACCACCAGCGATTGATACTTTTCTAACATTGGGCACTGTCGCCCTTCTTTTTAGGTTATGTTAGCAGAAGCATCGAATAAGTAAAACAATTAATAAAATAGATATACAGCTTAAGAAACTTAATGGTGTCTAGTTACACCAAAGGCGTTGCAACTTTGCTATAATAAAACCCACAATTGCAACGTTGCACAAGATTTAAACTCAAACTCCTATTTTCACCACCTGTCCTCTCTCTGCCACTAATCCTCTAACAAAGAAGTAACACTTTAAGTTGCAGGATTTAATTATCTGAGTGTTATTTTTCTTCAAAAATGCATGTACATACTGTATAACCAAAATATTTCTAAAAAGTTCGATATTCAAATTCTCGCTTAATTCGATTAAAAATAAAGTTTGTGAGTTTTTTTTGCCTTAATATAATAAATAATCCCGAACAAGACATTATCATAAAATCCCCAAAGCCTCTCACGGATATTGGCTGAAAAACGTGTAAAGCTGAAAATATCTTGGGCAAAAGATTGAGTGGTCAAATTTATGTTCTACGCTTATTCATACGAGTACTCCAGCTAATGTCAACGCACCTTTATGCACATTATATATTGAGGTTATTTTTCTGTTGAAAACAAAACATATAAATGTTTTTACCATCCTCGCTTTTAACTTACAATATCATAATCTTTATGCGAAACTTAATTTCACTACAAGTCTAATACTTGCTGCTGGTTGTTCATCAAGAACTACCAGTCTGATTATTAGAGCTAAAGTTGGGTTACTCGATTTAAGCGCTAGATGCTTCAAAAGTAATACGGATGGTATATGTACAATTTGTAACATACAAACACTTCCCTCGACATTGCCTATTGAGAATTTAAGATCATGTACACTGGCCAGCACTTACTTGGTTTTAACGATGTATTAAATGCAAACGATTTGGAACATAATAGAAATACAAATTATAATGATAATACATCTGTTGAAATTATTGTTATTACTTAGTAAAAGCCTTATTTTTGATCTACAAAATTCTTATCACTACAAAAAAATGCAATTTCCTTTCATTGGCAATCATTATCATACAGCAGCTGTGCTACATCAAATACATATGAAAATCATAAATTATATTTAATGTATTCTTTACACTTAAATTTAAATTATATATAAAATAATCTTCCATATTCGACCCATTGGATTGAAATTGCATTCGTTGTAATACATCACAAACTACAAAGTGCTCGGCATACACGATTACGTTGCACATAAAATTCCTCAAATTATAAAATAGTTTAAGTAGTGTTTGGTATACGATTTCGTAACAAACGTTTGTTGGCCTTAAAGTGTTTGTTAACTAATGTGAGTTTTAAATATTTTTATCTTTAACATACAGCCATTACACTTTTTGGTGTTTGTTTATTTAAATTTATTTTCGGTTAGTGAGTCTCTTAATAATATGACTTTTATAGTTAATTTACATACATGTTGCAAGTAAATTAAAATTTTTTTGTTTATCTTACCTTGAGGAGCACCTGTAGAACTTTTGTATGGCATAGTAAGCCAAACAGACGGGTATGGTTACCACCATAAACCAGGGAGTAATAATGACATTGATTAAAATGGCACAAAGACACAATAAAGTGAATTGTAGCAAACGTTGACTGGTGGCAGCAATTTTCTAAACAAGAGACAATAAAAAATAAATGTATATAAATGTATGTATGTGTATATTAGGGGCTATCGAAATAAGAGACCGAAAAGTTTTATTTTCTCAAGTTGTTATGCATGTTATGGTCCTGCCCATGGCAAAAGACATAAATGGCAAAATATTTGTGCCCCATTAAAAAGCTCTCAAGCAGGAAATTAAATTTGTTTATTCCTTCCCCTGAATAACTGCACATTTGGAGTACATTCCCTTTACGCTTACAAGCTTTTATTGTCTTACCTTATCTATAATGGCCATGTCATTACTAAATCTATTCATTATTCTGCCCAATGGTGTTGTTTGAAAAAAGTGCAATGATTTGTGCATAATCGACTGTAAAAGTTTATCATGCAAATTTTGACGAGCTTTACAGCCGGCCCACTGACCAGCCGGCGTGGATAATATGGCCACTGTAATGCAAACGCACGATATTATCGCATAAATATGAAAATAATACGTGACTTCGTGATGCTTCACATCTTCCCACATTGTTGTTCTTTCACCAACTACTTGACTAATGGGAGCAGATACTGTTGCAAATGCAGTTGGAGTAAAATTGTGCCTCATTTGTTGTTCATGTTGTTTGTATTGTAGTCCGGTTGTACTTTTTGTGACAGCTACTAAGGTTATTGCTGTTGGTTTTTGGGCATTTATTTGAATATTATCGTCCGTCCATTGCTGCAACCAGACATCTGTATAAACACGCAGTGCCTGCCAAATTAGGGCCGTGATGAAAAATATTAAAACAATTGTTAAGCCAGAGGCACGCAAATAAAGCAAATATATTTCCGCCGGTATTTTGCCATATTTACGTTCAGTATCAAAACTAATGGCTTTAGTTGTTATTGTTCCTGTTGTTCCTGTAGCTACCGATATTTTTGTTAAAGTTGTTTTCGATATTGGTGAGTTTGCTGTTGCAACTGTGTTGCAATTTTGATTATTCGTAGCAGCAGCAACATCAGCACCTGTATTCGTTGAATTATTTCCATTGTTGGCCAATAACATTTTATAGTCAATATTGGCATCTGTGCAAAAAACTGTTGAGAGGATAGAAACATGAAGAGAACTTGTGCATGTATAATTTTAATTTATTTGTGGCAATTTGTTACAAAATGTAACACACAAAGTATTTCTTTGTATGTAAACAGGGTGGTACAAGTATGTTTATCTCCACGATTAATAACTATATTTTTACTCTTATATCAATAAATTAGACAAGAAACGAAATATTTTTGAAAGCATATTTTTGCATATTCTTTACATGTTTGTATCTTTAAATGCTTTTAGACCAATGATGATTTCCAAGCTGTATTTAAAACTGTCCTTTCATAACACCTACAACTCAAATTTGCAAAATTTAAATATGAATAGTTGAGAACACAACTTTTGTTTTAATTTTAAGCCAAAGGGGCCTTAGAGCTGCAACACAGAAAAAATTTGAAATCATTTTTTTTTTTTGCCACAAATTTGATTAGCTTAATTCACAACTCCGTAATACTTTTACAAATACTTGTACCATAAAGGAAAAAGTTCAAGTGCCTTAGGCCAAGGATGAGCTGTTTTTTAATATTCAAAAAATTTCCGCGATTGATAAAATTTATTTTTTACCGCAGTGGAATATATTTTTTCAAAAATATTTGTAAAATAAATTTATATACATATAAAACGGATGTTGTAATAAAAGGAAAAAAATAAACTGTTGTCTAAATACAAACTAATTGTTGCTAATACATAAAAAGTATTATTGAGCTGCAGAGTTTATTCAAAAGCCCCAAAGTGAAAAAATGTTCAACGCATTCATATTCATTTGTGACCCTAATACATTAATCACTTATTGAGCAGCCATGGCCCTGTTACGAAGCCTAATAGACAAGGATGTTGTTTGAGCCAATACGTGCTAATAATGTTTCCAAAATTTCGCTACTTAAAATCGGAATAATATAAATGACATTAAGAAACCAATAATTTACAATCAGTAACACATATTTCTTAGAAAAATATACAATTATTTGAAGTATGAAATTTTGCAAATACCGACTAAAACTCAAAATGTAAAAACTTAATTCCTATTATTTTTTAGTAAGGTTTCTTCAGACATCCAAAATTTATAAGTGAGCTATTTTGAAAATGTTTTTCTCTATTTGAAGGACATACATATGTACATCTCGATATGTAGGTCCTGTGATTTTAAATTCCAATCCAAAAAGGAAACTTTTTTAAATTCATCCTTATACATTTTATACGTAGATTTCTTCTTAATTTGTAGACAGATTAAGAAAATATGTCCTTTATACTCGTAAGAAGATTAAAAAATAATAAAATATATTAAAACAAAGTAGAGAGTGCCATACGCCCTAATATAAAATTCAAGACAAGATTCTTGTACCCTGTGATGAGACTGTGAGGCAAATAAAACTATTCTAATTTCAGTTCTTTAGCCTTAAATTCAATAATAGAAAATTTTCAGGATTCGTTAAGGCAACATAAATCTGATGGAAAGTTTTTTGTTAGTAACTATTTATTGATATATTTCCTAAATGGCCATAACTGGCGCTCAATTCCACCGCTTATTTCCAAACCAATTATTATTTTTGTACTGCTCCTTTTAGCTGGTGTAATTGGCTTTTCTTCTCTTAGTCTTCAATTAATAAATTATATTAGAAACGTTTATTATCAACTTCAGAGTCCAAAATCCAGCAGATTAATTTACTTTTAATTAGCTTTCATAAAATCTCATCTCAGCCTCATTTTAATACAACTTTAAGACACGTCTTTTATGTCCAACTGACAATTAGTTACAAATGACTCAAAGCAGTTTTTCTTTGTTATCTAATAAAACAGAAACAAACAATGAAATGTCTATTAAAATGTCCTTAGATTTCTTTTCTATTCCACATTTGCCTTAAATAACATTTACTTAAACATTACTAATACCTTCCTTAATAGACTGTTTTGACTTGCGACACCAACTTTGAAATGTCTATTCTTGTCTCAGACTTTACCACTTTCTTCTTTTTAAGTTGAGACATGTTTAAGTTGAGATGTCATCATCAAAAACGCAAATTTAATTAAAATCAATTAAACAATTTCAATTCGAACTGCTGCCAGTTGTTGCCACTTATCGCTCTATACATCAGTTATCATTAGTGCTTAACAATATCTATTTCTTTCCTTTTTCGAATACCCACCCACTCCTCTTTACTATAATCCTTATATAGTTGACAGGCGGCAACAGTTCGTATTTTACTACAACACACTATTCTGTGGCAGGTTCCTTTGTTACAAAGTCTACAACAACAACAAACAAAAAAAGGAAATAGTCGTACATCTGAAATGTGTGAATTTATTTTCAAGGACTGATTATACCGAACAAGGAGATGTGTGTTTCAAAATGAAGGTGACTCTTTGAATTTCATGAGATTCCTACAAAAGACTTTCTAAATTTTTCTAATGTTTGTACACTAGTCCTTTTGAACACACTTTGTATGTTATAAGCGCAGACGAACATCGAGAATTGTCGTAGTCATTGGTATTATGTAACATGTTGTTGTACCAGAATACAATTTATTATAATAGAGGAAGAACAAGCAGACAAATAAGATGCTCTTTTAACATCTTCTCGAATCCAACTACAATAAGGGTCTCTTATTGTTGTTAAAAATTCATCAAAAAATATTTCAAAATTACTTGTCTCTCAGTGTAATAAAGTATTTGCGACTGTATTCTTATATTCTTATGTGATCCGTAAAGATGGTATCACGTAGACATTCGCGATCCCTCTAGATCAGTATGTGTGACAGTCCCTTTTGCATAATTTTGGTACAGCCACCACTAAGGACATTAACATGTTCTATATAAAAATTGTGGCACAAGATGTCCGACTTTCAATCTCAATGTGCATTAGATTTTTGTTCTAACACTGGAAGGACCATAGTGAAGGTCCTTTCGTTTCACGATTGCTTCTACTCAGTCTATTTGTCTTATTTTTATATCATTGTTTTATAGATAATTTTCCTGTCATTTATATTATCCTTTTGCTATATTT
Organism: Germaria angustata; assembly: GCA_963681545.1. Classification (NCBI taxonomy): domain Eukaryota; kingdom Metazoa; phylum Arthropoda; class Insecta; order Diptera; family Tachinidae; genus Germaria; species Germaria angustata. Next base: position 111,437,793 of record OY812999.1, on the reverse strand, counting down.
GGACTTTTGCACATTAAATCGAGTCCTTTCAGCGTTGCTTCTTTGTCCTAAACGTTTATATATGTATATAAAAATATTTTCGTCAACAATTCATATAATCAATTAAATTAAATTAAATTATGTTTTAAAATAATTCATTTAGTTTCTTTATTTTGTTTTTAAAGTCACATAAACGACGAAAACTTTTTGTCAGCATATAAATACAATTCCACAATTTGTAATATATTTTCGAAAGAGTTTAATTTCTGTCGAAAAACGACAACTGCAATGCCATTTGCAACAACAAAAAAACATATAGAATGTACGACTAAATATCTACTTGTGTATGGATGTGGTACTGCCTTTCTAAGAAGTGAAATAACTTTGGCAACCAGGATATAGATGTTTATATCCTTTGCAGCAGAGAAAAAAAGGGTTAAGTCGGCTTATAAATAGCAAATTTTTGGCAAAAAAATAATAGATAGCCTTCCAAAATTACTTCTTTATTTATAATTAAGAACAGAGTTGCAAAAGATTCACGTCAGTACCTGCCCGAAGGCCTAACCTGACGGTGCACTCCTGCACAAGGGTGAATAAAGCCGTTCACCACCGTCCCCGTTGTCCCCATTCAAGGGCACATTCAGGGGGTGGTCCTAAATGTGCCCCCAATAGGGACAACATTGGTAGCAATTCTGTACAGGCTGCAGAACCTTGTGCAGACACCTTGCTAAAGTGCTGGAGCTATCTAACCTCCAAGCCACCCCAACGGCCCGCAACCGTTAGAGCAGCTCTGTCGAATAGCAACAGCACCTAGAGATATATGGCCTGAATAGAGCATCTACAAAAGCCTCCACAACAATTGCAGACACACTCACCTGACCCATACCTCTTCCCGCGTATCTTTGGGTTTTAACCACAGCCACCATGTGATCCCCGAAGGGGCCTCACCAATAACCAGACTAGAACAAGTCCTAGGGGCTACTGGTTCCCGTGGCACCAGATAGGACTCTGGTCAGCCGCGTGTTAAAAACACCTCCGATTTCAGGTCTCATGCAAACCTGAGGTATCGGTAGCACCTCTACCCAGACAAGCATAGGCAGAGCTACTTCCTTTTATTTCTTATATGCACGCCCGTTGCCCTGTTATTTCAGGGATTGGGTAGTAACATATTAAGTTCTAGGGGTAATTGGCCAAAGGTCAAGGTCTCTAAAGACCATATTACCCATCCGGACGAGTGAGCGAACCCACTTTTACCTTTAATTTACTACCATGCGCGCCCGTTACCCTGTTAATTCAGGGATTGGGTAGCAAAATACAAGTTTTTAGGGGTCATCAGCAAAAAGGCCTAAGTCCGGAAACCTGATAACCCTATACCCCAGGAAGCACAACACCAAGCCACCAAGACAAGATGTATTGACCGTGCCCCCCGGGGGATAATTAAGAACAGTTGTTTTAATACCAAAACAAACAAAAATATATATACAGTAGAGTTCGTTTATAACGAACTAAATGGGATCGTGCAATTTCTTTCGCTGTGGCCGAGATTCGTTATAACATGAGTATATATTGAGATTTTTTCCAAAAAAAAAGTAAGCAACATATATGCTATAAACGGACTCCACTGTATTTCTAAGCTTCAACAATAGTTTGACAAACTTTTATGGCACCGGTTTAACTGATCCTATACCTCATTTCTACCACTGTGTTGCTGATGAATGCTCCAGTAGGCAACAGAGACACTTATTATACAAACGTTTGTGTATGAATGTGTATGTCGGCAAAACTTATTATATATTTACTTACCTCGTATGGATTCTTCATTTTCTATACCTGCAATCCAACTTTCCGTCTCAGTTTCAGTATCCGTTACTGCCACTGAACTCAATTCAATTGATGGCGCCGAAGCAGCACTACAGCCAGCAATGCCAGATTCCTCGGAGATGCTCCTTAAGGGACAGAAATTGGCACACATATTCAACACACACATATATATATATATATATATATATACACAGACGGAAAAAGGAAATGGAAAAGAAAATAAATAAATTGGTGAATTGAGTGCAAAGTTTGTAAAGCAAAAAAGTATAAGTTGCAATATAGAATTCTCCATACTGTTTTTTCAATAATAAAATAGAACTAAAAATGAAACTGTGAATGAAGTTTCTAAATTACAAAAAATTAAATAAGCGAAACAACTTTGTTATTATATGAAACAAAATTTTCATGAAATTTAACTCCCTTAAGTAGCACGTATCAAACGATTTATGTTTGATAAAAAATCCAATTTTGAAATTTTACTTACAATATGGAACCGGTAGCTTTATGCAACTGACGATTGTGTTGTGTTACCACAACACCCTTTGGCTTAAAGGATTTTCTCATGGACATTCTCCTTAGAAACTGTTGAAAGCCGTTATTTGAAGTGGTATTTTTGACTAAATCGGCCACCAGGGCAGCATCTGAATCTCTTTCATCTACTTCTTGAACCTGTTGCTCATGAAAAGTGGGTGGCGATGAAATATTTCTGGCAACTGTCTGATGTTGTTTATTGTTGGCCATCCCAAATGGTTGCCAAGATTGGGTACGTGATGCCGTTGTTTCATCTCCGTAATTGCTGTCGCTTAAATTGGTCATGTAACTGTTGGCACTGCCGCAACTATTTGTCAGCAAACTTCTCCTTAATTCCGTGGGTGTATTACTGATATTGCTCAAGCGGCTAGAGGTACGTGAGCTGGGTCGTGCCTTCTGTTGGCTCTCACTACGACTGCTAGTGCGTCGTCTTCGCCTCAAGATGACATTTTCAGTTTGACATTCATCTAATGGCAGAGGAACATCATAGATGAGATGACGTGAGCCATATACAGTGGAAGGAGTTCTTTTCAACTTGAAACTTGTATTCGAAGACATCATAGATGACTGCTGAAAGAAGAAATTATTATATTTAAAAAAGAAATCTGGAAATATACCTTTTTTCAGTTTCAAAAACAGGTGGCGAAAGAACCATCCTTTGATATACAACATTTTTAGGCGTTTACCCACCCACCCAACTACTCTTTCAAATACTCAAGAGTCAACTTTAACTTTAACTTTAACTTTATATTTTCTTATCATTAATTTTCTGTGGACACTCAGAATATTCATTGCCTTAATGGTCCAGTGGCCGAAATTCACACTAAAATTTTGCAGTTTCAGCTTTTTCAATCAAACTTACAATTTCCTGATGTCTTCCCGGTTTCTTAGTTCTGCTTTTAGTTTTAATAAGACATAATTAATTTTAGTTATCGTTTTGAATTTTCAAATTTTTTGCCGATTTGACGTCAGTTCCGCGATTATTTCCTTATTTTGTGTTTCCTTACAGTTTTAGCAAGTTTATAGTTTAGCAAGTTCCTAATTCTTTTGCAACTTATCGGGAATTCCACAAGTAACGAATAATTCTTAAATCAAAAATTGTCTCTCAGTTATATATATTAAATTATTTACAAAACACTTTTAAAATCTAACTCGCATGTTTGCTGGGTATACACACACACACACATGTTGTGTATGTGTTGGTACCAATTTGAAGTGCTTATAACTCTTAATGTTGATAAAATACGTATTTTCCTCTTCTATAGAGAAGTAAATTCCGAACCATTTGTCTGTGGTACAAGTCAACCCCGCGGTTTGAGCAAAAAAGGAAGCACGCATCAATATATAGATTTTTTTCACTACCATCTATGAGCAGTTTGGGTAAATTTACGCAAAAATAATATAAAATAAAGCACCTGGCCGGAAAATAATACCAAAACGTATAATTGTGCCCAATCGCATCCCAAAATAACAAAGAAAGTTTGTCAAGAATTCATTATAAAGTTTTTGGTTTTAATTTTAATTTAGAGACAAACACTCACCACAGGAATTATTGTTGCATAAGCATCTTCATCATCGTCGGCAAGCAAAATATTTTCATTGGAAGTTGCCTTAATATCCGTTTCCTTTGTATCCATCTCATTATGGCTGACACTACCTCCTTCACTACTGGCATTAGCTGAATCTTGTATGGAAATCGAACGTTGTAGGCCCAATTTGGCAACATTTTTGAATAATTTCCAACGTTCACGTGCTGTCCGGCACAAAGCAGCGTTTTCAGTGAAACTTATTAAAGAAAAATAACAAAATTTATCAAAATTTATTTACAAATAGTGCTTTATATTAATTTTTTATTTGTCAGTCTTTATTAACTTATTATAATTTTTGTAAGTCTTTCATATTAATGGTAATAGGAAGACTTCTTAACCCATACCCGACATCATCGGTGCTTGAAAACATTTTGTCATCGTCAGCAGTGAATATTTATGAAACTAATGGGGCGTCAAATATTTCTAATTTTTCTGAAAATTACAGTTATTTCAACAATACTTAAGTTACGAGGGTGGTTAAGAAATAATATTTCATTTCACAAAATACTTCTTAGAAGAGGTGCCTTTTGCCACATGTTTTTTTTGTACAGTGTAATTTTTATAATAGATACTTTCTATAAAAGGGACTTTTATTATTAAAGGTACTTTTTATAAAGGGTACATGTAGTTAAAAGTATGTTTTATAAAAGTACTTTTTAAAAGATGCTCTTTATAGAGGGTATTTCTTTTAAAAGGTACTTTTTGTAAAAAACCTTTTTATAACAAGTAATTTTTATAGAAAGTACCTCGCATCAAAGGTACTTTTTATAAAAGCTACTTTTTATTAAAGGTAATTTTTGTAAAGGGTACTTTTACAATCAGTATTTTTGGTAAAGAGTACTTTAACAAACGTACATTTTGTAAATGTAAGAAGTACATCTCATAAAATGTACTGCTCATAAAAGAAAATCGTTTAATAGGGACTTTTTATAATATGTATTTTCCATAAAAGGAACTTTTCCTAAAAGGTACTTTTCTTAAAAGGAACTTTTTATAAAAGGTACTTTTTATAAAACGTAAGTATTATAATATGTAATCTATATGAAAAGTTCTTTTTATAATTGTCTCTTTTTATAAAACATACTTTTTGAAAAGGTTCTTTTCATAATAGGTCATTTTTATAAGTTAATATTAATAAGAGGTAATTTTTATAAAAGCTGTTTTTTTAAAAGATTCTTTTTGTAAAGGGTAATTTTTATCAAAGATACTTTTTGATAATGGTACAATTTGTAAATGGTACCTTTTATAAGGGGTATATTTTACTTTAAGTTTATCTTGTAAAGGCTACTTTTGAAAAATGTACAGGTTTCTGCTTATAAATGGTACTTTCTGCAGATGGTACTCTTCATAATTGGTGCTTTAATAAAAGTATAATTATTTTTCATGAAAATTACTTTTTACAAAATGTATGTGAAAGGTACTTTTTGTAAATGCTACTTTGAATAAAATATACACTATATAAATTTCACATAATCTTTATAAACGGTACTTATTATTGTAAGTGATTTTTAATACAGATACATTTTGTTAACTGTATGTTTTAAAAAGGTACTTTTAAATAGATACTCCTTAGAACTGATACTTTTTATTAAAATTGTTTTTTTTTGTTGCAAATAAAACTTTTTATGAGGTATTTTCTATAAAATGTAAATTTTATAAAAGGTACTCTTTGTAATTGGTCCTTTTACTAGTAGGTACCTCTCAGAAAAGTTACTTTTTGTAGATGGTACTTTTGACAATTGATGCCTTAATAAAAGTACTATTATTTTTCATAGAAGTTACAAAATGTATTCCTTGTAAAAGACACTTTTTGTAAATAGTAATTTACATGAAATTTACATTTTATACATACTCTTTACAAAAGGTACTTTATCAATATCTGCTCCTTATAGATTCTTTTTGTAAACGTACTTTTTGTTAAAAGTATTTTTCAACACATGTACATTTTATAAAAGATGCTCTTTATAAAATGTACTATTCAAATAAAAGCTCCCTATAAAATGTACTTTTCATAACATACGAGTATACTTTTTATATATGGCACTTTCCATAAATGGTGGTTTAAAAAATCTTATAACTATTTTCATAAAAATCATTTAAAATATTCAACAAAAACTAAACTAACAACAACATATTTTTTCTGAAATAAACACTCCTTCTTTATTTCAATCGACATGAGGTTTCTTTTTTTAATTTAAGTTAAAATTAAACAAATGAAAGTTCTTTCCTCAGCTTCTAATTTAAGTATTAAAGTCATTTGCCCCTCTATTACGAGACCACTTTGTACATTCGTTTTGTTTCGTTTCACGTGAGCAGCAAACTGTAATTAACTTATTAAGGACTATAATGACTGCAAGGAACCACTTAGTTACTAATACAAGTATAACTACTTATAAGGTACCATTTATACTTGACTACTTTTTCCAAAAGGAGAAGTTCGTTCCTCCTTGTTTAGCAAACGAACTTAGAATCATGATTCTAATTTACACAACACTTGATGTGAATACTTATAGACACACTCCCATTGACTGGCCCTCCCAAACGGTTCATCTCTTTTAATTGAATTGCGAGCATCAGTGGCTGGCTCTGCCACTCAGTGATAATGAGTAAATACGTTAGGAAACATTTCAATATTGGGGTCACACCTAGAAATATGACAAGGCATACAAATGGTTGGCAAGAAGATTTAATACCAGCGATATATTTTTTTAATTAAAGCTAGTCAGCCAGTGTTTAAGTAAATGAAAACTGTTTAAGTTGAAAAAATTGTATACAAATTTATGAGGTATAAAATTTAATAGAGGGAGCATTTCATTTTCATGAGCCTTCTGTAGATTTTATAGGAAGTAGGAAACGGAAGTATATGTTTGAATGGTGAGGCTGATAGTTGAGAAGGGTATGAAGGAGCAGTAAAGCGTCAACAAAGTGAAGAAGAGGGTGTTGATGTGTGTGTGTTCTTATTATTTGAGGCTAATAAATCGTTTTTGACTCCTGTTTTTGGATTTTCTGTATTTTAATTATTTAACTATTGTTTAGGGGGTAAAAGAAGAAGTAGGGGGAAGAGAAATAAGCCTGGTGTAATAAAGTTTTATATTCCCACAATAATTAGTTGTGCGTATGAATTATTCAATGTTTGCAACGAGACATTTAGTTTAATTTAATGCTTTTATATAAGTCCCAAGGGAAGACAGGCACTTTAATTTTTGAAATATTTTCAAAATTCTTTTCTTTGTATTTGCCTTTTTTAATTATAATATTTTAATTATTTCTTCAAGCGTCAGGTCTTTTTTAATAAATAAATATTTTATTTTCAGTATTTCGGAGGTGTTTTAAATGTTTTCCTAAAATTAAAGTTTAAAATTAATAACATAAAATCTATTGCAATCTTCCTGTTTCCTGACCAAGGAAACTCATCAAACGTTAGCGAGATATTGAAAATATAATAAATATTTATATAAAAGAAGGCTTTGAAGTATAGAGCCCTCAGTGTTACTAAAAACTAGACTTCTCCGATTCGTGAACGTTCGTACGAGAGAGAAATTTTCATAAATCGGTATTTAAAATAAATTTCTAATTATTAAAAGCTATCGCACAGCTTTCAGCACAGACGGGATTTTAGTGGAAATCCAATTTACTACTCAAAAGCAAAATTCTTCCTTAATCATCATTTAATCTATTTTATTTGTGTATTTCATCTTTTACTCTATTATGTCATTATGGAAAGTCATTTGAATTGTTTTCATGGATATTATCAACGAAAAATTCTTTCATTATCATCTTCACCAGCAATAAAAATTGTTTATTCATTTAATAATTATTCAACTGGACATGATGGACTTTTTATTTACTTTTTTTCTTAGTACATCTACTCACTTGTTTTGTTGTTCCTTTGCATGGGCTTTAGCAATTATTGAATTCCATTTGGCGATAATATGAGGATGAGTAACTTCGATGTCCTTGTAGCTACCGGATGCCAGCAGACGACCATCCTTCAAAACGATTAACTGAAAGTGGACAAGAAGATAAACAATGAAAAATAAATAAAACAAAATGAAACACGTGTAGATGAGTTGGTAAACAGGAAGTTTAAAAATTATTTAAATAAGCATAGAGACATTAAGATGATAATGAGAACTATGTATAAGAGTTTTAAAGTAGGATGAAAAAATCCAATATGATATACATTAACACGTCCTATGAAACGTCAGTCATCTTTGAAATAATAGAAAAAACTTCTAGATATCGTCCAGCCTGTTTTTCTACCAACAATAGTACGACATTAGTAGATTGAGTTAATTTTGGAACTCCTTTATTGAGAGCATAAGGAAGCTACAAAAAATTGCAAGGACTTTTATATTTTGAACTTATAAAAAAATTGTTTACGTTTATTTTTCTAGATAAGATCGTTCTAAGGCCACCTTTATGTGGATAAAAAGAATAACAGTTTTAATTACATTTAGCTACTGCACAGTGGGCCAGATACATAATTTATTAAAAACCCTATGTTTAAAAATATTAATATAATACTCATATTCTTCTATTTTCATTAATGTTTGTTATAAAGACCGATATTTACACAAGAAATGGGGGAAAAGCTTTACATATTTCCTACATCCTCGCAATGCCTCTTAAAAGCTCACAATAATTATTTGATATTATATTTAACATTGAAGTATATTTAGCGTTTCATATATAAAATTAAAATTGTATCTCTTAGAAATATTTATACTGTTCAAGCGATTTACAACACGCAATTTAATTTCAAACAAATCCCTAGAGCACTGATCATTTAAAGTAATAAAATAAACTCTCCGTCTTCAGCAGATGACGAGCATGTTTTCACAATTCCTTAATAAAGAAACACACTGGCTTTTGGTTATAACGATCTTCATGGAAACTATGTTCGTTATCGGCGAAGTACGTCATAACTAAAGTTATTATTCTTTACTCCCTCACTGAAATAGTTTACATTTATTCATTATTTTTCCATATGCTGATGGAACGTGTAATGCATTTATTTAAACATTTTACTTATTTTTCTATTGTTTTTGAACTCTTTGAAAAATGATGGTAAATAATTATTTTTTCTATTTAGAAAATTAGTTCGCTATAAGCGTAAAAATTTACAAACATTTTTGTATTGTGAAAGGTGTTTGCTATTAGCGAAAATTTGTTATAAACGAATATTATCTATGAAATATTTGTATAAAATTATGGAGCTGTGCTCCCTCAACGGGTGAAAATTACATATATACATATATTTGTACAAAATTGTTGGAAACTGAGAGGTTATTCGCTATAACCGGTGGATGTTATAACCGAGTTCCACTGTATTTAATGTTCATTTATTCAACATTATAAATTATTTCGCACAAAAACAAATGTAAGCGATAACAAAACAATAGAAACCCCTCATTGGTATAAACAAAGAAGTTAACAAAGATGAAATTAAAAAAATTAAAAAATTAAAAACTTATAACGATATACAACGATAAATAAAAATTTCTGGGCATAAAATTAATAAAGTAAATAGAATTCGGTTAAATTACATAAATTTTATATAGAATATTCTCATAAAAATTGCATTAAGCCAATTAAGCAAAAAACGTTTCACATAATTTTTTTTTTTTTTTAATTTACGCCACCATAAAAATTTAGCCCATGAAAATTTAATAAAATAATTTTTTTTCCAACAACTATTTGTCTATCACTTGTACCTCAAGGCCATGATATACAAATTGTGTCCAAGAACTTGTTGGTAAAAAAGAATCGTTTACAAAATTTATTAGTTTTTTAACAGCAGGAAATGACAGTTGAGTTAGTTTTTTATGCCATTACATTCGTACATTCTACTTATTGCAATTATTAAATATTTCAAGCACAAAAAAATGTTTGAGGGAATAAAATGTCCGTTTTCTCGTTTTGTATTATTTAGACAGACAAGTGACTACAACTGAATTTGTAAAAAAAGGAAAAGTGCCACTTACATTGTGCGCCTGTTGAAGTAAATTTAATTGTTGCGTCACTAAAATGACAGTGCGATTGGCTTTCAATAGCATTTTTTCAATACTTTGCTCAAATATATGACGGGCGACTTCATTGTCTAACGATGATAAAGGATCATCCTGTTTAACAAGAGGAAAAAAGAAAAAAAGAATAGAAAAATGAAAAAAATCATTTAGATTAAAAATACATTTTAAGACAGTTGTGAAAGAAATCAATAATAAAAAATTATTCAAATGGTTACAAATAAGTCGAAAAAAGGATTAAGGCAAATTGTTATTTTTATTATTATTATTATTCTTTTTTAATAAAATTACATACCATTATGACCACATTGGCTGATGAATATAAAGCTCGTGCTATGGTGATTCTTTGTCTCTGACCACCCGACAGATTTATACCTCTCTCCCCTATTAGAGTCGAATCACCGGCAGGCATAAGATCAATATCTGGCTTAAGAGCACAGGCTTCTAAAACGAAATCATAGCGTCGCGGTCGAAAGGACTCTCCAAATAAAATATTTTCGCGTATGCTGGCATTAAGAAGCCAAGGTGTTTGAGGTACAAAAGCAATGGTTGAGGTTCTGAAACGAAAAATTTAAAATACTCTTGGTAAATATTCGCAGGAAAAGTATTGAAAAATCTGCTGTCTGTGCTCTCTAATTTATGAAAAGCTTTCACCATCGAAATCAGATGATTAGTACAATTAACAAATTATTTGAAAGTATTAAAAAATATAAATGCGATTGCCACAATCCAATCAATAAACTGATCTCAAATATTTCTTTAAAATTTGTTTCAATGATTGATACATAAATTTTTGAGGCAGATTATATTATTGGAGTTCAATCTAACTTTCAGAGGATGATAATATTTTTCGGATCACATAAAAAAAACACACAAGCGCTATCTTCTAAAAAAAATGTGGCTCTACAAATTGACTCCAACTATTTCTGCGACATCTCTTATTTACTCTTAGTTAAAATTTTTATATAAAACATACCGAATAAATATGAATTAGGAAGAAAACATTATGAGGACAACGACAGATGTTAACAAGTAAGTCACATTGGGACAGATTTAAAAAAATGTTGAAGTAATTTTTAAGCAACCGGCTTGGCAAAATCACAGTTAAAGTTCGTTCGTAAATTTCTAAAGCTCTACTATGATATCATAAAATAATCCGCATTGAGTGAATTTTTTAAGGATATTTAAGGCCTCCAGCAGGGTCTACAAAATGTAAATTATATCCTTTTGCAAATTTAAACTTCTCATTATGATTATTTCTGCGATCGAGCCTATGGTACATCGGCAGGCCTGAAAAACATTTAACATTTTGTTTGTTCGAATTTGAAGTATTTTAGTTTATTTAACATTCTGTTCATCAAATTATAAAAAAACCTATTAGTCGCTTCAATTAAAAGTTTATTTCTTTCTTAAAAGGTTTGCTTTTTGAAAAGACACCAATACCCTTTTTTAAGAACCAAACTTTTATACCTGTTTTAGAAACGAAAACGTCACTAAAAGGCCTCTCAGTTGAGGCAACAATTGTCCCAAAAAAATAAATTTTAAAAGAACGAGGAATTGTAGAAAATTACAAGGAAATATGATAAAATTATCAAATAAATTAATTTTTAAGCCGTTTAATAAACAAAAAAGTAAAAGCTGTCTATAAAACAAATTGCTTTTAACTTCACTACAACAACGCTCCACTACACATCATTTGATTAAAGTTTATATTAGATTTCAAAAGAGTTATTTATTAATAATTTGTTGAAAAAAATTCTTTAAACACTAAGAAAATTTCAATAAAAAAATTATTAAGAAATGTCACAAATGCATAAATTTATCTTTAAAATGGCTACATTGGCAACACCGGTCTTAATACTTTTATTTAAAAAATTTCCGAGTATTTGTTATGCTAATATTTGGGTGCAATTATGCTAATAGCTCTTATAGCTCTTATAGAAATATTCATAAATATGTATAACGTTCAAGTCCATTTAACTATTGTTTATTATTTATATGAAAATTACCATGCACAGTTTTAAGCCTTTTAACTTGATTTAAATATTTAATTAATTTATACCAACATTTAGTTCAGTATACGTACCATGGGTATGAAGCTGTGTATTAGGGAAAGTAACAAAGGAAAGTGGATGTGGAAATGTAAAAGAACTACGAGCATAACAATTCCTCAACCACTGTTGCCAGTAGATCAAACTCATCTACATTTTACCGATTTCATCTTCCCAAAATTACAAAATGCAAATGTCTTCAGACAACTGTCAAAACTTCTATTTTAAATTTTAGTTTGGTATTATTGTGATCCCTGAAGTGGAATTTTGGTTGGGACTTTAAGCAATTAAATGCGGTTGATATATGCTTAAGTTCATTTTTAGATTGGTAAATATAGGTTAATGCAACATGTATAGCTTACATATATAATTCAGTTAATAATTGCTTGTGCTCTAAAGCCTATTTCATAACAGAGACAACAACTGTCGTGAAAAGAAAAGGAGCTTACGCTACCATTACTCACTTACTATTAAATATACTCGTATATGAGACTTAGTGGTGTGACATTCGTCTTGTTTAATAATCTCACTTCTAATGGTACGAAAAGACATAATCAGTACTTATTTTTCTAATCAATATTAACCCTAATAAGAAGCGAAGATTTTATTTCCTCAAAATTTTTTTCTTTTCGCCGAACAATTATTACAAATTACAAGAGATAAAAATTAATGACTTTTCGCACTTTTAATGGTTATTTTCATTTTATTTATATTCAAAAATATTTTTAAAATAAAATATAGTATTTTCAAAATAATTTTTTTATATAATTTTAATAAAATGTGAAAAAAAATTATTTATATCTTGAAGATTTTTAGAAGTTTTCTTTTTGTGAGATATGGATTTTACAGATTTTCAGTAAAAAAAATAATTTTTACATTGAATGATCTTCCATTGAACTATAGTCATTATTTTAGTAACATTAATAATTCTTCACTGGCGTATGATTAATATAAAAAAATATTATCACAATGCGTATACGCCCACGAAACAATTCATATGGAAATACAAAAAATGTACTCTTATTAATCTCTTATTACTTTGGATAAAGAGGAATAAAGTCTCTGCGGTTTCTTTAAAATACGAAAATTCCATTGTGCATTTTAGAGTATTAGAAAAAATTATGATTTTTATAATTTTTACTTTTACAAAATACTACCATATGCTCGCGAATTTCTCTGCGTAAGGAAAAAATTAAAATTCTCTGAGCAATTAAAATAATATTCCAAAGACTATTAAATAGCCAAGGGGTTCGCGAATGAATTTCTGCCATTTTAGCCCTTTAACGCTGGGACATGTTATCAATATGTTAATGACAAATGACAATATTTAAATTCTTAAATTAGGAAGCCAAATTCTCAGTATTTGTTGTAATTTTTTTTTTTTTAACTTTTTCTTACTATAATTCTATTTTTTATATAATTCCAGCATTAATCCTTTTTGCTGACGATGATGCTCAAAGAGGATACAATTATAACTTAATAAAAAATTTAACTGATTAGTAAAACATCTTGTGCTAAAATAATATACAAACCAAAATTATAATAAGTTCTCTAGGATAATTGGGATTCGGCAAATTATCTAGCCTGTGTGATAAATGTTTCTTCTCTCTTTCTCTTTGACATGTAATCCGTTTCCGTTGAACAATCTTATTCCAATTAAATGGAAATAATATATTTTAGTTCTTAGACACTTAAAAATTCTATTGGTAAGTTGTTCTGTCATCGCCTTGTCTATTGATACGTACATTTTTTATTCGCCCAATAATCCTTTCAATATTTTCTGTTATTTCTATTTTTGGAATCAGTTTTGCTAACATTGTTTTGAAAGTTCGCCATTGGGTGTTAAACGTTTTTGACAAACTAAATTTTACTATTTATGTCTGATTCTAATAGACCTACAGTGGCTACGCTTTCAGACACGCATGTAACCACATTTGCCGATGTACCCCAGTGACCGAATACTTTGCCAGTTTACACAAATTAAAAAAATTTTGTTTGGGGAACTCTGGGAACTCTGATTCAATACAATTTCCAAACATTTATAGGAAATAGTGAGAGATGCAATTAGGACTTTTATGAGAATAAGTGTTTGTAAGGATGTTGATTAAAGCCATAGTAAAATAACAACAACAATATGTTTTTAATTCAAAATTAAGTGTGTATGTATTTGTTTTGTGTGAATGAGCAGCAATATTTTGCGATAGTTAATTTTATTATTATTTAAGTGGGTGAATACGAGCGTATGCGATTATCTATAGAATGTGGGAGGCAGTATTGTTATTTAGTTTTAGGTTTGAGCGTTAATTGTTTGGAAAATAAATAATGATAATTAATGTTTAAATAAACTCTGAAGCCCCACATTATTAGAATTGTGTAAGAAATTTTTTTTGAAAATCTTTAAATTTAATTACTATTTTAGAGAATCTAAGCCGTTGTATGTATAGTTGCCTTATGACATTGTAGACGTAATATTGGCACATAAAAAAACACTCATATGGAAAAGTTTTCGGGGTATATTAAAGGAAAATTGTTATTGGTGAACTTTGTTTAAAAAAATTATTAAGAGATTAAAACAAACAAAACTTTTATAAGCAGACATACAGATGCGTATTGTCAATCCACAGACAAACCTAAGCAATAGCGGCAAGCGTGAAGCCTGCTGAAGCGGTATTAAACAAAAGCAGCAAAGCCGTGTCAACAGCGAAAAGAGGGCGGTGGTTTCTTACAACAACTAAACTAAACTGACAAATATTCAGTTACATATTATTTGATAGGAAAAAGCATTAAGAAAAAAAGAACTTTAAAGAGAAGCAATAACGACAATTTTCTTCGTTTTCTGCAGCTAACTTCACTACTTATCGCTCAATTAATAATGAATTATCCAATCGCTAAGTGCCATTTCGTTTTGCTTCATACATATTGTATATGCATACAAATTTTCTACCGCTAAAAAACGCTTATCGCTCTTAGAGAAGAATTTTAGTAGATACTAAATTTGTTCAATTTATTTTCACAAACTTTTACAGTTTCTCTGATTTCGTAGAATTATATCTATTTGGAATTTCTTCTTCGACTATTTGCTCAGTTTTCATAATAAAGTAATTTTTTGGATGGGCTCGATTCTCCATAATAGAATTATGTGTAGTTTTTTAAGTTTTGAGTTATAATAAACGACTGGAAGAGTTAATTTCTAGTTATCAAATTAACTCTTCCTCAATAGCATGAGCACATTTGCGGTGCCATCGAAATCATCGTCTCCTGACTCCAAACTTAGTTGTTGTTTAAACAGATTTCATCATGACCAATCAAATTTGTTTCTGTTTCCAATAAAAATTTTTGAACGAAATTTTCAGCACCATTGGTTCATAAACAAATTTATTGTGTGCTTCATCCTACTTCAAATTTTTGTTTGTAAACCGACCGGTGCCGGCAAGGTGTTTTTTTTTTCTTACTGTGCTCTTCTTATTAAATATATTTTTTTTATTTTATCTAAACTTTTTGATATGCTATATACATAATTACGTTGCTTTAAATTTTTTTAAATTTTTTCATATTTTTTATTGTCAGCTGTCAGCTTGCAATTGTGATGCACAAAACTATGAATTGGGCTATTAATTTCTCTAAGCTTTCGGTTTCCTTAATTTACATATAAAAAGTATATTAATAACATGTTTTCTTTTGCTTCTTTATGTGCACAAACCCATCCAATTTAACTCAGTAAGTTTTTCCTCATTATTATAAATATTTCCATCTTTGCTTAAGCTTAACTGCTCGAGTGTCATTAAATTACATTCATAAAATTTCAACATGCTTACCCTTACCCATAGTCCAATATAAGTATTTAATGTGAAGGAATATATAAAGAAACAAAATTGCAAACTCAGATTTTTGCAACAAACATTTGCTGCAACTATAACTATGTAATAGTATTTGAAATACCAGTTAAAACCACATTTCCATTTGACGTTTAAGTGCTATTTTACAACAAACAAAACAAACAGAATAGAATTTCTGCACAAGTCGCGCCGATAAGCATGCAATAGATTATGTAATTAAGATGTTGTTACTGTATTGAGTTTCAGAGAACGTGAGAGACAGGGAGAAAGAGTATGAAGGAAATGCATATTTGTGATTAGGGAGCAGTGTAATACGTAAAGGAGTGAGTATTGTCAGTGTTACCAGAAATTCTAGTGATAAAATCTAAATATTAAAGAAAATCTAAAAAATCAGCATTTTAATAAAAAAAAATCTGCAAAATATAAGAATTAATAATCAATTACAAATAAAACTTCTATTTTGTTCAAAAAATAAAAATAAAATGAAAACAATTTTTATTGAAATATATTTTATGTAATATTTTTTTCTCATTTATACACAAGTAAAAATGAAATAAAGCCATTTTATGTCAAATTAAAATCTGATGTACACAAATGTTTTTATTATATGACAAATAAATTCAAATATCTTATATACCCGTATTATGCAAACATTCAGAAAATTGCACTGATCGACTCAACAAACTTCCCTGATATTCAGATAATAATGAGATGTGGATTTCTTTAGCGTTTACTTATCTATAAATTACATCTTTAAAAATTTAATTAAGAAAGGAACTTTAATATATCTAGGAGCAAAAGCATTTTAATGTACAAAAATGAGTATATACTAATGTAAGCATATATGTATACATACATATATATAAGTAAATTTGAGTTTATGTATATATATTACATGGCATCATGTTAAACAAGACTGGTAATGTTAAGTTGTCAAAACAGAGATTTTCTAATTTTAATTAGATTTTTGTGAACAATACTCCGGATAGAAAATCATTTTCCAAACGATTTCGAACTTTAGTTTTATTTACACTTGGCTTACTAAATATTCTATCAACGATGAATGTCGTAGCAATATTACATTTTGAACAAACTTGGAAAGACATAAGCAGAGCAAGCAACTTTTAAATCAAACAATTTTTTTTTTTCAAATATGACTAAATATTCTATCAACGTTTGAGGATGAATATGGAATGAATAAATTTGGAAAGACATAATCAGATCAAGCAACTTTTAAATCAAAATCTTATTAAAGTAATTTTATTCTCATTCAAAAGATTTTTTAAGAAAAATACTTTTTAATATTGTATTGTTTGCTGTTGGCTTAGCTGAGTATATGACTGCATTTCATTGGCGCTAAACAAATCAAGCATTCAAGCTCGTATACTTATGCCACAGACTACAAATACTATATGAGAATCCAAACAGAACTCAATCATATTTTTTTATTTGTAATCAATTTAATAAAAATACTTTTTGATATTCGTAAAAAATTAGAAAATTTCGTAACATCGAAAATTGACAGACAGACTTGCACTTGAAAGTGTGTTCGCTTGTACGAATATGTAAATACGCAAGTAAACCACTTACGTAATTCATACGTAGTTGTTTTTGCTTTGAGTTTCAAATGAATATTAGTTTATATAATTTTTTTCTGTACATTGAAAAGAGAAACAACTAGGGAGTCAAATAGCGAAAAAATAAGTTTCGTAGTACATTATATTACCATGTAATTACATTTGTGTTAAGAAATCTGAAAATTTTGGTAAACGAATCTTTAAACTGCTGCAAAATGCAGATAAATCTGCACTTCTGGCAACACTGTGTGTGTGGCATATGCTTCTTTTTTTATATAAAAATACAGTTGCAATTTCCTTATTTTTACAATTTTTATTTTTTTACTCCTTAAACTTACATATTTATTTATTTTGACAGACGTCGTTATATTTTTATGCGTTTTGTTTAACACACATAAACATACATGAGTACTCGTATAAGTATTTTCCCCTCAATGTAATTTTTTTCACTTTATGGCTTAAATGTTGTAGTTTGTGTAATTTTCTTTCTCGCCAGCTTTTGATGGCTTTGTCTGTGAGTGCAAGCATATGCATAATAGATCATCAACATCGTCGTCAGTCCCATAAAGTCAATAGCGATAGTCAAATACACTCCCACATTTTTCATAAGGAAATTTCTCCGTGAGAATTTCATCGAATGGAAGTAGTAAATCTGTCCGTTTCCATATTTGTACGAATAGTCAACCCATAAAATTAATTTTTGTAATAAATTGCTTTTACGTGATAAGCATGAACAGCAAATTTGTGTACGAGACGTTCTTTTTTCCTCTTCCTCTTCGTTAAGTTCTTCTTTTTCTTTTGAAATTTAACAGACATAAGTATTTATTATCGTTGTTTTTCTTTATATACAAAGATTTTTTAAAACAAAATTTTTTTATTCCTCATTGCATAAGCTGAAAATCAGAAAAATGCTAAGAAAAAGTTTATTTCCCTGTCGAGACTTTTAATGGCAAAGAATTTTATCAAAAGAGCTGAATGTTGAATATAATATTAGCAACTTGTTACATAAAAAGAACATTTTAAAACTCTTCAAGTATCTGACAGCGACATATTTTTCTTTTGAACTTAAGTTAATTTTATTTAGCAGTTTGATTTATTTTCATTTTGCCTTTGTTCGGTTATGATTTGTGCTCCATTGACTGCTTGATTTTTGAGTTTAAAGGAAAAAATCCTTAGAACATATATTTATGTATGTATGTACATTCAAAAGAACCATAATTAAGAATTGTACTTTTTCAATAAAAATGTTTGAACCAAATTTTCATTTAAATTTACAAAATCAGGCAGTTAATTTCAATTCTTAAATTCAAAGGAATTTCAAACAGAAGTTGTAAATTATAAATTTTGAGTTTCAAAGTAGTAGCAAATTAAATTTAAAATTAAAAATTTTGCACAAGTATAAAAAATGTCATGAAAAAAATAAAAATAATTATCTGCCTAAATAGAAAGCATCGGTGTTGATGAGAATTTTTTTAAAATGTAATAAAATAAGAATTAAGAAATAAAACAAATTTAGTTACTTTCTATCAATAGTTAGTGTGACAACTTCGTGTATTTTCTTAGGATATCGAACTCTTGCCATTAACCAAATACATCCATCTGTTTTGTATTGAAAAACTTTCCAACTACAGTATTCACAATCACGATAAATTTCAATATAATTTTGCAAATTTTGGGTTTTTTTATTTTATAAATCATACACACTAGAGTCCGTTTTGCATTGATCCTTTTTGCGTCGTTTCGATTTGTTTCGTTTTTTCAATTTAGTTTAATTCGCTTTGCATCGTCTTAATTCCTCTATATGCGATTAGTTATTTCACTGAAGTCATGAGCCATATTTGAAAAATTATTCATTTTATTGTATGAAATATTTGTAAGTTTTTTAAGTACATTTACATGTTGAGAAGTAAGAATTTAATTTACAATAAGAAATATTGTGGTTAAACTAAAAAATAATATTTCAGCAAAAGGAGTGGAAATTGGTAACAATAGAGAGAAAAGTCGTTTGTTTGGAACTAAAATTGGATTTATTCATACGGAGAACAAACTATTAACATTTAAACCAGTCAATAGCAGTCGATGCATTTATTAAAAAATAAAACGATACGCATTTTTCCTGGTCGTTATTAACGATGTAGATCGGGAATCTAGTGTGTATACAAGCATACATACATACAAGTAATTTCATTAAAATTTTACAAGTGACTTTTGGTCTCCTGAATAATTTCTAAAAATTGCATATAAAATATTTTCAATATCTTATGTGGTGTTTGCATTTATTTGTGTATTTATTTACTTGTTTTTTTTTATTTTCTGAACTAAATTCAATTGAATTGAATAATTTTATATTTGCAATTTTTTTTTCCATCAAATTATTTCTTACAACTACAACCGAAAGCCATATTCCAGCTTAATTCACCCCGAATCGGAAGAAATCGTTTAAGAAAAAATATAGCTGAATATTTGATGGGAAATGAGTTTCTAGTTACGGAGAGATTATCAAGCATGCAAAGAAAAAACATGATTGATCTAACCATAATTTGAAGTTTAAACATATTATGCTCAAGATCAATGATGTAAAAGCTGTTATTTAAAAATTTTAAAAAGATTGTTTAATCGTTTAATGTTTAACTATTAGCACTACTTAATGAAATCACTACCACTAGTCCTTGTAAAACTGGTTAAAGTCCACAACCGACAAATATTATCTAATCTTCTAAAATAATTACTGCGGTATTCATAAAAATTATTGTATGTTTATTAAGGGCTTATTTGACAAATTTCTATGGGATATTTGTCAAATAAACCTTTAATAAACATACAATATTTTTTATGAATAAGACCGTTAATATATAACTTTTACATCAATGACACTTATGACATAACCAAAGCAACATGAAAATTAGAAATATGTATGTCCATATGCATGTATGTATGTATATAGTAGTAGTCAAATCATATCGACCGATTACTCAGAAGTAAAGAGAATTTTCTAAAAATCTAAAACAAGCGAAAATTTTGTTTAATTTCTTATAAATACCGACAAATGGACACATGTATGTACATACAAACATATTTATACTCATAATATTCATTATTTTCCACACATTCTTCTATAAACATATAAATTCTTGTGGAAAAAGATGCACGTTTTTATTGCCCACAAATTTAATTTATATGCAATAAGTCTACTTAGATTTTTTTACTATCGATATTTATTTTCATAACAAGCCACATGAATTTTTTTACAAGTATATAAATACAATTTATTTCTTACAGTCCTGGATTGTGTTTCGGCTTTCAGCCAAGAATAAAATAAAAAATAATAAAAATAAGAAAGGAAAGTACTCAACACACAGGCCATAAGTACATTCTGGGAGTTTTAATATCTGTTTTATTTTTATATGATTTTTTTTTTTTTAATAAAAAATTCACTAGCCGAATATCTAGTGTCAAAGACATACATAAATAACTATATTTATCAATATTGTAGATTTATGATTTTGAAATTTATACATTTTATATATTATTTCCGCTTTTTTTCCTATGGAGTCAGCATCCTTGACGTCACACAATTGATTTATTTTCTTTTAATGCCATAAAAAATTTACGGTCTGGTGTGTGTGTACGTATGTGTAAATGTGTCAAAAAAGGTGTAAAATTTAAGACAAATTGTATGGCCTGTACAAGAGCGAAGAAAATAATTAAAAAAGTTATTTAGATGAATTTAAAAGTTGATTAAGAATTTTATGACAGTGGATTTCGGTTATAAAAAAAAGCGGTTGAAAGGAATTATCGCCTTTTTATATAAACATGTCATACAAACTATTGCGGTTACAATGAACTTCGGTTATAGCAGGTTCTACCTTATAAGGAACTATTTTTGAATGATAGAAATGCTTGAAAATTTTTTCTTTAATAAATTCGTAAATTTTTATTTGAAAAAGCGATCAAAATAATTTAGAATAAATGGGATTTGTAAATAAATAAGAGAACAAAAACTTCGGCAATTAAAAATATTGAGATCAAAAGAAGGACCAAGTTTTTTATATGTAAAATAATTTTTATTTTCTATTTTATTTTCAATAATTTTTTAATAAAAAAGATGCATATCGACATAACAAATTAAAAAGAAGTGATTTACAAGAATTCAAAATTGGCTTTTTAATTAATTTTTATGCATTTCATCAGAGTATATGAGTATATGCACAGTTTATCACCGAAAAGGTAACTTACAACTTTCCCGAAAAATATAAAAAATATAACAAAAACACACAAGAAATTAGATATGTTTTTGTTGTTTGCCCATTTTTATAAGCACTTCTTTCTGTCCTACATTATAGACCTTTAAGCAAGCAACTTATCAAAGTATATATAATATATATGCTTCTTTCAGGAGCACAGGGCCTCAAGGTTTCGTTAATCGGTAATTAGCCTACTGTATCCTATTCTGATGATGGGGCTGCGATTTAAGCCCAGAGACTTTCTGAGTATAGGACATATTTATAAAACTTGGAAGTTTTTCTTTAAATACTAATTCTATGATAAACGATAAGGTCAAGTCGAAAATATGTTGAAAAAATTGATATATTTTTTATTTCAGGAACTTTTTTGTTTCCCCTGTAAAATTTTTCAAATGAATTTACATTTTCTTTTTGATTTCAAGCGACGATATGCATATAAAATTAAATGAATTTGTTTTAAAAAATATAACACTAATATGAATAAATTTGTTAGTTATTAATCAGACTTTCCCACCAACTGCGATAATTTGCTCGAAATAGCCTCGTATATTTTTTTTATCAAATTTAATTTAATTCACAATTTTATTAGTTTTACGAATTAATGATTCAGCCCACAAACAGTTTATTTTCCAGTAATACAAATTCCCACAAATTTACATAATTATTATCAAAAATAAACAAACTTTTTTCGGTTTCGAAACTACGAAAAGTTAATTAAAAGAATCACATTAAATAAAAGTTGATTGTGCAAGCCATTTTGCACGAGTGTGGCACAGTTGTATAATATAATGATCACAGTTGCGAAGTAAAATGTGAAAAACTGCATTAACTGACACATACATAGAAGCCACAAAACATGCAACATACAGTTGCAATAATCTCTGCTCGTTACTGAAATAAAGTACAGAAACAACAAGTTGATAGCAGATAGATAGACTTTTCCAATAAAGTGGAATTACAAAAATATTTGCCATGAATTTGTTGCAAAGCACACATGACCACATTCACAGCAGAGATTATTAATTACAGAAATATTTAATTTGTACGTTTGGAAAAATAATCACGAAAATGATAACGACATTAGTTGCAAAATATTTAAAAGTATGATAAGAGTATTATCAATTGTGATATTAGTTAAGTAAATAAAATCAGACTTGGAAATGACCAACGTTAGCAAAGCATTTTTTAATAAAATATTGTGCTGATTAATTTAGAAATATTTAAATACCTTCATTCATACCTAACGAGATTGTACCCACAAAAAAAGCATTTTGAATTATTTTTAAAATTTATTTGTAGTGGTTTTAGCTGCTCATATGCCGGCATTTCATTCGTCGCTAAGCCAACTCATCAAACTGCTTAAAGTTCACTGATGAGCTGGCTTAGCAACAAATGACATGTTGGCCTATAAATAGCTAAAGCCACAACAAACAAATCTGAAAATTCTTTTTTCATTATTTTTATGCAATAAATAATTTAAAAAATTATTATTTAATATTAACTATTATTCTGGAATCAATATTTGAAAAAGCAATCGCGACTCCTGGCAAATTTGTACTCTTTCAAATAAAAAAAAAACATTCCCAGTGTAAATAACAAGACCTAATTAAAAATATAACTATTTTCCTCACAAAAAAAAACATAAAAAATGTACTTTTCTTTACATATTGAAACTGCCTTACAAGGCGTTGAATAGGAGTAAAAAAGGTAACATCCTGCAATTACAAACCTGACCACTTTCGAGTCCCAATCTCAGCTTTTTCGTGACTTTTTACAAGCTTTTTTCCACGAATCTTGAACGAGAAAGACATCGAGCTCTTACCTTTTTAGACTTGTCCATTTACCTCTTTTAAATCACTCACAATAAGTTGCCTCAACTAAAGCTTGATTTTTATGAATTTCCCCCAAATAACGGTGGCATTTCACAGCCCTTTTCTTAAAAAAAAACAATAATCATACAGTATAATTTCCCTAAAATGATACTTTTTTGGTAGAAAACTCTTCATTTTTAAAGTTTCAAAAATCAGTATAGTTTTAGTTTCAAAACAGTGACACATACGGAGTATGAGCTCGCAGTGGAAGTACTTTCGCATGGCATAGTTGTGAAAATGGACAGCTTGAAAACAATTCTATTAACGCTTTGCAGTGTAAGACGACAGAATAAACAAATGCACTCAATAATATCAATATTTGTTTGCCAAAACAATTTATGGTTGTAGAAATTATAATATGATTTTGGCATGCTTTTTCTCTGCGTATAATAATAAATCACATTGTCTTGGTACTTTTTTCTTAAATTTTCCTTTGGGAATACTAATTTTCATTTATACTTACTTATTCCATATCATATCACCCGATATCAATGGCATTTCCATTAATAAAGCCGATAGCAAGGAGGACTTTCCACTACCATTCTTTCCCACAATCATCGTCAATTTTCCTCTTGGTATAACAATATCGTGTATGTATAACACTTGAGTCAACTTCTGAGGATGCCAGGAAAATTTGCAATTCCTTACCGATACAGCAATATCATCGGGCATTTTCAGCAACAAGGAATCACGATGCCATGAATCAGTTTTCTTATGCATAGCGACCGTTGCAGCAGATGTTACCACCGTATGATGAGCCAAACCTGGCATGTGTAATTTCCTTGGTTTTATCACCACGTATGGCGTGTTGCGCAGCAACTCTCTGCGAGCATGTAGCGACAGTCTTCTATGATCGTCCGAAAAATGCAAGGGCTCCTTGGGTTCATTTAACATTAAAGGTGTGTGAGGTTCGGAGTTGGCCAACGGTGCCGGCTTATCTGGTATTACAATTTTTATTTTGGGTTTTTCGTTCGCTGTCTTCAACGAAATATTAGAGGGCAAGGATTGGGATTTATTTTTGTTCTCATACATGTCTAAGGAGGCATCACTTTTACTTAGTATACGAGCCATATGGCGTATGCCTTCAAATTGCTTTTGTATCTCAGGAGCGGACAAAAATGTCTCTAGTCTCCTGGTGGACACAACAGCTGAAAGAATTATAGGCACGGTTATGGGAAATATAAGCAGTGGCACGGTCAATTGTTGAAATAAGGCCAGTGCAGAAAATAAGCGGCTGGCGGTAAAGTCTGCTCCCGACTCGCGATAAACATAAAAGGCCAAAGTGACAAAAGTGATTAATACTGATGATATATGGGTTAAAATTGCTGAAAATTAAAAAACAGATGTAGATATAAATATTTTCTTAGATTCAGGCAAACTTACTCATTAGGGTCCAATAGATGGAGTCTTTGTTTAAATATTTTAATTCCTGCTTTCTAGCTTCTGTTATTTTTTTAATAAATACATTATCCCAGGCATTTAGTTTGATCAATTTTATGCCCATAAAACAATCATGAAGCTTCCTCAAGCGATTATCAGTAAATTTCTAAGGAAAATAAAGACGAAAAATATTTCAATATACATAATTTTGAGTTGCCAAAAAAAAATAACTATAGTATAATTCAACTGTGCACTAACAAAATATACGAGTCTGCACATGCTACATCTATATATATGCAACACTTTAAATCATATCAGTCATTGCCAATAAGGAAAAAGTGCTTAATTCTAAATTTATAGTCTTACATGAAATCATTTTTAAGTTCTGAAGTTGATTCTCAAAAACGAGTTCGCTTTTTATCGCAAAGTATTACCCCATTATATTAGGAATAAATAGTTCTACATTTCATTATATATCATATCTATTATGAGTTATTGTTCCAAATGAAATTTGATATAAAAAAAGACAAACAGAAATTTATTACACTGCAACTTCCTGAAAAATTATTAAAATTTTGCAGAGAGTTACTGTTGAAGTGGTGAATCACAATCATGCTATTAAATCGATTTGAGCTTAAGTCATCTTAAGCACTTAAGAAAAAGAAATAGGAAACAATTATAATATATATTAAACAAAATGAAAAGCATATATCAAGGAATTAATCACATGAAAATGGAACGAGAGGAACGTATAAAAAGAATATATTAAATTATAAAGGAATATATTAAATATCAAAAGTGAGGGGGACCAAACACAATTGATTACAAACATTTACAAATGTACAGATTTCCTATCTCAAATGTATAGGTTTTTAATTGGGCTAATATATTGCTTCGAAAGTATATTTAATACTGATATTTAAACAATTAGAGTCTTAAAATTATATGTTGTGGCTTTAGGTGTTCATATGCCAACATTTCATTCAACCTCATATCTTTATGCCAAACAAATCAAATACAATACGAGAATTGTCTGCTTTTATACAAGAAGAACAAAGAAAATTTTTACAATTGTTACCATTATGAAATCATATATATGTAAGTCATATTGAACTGAAGCCTTTAAATTCTGGTCCGTCTCAATACAGACAAATTAAATAGAAATATTTACAAGATTTAGAAAAAAGGAGTTTTTTTATGACAGCTAGAGAATTCAAAAGAAATAATATATATAAAAAATAATTAAAGCATTTCGTTAGTATGAATAGTTCAATGACAAAATTAGTATTAAGAAGTAATAATGTGGCTGGCCGAATAACTCATTTTATTGATATTTTCTCTCCATTAAATTCCTTAATTATTTAGTAACAAAAATTAATTTTTTTAACAATTGCATTTCGCTTCCCCGAAAATATTGTATATATAACAAACTTAACTAATTAACCCTTGAGTTTTTTGAAGAAAAAAATAACCCAAATCTATTACCTGTCTGAATATTTTCTTTTAATCGAAATTAAATTCCAGTTATAACTGCTATTTCTCTATAGAGGAAACACACACAACAACAAACATACATACATATACACAAACTTTGTTTAAATAAAACAGCAAAACCTTTTTTTGATCCTTTATAAAAATACACTTCTAGCGAAAAGAAAAACAAATGTGTATAATTGAAAATAAATAAAGCCTACTTTTGGTGAAAGAGTACGCATAAAACAGGGAAATGAAAAACAATAACTGTAACAGGTTTTTTATTAAAAAAAATGAAGTAAGAAATGTGGTCAATGTTGAGCAGAGCATAACAATTTGCAGTTATAAATTTTATAGAGCATTTGCCTTTAATGGAGCACTGTTGTAAATTGTTTGAAAAAAAAATCCATTTCTATTCAATTATTTTATGGTTTGATTAACACAAATAAAGCAAAACTACTTACCGCCATTACTTCAGCATTTTGGGACATGGCCTTGCCAATCAGAAACTGTAAAGGAGTCATGGTTAAAATGCACACAAAGGAACCAATAATGGCACTAATGCCCAGCTTTAAATACAATAAAAACATGACTACAGCAATCTAAAATGAAATAAAAAATATTTTAAACTATTCATTGCATTAAAAATTAAAAATGTGTAATTGGCAAATACTCGTATGTTGAATAGTGAAATTATGTCTATTCATGTATTTCCATTTATTTTCAATTCACACCAATAAACATTAATGATAATGATGATAGAAGCAAGATTTTTTGTATATATATTATGATAAGAAAAACTTAACAGTCCACTATAAATAAAAATTTTTTAAATAAAAAATAGTTCACTAATTGTGAACTTTTTTTAGAAAATTTTATATTGACCCGATGGTTTTTTATTACAAATTTCAATAAAATATTTATATAGATTTCTTATAATAGCGTTTGTTGAATTTGACTTTCTGGCCTCTTGAAAGTAGTTTGTAACACAGAAGAATATATTTTTCAAAATACTTATTGCACAAGTCATTGCCTACTTACAGGCGTTAAGCAGATTTGTTGCCATAGCAACAATTGCTAAAATAACTACAAAATAAAAATTAAACTTTAGCATAAATTAAAACCTCATTGGAATATAATGAGTCAAGTACAACATTTTGATTTCTTTATAAATTATATTTCATTATACATTTGAACTCACATATTGAAAGGCCTTGATGTAAAGAAATCTAAAAATGTTCCATTCTAGTTTAAGATTTTACGTTTCAGGCTAAATTTACGCAACTAAGATAAATTTCACGGTGATTTTGGTTTTAAAACAGGGAGTCTTTCGAGTTATGTGAGCAATTTGTATATGTGAGAATATTTAAAATTCTCGTACCCGTTTTTCGTACAAGATTTTAAAGTTGTTAAATACATGAAATACACATGAATATTGATAAGGGGCACAACAGCCTCTTCCATGTAGGCTGGAATTAAGACAAAAATTATCTTTGTTCATTTTGCAATACTCTTAGTTAGAAATTTACACCGGAAGAAAAAACACGTTCTAAATTAAAGATTGAAGAACAAATAACATTAAATTTATCATTTAAGTTTTAAATCAAGTACCTAAAGCTTCACAAGTTTTAGGAGTACTAGTATGTTACTTAGTGCTGTCGATGACTCACTGTTCAAAATCAAATAAAAACTTATAAAACTACAACATAACCGAATAGAAGGACAAATTATAGAAAATTAAGTTTTAAAAATTATTAAAAGCCTGTCTCAGGATTGAAAGGGAAAAAATCAACCCATCTGGTCCCACTTGAATTACAAGTATAAATCTAGAAATCTACTCCAAACACATTTGTGCCTTAAGTGGATTCTACTCCAAACACATTTGTGCCTTAAGTGGATTCGCTTTGACTTGATTCAAATACGATTGACATAATTTTTCCTTTGAGTGTAACTTTATTTATCCATCCATTTACGTAAAACCCTCGCATTGCAATTACAATTTCCTGGAAAACTTATATAAATTTCATTCATTCGATCGTTTGAGTTATTGCATTGAAAAGAAAAGCAGATTTGTGCTTTTTATTGCTGCTTTCAATGCAAATGTTCACAGCAAAATTCAAAAGAAATTTGTAGAAACTGGCAGTTAAATTTAACTACTATTTTTGTAAATGTAATCGAAAATTATCATGATTGTGCATGCAAAAATTCATATCTATGCCACTATCGTGGCATAGTAATAGGAGTCAAAAAATTATTCAACTTTTAGTTACAAAAACTTAAATTAAATTTAACTCCCCTTTATAAAGTGCAGGCAAGCATAGAGCATCTTCATATTATCCTGCAAGAATATTAAGTTGCTAGTATGAACACTATGTTCCTTAAAGTATACCAGCTTACCTTGCAAGCCATTAACATAAGCATGCATTTAAATAATACCGTGATGCGTTGTGGCTAATTTGAATATGTCTAAGAGCCTTTAAGATAGTATACAAAGGTCAAAGGGTGTGTGGCATTTAACACACATTTAAAATGACTTTCTATCTGTTAAAGTTTTAAAAAATGCTTCAAATAAAATTAAGATAAAAGTAGCTTTTAGTTGAAAAAGAATGACAAAGCATATTTATATGAGGATACGGTTTTAGATGATCTTAACGAAGAAATAAACTATTAACAGAATTCACTAAATGATTCATAAAACATAATTTTGCGCTTTTGGACTTGAACTAAGATATATATATGTTGTAAAACTGTATGAAAAAGCTGAAAGCAACCATGAGTTTAATATGTAAAATTGTTAAAGTTGGGAATATTCATCAAATTCGTTATTCGAGATATTCTCCAAAATAACCATTTTAATATTATATTGTTTGTTGTTGGCTTAGCTAGGTATATGCCTGCATTTCATTGGCGCTAACCAAATCATCAGTACCCTTTAGCCAAATCATGATTGAAAGCATTCAAAGCTCGTATACTTAAGCCACAGACTACAAACACTATATGAGAATTCAAACAGAACTCAATCATATTTTTCTATTTGTAATCAACAAAAACACAAAAGTATAAACAGCTTTAGAATGCCTTTGTACAATCACAACACAACAAACAATTATAATTGACTTGCGTCTTTTTGTTTTTTCTTTTTACGCCTTTATATATACCTAGCTAAGCCAACAACAAACAATATAATATTAAAGTTGGGAATATTTCTCAACAGTAATACATTTGATTGCTGTATCATTGTACCTTTGAAGATTTTGTAATGGCACACAAAAGTTGTACTGCTATTATACTTGGTGTAAAATATTATTCAACATATGAGAAAGTGAAGAAGAAATATCAAAAATAATCACTTTTAAAATTGAACTTAATCGAAAACATGTGGTTGCGTATACTTAATAAATTTGTTTGCGTTCACATTAATCATACGTCACTGGCAGCCATTTCTATCAGGTGGATTAATCTATAATTCGAAACTAGAGCAAATGTGTTCGAATTTGTAGGCTTAACATTGAAGTTCGAAAATATTTTCTTTCATATTAAATTGCAAGACATCAGACTAGAGATATTTTTTTTAATAGAAATTTTATTTTAAATCTTAAAGCAATAAAAGTATTTATAAGAGCTAAATTTTTATGTATTGAATATATTTTTTTTAATTTAGAAAATATTATTGCTTAAGAATCTGCTCATTAGATTAACTTGTTTAACATTTGAGAATATCCTTAACATTTGAGAATGTATACATCAAAACTCGTTTATAACGTACCCAGTTTAAACAAATTGATACTCATACTCCTTCCAGTTTTATTGACATTTTATACAAATAAATTTTCCTTAAAGGGAACTCATTTATAATGAATCCTTGTTTGCAATTAAGTCTTTACGGGAACCAAATTACTTTATACTTTTTTATTACAAGTATTTATAAAAATTTTATTAATTTCCCAATATTTCAAGACCCTCCACTTAACTTCTTCCGAAGAAAATATTATTTAATTGGCAGCAAATTTTCTAAACAAATATAAGTTGGTCTTGGTATATTATAGAATAAATTCCTTTTATTTAAATATTTAAATGAATTATACAATTAAAAAAATTAATTCTGGTTTGCAAACTTTTGCAACAAATTTTAATGATACTATAGAGAAGGCTTCTTATAAAAAATAAAATTAAAGAAAATTTAATAAAAATATATTAAACCATAAGTTGCTCTAAAAGATTTTGATATCTGTAACAAATTTAAGTATTTTTCTTATTTTGTTTTCCCAACAAAAATAAATCTTTAACTGGAAATTTTTGTTGCCATTTGTAGATGTATAAATCTTATTTTATTTATTATTTTTTTCGTAAATGTAACATAATTGTATTTAAAAGCCATTAATTTCATACTCTATTTCAACTGCACAAAACTAATATTATTTTGCTGAATCGAATAATTTATGGTCCATGGGCTATTAAAAAAGAAGGATGGCTGACTGTTTGGCTGTTTTTAAATTTGTTGCATTTTAAGTCTTGAATTTAAGTACAAAAAAAAACTTATATATTGTAGTACTTACTTTTAAGGGTATGGCCCAAACATAATGAGCAATCCAAAAGAAGGACATTATATTCAAAGTGTCTTCCGACATCAAGTTTGTTATGGCACCAATGTCACTTAGAGCTGCAGATAAAGAAGAAAAAATAGTAAAAGTATTTTCAAATAGATGCAAATGCAGTAAAAACAATGAAAATCAATAACTTTAAAATAGCTAGGCAGTACTAAAATGCCTTATGTAGAAACAAATTCAAACTAAGTGATGAAAAACCAGCCTCTATAATAAAACAAAAATAATAATCATGAGTCTGAAGAAATTACAATATATTAGTGAGATTAAAAATCGAAACTAATCAAGGTTTAATATGATTCAAATCATCCAAAAGTATTATTCAAAGCCACTTTCACTTATTGTTAAGATAATTTTCATATGGTGCCTCATATTATTATCATTTAATTTTCGACTATTTTCATATCCCAACATTTAATACTAGTTGGTCATAATTTTCAATAAGGCTCTCAATGTACACAATCTTCTACCAAAAATTTTATTTCAAATATAAAATACTTTGAAAACAAAACTACACATACATACATACGAGTTTGCACAATCCTTAAGTTCTCTAAACTATCTATATGAAGGCTAATTATTACAATGTTCGAAATGTCATTAAAAGGAATTTAGTGTCCTTACAAGCATGTGCCAGCAATCATCTCAATATCAAAGGTAATAAAAAAATCTTTAAATTAGATTTGAAAGCAGTAAATCTTTCTGTAAAAAAATAAATTTAAATAAAACAAGTATTTCAAATGTTTATTTTAGAAGATTGGTGCCAAGAGTGTGTTTTCAAAGAGGCGAAACTCTTTTGTGAAAAATATACTCGTATGTATGTAAATACGTCTAAGAGTATTTCAGCAAAAAATTAAACTTTTAAGAGTTCATGCAACACATACAGGCAATTTGTCTGAAAAATTTATATGGAAATCACTCGGTTTTTTAAGTGATTCAGGGTGCTATCGTAGACGAGCAGCTAGCGTACTAGGATAGTAGTCTGAAGGTTGCAGGATCGATTCTTGCCAAAGACTTTGGGAATTTCTGCAGGCAATCCAAGCAGCTTTTCAGTTTGTATTTGTTAATTAAAACATATAAAAAATATATAAATTTTCTAGACCTTTGAGCTATTTGGGCTATAAAACCACACTTATATTTCTAATCTTGATAAAAATATTTTTCAAAAAGTCGAGTAAATTTCCGAAAAAGTTACAAAAAACTTTTAAGTTTTAGTTCTAAACAAAATGAAGAAACAATTTTTTATACTTAATTTAAATAAATAATTCTTTAAGTATTTGAGTATTTCTGAATTAATTTCGAGTTTTTAAATTAAAGAAACATATTCATATTTCTATAGTCCATTAATATTTTTTTATAATTTTTTATTTAACACAGAGTTCATAGGAGGAGTTCATGAAGCTCATTTTGCTGGTGCTAGAAAAATATATTATAGTAGAAAGGATAGACAAATTTAGAATATCGCAAAGTTTTGAACTGACTTTCG
This sequence comes from Germaria angustata, assembly GCA_963681545.1. NCBI lineage: Eukaryota > Metazoa > Arthropoda > Insecta > Diptera > Tachinidae > Germaria > Germaria angustata. Next base: position 111,405,322 of record OY812999.1, on the reverse strand, counting down.
TACTTAAATAAAATTTTAGGTCTTTTTTTTAAGAACTATTTTATTTGTTTATTCACTTTAGTGTTCAAACGATTAGTTTTGCGAGAATATAACTTTTATAACTAATGGGACATTAAGATAAATTTTCTTGTTGTGGACTTTAAGCTAATCTGTCATCTGACGTCATCAAAAGACACATATACCAACTTTAAAATAACTCTATTTATATTTATTTTCTACGAAAATGTAAAAAGGCCAAAACTGTGAAGTTTATTTGAAAATAATTGAACAATATTTGAAAATTCGAATTAAACAATAATTTCTTCAAAAAAGTAGTCAGGGTTATAACTTGCTTTCAGCAACTCATTTAAAATCTCATTATATTTACATTCTTGTCACTACATTTACATAATAATTATATCAACCGCAAGCACATATTATATTTCATGAGCAGAAAATTACTCTAGGATTTAAATTCGAAGTTCCGTTTTGCTTCACACCGTTCCCCCTGCCTTCCCCCTGGCTTTGCCATTAAATTGCATTTAAATCAAAATAACACTTACAATTTTGCATTTCTTCGTTGTCCATTTTGTTGTCCTTAGGGTAACTGGAATCTTTATGATTATTATTGGACATATTAAGACTATTCATATTATGACAATTACTATTCACACTATTTTCAATTTTGTTTCCGCTTTCAGGCATAATTGTAACAGTTTTGCTGTCATTTGTGTTAGAACTGGAATCGTGTTTTGTAGTTGCTACCGCAATTTTAGTTGTAGTTGTTGTTGTTTTGTGCAAAATAGTAGTGGCATTACCATTGTCACTTATACATGCAGAATTCAACAGTAGAGTTTTGCGATAAATAAGACCCTGCAGTGATGTCTTAATCCGTATGCCAGTTATATTGAGTATGTGTGTGGAGGCTTGTGATAAGGCTCCCTGGGCCAATGCGGCCAACAAAACAATCCAGGCAATGGCCCAACCATTCGATAGTAAATCTAACCAAGTTGGATAGTAAATTTTCACTTCAGCTCCACTTGAATATAAATTGGAAAAATACGAGGACGAATTGTACAATGATTCAGATGAGTTGGATGTGGCATCAATGTAATCGATACTATTTGCAATTTGATTATATACATCTGTCTTATTATTACTATTGTTGCTATTATTGTAGTTGTTGTAGAACATATTTCTTGCGCTGTAGTTGTTGTCATCGATATAACTAGCATTTAAGTTTGGCATCCATATTGATCCTGTTGATGCTGCTGCTGCTGCAACATCTTTCGCTTGTGTTACTACTTGTTGTGCAGTTTTAACAACTGCTGCCTGTATGTTAATGTGACTTCTAATGCCTCTGACTAAGTGTTCGCTCTCATTTAAGGTTAATAATGATGATTGTGATGATGCTGTTGATGTTGACAATGCTTGCGCTAATAAGGACGATTGTATCTCTGGGGTGTCAATTGATGTATTACGAGTGCCTCTACTTATATTATTGCTGTTGGTCATACTGCTCCTGGTTGTGTTCATTTGTAGTAATGCAATATTGCTGTTATTCTTATTGTTGCTGTGTGTATCGTCGTGCATGACATACATATCCTCAATGTATTGTACAATTTGTTGTATGGCCAGTGGGCCAATTACCGCAGATAAATCACCAAACAGTTTTAGCAGACCGCCCAATGTGAACAAACGCCAACTGCTCCTCAAATAGCACCACCATAAAGAAGGGGGTTTATTTGAATTTTTCTAGAAATGAAAATTGGAAAGTAGCACAAAATAATAAATATTAGGCAATAATAATAATTTTTTCTAATTACTCAAATCTGTTTCTTATTATTTGATCTTTAATTTTTTTTACAAAAAAACGCAATATCCTTGAAGTTGTAGAATTTTTCATGTAACATTTATTTATTTATTTGTACAGCACAGAGATGTAGAAAATTCTATACGTGAAGACGTCCAGACGGACATAAAATCCTACCAAAACTATTGAATTTTAATAAAATGCTTGCACCTCTCTAATATGCATTTTGTACGGAAGTGACACTGCCAACATTCATAATCATAATTTTTATTTCCTTTACCTAAAAAAATTTTCTCAATCTATCTATATATATAAAATAGGATGTGTGTATGTATGTATGTATGTATGTATGTATGTATGTATGTATGTATGTATGTATGTATGTATGTATGTATGTATGTATGTATGTATGTATGTATGTATGTATGTATGTATGTAACGTAATGGCTCCAAAACGGCTGGGCCGATTTTGACGAAATTTTCAGGGAACCTTCAGAATACTCGGGCGGGTGACACTGTGAAGTCTGATTTTTTCGGTCTGTGGGCGGAGGGGCGTGGCAAAGTCCAATAATTCATAAAATGAGAACGGCTGGGCCGATTTCTGTAGAACTTTTTGTCAGTTGTTCGTATTTTCGAGGAGAAGGTTTTTATGGAAGAACATTTTGGAAAAACCCTCCGGAAAAGTCGGAAAATTGGAAAAATCGAAAATCGAGTTTGTGTATGAAATTTTGTTAATGGTTTTTCAAATTAAAAAATGGAAAGTTTGTCTGAAGGCTTAAAATTGGGGCGAGGCGAAGTTCGCCTGGTCCGCTAGTCTGTTTATAAAATAAGCTGGAGCGTATATTGAATTCAAAATATTAAACAACGATAGTAATCAGATACCTATTGGGCTTAAAGATAAGCTGAAATAAATTCTCGGATCTTTTCTAAGCCTAGTACGGAGCTTTCCCTGAATTTCTCGTTTGAAATTTTGCATTTATTTCCCTTAATGAAAAATAGAATTTCTAAAATCCCTATTACCTGATATAAATTCGTTTTGGCTTTTGCAACTTCAATTTGATTACTATTCAATTTGATTATAGATTGTTATGAATCAAATGCCTGACGTTATAGATGACATTACCTGTTGTTTTATTAGTTGGAACAATTGTAATATTAGGCATTTATAACATAATAGTTGTTCTCTAAAACTGATGCATTCTGAAAATCGGTATTGTGATTTGAATTAACACAATGTTTTGTTTTTTCTTTGACTTGATTTGTTAGAAAAAATATTTTCAATTTATTTTAAAAACAAATTGAAATGTCTTACTGTTATTTGTAATTCCTAAACGAAGCGCTCAAAAATCCATTTAAATATTGAATGAAATAAATTTTTTTTTGCTTTTTATAAACAAACAGACTTAAAGCTCAATAATTTAAATTTTCTATAATTAATAAAACTAAATTAACTATGCAAATAAATGGGCAACTTTGCATGAAGGAAATAGTACGTTGGATAAAATTTTCCTTCTGGGACCATTAACTATGTATGTATATCAAATAGTTTTCTATTTATCTATCTATGTACTAATGCATTAAAAATACATTAAAGTATTAATTAATAATCATACGCACTTAGCAAAATATAAGAGAAATTGTTAGAGAGGGGATGGGGAAAGAAAATTCTTAAAACAAACACTATCATCAATTAATGCAGAAAACCTTTATAACAGTGGAGTACAAACAGGTACTATTATAATTAATGAATGCTTTCAATCATGATTTGGCTAAAGGGTACTGATGATTTGGTTAGCGCCAATGAAATGCAGGCATATACCTAGCTAAGCCAACAACAAACAATATAATATTAAAATGGTTATTTTGGAGAATATCTCGAATAACGAATTTGATAAATATTGTTATTATAAATTTTGTTTTTTCATTGCCTTATAAATACTTTCATTATCACCCAACGGGCGATTAATTGTATAAAGGCGTAAAAAGAAAAAACAAAAAGACGCAAGTCTATTATAATTGTTTGTTGTGTTGTGATTGTACAAAAGCATTCTAAAGCTATTTATACTTTTGTGTTTTTGTTGATTACAAATAGAAAAATATGATTGAGTTCTGTTTGAATTCTCATATATTGTTTGTAGTCTGTGGCTTAAGTATACAAGGTTTGAATGCTTTCAATCATGATTTGGCTAAAGGGTACTGATGATTTGGTTAGCGCCAATGAAATGCAGGCATATACCTAGCTAAGCCAACAACAAACAATATAATATTAAAATGGTTATTTTGGAGAATATCTCGAATAACGAATTTGATAAATATTGTTATTATAAATTTTGTTTTTTCATTGCCTTATAAATACTTTCATTATCACCCAACGGGCGATTAATTGTATAAAGGCGTAAAAAGAAAAAACAAAAAGACGCAAGTCTATTATAATTGTTTGTTGTGTTGTGATTGTACAAAAGCATTCTAAAGCTATTTATACTTTTGTGTTTTTGTTGATTACAAATAGAAAAATATGATTGAGTTCTGTTTGAATTCTCATATATTGTTTGTAGTCTGTGGCTTAAGTATACAAGGTTTGAATGCTTTCAATCATGATTTGGCTAAAGGGTACTGATGATTTGGTTAGCGCCAATGAAATGCAGGCATATACCTAGCTAAGCCAACAACAAACAATATAATATTAAAATGGTTATTTTGGAGAATATCTCGAATAACGAATTTGATAAATATTGTCATTAATATTTGTACACTGAAAACTTTTTCAACTTCTTGAAAAAAAATTATTTTATACATTTTAGTCCTTTTCATACGATGGCATTTTAACTTGACTTTTTGCACAATTTTCTTTTCAATTTCCCACGCGCATTTATATTACAACTTTTTATTCAAACATTTTTTTCTCTTATTTATCGCTCTCTTATACATTGGCGTATACGTGCGATCGTGAGGAACCCAAAATCTGTATTGTCATCATCATAACGAAATATTTATAATCGAATTATTTTACGTAGAAATGTTTTAGTGCATGTGCGGGACATCGCCGTAGTAGAGTGTACAGTAAATTGATAATTTGGGAATCGCTGCATTGAAACTTCAAATAATGATAAATGAAAGGAAAACAATGATATATTTAGGTATTTAATAAGAGCTGATGCATACGCACATGTGAGAGGAGCTGAGTGAAAAAGTTGATTAGATTGTAAACAAATAAGCCAGGGAAATTTACTTACCGGGTGGTGTTGATAACACATTTAAGCTACTTTTTTGCATAATTGGATGCTCACTCATGTAGCAAGATAATTTAAGTTGTAAAAAATTGTGAAGAAAACATTTCCAATATGCCAAAAAGAAATGATATTCACACATCCACATTCGCTGATGATATAGATTTTCTAAAAGTCAGAAAAATCCGCAAGAAGCATGCTAGTTGCAAGAATATATATATCGCTACTGGAACAATCGAGAATAAACTATGGAGAATAAAGCTCAATGAACGAAAAATGCGTACATATTATATTTGCATTGGGTAGGGAAACATCCCCTGATTTATATCAATAACCAAATCATAGCGCAACATTCTAAGGTTAAATACTTTGGTATTCACATTGATAGACGTTTAACATGGAACTTGCATATAGGCACAAAATTAATATAAATTAACTTGAAGGCAATCCTACTCTAAGCGTAAATTGTAAACTTCTATTATACAAATCGATTTGGAAACCAATATGATGCTATGTAATTCAATTATGGGCACTGCCTCGGCATCTAACATAACAAAAATATAAAAAATCCTCCATAAAAATACAGTCGCTCCCTGTTATGCGAACTCCATTAATTAAAACTGAATATCATCCAAGCCCACCGGCCCATAACATTCTAGACTTATGAGGCCACATATGGCTGAAAAGTAGGGTCTCTCTCATTCCTAGCTGAACACGAGAGACATGAGGATAAGCAGCAGCTGCAGAAAGTAATTTTTTTCTGGCATTGCCTGGACTCAAATAATCAATAATTTTAGATGTAAGAGTTGAGTGCTTATTCTATTAAATATTCAATAAATATTAATAATAAATGAATTATTGAACAAATGCCTTATCATATTATTAATTTTAATATATATTTACTTACCACTTTAGCTGTTTTATAAATTAATAAAAAGCGATCATAATGAGCTCTGGCGCTGTCCTCGACACGCATTTGCCCTAAATCTTCCAATTCCAATGGCTCCTTGTAGCCAAACCACAACAAGGGAGTAAGCCACCAAAAGCAGGCCTTAGAGTAGAATGTAGCAAAAGTGTGTCTATAACCGATCTTGTCATAATCTTCAAAATAATCGGGGCGATAACGCTGATACAAAAAGATTTAAAATTGAAAGATTTATTAGGGGGTTAAATTTTACATACTTTTAAATTCAAACTCTGTTTAATTTGGAGTTTTAGCCCATAAAATATAAAAAAATATATTTGTTCTGGAAGCCGAGCTGATGTTTTTCAAATTATGCAAATTAATTTAATTTTAAATATGATACTCTAAGATCAAAAAAATATAGAACTGCAAAAAGGATTGAACAAATTTTGCTATTAATCGAAATAAATTTTTTAGAGCAGCTGGTGGTAGTCCATCTATCAATCGAAAAAACGAAAAACGAAATATTATACTATATTCTACTTCCATATAAAAAATAGCAATGTTTTGGCAAGAACAGGTCAATTTTGTTAAGAGCATCCTTATTATAAATCAAGGTTATTACCATATGGCCTCTAAGATTAATAGATAATGCACTAGTATTATAACCATCGATTGCTCACATATTATTTGCCAAGGACTCTTAATGTTTCTGCAGACAAGCCAAAATGACTTCACAATCAAATCCCCTTTACATTTAATTAGAAAATTTTACTAATTTTTTCAGGGTTACATTTACTAATCAAAACTTTTACTACTGTATAATATTAATTAATATATATTTTTTATTTACTATTTTCAATAACTTTCTACTCAAGCACTATTAGCAATGAATGTTAAAATGGTTTTTCTGATCTCAAAACTTTTCATTCAATCCCTTGTAATCATAAGGGGTTTATTTGTTTTGTTATTTTTGCTGTAGTTCGACACAAAGTAATAAATATATTTTTGCCATTAGTTTTGTTTAGTTTGCCAACTCTAGAGGGGCTTAAAATAGCTAAATAGGAGAGAAAAAAATCATATTGCGCCGTAAAACAAAACAAAAAATTTATATGTACATTATTTTAATACATTTTTTTCAAAAACGTCCTTCAAAACGAAAATTACAAAATCATGCACGAGCAAATGAAACAAACGGTTACAAGCGGAAAATAATATGCAAACAATATAGGAAATAAACGTGAAATAAAGGATCCCTAAAGGAAGTCACTTCTACTACTTTACATTTTTTTTTTTTGCTTTTCTTTTGCAATAAATGTGAGTTGTATGCAACTTATTAAAGGAAACACTAACAGCACAATAGAGCACTCGCATTAAAGTGAGTATTGGTTAAATTTTGAGTTTTTTTATAAACTAAGCCGTGGAAAGCTTTTGCTGTTGTAGAAACTTGTGAACAGTCGCTTTACTTAGTCCAGGATTTGCATTTCACTTAAACTTTTTCTGCTTATTTTGTTTCACATTTATTTTTTTTATGTGCTTTTGTAATAATTAAATATTTATAAATTCCATTAACCTTAAAACAAGTTTTTGTTTCAACAAAATACAGTTGAGTAGAAAAATATAGAATAACCCAGAAATATATAATTATTTTCTGGTAAAATTTGTCATGTAACAAATTTAAATCGTTTTTCTTACTTTCAAATGTGAAATTTGCTTTTGGACTTTGGAAGCATCCATTTAAAATAATAGAAAAAGTAGCTGGAAATTTTTTAAGGTCCAAAAAATGATTAAACCTTTAGATTACGCTTTGACGCATGCGCTATTAATATTAAGTAAATCAAGGCGAAAACAAATTTAAAATATTTCTTACCGTTGACAACTTTATTAAAATAAAACAATAAGAACTATTTTTAATACAAAAAATATTGGATTAATGTGAAGGATAATTTTATAATAAATTTAAATTTAAAGATGCTATATGACTTAGCTTTGATGTCTAGTTTTCACATACCTTACGCAATAAATGCGGGTTCATTTTGTCAATATCTTGACGCATTTTCTGTTCCAAGTGTTCAATTGCCCCCAGTTTGACGGCGTAGAATAGTGTCTTGACATATTACATTAAAATATATAGTTTAGAGGACTTGATCGCCTAAATTTGGCAGCCAATTAGCATGAAATTTACCTAAAATTATTCGTTTATCAAATTTTCCCTGGAACATATTAATTGATAAGCTATAAAATTTAACAATTTGCAAGTCTATTCATTATTACATGGCAATCCAAAGAACCCGTCAGCTGCAAAATTAGTTATGGTACTCAGAATAAAATGTTTTAGAATTTTTTCTATAAAGTGACCTCAGTGTATGAACAACATCAATCACAGTCATGTGCCTTGAAACCCAAAAGTAGATGTGTTGGCGTCCTAACAATAATTAACCAAACTAAGATGACTTTTCGGTCAAATTCGTTATACGATTGGAGCTTCGTTATACGATTGGTCCAAAATGAGAAGCTGTAACGACCTGTATGGCGGTTTGTCTTTAATTGTTGAGTCAATTGAATAATCCGACATCTTTGTGTAAACTTTTTATAATGCTGGCGCGCAAAATACCGAGTTGTTGAGACCGAAGAAGATTCGACGTTATGCACACTTTCGGTTACGGTAGCCACAGTCTCTCCGGTACGCATCGTACGATGAAGCAGACTATAAATGTTCTCCACTAGCAAGCCAGTGTCAAGAATTTCGTTCACAAACTTGTGTATAGTACTCGCCGCAGGTACCCCATTTCAGCCAAAACTTCTTTTTAACAAACAAACACCACTATCTTTAGAAATAAGTTTTCAATATTTCCTAACGTTTTTCAAGCTTAAATTGGCTAATATTAGACATAAGTAGAAAAAATTAAAGAAAATTATAGCAAATAACCACATTAAAAGAATATATTAACCAAAGTAATATTTTTTCAGTTTTGGCATTATTTTTTAGCATTTAAAATAAGTATTTTGCATTTTTTTAGCATTATTTTGTAACCCGTTTAGCTGCAAATTTTTAAATCTGGTAACACTGCTTATGTACAATTAATTAATTGGCATTTTTTTATTTAAGCCTTCTGTATGCGTAATTATTGAAAAAGTTTCAATGCGTATGAATTACTAAGACCTTCTTCATATCGGAAAAATAATTGAAGTGAAAACTTCACTTCGCGTCTCCACCAGTCATATTTTCTCTATCCATTTTTAATTATTCATAATGTAAAATCCATTACAAGTCAACACACTAACTCATTTAGATAAAATGTTTCGTTTCTCTCTATTTCCGTTTCCTTTGTATTGTTGCACTCACATACACACAGAAGTTGTATAGCTTAACCTCAATTAATTTGCAAACATATTAGAATCTCTTATAAAATTTTTAGTTTATTTACATTTTTTCTTGCTCTTATTTCTGTTTTTTTCTCATTTTTGCTTTCGGTGCTTATGAAAGCTTTGTTAACGGAAGAAATGCTGGATGCTTTGTTTAGATATTGTTTTTGAAGAATACAAAAAAAAGTATTCTTAAAATCCTTAACCTGTGGACTGTTGAATTTGTTATATTAGTTTTAGTTTTATATTGCAGGGACTTTCTTTAATTTAATAGTCAAATAAAGACAGAGTCGTGGAGGAAAATGTTGTTTGATGTGTTTAAACAAGCATACAAGGTTGAAAGCCTTTCAAATATAATGGCTCGAGGCCTACTGGCATTAGAAAAAACGTAAGAAAGCGAGTCACTAATTAGTCAACTGCATTTAACTTTTAGGAACACGTTTGCGTTAAAATTTAATTAAGTACTTACACTTTCATACGAATTTCAAATATAAAAATGTCATAAGTGATACATTAGTATACTTTGCGTGTACAGAGATTTTATAATTTTATGACAGGCATGTTCTCACATTTTGGCGTGGTGAACTGACTGACAATTCTCTGAAATGTTGTTTTTTACAAATGCAGAAAAAAATTGATAAATAATAAATATTATATTAAATAAAATTAAATTAAATTAAAGAATAATTAATATAGAAATTTATTATTCGGGAGAATATCCCGACTAATCGTTAGAAACAATTAGTTTTTTTGCAAAATGCATTGAAAAAATGTTTGTTGTGGCTTTAGCTCTTCATATGCCGACATTTCGTTGGTTGCTAAAACCAAATCGTCAGTGAAGTTTAAGCAGTTTGATAACATTCAACCTCGTATGTTTATGCCACATAAAAAATAAAATAGACTCACGTTGAGTATAATTGTTTGTTGTGTTGTTTGTACAAAAACATTCTAAGCCTACTATGATTATGTATTTGTTGTAATTCATATGCAATATTGAAATTCTCATATTGTATTTGTTTTATGTGGCATAAACATACGAGGTTGAATGTTATCAAACTGCTTAAACTTCACTTACGATTTGGTTTTAGCAACCAATGAAATGTCGGCATATGAAGAGCTAAAGCCACAACAAACATTTTTTCAATGCATTAAAGAATAATTAGCGTGCTTTCTTTTAATAAAAATTCTCGCTCATGTACATATTGAAAATGATCTCGTGAGCTCATAAACTAAATTAAAATCCAAGAATATGATTTCAACAGAGATGAACACAGTAAAGAACTTTGTTATCGACTTATCGATATTAAGATTTTTGCGCCATGAAAACGATATCAGGATAGTCCTAGTAACGCTGACTGTCAACCCTGTCACACAAATGGTTTTTATGTTCAGGACTTACTGAATTTTCTACTTTTCGGTATACCCTATTGACTATTCGACTAAATAATTATTCATTACATTCAAAGAAATTAGATTAATCGATTAATTTCACATCTCGGCTCATATTAACTGCCATAAATTGTTTCATAACACTTCATCAAATATTTTTCTTAGATCTTTGTCTAGTATAGATGTTTTGTCCATAACGCCATCTGTCAATTGCAACCTCCCCTGTGAACATTTGCGACAACCATGGAATTTTTAGTGGTTTTGATTTTTTTTCTTTTTTAATTTCATTTAAATTTTTTGTCATTTCACTCAGTTTTTTAGTTGTTTTGCTCTTACATTTTAAATGTTATTGTTTACAGTGCTAGAATGTCAGGCTAATAGTTTATTTAAAATGCAAACAACAAAAACAAAAACGAATGAGAAGAAAATGCAAATGCATTTTTGATGTTTTGTTGTAGTTTATTGTTGTAGCAGCTTAAATTGGCGTTGCTGTTTTTGTCATTATTCTCTATATACTTTTTATTATTATTGTTGTTGCTGCTGCTGTTGCTGGGAATCTACTTGTGCTGTTAGTTGTTGTGGTTATAAAAACAAATAAATTTCCGGATTGTATGAAAATTCTATCCTTGCACTGTTGCTGCCATTGTTGCATTTAGTGTCATTCCTTGTTGCGCCTTAAAGCTTATCTTACTACATCTTGTTGCTTGTGTTTTTTTGTTCAATTTTTTATTCTCTGAATTTGTTGCAGCTAAAACAAATTGTATCTTTAGCTGTTTAGGTATAATAGCAGTAATAATACTGACTTTTATACTCAACTCTTCTCAACTCTGTCTAGGAACACAAACATTTTACTCTGGCATAATCAGACAGACACACACTCGTATGCCCTCTGATTACGTTGGCTTTTGTAGACTTTGTAAGTCAACTGGCGGAAAACTACTTAGTTATAGTTTCTTTCTTCCGCTACAATGCCAAGTAGATTTTGTTATCTGTTGTTTAAAAGCCGGAATTTTTTTATAAGTTTTTATTTTATAAAATACACTAGAGGATATTTTTTAAAGTATATTCATCTGTGAAGCACTCCTTATTCATATCAGCAACAACATTAAGCTGCTCGTAGTTTTTTTTTATAAACAATTTGCAGGACTTCATTTTTATACAAAATAAATTTATTTGCAAATTAAGTTCAATAACCTCTGCATCAATATTAATCATACGACACGTACTTTTTAATACATTGTACGAAATTTCGCTTCTACCGTTTCCCTTTTTTACAACAATTATATATATATATATATATATATATATATATATATATATATATATATATATATATATATATATATATATATATATATATAGATATATATATATATATATATATATATATATATATATATATATATAGATATATATATATATATATATATATATATATATATATATATATATATATATATATATATATATATATATATATATATATTGCCCTTCGTGTATGATATTTCAAGTTTATTTTATTTTTGAATATGATCAGTTATACAAGGTAGCGCAAATGTAATGTCATCATTTAAACTGGCTGCCATATTGTTATAAATGAAAAAAAGTAATCTGTTTGAAAAAAGGTTTATTTAAAAATGTAAAATTGGTGACATTTATTAGAAAAAATTACATCGTCATCTCCCGAGTTGAAACAAAATGTTGCTCGTTCTATGCATTTTGGATTGTTGCTTGGAAAACATCTGGCCCAAATTGGTAAAAGCATTTCTTTGCAGCCAGATAATTATAATGCTTTTACAACCAATAAAATGTTAACATATGAACAACTAAAGCCACAATTAGTTGGGGTGTATATCCCAAAATAATAAATTTCAATACTAAGTTTTTTATTTATTTATTCACTTGAAATGCCTATTGTATGAAATATAATATTACACAGTGCAACGCAAAAAAAAATAACCATATACGGACACCACTACGTGATAAAAGACAAAAAAAAGACCCGTGTCTCCCAATTTTTCCCAAAGTCATGCACTTTTTTTATGGGCCGCCAAAGATTTGTGGCCTCGGTATAATTTTCGCAAAAAAGTGATCATTTTCTCGGGCTCATATCTTGCAAACCGTTCCGAATTTCGATTTACTCTCTGAGGCAAACTTGTAGCTCTTGCCATAAAGAACAAAAATTGCGAACATATAAAATCAAAAAAACTTCACCTTCCAGATAAAAATCGCAAAAAACTTAAAAAAAATCGATTTTTTTTACCTTTTTCTCTTGTTCAGGTCCATAGGTAGCAAACCGTTCAAAATTCAAGGAAACAATCAACTACAAAAATTTACCTAAGATTTTAATAAACAAATTTCTACAACATATAAACTTCCTGGGAATAATTCTGAACACCGTTTAGGTAGCGCTTAGGTAGCCGCAAAAGTGACTGCCATACCTAAATTGGCGCGTCAAGCGTTGTCTGGCTGTCAAAAGTTCTCATGCCCATACATTTTGTATGGAGCATACCGAAATAACGCGGCGTCAACGCTTTGCTATTGGAAAATCCGATTTTGACAATGCGTTAAGAAGTGAAGTTGACTGCGGAAGTACTATTGTTTTTTTTTTTAATGTGTCATTAATGCTCAGTGCTGCCACAACCAAAAAATTATTACAAGTTACCAAATGAGAAAAAAAACTTATAACCCTTCTAAATAACTAATTTTTCCAAATTTTAATTATTTTATTTTAATTTTAATTTAAATAACAAAATTTTAAACACAAAATCACAAACAACAATGTCCTCCGGCAGCCTGTTAAAATAATCAGGGTTGTTTTATTTGTTTGTTCGATAACCCTGTTTTAATCGTTTTGACATAACGTTGACGCTTTTATTTAGGTATGGCATTTCAGCGTTAAAGCTCGGCGTAAAAAAACGTTACGCTTGACGCTTTTATTTAGGTATGGCAGTGAAAAAAGTGACGCGCTACCTAAACGGTGTTCAGAATTATTCTTGTTTTTTAGCGTAAGATGCAAAAACTCGTATCGGAAGATATCTATCTAAATAAATCCATTTATTCAAATATAATTTACTATTGTTTTTCTTTTGAAGATACCACACTATATTTACTTTTCATTGTTTAAAGGAATATTTTTCAAATCTACTAATTTTAAATGTTTTGAATGATGTATAGATGGTCGCTGCTGTTAAAGTGCTATCATTTTTTTACTTGTCACTTTACACACATACATTTAGTATGTATGTACATGCATACCAAGTGTGTTGCAATTCTAAACAATTTCATGAAAAAATACAAGTAGCAAAAAATTGTTATATTTTTATTTTAGAGCAGCTGATACCCGTAGAAATGTATTTTATCGCTTTTAATTTTTATTCAACATCAGAAAGCCGTATGGGAATGAGTTTTCAACGATTCAAAAACTTTCGAAAAATACACACACATTTAACGAAATAGTCACATAACTGTGAATATTTGGCAAATTTGTTGCATGTGTGTGTAGTTTATCATAACGGGTTATGATTTTTTCATTTCACATAAACACTCTCTCTTTCTCACATAAATATCCATTCATATGAAGAGATTTATTTTTTATATATTTTTTTTTTTTTTTTTGTAATATTATTGCTGTTTCTGTTCTCCTTAGTTTTCTGCAGCAAAAATGTTTATTATACTCGAAGGGAATCACAGAATTTTCGATGAGTCCATATGTTAACATCCCTTTATATTCTTTGTTGCTTTCTCTAACTTTGCTGTGCTTCATTGACCGTATTGATGCTAGTTGTTGTTGTTAGATGTTTTATTCAAACTAACTGTATCAGTTTTCACATCAACCCACAAATATTTTCTAGTTAATTTTATTTAATTTGAGCACTACTGTACAGTGAAGTCGAACGTGGATTAATTACACAAAACGTTATAAAAGTTCTTTAAAGAATTTTATATAATTTGTATTACACTTGATGTGCTGACTGAGAATATAGAAATAAAGAAGTCGTATCATCGATCAATTTCTCACATTTTAATATTAAATAAACGTTTTTTGTGGATTAAGCTGACTGTATGTCAATAACATTTTATATCTAATACCAACTCATCAGTAGACTTGGATCGTCATGTTTCAAAAGTGTTCAAACTTGTTTAATTACGTAAACACTCTCAAACAACAATTAAATGATTTCACCAGGACATAAAAGAAATGGAGAAAAGATATCAGGGTATTGGCAGCATCAACATGATGAATGATTGCTGTTGGCCACTTAATGGTGAAGATCAAAATGCATATCATCTGAGGAAAACCTGAGGGGAAATACAAAAGAACTAACATCTAAGTTTGGTACTAAATACTAGCAAATAATTGAAATTTTGGGCAATTCTGAAAGTCGAGATTATTGCAGAAACCCAATTTAAAATTTGCTTGGAGTTGTGTTGTTTCTAAGCCTACTGTGATTATATATTTTGTAGTAATCATATGCAATAGAAATTAAATTTGAATGTTTTGGCATTAACATATGAGATTGAATATTTTCAAACTGCTTACAGTTCACTTATGATTTGGTTTAGCGATCAATGAAATATTCCCATATGAACACAGTAAACCATATATTCATTAAATTTTTTAGATATGAACGAACAAAAATAAAATGCTTTCTGTTCTCTAAGACATGTATGAAAATAATCAAATAAAATCTAAGGCGTATATGCTCATACATATGATCCAGCCCTGAGTGAGCAATTCGATACTCTATATAAAACTTTAAATCTATTCTTATATGATCTATATACACACATATATATGTATTTTTCTTTCTAAATGTTCCTTCATATTTGCGTTTTGAAGCAGTCATCTGTGATTCTGACAGCCATTTCTACAAATCTTAAAGCGAAATACATCTATACAAAGTCCCGCAATTAATATTACTCATATGCTACGAGTATATAATTATAAAATTAATCACACGAAAATTAAATTAAATCAAATGTACACTTACATATGGTAAATCAAATCAGTATTAACAACTCACCTCTTTGTAAACCGTAAAGCCATCTATAATCGCCAACAGGAATAAGCAAAAAGCTGATAAAGTTTGTATTACACATTCCAAGGCCATAATTGAATCATAATAAACAATTTCCGCCAATTCATAAATACGTAAAATGAAAATTAACACCGACAAAGTACTGCTGACATATAGAAATTCTAGCGAAATGCAAAATAAAAAAATTTATTAGTGTTTGTGTGTGTGTGTGTGATGAAAACGTTTCCTTTTTCTCACTTACCTAAACATTTTTTTAATTCAACCAAGCGATGATACCAAATCAATGTAATTGTTAAAATGAGGGCAGACAATGCATTGGCCAAGCTGGCAAAACCAATAACAACAATTATGTGATCCTGTGCAGTGTCTATAAATGTCTGCTGTTGCTGCTCTTGCTCTGGCAAATTACTTTCACTTCCGTTTCCTTTATTGTAAATGTTTTCATATCCGTTATTGCCACTGTTACTATCCCCAACTCCACCACCTGCTGCATTTACATTGCTGGGCAGCGGGAGCAAAGCTTTTGCTAATTCTATTGTATTAATGGCAAATAATAAAAGAGCCACTGCTGCCCGTGAATTATGAAATGTTAACAAGGTTTTATGGCACCTGTGAACATGAAAAAGTATAAGAAGAAAATGAAAAATAACAATAATAAAACAATTTTCAAAATAAGCTCAAATTTCTCATTCGGCCAAAGGTGAAAAAGTTCACCTTTGTTGCCAGCAAGACAAGTTTCAGACAAAAATTACTAAACAAATTAAATTTAATTAATTGCCATGACTCCTGTACCATTTAGTCTTAAACGCTCTCCTAGTTTAAAACAACAATTTATGGTTTTGTACAGTTTATTCAGTTAAACTTTGTGTGAACGAAGGCTGCTAACAAATATAGTGCATTTGTTAGGAGTTGAAAATTATGTATTTTATTATCCTTAAGTTGCCATCTGGAAAAACATAATTTCTAGGCAATTATGCCGTATTATTTTACAAGTGCATGTGCAACTACGAGTTATACTTCATGATATGAAAATATATACGAATGTGCATATAAAGTTGGAATAGAGCTTTGTTTAAAGTGTTAATGGTGTCCTTTAAATCAAATGGTTGAAACAATTTAAGCACTCGAGGTCGTTGAGGCGATAAAAATAAAATTAGTGACAATTCAGTTTTAAAGAGAAGATATCAATGAGACTAGTATTACAGCTGGACACATATTCATTATTGATTCCAGATCAAATCTTATTAGACTCCATTAGGGAATGATATATTTTTTTCTTTAACTTTTTCACGATTAGAGCAAACAGAAAAAGTAGCTTTGAAAATACTTTAAGTCATACAAAGTTTTGCTAAGTATGTATTTGTTAATGTAAAAATCTAAACTAAGTCAATTCAATTTCGATTATGTTGGCGATCATGCAACACATGTGTCAAAAACAGAAAATTGTAAATGAGGACAGAGAAAATATTATTCTATTTTCATCTGCCACATTGAACGTGAAGGAAAATGCCACTGAGTAGAATTTTCTCCACACACACACAGTGTATGACAAATAAATATTGTTTAGTTTTAGATCAGATCATAATGGAGAACGTGTTATAAACAAAAACATCCACGTATCCTATATTTGGTCCGTTTGTCACTCAGCTGATTGAGCTAGAGGCACTCCTCTCATTAATTAATTATTTGCTTTATACTTTGGATGGTTGGCCAGTACACTTAGGATATTCTCATTTTTGATCGGATGTAAATTGTACAAATACTCAAGTGATCAAATTTATTGAAGTATTCTTTTTAGACTCGTTCATTGCACTAGAATGCCATGATAAGATTATCGAGATCTTCGATTCTTTACTAATTATATCCTCTATACATGTGTTCAACTATGAAAGATAGCCAGCCATCTTTCATATAATTACTGAGAAAGTTACTCATGATCATGTGTGTTATAACTTCGTCATTCATTCTGAAATACATACATACATACTACTGTCTGATCAGACAAGCTGATTTAAGCATATGCGAGTACGTATGATTTGTACTAGAAACAAAAATTTTATTTGTTATGAGTTTACGGTTGGACTCTTTACGAACTCGAAACGATATAAAATATATAAAACGATATAAAATATATAAAAAAATAATCTTAAAACATAAAAAAGTTAAAAATCTTAAATGACTAAAACATTTTTAAAATATTCCACTAAAAATATTCAGCTGTTAATATTCACGTTTAAATACAAAAACAAATTAAAGGCTGAAGTTACCCCAAAGATTTTTAAAATAATTAAAATGAAAGCATTTTTTAAAACAAAAATAACAAATTGAAATATTTATATGTCCAAGTGTGTTATGGAGTTGCATTGTTATCGAAATAAAGAAGTTGAATAAATAACATTGAAAGAGTATTGATAAAGTTCACATACTCGCACATACATATTCAAATAAATAATAAAAGAGTTTAACCTACATTTACCAAACAATGCCCTTAAATACTCGTACATGCATATTTTCAGGAGCAACAACCGTCTGCTATAGAAAAGGGTTCGATGTGTAAGTAAGTGCTTCGTTACACACTCACACACACATCAGAGGCATTTATAAATAGCGACACTTTTTTTGACAAAAACTTTAATGAATTATTATTTGGAACATATGAGCTGCCATTACAATAACAATAACCTCCTCTCTGTTCATTTATTGGTCAAAATGAAACAATAGAGCTGTTGGATATATACCATATGCAAATCAACATTTAAACTACCATCCACTTGTATCTATTAAGTAAAAATTGGAGGGGTGTCTGTTAAGGAAATGTTTGAAAAAGAAATTCAAAATTGAAATCAATGATTGCTGATTTAACAAAGTACTTCAAAAGCAGGCGAAAATAACCAATGGGAGCACCTTTTTAAATGTAACAGACACCCTCGCAAGGTAGTGCATCTACCAAGTTCACAATAAAACAAACATAATATCCATATATTATTATTTATTAGATTTCTATTAAATTTTCACCCGAGAACAGGCAGATATGTTAAAAAAAACCTTATTTGCACAAATAAAGTACTAAGGACCCTGAAATAAAGTTGAGTGCAAAATATATGACATTATTTTCATGTTTCATGTTTTATATGCAGCACATTTATAAAAGACATGTTCTCTTTGCCTACTCCTTTTTTTATAACAGAGCACAAATATACAGGAGGGGCGACATACATGTAACATTTTTGTCAGAAACAAAAACGCCATGAATAAGAAGTGTGTAATAGGTCCAAAATTTAATAGTTTAAATTGTGCGTGATCACTGATATTTTCGTTTCATTTCAATGCTGCACTCATTCGAGTGATCCAATTCATGATGATTCTAGAGCTTTTATTAAAAAATTTAAAAAATATTGTGTTTTCGCCGATTCCATCTGCTCCAGAATGCATATCACATTCTATGAGAGTTTTCATTCAGCTTCCGTCATTGTTGAATTGTGTATGGACGTACAACAAAGGCCAAATAAAATAAATATACCACATAAATATTGCACAAGGATCAGTTTGGCGAAGCTAATCACAAAATTGGGATTCTCCTACACATAAAAGAATTTGACTTCATCTTTTTCCTTTTTCAAACTTGTAATTAAAATCGAAACGGAAAAGCTTAAAAACTTTCAATAGAATATTTTAACTTAAAATTGGAACATGTTAGTCTTTTAAGTTATAATTAATACTTTAATTGTTTATATTTAATGTACCAATTCACAAGTGCCAGACTATTACATAAATATAAGGTTGCGGGTTCAATTCAGTGAAATTAATAAATTTGTTATTGTTCTCGTATTGTGGACTTAAAATATTTGTAAAGACATTTATTGCAGTGTTTTTCCTCCAGTGAAAAATTTGTGTTCTTAGAAAATTAATATTTAAGACATCGTATTGAATTTTAGTATATACGAGTATTACCAAAAAATTTTAACTGTGCAAAAAAAAATTTGAAAATTAGTAGTATTATAAATTTTTTTAGCTAGAAGCGAATCCTAGCAAAAATCTACTTTAAACTCAAATTGATTGAGTTTCCTTAATTTGAACTCAGTTCATTAATTTTTTGAGTGTGGCAGGAGTTGAAGGATACCGAGATCATATCCCTAAACAAGACTATTTTTTCCTATTTGCCACGCTATAGTCCATACATCTCGCTAAGTGTCACTGCTAAATAAGTTCATATTTAATATAAAAAATTGTGATGGACCTATTAGAAGCGTAATCTTTCTACGGCTGTTAGTAACAATTCGAACTTAAATACGTTACTAAACTTCATATCATATAAAATAGAAACGAAACTTTTCTCATTACCATTATATCTTCTAACAACCTGCGTAACTAAAACGCTTTAAATATTTTTGTAATTTGCTTTTCCGTTTTTTTTTTCTTTCAATCAAAAATGAACTGCAGAACTTAAAGCAAAAGTTGCAAAATACAACAACAAAATATTAAATGCGGGAAAAAAATAAAAACAGCAGCGCTAACAAAAACACTTCTCGTTATAACAAAAATGTATGTAAATAGTGCGAAAACAAATTCTTGCCATACATTTTGGGTTCTAAAATATATCTACTATTATTGCATATTTTCAGGCGCTTTTGAGAAGCTCATTTCTCTTACTATATTTTGAATTTTTTGTTTGTCCTTTTTCGTTTTCAAACAACTTTTAGCTTTACGTAAATGATGTATAGCTAGATTTTTTGGCAATAAAATATTCACAAAAGAAAATAACTATCGATGTAAAAGTGTTTCGTAGAGAAGGCCAAAAAAAGGTAAAAATAGAAATTGTTTAGTTTGTTGAAAAATAAAGTATTAATTACTTTTTGGGTTTTTCCCCTTACGCTAAATTTAGCGTAACTCTATTTTAGACATAGCAAAAGGCAACATAAATAATTGATATGTGTTGCATACTTTATGGCTTTTACTGTTTTTTAGCATCATTTTGCATATGAATTTAAACAGGAGTGTGTGAGACAAAAAATTAATGGTTTAGAAGAGTTAAAGATAAACCATACAAATTTACTAAATTGGAAAGAAGAAAAACTCTTCACACAGGTAGAAATAGTCATGTTTTACAAAATTTAACTTTGAAATGTGTGTACAAATTGAAAAATTCTTTAGGTCTCATTATAATTCTTTGTCAAAGATTTAAGGCTTTCATTTCATTCAAGCTTATTTTCTGTCTTCTCTTGTTCTTCAGCGCAGTAATTTAGTTCTGTGTCCTCCATAAAGTTTGCAAAGATGGAAGATATTTACCTTCCATATTGTGAATTTTTTTTCTTGTAGCGCAAAACAGTACACTAGACAATTATCTCTTAACAAAAACAATATATTCACATTTATTCTATTGCCTGAATTTCTGTCTTTAAAATTTTAAAACTGATTTGACGTATGCCTACGATAATTTGAAATTACATTTGTGGAAAAAAGGTCCAAAAATAAAAACTTACGGCTATAGCTGAAAATATGATAATTTTGAGTTGGTTGTTGTGTTTTAAAAATCACATCACATATCCTCAATATCCTTTTTTATATGTTGAATAAAAATCGGAATCGTATCTGAGGCCTGATATTCTCTTTAAGGACCACTTTTTGGTGTTGAGTTAAAAATCAGTTTCACTGTTTAGGTAGCTAATCTGGAAATTAATTTAATCTCTCATTAACTGGATTTGACTTTCTTGGGTGATAGTTTAAACCTACACACAACGACCAAAGATGGCAACATTTCTTAGAAATGTTAAATGTGTCATAGAAGCCAGTTGGTTGTTTTCGAAATGAAACAAAGAAAGCTGGAAATTGTTAAGCTTAGGGCAATTAGTTTAGTTAAATTTAAGAAACTCTTGAACTATTCTGTAAGAAAATTTTCGACCTACATATGTTTGGTGCATGCCTCTTGTTGGGTACTGATAGACCAAATAGCCTTTCGTTGTGTTCCAGATCTGGTACTAAAAATTAGAGCTTCCAAGTTTCGAATTAATGAAAAGATTAGCTACGCCTCTAAAACACTAATTTGGTTTTACAGAGATCACATAAATTTAACCAATTTTTTAATATTTCTTGAAATTCGAGGAAGGTTCTTATGAACAGAATAGTTTGAAAAATTTCCCGGTAAGACGGAAATCACAATTATTATTGTCCTTCGAATCGGATCGTTTGCCGACAACCAATATTTGCATAATGATGCAATATTACATTTCACTTGAATTATACACATTTTCTATCTAACAAAATAAGATAGAGTATTTGCTAAATTAAAGTATTAGAATGCGACATATTTATCGAGACAAAATTAGAAATATGTAAAATACAAGAAATTTACAAAAAAAAAAGAATATGTATGCGGATAAAAATGAATCTTTAAATGTGTTGCTAATCGCAAAACTCAAGAAGGGCTGAATAAATTTAACCAATTTCTTGAAATTTGAGGAAGGTTTTTATAAACGGAATAGTTTGCAAATTTGCTCGATAAATCGTAAGCTCAGCTTTCTTTTTTTATACAAACTGTTCCCGGCTGCCAAAAAATACTGACGTCGAATACAAACTGTGCGATCGAGAATTGTTATTTTCATTCCCCATGGTTAAAATGACGTTTAGGATTTGACGAACTAGAAATGCATTACAGATAAGCTTGTGACACTATAATGAGGTTTTCTAAGTCATTATTTTGTCTAGATAGACTACATTTCTGTAGGTAACAGTGATAAGTCCGCATGACTTCCTTTGCGCATAGATAAACTACTACAGTAAAATAGTATTTGACGGAACGACGTCTGTTCGGTCAGCTAGTTAAAAATAAAATTAATATTAAAAACAAATAAATAATTAAACAAAATTAAAAAAATATATCCGAATGTCCTTGTTATGATACTAAAAGCCCTTGCTTTTTGTTGCACACTTCACATACAAATACACGTACATAAAAACGTCTCAATTGCATTCGTTAACAACTATACATATATAATTATTTTGTATGAACACGACGCATATATCATAGAAATACTCATTACAAGTGATTGTTTGTGTGTGAGTGTATGTCATAAGTGTTGGTTTGAGGTGATGGTATATGGCAAGTGGCAAGTGGCACACCACCACTATACAACATAAAATCAAAGGCAACATGAGCATCTGTGTTTTATAGTAAATTTAAATACACTCAATGGAACAACTACTACACAAAGTCAGGCAAACAAGTAAATTTGTAATAAAATGTTGTTGTTGTTGTTTGTAATTATTCGTGCTAATGTTGCTTTAATGTGGCATTAACTCACTTAAAATAAACAACAAGAACTCTACTAAAAATCACAATTCAAATGCACGTGCATTCAGGCATGAGCATATTTATGTGTTTACATGCGTGTATGCGATTATTTATTTTTTATACCAGCGATGTACACCACTCACGAAAGTGACAAGGACAAAAAATTACCAGATATGAACACGAAAATATTTTTGTTCAGTCCCATGAGGGTGAGTTAAAAAAAGTTGTTTCATGAAAAAAACTGTTGTTTATACCATAATTTTTTGAGAGATTCTTTCGCAATCGGAAATTTTTAAAATATCGCTTCTTTAATGCAACATAGACATGTCTTAACGAAAAAAGATGTCGAACTTGGATAAAGTTGATTGCAGTTTTTAAGAGTTTCAAAAATTTATTGTTAAATGTTTACAAACCGCTTAGAGTTCAATGAAATATCGATATATGACCAGCTAAAACCACAACAAATTGTAAATTAAATTCTTATTTTTCTTATGCATATAAAGAGGATATAGAGGAACACTTTTTGCTCCGTAACTTAAAAATTTAAAGTTTTTGAGATATGGCTATGTAGCCTTCGAGAATAGCTTGATTTAAATGTCATATCAACAGTTTTTGGCATAACTTCAGTTTAGCTGTAGATAAGGTTCTGATATTTTCCTACATATGTGTGCATATAAAGAAGTTCTTGAAGAATACTCCTTCATCAATAGCTCAATAATGTTCATTTTTTAGATACGACTATTTTGCGCTAAAGGATCGATCTACGTCGACGATCGATCTACGTCGTATAATTAAGTTTTTTTTTTTTTTTAAATTACGTGTATGATGATGAAAATTTATTCTAAATTATTTTATTAAATTCTGGCTGTGAAAAATTTTTCTTAGGACTTAGTAAGCATCCATAAATGGGAACCAAAGGAAGTGTCTTTCTGGCATAAACAATGTTTTTCCCTTCCTAGCGTGTATGACCGTGAGTGAAAGGTTACTTGTAATATAATATCTTCCTTGTACAGAGTTGCAAAAGATTCACGTCAGTACCTGCCCGAAGGCCCAACCTGACGGTGCACTATTGCACAAGGGTGAATAAAGCACGTTCACCACCGCCCCAGCAGCCCCCGCCAAGGGCACATGACGGAGCGCCAACTAACATGTGCCCCTGACAGGGACAACATGGTAGCAAGTTCCGTACAGGCTGCTGGACCATGTACAGACACCTTGCTAAGATGCTTGGAGCTATCTAACCTCCTACTACCCAAGTGGCACGGCAGTGGAACTTTTACCCCAATCTGACCTGAAGCTTCACCTACCGTAACCATTAGAGCAGCTCTGTCGAATAGCAACAGCACCTAGAGATATATGGCCTGAAGAGAACATCCACATCATGCCACTAGCCCATGATTGAAGACACACTCATCCAGCCCATACCTCTCCCCGCGTATCTTTGGGTTTTAACCACAGCCACCACGTGATCCCCGAAGGGGCCTCACCAATAACCAGTCTAGGACACGTCCTAGGGGCTACTGGTTCCCGTGGCACCAGATAGGACTCTGGTCAGCCGCGTATTAAAAACACCTCCGATTTTAGGTTCCTTGCACACCTGAGGCATCGGTAACACCTCTACCCAGACTAGCGTAGCAAGCTACTTCCTTAATTACTTATATGCACGCCCGTTACCCTGGTATTCAGGGATTGGGTAGTAACATATTAAGTTTTAGGGCAATTGGCCAAAGGTCAAGGTCTGGAAAGACCAACTACCCCTCCGGACGAGCGAGCGAACCCGCTTTTACCTTTAGTTTACTTGCATGCGCGCCCGTTGCCCTGTTGTTTCAGGGATTGGGTAGCAACATACAAGTTTTTAGGGGTTATCAGCAAAAAGGCCTAGGTCCGGAAACCTGATAACCCTATACCCCAGGAGGTTCAACACCAAGCCACCAAGACAGGATGAATTGACCGCGCCCCCTGGGGGGATCTTCCTTGTACAGTGGGGCTAAGAGTCAAAAGAAACAAACTACGAGTAATTTCCAAAAAAAAAATACAACTTCATAAGAGGTTTCTACAGAATCGCCTGGAAGTTTTTGGCCTCTTCTAAGCATGGTGGATTCAATCTCTCTACTGTTTGAAAGTAACAGACAAATATCAATATTTCTAACTAGAGTTACAGGATATTTTCTCACTGACAGGTATTTACAATGCTTAGAAGTTGAACACAACAACTGCTGACGCTGTATAGATGAAGCTACTTTCCTGGATAAGCAAGAAAACAAATTGTTACCATGGGGTGCATTGACTTTGAAGACATTTCCGACGGTGATGACCTTAAACTACAACGGACATTGCGCTTCATAGTAAAATCTAGCTGATTTGGTAGAAGAGACTCCGCTTAAGCAGAGTTTGCGTGGTATCACAATGAGCTCATGAATCTAAGTGAGTCTGATGGAAGTCTCCCTTCCCTAATCTAACATATGTAAAATATGTTATACGCACATATGTATATGCATATGACTTTATGAGAGATGGATAAATCATTAACAACTACATACATCAAGAAAACTCTATATTTTCCAATAAGTCACATAGATCTGTCGAGATGACTCTTCCAGTCGGACTTCGCTACCACTCATTTTGGACACCAAATGTTACGAAGCTCCATTGTAGATATATATGTCAAAGATTTTACGTCAGTACCTGCCCGAAGGCCTTACCTGACGGTGCTCTTCGCACTGGGTGAATAAAGCCGTTCACCACCGTCCCGTCGTCCCTTCCAGAGGCACATACTGGGAGAGGCAACAACATGTGCCCCTGATAGGGACAACATGGTAGCAAATTCTGTACAGGCTGCAGAACCATGTACAGACACTTTGCTGAAGTGTTGGAGCTATCTAACCTCCTACTACCCCGATGGCCCGGCAGCAAAATAGTGCCGCCATCTTACCTGAGGCTTCGCCCACCGCAAAACATCAGAGTAGCTTTGTCGAATAGCAACAACCTAGAGATATACGGCCTGAAGAGAGCATCTACAATCAGTCACTAGCACCTCTTGCAGACACACTCATCCGACCCATAACTCTTCCCGCGTATCTTTGGGTTTTAACCACAGCCACCACGTGATCCCCGAAGGGGCCTCACCAATAACCAGTCTAGAACACGTCCTAGGGGCTACTGGTTCCCGTGGCATCAGATAGGACTCTGGTCAGCCGCGTGTTAAAAACACCTCCGATTTTAGGTCCCGTGCAAACCTGAGGTATCGGTAGCACCTCTACCCAGACAAGCATAGGCAGAGCTACTTCCTTAAATTGAATATATGCACGCCCGTTGCCCTGTTATGTCCAGGGATTGGGTAGTAACATATAAGTTCAAGGGGTAATTGGCCAAAGGTCAAGGTCTGGAAAAACCAGATTACCCACTTACCGGATGAGCGAGCGAACCCACTTTCACCTTTAATTTACTTGCATGCGCGCCCGTTGCCCTGTTGTTTCAGGGATTGGGTAGCAACATACAAGTTTTTAGGGGTTATCAGCAAAAAGGCCTAGGTCCGGAAACCTGATAACCCTATACCCCAGGAAGCACAACACCAAGCCACCAAGACAAGATGTATTGACCGTGCCCCCCGGGGGGCTCCATTGTAGATATGAAAAAAAAACATTCAAGCGGAGAAAATTACTGACACCGAGTTGAAAGAGCACATATTTTTTAAATTTCTATTTCTTTTCAAATGCCAAAGCAACACACAGCACATTATTCTTTGCGGCTAAAAAAACACTCTAATTAATTTCTAAGATATAAAAGTTTGTTTTGAAAATAAATATTGCTTTAATGGAGTTGTTTGGTTAAGTATTTTCTTGTTGCCATAAATGTTGGAAAATTATAAATGGGGATGTTCCATCAAGTGTTTTGGGAAATTGTAATTGATCAGACAAATTACAGTTGAGTATACGGAAATGATTCTGAACGGTAATTTTTTATTATTTGAGCTGAGTGTTTGCTGTTGTTGTTTTTTTAAGTGTTGTATGGATTTGATTTGCGTAACTCGATTGTGTCTTGAGGGGCCAGCAAATAGACATGAGAATCGTTTAAATGTGAACAGAAGTGTGTTTAATGTTGAATAAAATAAACAATTATGCCGTAAAAATAAATTCTACAAAAAGGGGAATCCTATGAAGGATGGTGTGTGTAGGTACGTTTATAATTTTGAAACGATTTATATATTTGAAATTCAAAATTTAATTAATCAAATATGTAAATAGAAACAAATTTAAGAAACTAATAATTCTTCCGTTCTGTTTTCACTTTAGATATATATATATACTTATTTATATATTTATTTATAAACAATTCCAATATTATTAAATCGTAATGCATTAGTATTTTTTATTCGATCTCTTACTTCATATTTTTATATATCTATACTTAAATAGGCAAAGGTAAAAGAATTTATAACTATTTTCTACTCTAGAGCGACATCAAGGTCAGCCCAAAAAGGATGTGTGTATTAAGAACGTACGTTGCTAGTTTTTATTTTATCTAAACGATTTGTTCATTTGTTTATTATGTATGTATAATTTTTCTTTTTATTTAATTGTTATTTTTAAAATTTTCTTCTATTCTTCTGTAAGATGTATAAACGAGCAAGATTTAAATGAAAAAAATGTGCAGCACATGGAAAAACGATGAATTTAATTTAGATCAATGAATTGAATTTTAATTGATTTTTCAAATATAGAATTAATCTTCTATTTTCATATGGATTATGAAGATTTCTTACGAGACAATTTGCGATGATTTTTTTACAAAGTATATATCGCGTAAAAAGAGAATTAGGTGTAAGTTAGAAAAGTACATTTTTATGTTTAATAGTTTTATATTGAATAACGAGAAGATATATTTTATATATAATTTCTATCGAATTAGTAGTGGAAAGAGTACAAACTCGCGAAGTCAATTACTAATAAAAGTAATAAATGTTTTCATATAAATTTAAAACAAATCAATTTTAATTTATTTTCAAGAAAAACCTTAATTTTATTTTATTTTGTTTATCAACATTTTCGCTTTCTCCAAGTGCCATCTTCAGGATATTTGTTTATTTTATATCCTCAAGATGGAATTCGAAGAGTAACGAAATATTGATAAAAAAAAATAAAATAAGAGACACCTTAAGTTTGAAAATAAATGAAATTGATTGAATCAGATAAAACTATTCAAGAATTTAAAACACATGTTTTTAAATAAATAAGTATTTTTAATTAAAAACAATATTTTCATAAAAGAAAACAAAGTTTCACAGATTTCTAAAAGTAAATTGAATTTTTCATCAAAATTTTGCCATTTCGATCCTCTAAGTATTTAAAAAATATGTACTAATATATACTTTGGAAGCAATGAAAATGTTATTCCTTAAGAATGACTTCGAATTTTTTTGAAACTGGTATTATATGTACAAATATCCTTGAAAAAAAAACAACACAATGAGTGGCAAAATATTGGGCTGAACACATTTTTAATTTCTATAACGAATTGCACCTAAAATAATACTACTTTGCTTTTTCATATATAAACAGTATTCGGGGGATATCCCCGACACAT
Source organism: Germaria angustata (assembly GCA_963681545.1). Classification (NCBI taxonomy): domain Eukaryota; kingdom Metazoa; phylum Arthropoda; class Insecta; order Diptera; family Tachinidae; genus Germaria; species Germaria angustata. The sequence goes on along the minus strand of OY812999.1, from coordinate 111,376,731 downwards.
GCAATGCACTGCGCTGGGAAAATTGATTGTGAGAGGATTATAGAGGGAGAAGTGTTTGTGGACATTCGATTTGAACATTACCACGCTGAAGGTGACAGGAAAAAATTCAACAGGGAGTTTATTACACATAAGAACTGTTCGAATAAAGAACAAATATTAACTGTGAAGTGCGATTAATAGTATATCGACCACAAAGGTTTGTGCTGCCAATAAAGAGTGTGTTGGTCGTAGACAAGGGCAGGTTTCAGGTAGAAGTTATCTGAAATGATTACACCACTTCGATTTGTAGTACCGATAAAACAATGAAAAGCACCCTGTGTTGCATCGATGCCCCAGTGAGTTAATAGAATTAGCTACACTAATATCACCCTTGAGCCTTTTCGCCCCTTCCTATACGCGGTAGAGTAGCTTCAAAATAGATGTTGACGGACACCATTCAATATATGGGATTGTATTCCGTTTTCGGTCGGATATAGAGGGAGTGAATTAATTTTTTCACCGTCTTAATAAACCGAAAAACTTGAGTGCTTCCTTAACGACATGAAAAATTTGCTTGGTCCACGGGGGTCTCACACTGAATTCTCATACCAAGAATATCAAAAGTTTCTGATTGCTGGGTTTTTAATCACCCATTATGACAGATGGAGCAGCATGTTCTGTCAGATCCAGAAAGACTTGTTGCATACCCAGAAAATGATTCAATTCAATTCTGCTAATTTATCATATTGAAAGAAAAAAATGATATGATTGGAAAAAAATTTTTTTTTAAATAATTATGAATATTAGTTGACCTGTTTTGTGGTAGTTGCAAATGAATTTAAATTTGAATTAGTCAAAAAGTCAATTGAAACCCTATTTTTAAATATTAAAATCTTCGAACAGCATTTTTATAGTTTTCCTTTGCTCTTCCAAAACCATCTTTAGGGGATATTATTTGTTGAAAAAAAAATTAATATAAATTTATGGTGTACATTTTGTACATATACATACATATGTACAAGGAACAAGCTTAAGACAAATTTGTTAGTGTGTGGAGGACTGATAATTAATTGTACACATCATATTATTAATGTGCAAGCATTTTTTTTTTCAATAAATGACATCTCCTGAATATGATCAACGACGGGGTTGAACGAAATGTTGAATGATTTTGTGAGAACAAAAATAAAATTAATAAAATACTATTGAAAATTTTAAATGTAATAATTTTTAATTAATTTATTTATTATGTTTTTTTTTCAATTTGAAAACTCGGGTTTTAACGATTCATTTGATTTGAAACGGGACTCATGAAAACATTATTTTTTTCACCTAAATTTTAATCAATTCATTACAACTAGAACTATTTTTCCACAGGTCTGTTTTGGCTGAGTAGTTTTCAAAAATACCAAATACTTTGATAAGAAGTTGTTACGCAAAGCATTCGCATTCCGGGAAAGTGATTTTTTTTAATTCTAAATGGCACTTGTAAAAGTGGAATATATGTATGTATAATTAAAAAAATCAAATTAAAAAGAAAAACAACTCTTAAAAATTCAGCCTGTATTTAGTGATTAAAGAATTTAAAATAAAAAACTACATCCAACCCGTCTATACGATTTTATTATTTATTTATTAGTGCAGTATTTTTTTAAGAAAATTTATGTTTGATTTAATGGAAAGTGGTTTTATGGATTTTTTTCTATTTCCATAGTAAAAGCTATTGGCTTTTAGTGTGAAGAAATTGTTATAAAGGAAGTGTTAAATAAAAAATGAAAACTATCAAATAAAACAAAGAAGCGAAGGCAATAAAACGATTGATTTTAGTTTTAATTTGTGATGTGTGAAATGCTGGTTAAACAAATATTAAGTTTAGAACTAATAAAAGGAGATTTATGGCAGGGGCACAGCAAGAAGCAGTTTTACTTTATTTAAAATTTAAAGTAATATTTTTATAGTACTCAACAACAATTACTTTTACGATGAAGGCATTAAAATTTTACAACAGTTTAGGAATAGTTTCTAGTTACAACAAACATACCCGGATGAAGAGATCAGTCAAGAAGCCAATGTACAGTGATTTTAACTTACCTGTACAATCAGCTCTTGCACAGTTTTTGTGCAGATGAGTTAAGAATAATATTATCTTAAATGCACTAGTGTGTCTAGAAGTGCAGTTAAACGTACTGCAAAAAATTAACTTATGCATGAAACGATGAGTGCTTTTAATTTGTGTGACTTTTCATGTCTCACAAACGGCTAAAAAATCACAACCTCCTTTTCGTAATGTGTGCAGTAAAGTTTGATTTCTTGTATGAAAATAATTTAGAACTGTCCGAAATACGAAATATATGTGCAAGTATACAAAGTGCACATAAAAAAATTTTTAAAGACAATTGGAAAATATAGTTAAATGTGATATTTTCCTAGAAAACAGTTTAAGAATGGCCAAAATTTCGTGGAAGTACTGTTTCCACAATTTCTGAAGCATTGATTCGAAAAGATGTGTTTTACATAGGGATCGCCAAAACCAAAAGCGCAGTTTTTAATAAATAGAAATCGTAACTTTTGTATTCAAACTACTGATCAAGGGCGTAGCCAGAATGTAACATAGGGTGGTGCCACGAAAATTATGATATTTTTATGATTATGATTTTTTATGATTATTACAATTTCGATCTATTTGCAGAGTAATCTGCGTGGATCTTCTGAAAATTTTGCTAGAATTTTTTTCAAAAATTCGTCCTTCTTCTCGGTGGACGCTTAGCATACATAGTCCTGCAATATACTTATTTTTTGATAATAAGTAAAATTGCAAATCGTTTAAACCCGCTTCAGTCATTGTGGAGCGCAACCATGTTTTTACTCGCTTTAAAGTGCTAAATGACCGCTCAACAGTTGCAGTAGTGCACGGCTGTGACAATGAAATTAATAAGGCCTTCCTTATATTTGGATAAAATAATCCACCGTCTTTCAAAATACTCGCCAGCTCTAAATCGGCTAATTCGTCTTTACCCATTTTTTTTTTTTCGTTGCCAAGAATTATACCAAAGCTCAATTTCTCCTTCCAAATCATCCAACTTATAAAAATGCTCAAACATTTTTGTGGCATCTTTAAGCTCTTCCAGCTTCAAAGAAAGCATGTTTGACGGGTGCAAACAATGAATTGCAAACGCTAGCCTATTCTCTTCATTAAATCTTCTGTCCAGTGATGAAATTAAAGAATCTATATAAGGAATGTATATATGTAGATCGCTTCCAGTATTCAGCAGGTGATGAAAACGGGGGATTTAAACGGTGCGTTTGACGAGAGACTATCCTTGGAACAGACACCTCTATTCCTAAATTGGCTGTGTTCTCTTGAATAGAAAAAAGCAGTCCGTCCACAATACCCTGTGCATTTTTAAATAATTTTATATTGTATGCATGTAAAAAAAATTATTATAGAATTATGTGGGTGCCACGGCCCTCTAGGCCCATACCTAGCTACGCCCATGCTACTGATAGTTCTGCACAGAGGTTTTGTTGATGTTTCTGAGACATTTTCTTCAAGTACTTTCCCTACAACAATGTTGCAAAAACTACAACTGGAAAATTATTTTTTAGGCTTGTTATAGTACATTCTATAACCTTATGCAACATTACTATAGCGAAATCACATAAAACAAAAGAAATGCTTTAAACACGACATCTTGTGCAGGCCTCTAATACCCTATAATTAGGGAAATGTTAGGAGCTCTTTGCAGGGGAAATGGAAAGTTGCTATCAAAGAAAGATTTAACAGTCGCCAATTAAAAAGGCGACAGTTTTAATGCTTTTCTGTAGGAGTTCATCTATATATATAAAATTGGATGTGTGTATGTATGTATGTATGTATGTATGTATGTACGTATGTATGTAACGTAATGGCTCCAAAACGGTTGGGCCGATTTTGACGAAATTTTCAGGGAACCTTCAGAATACTCGGGCGGGTGACACTGTGAAGTCCGATTTTTTATTTTCGGTCTGTGGGCGGAGGGGCGTGGCAAAATGCAATTTTCATATTGCACCACCAATGACATATACATATATTTATTTTTTGTGCTTTTTTTATTTTATTTTAATTTTTTTGGAAAGCCGTTGTTATGTTCTTCTAAACGAGATATCAAGCTCTTAAATCGGTTATGTAGTTCCGAAGATATTTTGAGCTGACGGTGTCAGCTATATGTACATAAAAATTATGTGTATGTTCGTGATCGCTAAACTCAAAAACCACTGGACCGATTTTGACCAAATTTGATATGCATGCTCTATGGGCCGTGAGGAGTGTTTCTGTGTAGTTTGAAGTTCATCCGACAGATGGCGCAATACTTAGTTTTGTGTGTGTTTTTGCACCGTAACTCAAGAACTACTGCACCGATTTTGACCAAACTTTATATACATGTTCTATGGGACGTGAGGAGTGTTTCTGTGTAGTTTGAAGTTCGTCCAACAGATGGCGCAATACTTAGTTTTGTGTGTGTGTTTTTGCACCGTAACTCAAGAACTACTGCACCGATTTTGACCAAACTTTATATACATGTTCTATGGGACGTGAGGAGTGTTTCTGTGTAGTTTGAAATTCGTCCGACAGATGGCCCAATATTTTGTTTTTTGTATTTTGCCCAATAGAGATTAGCGCGATAAGCCTATGCTGCGTTTTGCTGAAGGCGTTAGGTCCTTAACCAGCGTGTAGTGGGGTTAATTAGCCCGATACCTTTATTTGAACAATAATTGCTATGTCGATTTAGTGCAAATTTGAAGGCAAAACAAAGTTTGCCCGGGTCAGCTAGTTCTTTATAAATGAAAAAAATTAAATTATTGCTTCCCTTTTCAATTAAAAACGAACAAGTATTTTCTTTGCTCAATCAATTTTGTCAAAAATTTATCGCTTGACTAGTTATGAATAATAAATGACTTTTTTATTATTAAATTTTTCATGATTAAAAGTATAAGAGATCTATTATTAAATAAGATTTAACTTCCCAGCAAAAATGTCTTTACCTTCATATACAGACATTTTCACAGCCTAGAATTTTGAAACCCGAAACCTAGTATTTTTGATCTTTAAAGTTTTTAGCAAACTCTGTTAATAAATTCGTTGTTAAAAGGATAATTGAAACATAAGCGTATCCTTTCAGCATAACCATATGCTTCCAATGGGTTTAGTTTTAGACAAACGGTGTAAGAGCCTGTTTATTTTGTAAATCTTAGATTTTATTGGTTTCAAATACTCAATTGTATATTAAGCCGTTTATTTTGAATTGAGCTCATGACTTCCAATGCCACACTTATATTGCAATTAGGCATTTTTCATCTAAAGTGAGCAAGTTCTTTACCACTTTAATTTACGACTCCAATTTACGATTAATTTCAAATATCACCATGGACCTACAATCGCCGATGCTAGTTAAATTAAAAGAAATTAGAAAAAAATTAAAACAAGAGATTCAAAGGGCCTGAAAAAAGTTCAGATTATCGAGAGATTGAAAAGCGGCCCCTTAGCAAACTATAGCCATTGTATTATGGGTGGTTGGCTTCATTTTTCCAAAATTGCATAAATTCAATAATAAAACAAAAAGTAATAGAAATGAAAATAATTTATTATTAACGACCGCATGCATAATCGTTAAAAGACACATGTCATCAATAAACAAAAATGTCTCAAAAAGAATATTTCAAATTAATTCGTTTGTAAATTCTTTAATGATTTTTAATTAAAACATCATAATGATGATCTTGTTTAGAAACTCTCATCCCCATATGTAAATGAAACAACATAAACAAATGCACACGCACTCGGTAAAAAGCAGAATCATCAACAACGTCATCATGCGAGTAAATCATTGTCACAGTATCATCATTCTGAATAGGATGGGCGGGTTAGACCGCTGTAAGAGCGTAAAACAAAAATCATGGAATTTTTAATAATAATGAATTCGATATTTTTTGGGTTTATTTATTCTTTTGAAGTTCGTAGACATACCACGACTTGTTTCTTGCCATTTTATTCTAAATGTTAAACCATTAAAAGAAGTATTAAAATATCTTTGCGATTCAACTAGGCCAATGCAATACGAGTATTATCGTAGGACAGTGGCAAGGAGGGCTTCATCACTGGTTGGATTTTAGCCAAACTCATCTAAAAGATGTTTTAAAAATGCTTTAAAAGGGAATAGCAGCACATAAAATATGACGTAGTGGGTATTCCTCAGGTGTAGATCTAGTAGGTGCCAAAGGTTTTCGAATATTTAATAATTATTTACCGTCACGAAAAGAATTTTTTTAAGAACTTTATTGATCGATAACTTGAATAAAAATTGTTATTATTATAAACTAGTTTATTTGCCTGCATTTCATTATTGCTAACACCAACTCATCAGTAGATCTTGAACCATTGTGTTTGAAAAGTTTTCAATTTCGAAAAAATAGAACATATATTTCATAAATTTATATAAAAACTTTTAAAGAGCAAATGAGAATTACAAAAATTTAACCACAGGCTACAAAATTTATTGGACCAACACAAGAAAATGTTTAACCTTCATACAATTAATGTGACCAATTTGTTAAAAATAAAAACAATATTTAATATTTCAAACTTTCTATTAATCTTTTTTTATATTCAAATAGTTATCAAAATTAAATAAATACTCAAAATATGTGGATATATATTTTCTTTGCTATAAAAATATAATTTTCTGCTATAATTTTATTTTAATCGCTGCAGCTTGTTGCCCCTCGCTTTCGTTGTAATTGTTGCTTCATCGCTATTTATTTGTCAAATAAATTGAAAACGTTTTTCTACTGAATTCTAAAAATCCACACAATAATCTTGTAAAATTATTTGTTTGGCTTAATATCATTGTCTTAAAAAAAAGTAATTTATAACCACCGGCCTACTTCATTCATGGCAATCCATTCACGCATACGTGAAATTTACGCATAAAATATATTTAAATTTCGTTTTAATTATACGTGTGTGACTCTTTGGGGGAATACCTTTCTCGAATAATTAATGAAAACATTTTGTCACAGAATTATTTTTGTTTAATAAATTTGTTTTAAATGAGTTCTTTTCACTTTCAGTTTTCCATCTTGTGCATTTTGGAATTTGATGTGTATTTTTTATTGCGTTTTTCGGGATTATTTCGCTTTTGCTCTTTTTAAATTTGTCTATGTACATGCATTTAGATATACATATAAGCATTTTCGTTTTGTGTTAAATTTAATATATTTATTCATTTCTTAATTACTTTTTTCTGTTTGGAAGCGAAATTTTCGAGGCATTTCAAATGTTAATTTTCATTTACTTCGCAGTATCCAAATCTTGTGATTGAGAATTCGTGCAAATACGAAAAATTTCATGTGCTTGTAATTTTTAATGTTTTCATGTGTTAATTGAAAACAATGGGGAAAAATCTTAATAAAAATAAGTATTTTCTTTAAACTAGAATAGAATTATACAGATTAGTAGAAGGATTTTATGAACTCGTAAGTTTTTAATAAAAATTTTGTCAAGTTGACTAATAAAATATTTTGGAAACATTGAAAGTGCCATTCTTTAAAAAGAAAATCTACGCAGAAGAAACGCCTTCTAAATTTAAGCCTTAATCGTTCTTAAAAATTTTAGTACGAATAACTCAAGTATGTATATCCTGGTATTCTTAAGTCAAGTACGAAAAGTCTCAATTATTTCTTGTGTATATTAAATTGATGCTGTCAATTTTTAAAATGTTGTTATAGATGAAGTAGTAAAGGGTTTTCTGAATATGCCATGAATTGAGAAACCCGTTTCTGAGATCGTTATCAAAAAAAAAAAAAAAAAGATTTAAAATAAAAGCAATTAAGCGAAAGGATATGAAAGTCAAGCCTGTTCTAAGATCAACATCCCGCACGTTAGTTCTGGTATTATAAACCAATAATCCAGTACAAGGCCATTTCTGCCTTAAATCAATTTCAAGTTTCTTGAAATTATATTTTTGTTTTCGCTTAAAATCAATCCCGAATCCATGCTTGAGTCTAGTGTTCCGTACTTGGTTTAAAAATATCTCTGCTTACCGCACGTTTCATACCATTTTGGCTTGACTTAGCTACGGATGACCTGAGTCTCCATTATATTTTTAAGGGTAAATAAGTGATATTTGCCAAAACACTAATTGGAACTTTTACGAGCTTTTGTTAGGCTTAAATAGTTTTGGGTCGACCTCCTCGATTAGTCCCAAATTTGAGTATAGTACACAAGGCATTTTACGTAGCATGTCGAATACAGAAAAGACTTTTAATTAAAAAAATCGTCTTTAGCAATTTAAAAAAGTATACAATATTAAGTCATACTAGTGCCGCGTGCGCACTATTCTATTTTAGTTTTTCAAAAACTTTAGCATATTTTTAATAAAGTTATGGAAATTTTTAAATCCTTATGACTCACAGAATTTTTTTATCGCCTTTATTCCACAGAAGACTGGAGGAATTTTTTATTAGAAACCCTTTTTTTATTGATCTACAAAATGTAACCATCAAAATGGGTAAAAATTAAGAGTTTTTTGTCCTATTTCTATCATTCCTGTGGATTTACTTCATTTTGAGATAAGAACCTTTGGGAATAAATTTAATAGAATATTATAAACTATTACTTCATCTATCTCAAAATAAAGCTATATTTCTAAATCGTTTCATTATCTACTTAATGTTTATTTCTGTTCATACACGAATATCATTTAAACAAATGTGTTTAGTGCAAAATTTGCTCATACTTCTAATAAAAATTGTATAAATATTTTTTAAATCATTCATTGTTTATTTAAGAGATTTGGAAAATAATGTTGCGTGATTTGTTTATACGAAAATTATCAAAATAGAAAAACACTATATTTCTATATTTTAATTTTTTGATATATGTAATTTTAAAAACTTACTTGTGTCTAAACTTCCATAACATGTATATTATGATGCCCAATAGCAAGATGATGGCCATAACGGAAGCTTCCCATTTAGCCGTGGTAACACTGCAGATATCCGTGCCCAACTGCTCGTAAATAGTTTCGCCCTTAACATTTTCGCAATAGATAGTTAAACCCATTTTTGCAATATATGTATATATATATGAATATAAGCATGTATTTATGTATTAACTAAAACTTAAAATAAACAAAAATATTAATAATTGTTCAATATTTTATTCAATTTATATTTTTTTTTCAAAATATCTCAACACTTTAAATAAATAATCTTAAGGAAAGTTTTGATATTTCCCAAAATAACATTAATGATTTGATATTTAATATTGAGCGCAAACATCCATATTACAAATTAAATTAATCCAAAAAAAAAAATCGTTTCAGCTCCGCGAATAAATGAAAAAAATTTATATATAAAACCACAAGCACAGTACAAAATATTTGGCCTTTACTTCACTTATAATTATGTATACATTTATAGGCACATATATTTTCAATATTTCTTTCAAATACTTGTCCATAAATATTTAAAAATATGTTCAATTGCAATACAAATTTGTTGTTTTTATTTATTTATAATATTGTACAACTAAATTTTTCACATCAACGAAAATATTTTTTCAATCTCTTTCCAAAACACATACAAATCAGCAAAAAAATTACATCCCAAAAGTTATTGGTTGTTTGAAATGCGTGATTACGTTTTTATGGAACAACCGTTGCCACCGACTACTGAAAATCATCTAAAGATTTTAAAAAAGTTTTAATACTTTTTCGAAATTAATACAGAAATTCAAATTGTACTCGTACTCATCATCATACGCCAAACATTCTCAATGTTTTGTTAATGTGTTATTGTTGATGTTGGAATAAATGAAAGATATAATAGGGTGGTGCACATTGTTCAATAAGGTTGCCCGTTCTCCATATTGATTCATCTTTTTAGTCATCAATTTGGATTTCAAACAAAAAAATTTTTTGACCCTAAAAGCCACCAGTCGGAAAAGAAAACCAACTCTAATATTAAAAAGATCTTTTCGATCATCTATAAAAATTATAATAAATTGAAGTATTGTTTAATTTTTGAAAAAAAATTTATAATGGTTATGAAAGTAAAAATAAATAAATACCTTTTATATTGGTTATAAAAGATCTAAAAGGTAAAAATCTTTTGTAATGCGTATGAAAGACTTAAAAAATAAATACCCAACAAAATTCAAACAAAGCATGTTCACTTGCAACTGCTTTTAGGAATTTTTAATTCATTGTTATTTAAAGATCTTTTCAATTATTGCTTATAATATAATAAGAACTTTCTAAAAATATGTAAAATTGTAAGCTGGCTAAAAGATATGATGACGAAATTTTATAAGGGATAAGACGCACACAATTTTCAACACAACTATTATGAAAGAAAATGCTCCAAATAAAATGTTTTCATTTGGAAAACAAGGAAGACCAAAAAACAGCGGAAAAAATTACCATGTAGTCACTGCAAGAAATATCTGAGCCAGTGATGCTCAGACTCTCAATGTGTGCATAGGATGCTATATAAGTTAAGGGACTGGCCATCACTGATCTAGACCTATAGCATTATGATGAATTTATTGCCCAATATTTCACCTACAAAAAATTAATATTTCGCTGTTTTAATCGTAAATGTGTTATACGTTTATTACTATAAAGACAACGAAGGATCAATTTCGTACAGCACGACGAATTGTCAACTGAAGCACAATTAGGACAAGAAAAACAAATAAATTATAGTTTCAATACAACATACAGCAATTCATCTAGAAAACTTTTATATAAATCACTTGAAAAATTGGGACTTTTAATACATTTATGTAAATTTTTTAGACACGTTGGCCGCGTGGCTCATGTAAAATTCACACTAATGTCACTTCTAGGGAATCATATCTGCAGCATACTCTTTCATATAAAAAATAATTTTCAAAATTATTTTATCAATCATATGTATGTATATAACAACCGCCTTCTTTGGGTTACAAAAAATCAGTATTCTAAAATAAAAACAATACCAAAACTAAATACCGCCCAAATAATTTTACATTCCTATAATTTAAACATTTTTATAAGTTTTCGTGTGCTCTTGAGTATTTAGAGAATTAATATTTGGATTTTCCTTGTTTAAAAGCATCAGGCAGTAGGGAGCTGATCTGTTCAAATAAAAAAATGCATTATTTTCGAAAAAGTTTCGTATCACTTGTCATTCATACGACTATTTCGCAATCACTTGTTTGTGCTCTTGCCTCATTTTTGGGGAAGTTCTGCAGTTTTTTCCTTGGCTGCCGCTGATGGTTCTTTAAGTTTTCTTATAAACAATCAATAAGATCGTGCAGTCATCATCACCACTTGTAAAATTGCGGGTTTATTTCTTTTCTTACTTCGATTTGTTTACGAAATAAATTGCTGTTGCGTTGTAATTATTTCGCTTTAAAGACGCATATTTGTGTTTTTATTTTGGTTTTTTAATTAATTTGTTATTTTTAATTACTTTTATTTGAGTCTTATATCCTTAATGATCTTTGTGCTTAATAATAAATAATTTAGTTTCTTCCACATTAAACTTTATTAAAATTTGAAATGAAAAGGGAAGGTTTATTCCATCTACTCGTATGTTGCATATGCTAATTTGTGGAATTGTCTCTAGTGAAGCATACCTTCTCCCACTAGAAAGATCATATAAGTATTCTTATCGAAGCGTATTTTTATACAATTCCCTATTTTACTAACTAATTAGAGCATTAAAACAAGCTTTATATAGAGTCACTGTTTTATTAGCTGCGCACTGCTTGAGTTTTCATTTAAGATCCATTCATATAATGTCTTTATGTATTTCATTTTATATTAATTGACCTTTTACTTGATCACTACTCTTTAATCAGTCATCATTTTGTTTAAAGTTGTGTTGTCGTTATTCCATCTGTATATTTTTCTTTGGCTGCAGTCGTTGGAATTGAAGTTGGTGTAATAGAATGTGTCTTTAATTTGCTTGGATCAAAATATTTATAAACAAAAAACTCTGACAAGCATGCGACACAATAGAAAGTGCTCCCACCCTCATACATTTCAATGATCTAAAGTTCAATATGACAAAAGTAGTTTTTCTTAAATTTTAATTACGTTCATTTCATTCTTGCATTAAATAAATTTTCACTTGTCGAATGTTGGAACAAATTCATTTTCACGTTTTTAAATTCACCTTGCAAACCTTCCCTTTCAAATATGTATGTATGTATGTATGTGTGATGTACGACTAAGTGTCGAAACAAACCAATTTCGGTTTATTTTTCATAAATCTTAAATATGCTGTTGCGTTTTTGCTTTAAGTTCAAGCACATGAACTAAATACGTAAATAAACTTACAAACAAAAAACAATTGGTCCTATTAAATAAAATCCAAGTTGAAAGCATTTTACCACGAAATCCTAAAACTCTTACATTTTAAATGATGCTACAAGATTTTTAATGTATCATCGTGAACATGAGGAAAGAAACGAATGGATACAGTAGAAGTACTGAACCAGCAAGTTGTGTCGTGAAATATTTCTTTAAACAACTACATCTCAGCAAGTTTTTAAATTAATGCTACTAAATAAATCATTAAAACACGGAATACAAGGCGAATCAACGGCATCTTATGGCTTAAACCATAGTTGCATTAGCAAAAAATCAAATTGTAGTCTGGTAAAAATGGTCTGGTCAGGATCTGGTTATAGTCAAGCCATGGTCTGGACATAGTCTTGTCATATTCTACCTTTAGCCTACTCATAGGCATAGTATAGTCATGGTATAGCCATATTTAAGTCTAGACATGTTCTAGTAATATTCCATTCGACCCACAATCTATTCGTCGAATCACATCCTAATCACAAAAGTGATAACTATGCACGTACATACATACATATGTAGATATCCCACCAAACAAATACATAATATCCCACACAAATTTCTTTTCGAAGAACTGAATCAAAATAAGCTTTATTTTTTATTATTTTTTTTTTTTTCTTTATGATTTTTGGATAATTTTGTTAAAAAATATACATAAATATGCAATTTTAATAAAATAATTATTAATAAATTATGTATGAATGCAATGGCGCAACTTCTTCAAAAATTAATTAAAAGCAGTTGCGTAGAGGACTAATCCCTACAAATAAATTTAGGACATTCCCTAAAGGCAATATCTTAGACATATATTCAAATTATCTTTTAGAAGAAAATAGTTTTATTTTCTTCCTTTTATTACTTCCAAGAAACTCCGGCAAAAAAAAATTCAAAACTATGCCATTCGAGCAAAATTAATTTTTAATGTTAAAAATCAGCAAAAAAAATAAATAAATTATAAGAAGAAAATAGTTTTCAGAAAACATCAATTAAGTACACATTTACAGATGTACGAGATGGCTACTGTCCAGGCAATAGAACTTCGATTCATTTTCGTAATTCTTCGTTTGTATAGCTGCGTTTTCTGGGATGGATGTACACGTATGCATACGTGTTGGAGACCTGCATGAATATATTCATATCCTTTACAATGTTGAATACAGCTGTGAGAATGTAATACATCTGTCTCTCAACAACATGTCATTCCTTAGAGCATAAATTCATTTACAACTGATCACCCCGCAGCACGGCAATAAAAACGAAATTATGTGTGTATGTTCATTAGAGCTGGCAAACCATCGATAGTACTATCGATAGTATCGATAGTTTTGTTTGAATGGCACTATCGATGGTTTTTTTTCGATAGCGATACTATCGTTAAAATGTGTTTTTTTCTAAAATTTACTCTTTTGCATCAATGGATTATGTCACTCCAAGAAATTCCTACGTTTTGACGCTAGGAGGGCGGATCGGGCTCTAAGACTGGACAGGAAAAGCCTACGGACGCTGCTAGGGGCGCTCACAGGCCATTGCACCTGCAAAGCTTATGGGCTTATCTGACACGGACATCTACAGATTTTTCGTTGAAGATGAGGAGTCGATGGAACACTTGATAGCAAATTGTGGGGCATTGTGCCACAGGAGACACAGGACTCTACATGCATATACGCTGAGTGAAGAGGACATGGTAGAATAATACACTACATAAAAAAGCACACTGAACATTTAATTACAACTATCGATAGTATCGATAGTTTTCCATCAAACTATCGAAAATATCGAATGGCGTGACTATCGATAGTTTGCCAGCTCTAATGTTCATACACAATACGAAAATGATATTGTATCGAGTAGGAAACAGAAAACAAATCAGTGCTGTCAACACCTTATGTATGTAGATATTGAAAAGCGTCAAAACAGAAATTTTTTTGTAACTTCAGTCCAAAATTGTTTTAATGTAAATAATAAAATCTGCAGTTATTAAATAAACTTTTCAAATTTGTTGTGGCTTTTGCCGTTCATATGTCGACATTTCATTGCACTCATATACAATTAGACGCCCTTTTTGGTCCCAATGATTGTATTTTTTGGTCAAATGGAAATGTAAAAACTTTAATAGATAATAAATTAATAATATGAAAAGTTAAAAAGCGAGTTTCTAATATGTTTATGATAGTTTTTGTTATCTAGTAAAGTGTCCAAAAAGTCACACGTTGTATTACAAAAACAAAGAGGGTTATTTGTCCACCGATTTTGACAAAAATTATAACATTTTAAAGGCAATTCAATGTAGATGTGCACGAACCACATTTTTTTTGAAATTTTTATTAATTTTTGTAAATTTTCTGTTTCCTGATGCTGCTGCCAAATGGTGTATCGAAATATCGAAAAACAAAATTAGATAAATATAAAAATATAGCCTGGGCCTGTGTTTTGTAACCGTGTTTTCTACAAAAGGATTTCTTGCATAATCAAATGAATTAATAATATATGAAATATTTCTTAATACTTCGCACACTGATATTTTTCGATTCGCACAAGTTACATTAAACAGGCGCTTGAGCTGCATTAGATTCCAATTTTTTTTCTAACACGATATTTTAATGATGCTTTTCAATTTTTTGGAGTATTATTATTTTTTTTTTCTAATAAATATATTTTCTTAAATACTTTCATTAAAATGTACTTTCTTAAAAATTCACTTATTAAAAAGTCATTTAATGTAGTGTTTGAAAAAAGCAGTTTCTTTAAAATAAAATCTGGTTAAAGATGGTATATATTTTAAAACTGTATTTTCGATTTTTGCAACCATTATTTGCATTTTTATCGTTTTATTATAATTTTTTTTCTTTTTATTTATTTTCATATTTATTTATTAAAATATATATTTATTAACATTATATTTGTTTATTAAAGAAAAAACTATTTATCAAAAACTTTAGGAATATTTAAACTCTATGCTATTTGCTAAGTCGACATTAATAGAGTATTTTATTTAATTAAAAAAAAAAGTTCTTTAACAATAATCTCCCAACTGTTTCTTAAAAAAGACTGTCATTTGTTGATTGTCAGGGCAGTCCATATGACTGCCGTAGATTTCAACTTATGCTTATATGTAAAACTAAGCACTGAAGCATTATATGAGAATTACAAATGTATACATATAATCCATTTAGAAGACATTTAAACAAGCAACACAGCAAACAACTTATATTCGATATAAATCTTTTTATTTTTCTTTCATTATACTTTTGCTATTCTCATTTAATATTCGAGTTTTCTATGCATTATTTTAATTCATCATTTAGACATTCACTTTCCTAGAATTTTCACTTCTGCAACACTATTGATAATCCTTTTATAACTCAAGTTTGATCATTTTTTAAAATAAATATAGATAAATTGTATTTTAAATAAGCGTTTTTCATGGAATTCATTGCATGCAATGCTGCTTTATTAAAGCCAACTGGATAGAAAAAATAGCAGCACATGAAATTTCGTAATAACTAAAACAATTTAACAACTTAAAAAATAAAAGTTTCATGCAACATATTTCACGAAAAAATGCTTTCTTACTATGCTAGTATACAATGCATAATTTCCTAATTTTATATGGAAATTTTCTTTAGTGTACATATGTACATATAACGATAAAAATATCGAATGCAATTGTATTATTCAAATAAACATATATGTACATATATGTACGTACAAAGACTAACAGCGTCCATATTAAATACTAAAAGGAACAAAAATATTCGCAGTTATCACACAAGCCCTCTAATTGAATAGTCTGTGGGTTAACAAAGAAATTTAGTTTGGACAGGCATTTCTGCTCATGTTCATCAATTCGTTGAGCAAGTTTTTCGCGCAAGCTTTCCAAATTGAGCGAAAAAGTAAAACTAACAGAACTTTCAAATTACAATATCATAGGCAAACAAACTACATAATACGTACTTGGCATTACATTTGCACCTGTAGTTGAAGGAGTCCCCCTTTGATTGGAACACAACCATATTTGACACTTGACAAATGGGACATACCAAATTTTGAGAAACAGCCACCTCTATTAAGTAGTTTTGTTCTTCTTCCAATTGCTCGGCAAACCATTCATTCATCTCTTCCTCCAATTCATTAAAGATTTCATCTTGCAAAGTTATATCATGTTCCAATTCAGCCAATTCCTGGCGCAATATATCTTTTAAGCAGAACTAAGAAGAAACTCATGATCTGTGTAAAACATCAACTGTATGTATATTCACCTGTCCGATTTCCGAATCGACAGGACGGTTACGTGAAAAACTTTGTTGTCGCACTTCTTTTATACGAATGCGACACTTCTGTTGGCAAAAATTTGTATCGTTTATATTGGTAAAAAAATATATACATATATACAATAATTTTGTATTACCTCCCTCAGCATGTCTCTTAGTTTAGCTGTACCAAAGCGATACAATTTGGCTGCATTCTTCGATTTTAATTTTTGTTCTGTGCTGGAACGGTAAGCTGGAACGCTACCGCTTTCCTGGGACATATTGCTTTCACTGTATTTGTGATTTTTTTACAAAATTAGATATAAATAAATAAACTGCGGCATCAAATAATAAAGGCGGGCGAACTTGTTTTCTATTAATCAGCTGCAGTTGAAAATTGACACTTAATATTAGTCTAGACAACTACCGCCGGAGAGTGTGTTCAATTAATGTTTTGAAGTATATAAAGATATAAAATATTTACACAAAAACGTTATCACATTGATATAATCGAACAATATAAATTTTTGAAAAATAGTATAACAGTCATACGTTTGTTGTATAAAAATTCAATGGAATACTTAATTCAGTTTCAATTGATATGGTCTGAGCAGTCAAAAGCAGATTATATATTCTTGAGTATAATTACAAGACCTCGCCCCGACATATATTAACCGTTTATTGCATTCTCCAACCTTTCGTCCTAACATCTCATATAAAGCATTCTAAACGCTTCCTAACTGTCAAAATCGTACTAAAAATCCGCCATTTTTACAGTGCTGACAACATTGAAATTAACTTCCTTTCGCCTTTTCCTTTTCTCTTTCAACGTGCACTGTGACAAGTAAAGGTTAGTGAAAAATTCAGTCTGTTCTTAAAAAATTGAGTGAACTTCTTAATAATCTGTTAAAATGCGTTTTTTACATAGATGCCTGCCACGGCCGCTAAGAAAACCGAAGCTAAGAAGCTTCCTGTTGTGCCCGAATCAAAATTAAAGTTCGCCAAGAAAGTGATTAGTAAGCGTGCTCAAGAAACCAAAAGAAAATTGAAACGCGCTGCTGTTATTGCTCAGCGTAAACGTGAAAATTTGGTACGTGCTGAAAAATACCAAAACGAGTACCTTAAAGCCGAAAGACGCGAAATTAAGTTACGGCGTTTAGCTAAAAAACGTGAACAATACTACGTTCCCGGTGAAGCGAGATTAGCTTTTGTTATTCGTATTCGTGGGTAAGTGCTAAATAATCGTATTCGAAAAGATTCAGATTGAACTGAGAAGTTTCTTTTTTAATGTTTATTTACAAAATCGCTTGCCTATATTGTAATGCTTTTCTTAATACATAGTTTTGTTTTTTAATTGTAATGTATATTTATTCTTTTCATTTTCAGTATCAACAAAGTTGCTCCTAAAGTCCGCAAGGTTTTGCAATTGTTCCGTTTACGCCAAATCAACAATGGTGTGTTTATCAAGTTGAACAAAGCCACTATCAACATGTTGCGTATTGCCGAACCGTACATTACATGGGGTTATCCCAATTTGAAATCAGTTCGGGAATTGATTTACAAACGCGGTTTCGTCAAACACAATCGCCAACGCGTTCCCATTACAGACAACTTTGTTATTGAACGTAAAATGCGCAAAGCATATAACATTCAATGCGTGGAAGATATGGTTCACGAAATCTTCACTGTTGGCCCCAACTTCAAGTACGCTTCCAATTTCTTATGGCCCTTCAAATTGAACACACCCACTGGGGGCTGGCGCAAGAAGGCTAACCACTACGTCGATGGCGGTGACTTTGGTAATCGCGAAGATAAGATCAATAAATTGCTTCGCCAAATGGTCTAAGCAAAGAAAAAACTTTGTTCTATAGAGTTTAGTGAAAAGATTTGATTTGTTCAACTTATTATGGTCCCATCAACACAATGACAACCTTCTATGGAAGAAAGAATTGTGGGAAAAACATGAATATCCTTATATTTTAGAATTGGAGAAAATAAACAAATTGAAACTAAAATATTAAGTTAAACTTGACGTGGTTTTTATTGATACATTAGGTTGTTTTAGAAGTTCCTAAAATTGATGTATTGCATCGTTCAATTGGATTATGAAATATATGAACATTGACAGAGTAATTACGTGGAGTCCTAGTTGAAATTTAAGTTATACGTTGTTAAGGAATTACTTGTTCGCTCATAAGCTCTTGCCCTTGAAGAAATTAACCTAGAAACTTTTCATCTGTCAATGGATTGAAACAGGATAGCGAATGATTTCCTTTCGAATGTTCGTGTTTAATGCAGATAGCACGAGTGCTTAATCATCAGCACATTTCAGCCATCAACTTGAAATGCTGGCATAAACAGCTTGACCCGCAAGAAATATGTATTTTCGGTTAAAAAATATTTAAATAGAAACCAAATATAATTTTTTGTAACGAATTTTATTTCTTAAGTTTTAAACTTAATACTTTTGCTAACAGTAGCCTTTATGCCAGAAATTTCGCCACCATATCTTGAAGTTTCTTTACGGACTGTGCGCACTGCACCCTTGCGACGTATTAAAGCTTTGCGATATTTGCCGCGATGTTTAACGCGAGGATTACGTTGTTCCTTCTTGCGATGTGGCATAAGACCCTTATTTTTAGCGATTTGATATGTAATTCCACGGCGCGACTCGGCTTCATCCTCCTCGCCTATTTCATTGTACTCATTATCATCGTCCTCTTCGGCTTGTGAAGACAGTTCAGCTAATGCAGCCAAATCTGTATTTTCACTGGTATCAAGTTTCATTTTCTTCCTCACCTCACCATCATTTAAAGTTTCGTCATAAACGGAAAGAATACCCAATTTGGATTTTTTAGCACTAGCCTTATGTTTTTCGTCCTCCGCTGCTGGAGGTACATTTTTCATATCCAATATTTCAATCTCATCACCATCCTGTATACGTTCGAGTAGGGCTTCCAGTTGTGGTTTAATAATATTTTCATGCTTGTCTTCTAATTGTTTGAGTAACTTCTTTAATTGTGTCAACCGCTGTATAATGGGATGATTTTCTACGTTGAGCCTTTTAGCTTTCAGCAATAAGTAAAATGCCAAATTTGAACAATAGCTCAGTGCTATGTTTTGATAATGTTGAGCAAATCGTAAGGCTGGTATCATGTTCAAATTGTTATCTTGTACATAACTTAGCACAGGAGCATGTAATTGTTGAATTTCTTCCAAATAACCTTCAAAATCGCCAACAAGACCAGAAAATTCCGGCGAATCCTTTTCAAATAACTCAATTCGTTCTCTTTTGCTCAGCCCAGCGAAATCTGCCTTCAGCAAAGTTCCCTTGATAGAATTATCCTTGTCGTCGCCAGAAGTATCTTTTTTACTCTTCAATTTTTTGAATGCTGGATCTAAAGCAAAATCTTCGTCCTTTAGTTGTTTGGCTAATCGTAATTGAATCGCCTTAGCCTCCTCTTCTTCCAATTTAGCCAACTCCTCTTCCTTCTCATTGTAGGAACTGTAATCTTGATCAACAAAGTCTGTATTATAGTAAGCACTAGTTTTTTTGCCCCAGTACTTTGTATCAGGCAGATCGTCTTCATTCAATTCGGCTCCCTCTATATCGCTATCCGCCAGACCGATTTCATCATCGTCCTCCTCAGCTTCTTCATCATCTTCCGAATCGGTAAAAGCCAAAACTTCTCTTTGTTTTGGCTCATCTTTTCTTCTGCCTTTGCGCACTTCTTCTAACAATTCCTTTTCTTCTTCACTATAGTCATCTTCAGAATCAGTGGGTTCATATTGCTCATCAGCATCGTTTTTAAATTTTATTTTATCCATAATAATAGCAAAACAGTATTATTTCATCAATATAACAGGAGTATCAAACGTGCATTAGAGAACAAACAGCAGAGTTGCCAAGCCTACAATAAGTCAAAAAGACGTAAATAAAATTAACTTTTTTAATATATATGGCAGCTGACCATCACTTGATTGCAAGCAACTGTCAAAAATTTTTGCAGTTAAAGCATAAACAGGTGACAGGCTTTGTTTACATTTTAGATGGCATAGTGCGTTTACGTCACAGACTAGAGTTTACGTATTTCTTTTTCTGCTTAGATATTTGGCCGCCATTTCCTGTTTTATCTTGTATTTGCGTACATTTTTAGGAGCTATTGTGTTTTCTTGTACGGTGTTAGTAAATGCTTTTTGTATGCAGTTTTAAGCTTGTTTATGTGCGAATACTTATTGTTGTAGTACTACTCATATTAAGTTAATAGTACAATGGCTGTTAAGTTAACTCTGGCAATCAAGGTGGCTTATAAAATCGCCGTACAGTAGAGTTTGATCGTAACGTAATAAATGGGACTAGGCAATTTAACTCGTTATAAGTTTGCTGTAGCCGGTGTAAATATGTGCTATTTTTACAATATATTACCTATGTATATGGATTACATTTTTTTCTTGTAATTCGATATTTATGACACCCATGTATATCTATTCATAAATTCCATTTAGTTAATATACTTTGTCATTTTGGTATGGGTGCCTTCGTAAATTAATGGCTAATGTACTAGACTAGTAGTCAAGAAGTCGCAGGTTCAATTCCTGCCCTACGCTCTGGATATTTCCCATTTCTGTCTTCTTTACTTCACCTACTTTTCGGATTTTACATTCCCTATTATAGGTATTAGAAACTGACTAAATCATGGGCCCAACTAAGCGAAAGCTGCTTGTAAACCCTAACGTAAATACTAGTAAATATGTAGTTATATTAACGGTTAACACATTAATGGTACCATAGAACGATTTGCAGAATAGAGCCGTGCATATTCTCTGAAAATAATTTAAAAAGGCTTTATTAGTTTGGTGCAGAAGTCAAAATTAATTTTTACAGCTAGTTCTATTTATAAAAGTTTTTCAATGAAAATTTCAATTCAACCTTCATTGTGGGAATTGGTTTCGCCTTACTATCATGCAGAAGCAAATAATGAACTAAATTCGTGTTCTTTTGGGAGTGGAGTTTTGCTATTTTAAAGTGAATTTCTTATATATAATAAGTTTTTGAAAGTAATAAATAACCAAACAATTTAGCATCTGGAAACATTTTTTAGACCTTTATTTAATTTTAAACTAAATATTTTGTTCTGTAATTTTTTAATAGTTGTAAATTACACAAAACATGTAAAAAAGATTAAAAACTAATAAATAAATTTGATATATTTTCAACTTCATTTTAAAACACCATAGAGTTTTGCAATTTTGCCGGAAAAGGAATGGTTAGAATAGAAAGGGGTGAATCTAAATTTTTAAGAATTGTTTTTCTCAGGTGGCAGACATTGCGCTCCTGTCAAGACTTTATATGACATTATCGTTTTTTAATTAAATGTTAGTGCTTGATTAGATTATAAGATTCTACTGTTTATAATTAAATGTGAGCGAAAAAAATTTATTATGTACAGGCTACTATGTAATTTATTGCATGTTTATAGCATTTAAAAAAGTGTACCAATCCTTTTTAAAATTGAAAACGATGTCATAAGAAAGGGTTTAATTTTAAATGGCAGTTTTGGGTTCTTTATACGCTTTCAAATGTTAAAAAAGTGCTCAATTCTTTCAGATATAAAATAAAGTAGTACTTTAAATCTGTATAAGACAATAATTATAAATTTCTCTTTAAACATCCCACTCACTAACCAATTAAAAATTATTATAAAATACATAAGTATATAAAATAAAACCCATATTTTCAATTTTAAACGCTCTACATTTAATAAATTTTTTACGTTCTTTATTAATATGTATGTAATAATTTTTCGAAGTGCATCGGTATCCATTATGCTTCTTAAACGGAATTAAAATTTATATCTATGTTGGATTGAGAATTGTATAATAAGAATTTTCATTATTGTTTAATAATTTTGTTTTTTTACAAAACAATGTTTCTTAGTATGTTATTGTTTCTGTTTGTCAAGTTTATAAATTAAATATGTATTTATTGAATTAATTATTAAAGTATTTTCAAATAATTATGGGTTTGCTGTAGAGTTACTGTTTATTGGTGACCATGAGAGACATGTATGTTTTGAACCAGCCGCTGGCCCCAATATTCTTCCAAATTGAATGGTTTGAAATTTTTCAACTGATTATCAGATTCGTTGTACAGCACTGATGTACTTTGTTCACTAACCTGAAATAAAAATTACAAAAAAATATAATCAAGTTACACTCGTAATTAAATACAATTCAAGAAAAGAACATATTCAAACATTTTAGATTTTTCTATCTTTCGCAAAAATTTAAATTTATTAATTAATTTTCAAACTGTGGTCCGATAGACAGCTTCTTATTTCATTCAAATTCGTTCAACCATTTTGTGAGGTTGAGTAATAAATATTTAAACTTTCAGCTTTAAGGTGTCAGTATGGTAAATATATAACTTTAATGTAAGATCTAAAAAATAAACAAAACCGTTAGGTAATTAAATTCATTTGAAAGCTGGATTTTTGGAAAGCAGTATAGGACGCTTGGTTAATTTACTTTGACAAGTATTTCCTTTCTAAAATAATGTCGGTCCGCCTTACATATAGTTATATCAATACCTCTTATTGATAGAGAAGGCATCAAGTAAACCTAGTGTGAAGTTTGAAGAAGTGTGATACCGCGCTTTTTGGCCTCATCCTAAATTTTTGAATTGTGTTTTAATTCTTAAACACAACTAAAACTTCTAGTTCTAAATTTCAATCATACTTTATTCTGGAATTAATTAGCATAAAACTAGCATGATTTTTTTCTACTTTCAATTATTTTTCGTACATATGCGGCGGCTCCAACGGATAATTCGACAAGAAGTTGTCTGATATAAATATTTTGTAAGCTTTAAAAACAAACTGGGCTAAAAATTTTCATTTTGTCACTTTTTTTGTAACATCTGATGCGTGATTGGGTTTGCTGCCTTTGTGAAATGTAAATTTATCCGCGATATTAAGGTTTTATGTACTTTGCTTTACATTTTGTGTCAAAATATTGTGATAATTTTTCTATTTTACCATGGTATCAGGCCTGTATACAGGCCTGTCACAGAAATCAATTTCGATCGAAAGTGGAATTGATTCCGTATTTTATTATTTTATTTATTCAATCAAGAAAGTTTTAAATTTGTTTTTGTACTATCAGATACAAAAAATGCACATTCGATCATGAAATTAAAAGTGGTTTCATTCCGAAAAACAATTTCGTTTTTTGTTTTCTGGAGAAGCAAAATACGGAATCAATTCCACTTTCGATCGAAATTGATTTCTGTGACAGGCCTGATATATTTATCAATCAACAGGTAACTTCAAGTTTTGCAAACAGTATTGCAAACTAAACCGAACAATTTTCAGTCTTAATAATTCTTTTTTACTTACTTTTGTCCACGCTTCTCTTATATAACGAATAAGTTCATCGTGTTGTGTTATCGGTTCGCGGGACATATTTGACGTATTATTGCTTATATGTGTAGTTGAATTTATATACATCGATGTTGCCGCTCCTCCCGACGATGTATTTGCTGAGTTCGGTTGTGAATTATTGGAATAATGTGATGATGAATTATTGGTTGATGAATTACGGTGTGAGTACGAATTATGATTATCATAATGATTATTATTATGATTATTAGAAGATGATGACAGAGATGAGGATGATGAGGAAGAAAGTGAAGAGCTTGAATGATTATTATGGTGCTGGTTGTTGTGACCACCATTTTGTCCACCACCTTGACGGCGATTGTAAGAATAACGACCAGAACTGGAAGAATAGTTTAAAAAAACCAAAATGAAATTATTTGAAAAGAAAAATTTGTTTTTTTTTTAATAATGGTGGTTATGTGGTTGAAATATTGTTTAATCTTTAAAAATTTTATGTAATGTGTGATCATGAATCTGAATTTATTAAATTTATAAAGATCCAACAATATTTTTCATTAAAATTTATATTATACTAGCTGACCCGGGCAAACGTTGTTTTGCCTTCAAATTTTATTTTCACTGCAAGTCTGGTTTCGTTGCAAAGTCATGGCGGATCGATATTTAGAAGAAGAATGAAAGGTGCACTAAATCGACATAGAAATTATTGTTCAAATACCGGTATCGGGTTAATTAACGCCACTACACGCTGATAAGGACCCAACGCCTTCAGCGAAACACAGCATAGGCTTATCGCGCTAATCTCTATCGGGCAAAACACAAAAAAAAAATATTGCGCCATCTTTCGGACGAACTTCAAACTACACGCCGCATAGAGCAGGTATATAAAGTTTGGTCAAAATCGGTGCAGTAGTTTTTGAGTTTAGCGATCACGAACATACACGTAATTTTTATATATGCAGAGATTGGCAGTAGTGCAGTGGCTGAAATTGTACAAAATTTTGCAGTTTTAAACCAATCAAAACTAAACTATTTTCAAACATTCATGTATGTATGTTTGAATTAGTGGCACCGTGATATACTTGCAACTCTTTGAGATACTGAACCAATTTTAATTAAATAGACATTGTCCAGCTCTGTAAAGATATACATATGTACATACATATCATGTCATATACTTGTAATTGGCATACACTTATGTACATCGTAGTTTGAGCGTAAAAGGGAAGCAATCTATTTTGGCATGATAATCAACATTTGTCTTGTGGACAATTTTCACTCTGGTATCATCTAATAAACATTCATCGCTAAATACATATGTACATATGTATTATTGAATCATATTGCCGGGCGTTAATTTGCCTACAACAATCATTTTTCATTTGCAATAATTTCGCTTTGGCCTTAAGATTAAACACAGTTTATTAATAAGCTTTTGAAGTTAAAAAGAATAATTCAGGAATTGGGGGAAAAATACTAGTGCTATAGAACATAATCAGTACTGATGTATGCACAGAATTAATAAACATAAAAGGCCAATACGAAATAAGCGAAATACAATGTTAATTAGAATTATTAATACAACTTGATATACGAATTAATTGTGGTCAATATTACACAAAACAAATTTTGTATCCGGATTTTTTTTATCTTTTATTTTTGGCCATGTTTTTCTATGAAATGCTTGTAAATACATACTTATGTAGTTGCAAAAACCAAATTCATATTTTGTTTCATCCGATAACTTTTGAGGGGATTTGGGGTTCTCATAGTTATTGAACAGCATTCTAGTACTGCTTAGTAGCAATTATTTTGGAAATTGCAATTACGTACATTCATACATATGAATACGAGTATACATACATATGTACATATTTATCTTCATGGCATTTCTTAATCCAGCATTAGCAATACTAATACAGAAAATAGCACATACTTACTACATAAGTATGTATGTATGTTTTTCATGTAGCTATGATATATGTACATATAAAACATACATACATATTGTGTTCTACAAATTGATGTACATGTATGAGAGCTCTTTGTTTATGAATTGGGAAAACATGTTTATTCAACTGCTCGCTTTGCAATCAATACAATTAAATTAGATATGGCACCGAGAAGAGTATAAGAGCAATAGTTACCTATTGTGTTAAAAATCGAAATATAAACAAAATGAAGAAGAAAAAACAATGCGTCTGTAAAAAAATCATTACAAGGTCTATTAAGATTTACACGTATGTACGTAAGTACATGTGTAGATAAAAAAATGAAAAATTCTTTCACTAATTATAAAATTTTACTCACGTACATACATACATATCTACATACATATGCAAGTATGTGTTAACTATTACCATGAAAAAAAGAATGAATGAATTTGTACCACCTCCTTAACCCCCAAAAATGGCCCTAATTTTTCTTTGATTTACAAATAATAAAAGCCTTGGCACAATTTAAAAATGTAAAGAAGAATATTCAACATAAAAATTACTTTCAACTTACCCACGATCCATTTTGAAGTCTATATTTTTTTTATTAAGTTTTACTTTAGTTGAAAAAGCACGTAATCTCTCCGCTTTAATTATTATTTCCGCCTTTCTTTTACAATTTCTTAATAGTCAGTACTTTTAACTATATTTTATTTAGTGGAAAAATGCAATATTTGATTTTAGCAACGTTGTTAGCCTTTTCTTTTGTTTATTGCAAACTTATTTTTTTATCTGTAGTGCACTGTTTGTATTTTCCTTTGTTTTGCTTGTTCTCCCTTCAGTATTTCGTAGGTTTATTTTGTTTTCCCTCTCTTTCTTTTCCTGTTTTATTCCAACCTATTGTAAAGTTAAAGTACGCAAAACGTATCGAGTCAATGCGTGTATGTGTGTGAAAATAAAAGCCAAGTTATAGAAAGTGGCAGCAAAATTTCTTGGCGAAAATAATTTTATGTTTTACAGTTCTTTTTCTCAACGTTTATTCTCTTTAGAATACAAATTTACAGTATTAGTTTTGCTGATTTATATTTAATCAGATCTTAGTTATAATTTACAAAAAAATAACCACGAATCCAAACGTTTCATCGGATTTTTAGCTTTGCAGCTATCAAATAGTGATAAAAGAGAATTCGAGAGAACTCTTTCGGGTAGTTGGTAATTTTAGCAGCGCTACCACTCTTTAAAAATAATTTTTAAATGACGTAAGCTCAAGCATAAAATCGTACAAGAGTAGAAATTTTGCACATTTCGTTATTGACAATATGTCAACAACATCGAACACTTTGAAACGGTATTGGTTCACTATTGTCAATAAACGTTTTCAATAACTGTATTATTAGTTTTATTTTTTTTTACACTCACTATAACTGTAACTGGTTGTGGTAGTGAGGCTGCGTTAGAACAAAATACGATGGCACCTTCAGTTTAGAATTATTTTTATATGCTTTAGACTGGCAACACCGAATCGCATTGAGTTTTGAAAAGTTATAAGAGGAGTTACTCTGTAATTCGAAAACATTCGCTTTCGTTTTGATTAACAGTGTGACTAACAGTACACCCACATCGAAAATGTATCTTATTAAAATATCTATATTATTATTACCAGTATTAATTTTTATTATAATACAATGCACGTAGTGACATAACTGTTTGTTATAAACTATATGTAGAATAACTATGAAAAATTTTAATAATATATCTATATTTTTCACCTTTTCTTTATAATTTGTTTAATATAATAATCAAGCTTGAGGTCTTATTTTTTGTTAAATAATTTTATTCAAAAACTGTCGATATTTCGATACTCATTCAGTATCATTTTCACGACAATTCTCTTTTTTTATTTTTTTTTTCGATACTCAATGTCGACAGTTTTTGAATAAAATTATTTAACAAAAAATAAGACCTCAAGCTTGATTATTATATTAAACAAATGAAGAATTTTGTAAAACTTTTCTGTGAACGATTAGAAATAAGCAAAATTAAAATTTTATAGCTTTATGATTTTTTTTTGTTACATAAATAACACTATATAAATTTTTAATTATTGTAGCCTTCCACAGCCATTGAAATTTTTTTAAGCAAAATGTATCAAATATCTCTTTTATTTTTATTAAGTATTAATACAAAAACAAAACAAAGCTATGTAAATACTTAGAAATTATTATAATTTGTATAGAAGATCGAAAAAATTAAAAAATTTTAATGGTCTTATTCTAAGGCCAAACTTTAGAAATACTGGTTATGACCGCAGGAAACATTTTTTGAAGTGCTTAATATTGTTATTGCTGAAACGAATTTACAATAGCATTTTTCTGTTATCAATAGCATATATATCCCATGGAATTCCTACTACTGTTAAGCATGATTTACGAATTTCCAGAAAGATTAAAGAATACCTTTTTCCAAAATTTTCATCAACAATCGATTTTAAAAAATTTACAACAATTGACGTTGTTTTCTGAGGTTAAGAGCTGATTAGATTTGATTTTTTTTTTGAGGCCCTATGCTCCTTATAGGATCGATGGGAACATATATATATATATATATATATATATATATATAGATTTTGGATCGATCGATTCATATTCGCACACATATATATACATAGAAGAACAAGTTTAAAGTTATGCAGATCAGAATAATTCACATTCTAAGATGGGCACCCTTCGGAACAGCCGTTCTACGCCAGTGTACGTGTATTTCATTAAAATCGGTGTTTTGAATTTGTGCGTGTTAAAATGTGTACTACCAAAACATATCAGAGATTAATTTGAAAACTAATAAATATTTAAATTATCGAAATTCCTACACTTTTCTGTGCAGGTACATACATTGATATATAGATGCTTATGGTGAGTTAAAAAAATAGAGAAAAAATTAGTAACAAAATCGAGTAAAAATAATTGAGATTCGAGAAGTAAAGTATCCTGAAAGATAGATATGCGTTTTTCACGTTTTTGCTTGTTACTTTTTTATTTCACAAAATTTACGTACCAGTTCACTAATTTCATTTGGGAGCATTTCATATTAAATAAAATAAAGACTTTCAACATACGTGTTTATTAAATTTTTTATAATTGATAAGTTTTAATAGGTTGGTAAATAGTAAATATTGAAAATTTGAAACTTATATTTAATTTTTAGGTAAATAAGAATGTATATGTATAAAAATGTAATAAATGCACTTACAAAAGATATATTGGAAAAGTAATTGCATAATAACATATAAAAAGTCGTATGTATAAGAAATTGATGTAAAAAGTCATGAATATTTATTTTACTTGTTTTGAAAAAAATCCTTTTGAATAATATAACAATTTTTTACAAAAATTTACTAAGATCCATAACATTTATATTTTTCAAATATAGTTCTAATTTTGGCAATAAATTGGGCTTTTAAAATAAATACAAAATACCACGATCAAAAAAACTTGATGATCAACTAATATTTTATCAAAAAATATCAACTTATTTTATAAATCAAAATCCATTAAATATGATAAAAATAAAACTTAATTTTTTACCTATTTAACTTTTTGAAACAATATGAATTTCAAGTGCACCTTTTTTATGTATCTGTATGTAAAAATATTTTGAAATATAAATAATACAAAATATTTCTAAAATGTACATTACAGATTTTAGGATACCAAAAGATTTTTCCTCAACTGATACGTTAATGAAAAAGAAAACAAATAAACGGCAGGAATAGGGCATTTATTTATTTTTAATAGATATCATATAAATTTTTAGCAAATTTTAAGACTCAATTTTCTTGTAATATTACGGAATGCCACTTAAAAAAATTTGTCTGCATGATTTTACTAAAAATATTTAAGTTCTTTTTGTAACCTACATAAGTAGATAGCAGCTTGTATTTTTTCGTGTTTTTTAATAATTTCCTTTTTTACGAACTGCCGACTCGGTTTACAGCAATACCACTTAAAAAAAAAAATGTAAGATATGTATGTATACAGAAGCGCTGAGCTTAAAAAAATTATAATAGTAAAAATAGAGCCCATAATTTAAATATTTTTTCATTTTACATTTGAGACTATGTTTATCTAATAGATTTTATTCACTAATAAAATTTCCTGTTAGTATCCAAAATTTCCTATATTTTGTAAATTCTACAAATCATCATCACCTATACCTTCAAATGCTTCATTCTGCACCGCTTCATCTTGGGCAAGAGAATTTCTAAAAAACACTGCACCATATGAATGACTTTTGGTTAGTCGAGGATTTTGTTTATTTAAAATTCGTTGAGCTAGAAATTTGACGGGTGCTTCGGAGGAGAGCGAACACTCGTCTATCATATGGGAAGATGATGTAGAAAAATTTGAAGTTGGCGTTGAAGACGTAGAGGATGAGGAAGTAGGTGTAGAATGTGTAACAGATGTTGAGGAAATCGAAGAATTTGCAGACGATAATTGAGAATGTGTTGATTTGGATGGCAATTGTTCATTATCTTTATAGTTTAGTAACTCATTTACCATTTCCTGCAAGCATACCGACATTAACATCGCTTGTGGGCTATTTATGGTAATCCATCTTAAATTATGTTTGGACATTAAATATTCGAAGGACAATTGTAAATTTGAGGACTTGTCTTTCGTTTCGAGGGCGTTATGTAAAGCTGTAACACGCCAAACACGCATTCGGGTAACTCTAAATTTAGTTTCTAGTATTTTATCTTGCTTAACAGTGCGCATACTTAGTTCTTTGTTACCTATAGCTATTAAAGCCGACGTATCAGGATCGGGATAGTCTACCGTAGAAGTTAAAAACTGTAAACAACCATATAAAGGCAACTGTCTAGCCACTTCGACATACTCCTTGTGCATTCCATATTCTTGTAGGGATTTTAGCTTTTTTAATATTTCTGGTGGCGCAATAATCCATTCCCTATCTATTTCCGACACTGTTTGCAAAAATAACAAATTTAGTGCAATGGAGTTTTTCATAAGTATTGAGTCATAATTGGGATTCCAGTAGCTTTTTCTTATTTGTATTTGACATGGTTGATTGTAAAGACGAGAGACGAAGGGCGTTTCAAAATCCATTAGTTTTCTAAGTAATACTAATGAGTCTTTTGTTTCTCTTCTAACAAGAAACAGGCAAAAATAGTGCATCATTTCTGTGGGCAATTGTACACAAGATAATGCTTTTTCTAATAATACAGTGGCATTGTCTGAAATGCAGCAATTAACTTTTAACTGATAACCACTGGGTAGTATAACTTCCAAGCGTATGGGACGCATAAATTCCTCCACACCGTTCGAGGAATTCGTATCTTCTGGTCCATAGCCAAAATATTCTTCAAATACTCCCTCAGTCAAAGCAGTTTCAATCTGAGCATTTAAGAAAAATCGTTGAAAGACGTCCAATTTTGAAGTTCTCGTATCTTGGCCTAGCATTTGTAGATAATGTTCCAATGCCTGACGTCTATTCTCCACCTGATTATTTGTTAAAGGTAAAAATTTCTTAGGCGGAAAGTCTGGCATTACGACACCCATTGGTGTACAGTGCCTACGCAATTGTTCGTTTAAGGCATGCAGTTGCTTATAACGCAAGCAGGCATGATAGCTGCCATTTATGTATATGTTGTAACCAGTGTAGGAGGTGCTCGTAGCTTCACTAAACAACTCTTGTGTGTGGGGTATAGAAAAATGCATCCTTCTGCTCTAGCGCTATTTTATTTGATATATATCTATATTAAATTTTTGTATATAATTTTATATTTTTAATAAAATTTTTCAATTATAAGCAATTGCACTTTTAATATGTATAGGTACATATACATACATACATATATTTATTTAGTCATTGTATAAATTTGGATATTCTATTGCAGACGCTACTATTGAAATATCAATGATTTTATATTTAAATTAGTCACCACTAGCTTATTGTTATTTTACTGATATTTGGTATGAATTTTATTGCAATTAATTAGGGAATTATTTTTATATTTTTTGTTGATTTTTATTCTTATTTCTCTTATCTTCTTCCCTTCCATATGTTTTTATATTTTAAGTACAAATATGTGTGGTAGTTAGTTGAGAAAACAAAGTTGTATTAAGGAGAAGAGTAGCCCATATAAATACGAGAGAATCAATTGAATACAAATAGATGCTCTGGACTTTAATGGCACTGCTTTTTCTTGAGGCAGATTGAGTAAATTATCAAATAGTTAGTTGTTTTAAAGATAAAGATATTTTCCTTTGCGGCCAAAAATTTTTTCTTGGCAATCCAGTAATATTGTCTATTTACATCAGTTGGTAGTAAGAATTTTAGTTTAGTCTCAATTCACCGAACTTCAATCAAAAAGTACAAATACAACAAGTTATAACTTCTGTTTCATGACACTGCTGCACGCTTTGTGCCTGTCAACGCAAGCAATTTTAATAATATTGTTAAGTGACAAGACATTTTACATTTATAATCAAAATATATATTTATAATGAAAAAATATAGTCCTTTGTACACAACTACATATGTATTTGCACTAAGATGGTATGGGGAGTATCTTTTGACAATATATATTTATGCAAGATGTTGGGCTTCTAGTTTTCTATTCTATGGTTTTTATGTACACTCCAAATTTTCAAACATGAGATAATATATATGGGCGTTTATACATTGTGAGAGTTCAAACACACGTAAGCTTCTGGAACCCACTTATTTATTGTTGTGCAACGGCCCTGTTGACTAGCAAGCAAATATGTGAAAAAAGATGATAAAACACGACGTCAAAACAAAAAAAGGAAAAATTAAAGCAATTAAGAATTTAAATTTATTCCACATTTAAAATACCTAATACTAGTAATGGATGTTAAAATAGAAAGGCCACAAATAAACATTTTGGATGTGTTTAAAAGAGAAAAAACTGAGGATCATGGTTTCCTACGTGTATCAGCTCCAATGGTGCGTTATAGTAAATTGGAATTTCGTCGTTTGCTAAGAAAACATGGCGTCAAACTGTGTTTTACTCCAATGATCATATCGGACTCCTTCAACAATAGTGAGAAAGCCAGACAAAATGAATTTACCACAACACCAGATGATAATCCACTTATCGCTCAATTTGCAGCCAAAAATGCTACGGAATTCACAAAATCGGCGCAATTAATATATCCCTATGTGGATGGCATTGATCTTAATTGTGGCTGCCCCCAGACGTGGGCTATAGCAAAAGGATATGGTTGTGCATTACTAAAACAACCAGAACTAGTCAAAGATATTATACAAACTATAAAAAGACAGGTGAATGAAAATTTTAGCATTTCCCTTAAAATAAGACTACTAAATCACGAATCGACGAAAGCAACAATAGAACTTTCCCGGCAGCTGGAAATGTGTGGTGCTACGTTTATTACTTTGCATGGTCGCACTATGTGGCAAAAAACGTCGGATCCTTTGAACGTTGAAGCCATTAAAAATGTCAAAGAATCAATACGAATCCCGCTCATAGCTAATGGCAATGT
Source organism: Germaria angustata (assembly GCA_963681545.1). Classification (NCBI taxonomy): domain Eukaryota; kingdom Metazoa; phylum Arthropoda; class Insecta; order Diptera; family Tachinidae; genus Germaria; species Germaria angustata. The sequence goes on along the minus strand of OY812999.1, from coordinate 111,343,229 downwards.
AAAGTCTTGGCAAACAGCTTGTGAATTATACGAGCAAACCAATGCAGATGGTATTATGGCTGCCAGAGCTCTTTTAGCAAATCCGACATTGTTTAATCCAAAATACAAAGAAAACAGCATGACACCGTTAGATTGCATACAAGATTGGTTAAACATTGGTGCTGAAGCTGGAGATAAGTTACAATTCTTGTGCTTTCATCATCATTTAACATTTATGTGGGGCCACAATTTGAAACGTAAATTGCGTTTAGAATTTAACGCTTTTACAAGACGACAACAAATTTTGGATTTTTTTTATAACAACTATAACGTGGCAGCGTCACCAGAGTTTATAGGAAATCCATTGAATTATACTGAATGTACTTATACTCATTGTGTGCCGGAAGCATTTCAAACATCGCACGAAGAAAATATCTTGTGGAGTCCTAACTCAAATGGTAAATTCTTTAACGAATTTAAAAAGGATTTAGATGACGCTGAAGAAATTTGTGACTTAGGAAGTAGTTTTTTTGCGAAAATGTGAATAAAAATACTTTTTGTGAAAGTAGTTTAATTTTATAATTACATATATTTGGTACATACATACGTACATACATCTTATCGTACCTTATTCATCCTACATCGACATTCATCATATTGATATCAAACTTAGAATCATGCTATCGTCTGCGTTTTTCTTTTACAAAAAAATTATTAAAGATTATCGAAATGACTTTGGTCTGCAAGTGGTAATTTCATCATTCGCGATGTTTTGCCGTGAATGTCGATTGGCCATTCCGAAAGCTTGTATTGAAAATGGAGGAGATATTTTGTAATAGAATTAGGTATGTATATCACTCATTGCCAGCCATGGTGGGATAACTTTATAGTAAAGTTGCCAGCGTTATGCGATGTGGAAGCAAAAGATATACATACTTATGTACAGTATTTTTCAGTAAACTCTTTTTTATTTGAATAATGTCAAGAAAGCGGGAACTTGTTTAAAGAATTTATTATTTATATACAAAATTTGTGTAATAGAAGAGTTTCATCGTTGAAATTATGTATGTAAATTAGCTAAACAATATTGACTTTCCTACGCTGTTTTCTTACATGTTGATTTTTAAAATATTTACTAAATCTCATACGGACTCTGACAGTTTTGTGTTCGACGTAGTCGTCAGTCATTTACATAATTTTAACTTACATACATAAGTATATCTTTTGTGTTATGTAAAAAAAAAACTATGCCATATTGTGAGTTACAATATAATTGTAAGGAGAGTCTCAGCTAAATGATATTTTGTGTGAGTAATATTGGTTTCGTATTTTCGTCTGGCATCATCATTTTTATAAAATACAGCCTTACCGGTATGTTTATTCCAATGTGCAACTTGACATTTACGTTTTGTGCTTTATATTCTTAAATTTCGTAATTAACGACATATTAACGAAGAGAGCATTTGCACGAATTTAGACGTTAAGACGACGCTGCGGACAACAGTCGAAGTGTGCGGCAAAAAGGCTTTAATTTTCTCCTTTGCGGTACTATTGAAATAAATTTAAAGGACTTGTTTAAAATATATGTTGTGTTTTAATTTTGTACTAAAACGTGAATTTTTTATATAAAAGGCCATGGTTTTCCACTAACAAGAACTTGGCCACAAAGCATAACAAAGAATTTTTACACAGACTGTATTTGTATAACTTCCCAGAAGTTTGGAAAAACAGCAGCAGCGGCGCGTCTTAATTCGTGAAAATTTAGGACGTGTAGTTCAATTTAACATTTTTTGAGGTATGTGGTGTAAAATTAATGCGAGACTAAAGAAAATATAAATTTTATTACAAAAGAAAATTTTTGTTATACTGATTGTGTGTACACCGAACGCTAGCATTTTTTTAGTCTTGTGCACATTACAATGTGGCAAATTAAAAATGGCGCTTTGTATGTACATACAATTTTAAAGATTATATGAATTTTGTTTTGCATACTGAATATTATTTATACCACTGGTAATAATTAATTTGTTTATTATTGTTTTATATACTTTTAAACAAATTAGTGAGTTTATGCGGCATGGTTGAGTTTTTTTTAGATATATTTTCCCGCTCACTTGTATGCATTGGAATCTTACGCTCTTTTTGCGGATTTCTCTTATATTTGAATCATTTCCAAGAGTATCAATTTCGCGTTTTTGTAGTACTTAAATATTATATTAATTTCCTTAAAATATATCAATAACTTTTTTTAAATTCGTTAAAAAAATGTTAAAATATGTATCTTTTATTTATAAATTTTTAATAAAAATTTAATGTTTAATTACATCAAATCAATTTGGCGTCGATTTAAAATATTTTCTTTTTCATGTGACGCTAGTTCGAACATTTCCGTGCGCTTCTTTGGCGACTAGTGATTCTTGTTGAATATATTTTATTTATCAGTTTTAAAAGCTGTTGCAAAGAAATACTTAATTCAGTTTATAGATTTCTGCCATCTTCGCTGTGTCTTTAATGAGATTAATACGTAGCTCATACAATAATATTTAAGTTACTTAAAACGTTTAAATACCTATTTTCGAAGTCGGTACAGTTAATAAAAAAAATTATGTGATACTTTTGAAGGTATATAATTGAAGCGCTCGCATTGCGTTAGTTTTTTCATGATTTTCGCTAATATATAGTAGCTATCTTAATTTGCAAGAGACATGAACCGCTGATTATATCAGATGTTGATGAAAATGGGCTTACTTCAACTCCTTTATATGTATGTGCGTAATATATCTGGCAACCAATTCAAATCAGAAATCATTTTTCAACGAACCTCTCAAATGCTTGCTTTTCGATGGCAAGAAAGAAATAAAATAAATAATGTTTGGGAGTTCACTGACGATTCGTTTTAGCAAGAAAATAAATGTAAACAGATGAACAGCTGAAACCACAACAAATTTGAAATTTTCAAATATTTTTTTTTTGTGTACAATACCGATAAATTTAAATAAATTAATTTCAACAAGGCTTCAAAGTTTAAACGTTACGGCAGAATTTTTCTTGCTAAATCTCGCAAGATTATAATTTCCTTTGATTTGATATTAATCAGAAATTGATATTTGCCAAAAGAGACAAAACTATCAGTTTATAAAACAAGCATAAGAACGATTATTCTGTACGCATTAATGATTTGGTTTTCTTTTTCACCATCAGTATTGAACAAACTTGTAATTTTTGAACGTAAAACTCTAGGATTTGTGTTAACAAACATTTCGAATTAATTGATAAGAAATTTTTTAATGAATATACAAAGGTTAAACCTTTCGCCAAGAAATAAATAGCAACTAATCCTTGCCTTATATGGAGCATTAAATTGCATGTGTTAATAACTTATTACGAAAATTTTAAGTTTCTTAATTTTAAGTATTTCGTTCAACCACTTGCATTGAAAAGGAGAACGAACTTATTTTTATCCTTCCTATTTTTTTTTAATATCATTTGCAGCTCAAAACACGAAAATCTTTATTGTTCATTATATATACCATAAGATCTGATAAGTCTGTTACTGTAATACACTAATATTCATTAAAACAAATGAAAGTTAATGTTTAAAAAATATAGAGTTACCCAAAACTCAACAAATTGACATAACATTTACGTATTTTTCACAACTGAAATGAAATTCAGAGAAAGAAATTAAGTTTTAATGTATTTTTAATTAAAAAAATGTAAGTGTAGTTATAATTGAATGTATATTTAAAATATATATGTATGTATTCCCAATTTTGCACCTCAATCTTTATTTTATGGAAATTATCAATAGGTATGATCTCCATAATATTCTATGTTGTCACGTATATTATAAAATATACATTGATTGCATATAACGATGCTCACAAGACCTAATCACTTTACAATGTGGTGGTTTTATAACAGATGTACATTTTCTCCTTGATCTATAAGTGTAGTGTATGTATGTGTTTATGTATCCTATGATTCTGCTCCATATAAAAAATATAAATCAAAAATGTTTTATTTCTATTGTTTGAAAAAAATATGTAACTTTAAAAACTATGTAATTATGTAAATTTTAGTGAGTTCCTGATATTTATTATTCTTCGACAGAAAAAGAGATAAAAAATGAATTGGATATGAGTGTTATTAATACATATATATTATTAATATTAATACATAAGTATGTATATGTATATTATTTTAAGCAATGAAATCTTATGTGAATTGAGAAAAATTTAATGGAAAAATTATAATTCTTTATTTAATCTGAAATCAAGTAAACTAAAGGTAATGCATGGCCACCGAGATAAAATAATAGTTTTCATTTTTCTTTTCAGCTTTATTTATTAGGAAAGAAACAAAAATCTTTAAAAAGGTTAATAACCCACTAAACAAAAGGCATCAAAATGCAGAACGGCGGCAAACCCGAAGGCGGTGGCTTATCCATCGAACAAATGTACCAGAAAAAATCGCAATTGGAGCACATTCTTTTGAGACCCGATACCTATATTGGTTCTGTCGAGCACACCAAGGAGTTGATGTGGGTCTATAGTGAAGAACATAATCGGATGGTTCAACGCGAAATATCTTTTGTACCCGGTCTCTATAAAATATTTGATGAAATTCTCGTAAATGCGGCTGATAACAAGCAACGCGATAAAAATATGAATGCTATAAAAATTGATATAGACCCTGAGAAAAATTTGATTTCTGTATGGAACAATGGTCAAGGTATACCCGTAACGATGCACAAGGAGGAAAATATGTTCGTTCCTACCATGATTTTCGGACATCTTTTGACATCATCGAATTATAATGACGATGAGAAAAAGGTTACTGGCGGTCGTAATGGTTATGGAGCCAAGTTGTGCAATATATTTTCAACTTCTTTCACCGTTGAAACGGCAACGAAACAGTACAAGAAATCTTTCAAACAAACCTGGTCTGCCAACATGACGAAAACTACGGAGCCGAAAATTAAAGAATTTTTTGGGACTGATTTCACGAAAATTACTTTTAGTCCAGATTTGTCTAAATTTAAAATGGATCGTTTGGATGAAGACATTGTGGCTCTGATGTGCAGGAGAGCTTTTGATGTCGCAGCCACTGGTAAAGGCGTAGCCGTGTATTTGAATGGTAAAAAGTTGGCGGTAAAAAATTTCAAAGACTACATTGATTTGTATGTCAAAGCTGATGAAAACGGAGGTGGCCAGCCCCTAAAGATTGTATACGAACAATGTGGGGAACGTTGGGAAATTGCATGCTGTCCATCCGACCGTGGTTTTCAGCAGGTATCATTTGTCAACTCTATTGCTACTACTAAAGGTGGTCGTCACGTAGATCATGTGGTCGATAATATCATTAAACAATTGTTGGAAGTATTGAAAAAGAAAAACAAAGGTGGTATTAACATTAAGCCCTTCCAAGTGCGAAACCATATGTGGATATTTGTTAATTGCCTTATTGAAAATCCCACATTTGATTCGCAAACAAAAGAAAATATGACTTTACAAGCGAAAAATTTTGGGTCCAAGTGCGTTATTACCGAAAAGTTCATTGGATCCGTTTCAAAATCTGGCATAGTTGAGTCGGTATTGTCATGGGCTAAATTTAAAGCAGAGAATGATATTGCTAAGACAGGTGGCAAGAAATCTACTAAAATAAAGGGTATACCAAAATTGGAAGATGCTAACGAAGCTGGCACGAAGAACTCATACATGTGCACACTAATTCTTACAGAGGGAGACTCAGCTAAATCTTTAGCTGTTTCTGGTCTTGGAGTTATAGGGCGTAACTTCTATGGCGTTTTTCCTTTACGTGGTAAATTGTTGAACGTACGTGAAGCTACTTTCAAACAATTAGCTGAAAACGCTGAAATCAATAGTTTGTGTAAAATTATTGGTTTACAGTATAAGAAAAAGTATCTAACAATGGATGACATAAAAACTTTGCGTTACGGTAAAGTGATGATAATGACAGATCAGGATCAAGATGGTTCCCATATTAAGGGTTTACTTATCAACTTCATACACACCAATTGGCCAGAATTGTTACGGCTGCCTTTCCTAGAGGAGTTTATTACGCCAATTGTAAAGGCCTCTAAGAAGAATGAGGAATTATCTTTCTACTCATTGCCCGAATTTGAAGAGTGGAAGAACGATACACCTAATTATCAAACGTACAATATCAAATACTACAAAGGTAATTAATTGTTATGTTTTTAGTTTTATTTCATAATTAACCTAAACTTAGTAACTAATTACCTTTTAAATGTAGAATGTGACTCATTTTATTATTTAATTCGTTATTTTAAGGTTTGGGTACTTCAACCTCTAAGGAAGCAAAAGAATATTTCCAAGATATGGAAAGACATCGTATTCTCTTTAAATATGACGGCACTAAAGATGATGACAGCATTGTAATGGCATTTTCAAAGAAACATATTGAATCTCGTAAGGAATGGCTAACAGCTCATATGGATGAAGTAAAGAGGCGAAAAAATTTGGGTTTACCAGAACGTTATCTATACACCAAGGGAACTAAAGCTGTAACCTATGCGGATTTTATTAATTTAGAGCTGGTTCTTTTCTCAAATGCAGATAATGTACGTTCTATACCATGTTTGGTTGATGGTTTTAAGCCTGGTCAGCGTAAGGTTATGTTTACTTGCTTTAAACGTAACGATAAAAGAGAAGTTAAGGTGGCGCAACTTTCTGGATCAGTGGCTGAAATGTCTGCCTATCATCATGGTGAAGTTTCGTTGCAAATGACAATTGTCAACTTGGCCCAAAACTATGTCGGTTCAAATAATATCAATTTGCTAGAACCAAGGGGTCAGTTTGGTACTCGTCTGACAGGCGGCAAAGATTGTGCTAGTGCTCGTTATATTTTTACTATAATGTCTCCATTGGCTCGTTTGATATTCCATCCACATGATGATCCTTTGCTGCAATATGAAGTCGATGATGGCCAAAAGATCGAACCCCAATGGTATATACCCATCATACCAATGGTTTTGGTAAATGGCGCCGATGGTATTGGTACAGGTTGGTCCACTAAGATCTGCAATCACAATCCCCGTGACATCATGCAAAATATTAGACGTATGTTGGCTAATGAAGAACCTGTACCGATGCATCCTTGGTACAAGAACTTCCGCGGTACCATAGAGTATATTTCAGATGGTCGTTATATCAGTTCGGGCAACATACAAATCATTCAAGGTAACAAAATTGAAATTTCAGAGCTGCCAGTTGGCACATGGACTCAGAATTACAAGGAAAGTGTGTTAGAACCTCTCTCAACGGGCTCGGAAAAAATAAAACCTATTATATCGGACTATCGCGAATACCATACCGATACCACTGTACGTTTCGTCATCACTTTAGCTGCAGGAGAATTCGAACGTATACAAAAAGAGGATGGTGGATTTCATCGAGTTTTCAAATTGACCTCATCCCTATCTACGAACCAAATGCATTGTTTTGATGAATTAAATTGCTTAAAACGCTATCCCACTTCTCTGGATATCTTGCGAACATATTATTCAATACGTTTGGAATACTATGAGAAGCGTAAAGAATATCTCTTAGGTCAGTTGACAGCACAAGCTGATCGCCTCACCGATCAGGCCCGTTTCATTTTGGAAAAATGCGAACGAACTTTGGTAGTTGAAAACAAGAAACGCAAAGCCATGATTGACGAACTTATTAAGCGCGGCTATCGTCCCGATCCCGTCAAAGAGTGGCAACAACGCATTAATCAACAGGAGGAGGAAGTCGATGACGAAGATGAGGAAGAAGATGACGAAAGCGCCTCGACTTCGGGTATTAAAAAAGAAAAGAAACTGCCTGCAGATCCCGAAAAAGCATTCCAGAAACTAACCGACGTTAAGAAATTTGATTACCTGTTGGGAATGTCCATGTGGATGTTAACGGAAGAACGTAAAAACGAATTGTTAAAACAAAGAGATCAAAAATTGACTGAGTTGAGCGCTTTAAAGGCCAAAACTATTGAAATGTTGTGGTTGGATGATTTAGATGAGTTAGAAAAGAAACTTAATGAAGTGGAAGAGAAAGAGCGACTGGATGAGTTAGGAATCAATAAAAAGCAAGCTAAATTATTGGCCAAGAGTAAAGCCGCTGCAAATGTGGTCTTGAAAAAGCGAGGCAACAAGGATGCCAATGCCGATGTATTCCCCGATCCACATGGAGTTAAGGTGGAATTCAAAGTTACCGAAGATATTATGAAGAAAGTATCGGCACTTGCAGCGACCACAAAACTTAAAAAAGAAAAAGTAGAGAAAGTAGAGAAAAAGGGTGCCAAAAACGGTGGTGTGAAACAAGAAGACGGCGACGATATTGATGCCATGGTGGAAATTGGTGCAAAGGGACCAAAGTCATCACCCAAAGCTCCAAAGGTAAAGAAGGAACCTGTAGCAAAGAGGGTACTCAAAAAGAAGGATAGTGACACCGATGGTCTTAAACAAACCAAATTAAGTTTCAAGCCTAAAGCAGTAGTAAGTTAATGATTTTCATTTAACAGCATTTTACAAAACAGACAACTTTAATTGATATTTTAGCGGAAAAAGAAAGGCGAGAGTTCCGATGAGGATGAAGATATGATTGGTAGTGATATTGAGACACCTATCAGTGTGGCTCCTCGCGCTGACCGTCCAGGTCGCCGACAAGCCTCCAAAAAAATAAATTATTCAGGCCTTTTAGATTCGGAGGAAGAAAGTAATAGTAATGAAGAATTAGTATTTAAAGACAATGAAGGAGTTAAAGCAGCCACACATAAGGCAGCATTAATATCAGATGACGACTCAGATGAATGTATGATCCAGGATGAAGAGGAGGAGCGTCCCGTATCAAAGAAAAAATCAGTTTCTAAAAGACCGCGTAAAAATAAATCATCAAGTGACACTGAGGATGATAAAAATGTAGGATTTTAATGAACATTTCTAAGTAAACGCATTAATTTCTTTTATTACAGAAGAGGAAGAAGCGTGGTTTGGATATTGAAGTTAATGATGACTCTGATTTCGAGGCTTAAGCAAATACAATTTAGTCTTAATAAAAGTATATATAAGCTATATATGTGTATATAAGCTATATATGTGTATATAAGCTATATATGTATGTATAAGCTGTATATGTATATAAGCTATATATGTATGTAAGCTATTTATTTATATGTAAGCTATATATGTATATATAAGCTATATATGTATATAAAAGCTGTATATGTATATAAAAGCTGTATATGTATATATAAGCTATATATGTACATATATATAAGATATATATGTATACGTAAGTTATATATAAGATTATATATATATATATATATATATATATATATATATATATTAACACAAACTTTTTTCATTGTCCGGCTTCTCCGTTTTTTTTTTTATTAAAATATTCTTTCTTGATCCATGGCCTGAAAATCCTTTGTTTAAACTTTTAAACAATTCCATCACTCTTATTTCACAGTGAGTTTTTATTATATTTATATAATTTTAATATAGTACATTTTTGTCTTAATTATAAAAATTAATTAAAAAATTTAAGCTTTCTAAATACCAGATACTTACTGCCATTTTTCTATATTTAAAAGAAAAATTCCTTCGGATATTTATATTAAAAACAATAATAATATAAAAAAATGTTGGTTTTATTTTTAATATAAATGTGCGAACGAATTGAAATTAATGTATAAAAACAGGCAGTTAATGTAATAAAAATATGTTTTAAATTTTTTATATTCTCGTTGTTTATATTAATTTTTATTTAAACGACCTACAAAAGTCTTTTTCGCTTAGAAACGAGCATTTTAATTTGCCATGATTTCATTGATGTTCAAACTATTGAATAAAATACCATTTCCAAACAAAAATCCAATCCTAATGTAACCTTTTTTTAAGTTTATGTAAATATTATTTAAAAAGGATTTTCTACTGATAAATTCTTACTTCTTTTATATAAAAGATGTTTTATACAATATATAAAATAAATCTTACTTAATTCTTGTTTTTTTATATATACATACATAAATTTGTCTTATATTAAAACATTTTCTTAAAAATTAATAAAAATAAGTTCTTAATTTTTCCATCTGGCTTATACAAGCAAACAAAATTTTCTTATTACTGATTACAAAATAAATTTTAAATTACACAAAAATTAAATGATCAAATTATTCAGATTATTCTTTTAACTAGTTTTTAGTTTAGCTGTGTAAATGTCTGACATTTTATAATTGTTAACTACCTCGGCAAACATTGATTGAAGTGAAGTATTAGGATACGTTCGTAAGTGCAGCACTGAGCTGCAGAAGTAAATTAAAATGTTAGGTACGTTCATAGATGCAGTACTGCGATGCAACAGTAAACTAAAATGTTCTTAACTACAACAGTAAAGCAGGGGATGTCTATAAATATGTTCAATTCGCAATATGTTTCAATATATAATAAAATGATTTGTATTAGTAAAGTGGGTACTTTCCTCAATGCAATAGTCTATAAAACTGCCACATCAAAAATTGAGCGCCTCTATAAATTTTATGTCGAAATTTTTTACAGTGCTGCCACGAAAATGCGGCAGTCTTTTGCTACTATCGCAACATTTTATAATGGGAACATAAAATAAAAATACTGTGAAAAATGAATATCTGTTGCACACCATTGACATTTACGAACGATCCCATGTTGATAAGTTGGTTAGCAGATATATACACTGCTAAACTTAAAAATACTATGTTCAAAAATTATTTAATTAGACTGAGAATCAAATGCTGTAAGTTTTACAACTAATATTTTCCTGTTACTAAAATCTAATAAAATACTTGCCCCTATTGCGGTTCACCACTCAACTCAGTTTGGTCGTGTGAGAGTCAACCCAACATATGCACAACCACACTCACTTTAGTTATTGCGATACACAATAACTAAAATGAGTTTGGTTGTGCATAAGTTGGGTTGACTCTACACGACCAAACTGAGTTGAGTTGTGAACCGCAATAGGGGCAACTAATAAAGACGGGCATCTTAAGAATTATCAGCTATGTTCCGTAAATAGTCTCGTTTTTGAAATCGTGTGATTTAGTGCATGCAAAGTTGAATTGAAGTTAAATATATCAAGAAATAAAAAAAATATATAGAAATGTTTACAAGATTTTTAATACTTAAATATATTATAATAATAATACATTCAATTTACTTTCGTCCAGGTTTGTTCATTCGGTTTTACAACCAGAAAAATTATGCGAATTCGATTTAGAGAACACCAAATGTGTGAATTCGTTTTAAAATGAAATAACTCGGATTCTATTTACAGATTTATACAGATCGCTTTAAGAATTGATTAAAAAGTTTGTTTTGCCTATTAAAGTTTTCATTTCCAACAAAATTGAAATTGTTTGCCCCGTATAAAGCAGTAGAATTTTTAAATTAGAGCGATAGATTTTTTTGTAATAAATTTATCGAGAAAATATTGGCAGTATTATCAGAAACGAAAGTGCCATCAGTTTTTGGATCCTAAAGCAAAACCGTCACATACATTCAACTCATGAGGCTTTCTGGGTGGGTTAAACGATTCTCAATACTTCTTTAGTGAGAGCGCAGTTTGAGTTAAATCCTCATATTTATCAAATTTGTTATTCGAGATATTCTCCAAAATAACTATTTTAATATTTTATTGTTTGTTGTTGGCTTTGCTAGGTATATGCCTGCATTTCATTGGCGCTAACCAAATCATCAGTATCCTTTTAGCCAAATCATGATTGAAAAGTATTCAAGCTCGTATACTTATGGCACAGACTACAAATACTATATGAGAATTCAAACAGAACTCAAACACATTTTTCTATTTGTAATCAACAAAGGGTACTGATGATTTGGTTAGCGCCAATGAAATGCAGGGATGTACCTAGCTAAGCCAACAACAAACAATAAAATATTAAAATAGTTAAATCCTAATTATATTTAGTATTATTCCAATCCCCTGGTGTTGGTTCTTCGCTCAGATATCAGTGTTTAATTTTTGCTAACTATCCTCTATTTTGAAAGAAAATAATCGTTCGACATTTATCACAACGCTTCGAAACGATTGTTTTGAAATCGATCGGTTTCCATCATACATAATTAACTAGTGAGTATTATAAAATTGCGCAGATAAAATTTTTGAATAGTCCATCTATAATTTGAAAATACTTTGAAAAAAGGAGCTTCTATTCGGCAATCACAAATTTGTAATTACTATGCATTATCAGTTTGAAGGCTATTCCATTAAATTGTGATGTTCTGCATTATAATTTTTTTAGCATAGACATACGTGCTAGGCAACCGAGCTGAAATTCATTTGACATCCATAACCGTCCTACAAGTGTCAGTAATGTCCTGATTATGGATGGCAACAGAACTCCAGTTTGGCTGACAGCTGCCGAACATGCATATTTCTGCTAAAAATAATGGTGCCAGACAGAGGGCTGATTACAGTAGATGTTCCTCGAATCTAATTCGATTTTAAGTTTGTTATTCCACCATAGAAAAGTACTAATAAAGCAATTCAAGTGCATAAAATAGCGCCAATATTCACATTTATTTTTTAAACCATGTATTAAGTGATTATAAAGCATTTTGAAATAAAATTGCACGAATTGTATGTGTATAAAAAGTATTTTGATCTTGCAATAAGCATCTATCCTAATAATAATGCATTTAAAATAAGATTTAAGTTTCATTTTTAAATAGAAGCTCTTAAAAATCTTAATATTTAATAACTTAAGAAAATAGTTTTCCGTGATACATTGTTATATAAGCGACTCATATATCACAAAAATAGATATAAGGAATTACAAAACATAAATTTATTTGAACTTGTGTTACGATCTACTCTTCCAACAATTCAATATAAACTAGTTTTTTTCATGATTCGTAAAAATTCATCCTGATTTACTTCACCATCGTTGTCTAAATCAGCTTCATCAATCATTTCTCTAAGCTCTTCATCGGTAAGTGTTTCACCCAACTCACGAGCAACTCGTTTAAGATTTTTAAATGAAATTTTTCCAGTCTCGTCGTCATCAAATAATCGAAATGCTTTCAATATCTCTTCTTTCGTGTCCTTTTCCGCCATTTTCATGGTCATCAAATGTAGGAAATCATTGTAACTTATACGACCTGTACCATCTTTGTCTATCTCTGCAATCATACGTTTGATTTCTTCCGTTTTCGGCTCGAAACCCAATGCTCGTATGGCTACCTTTAACTCCTTAGCTTCAATAAAACCCGTACAATCAACATCAAATAGATCAAAAGCTTCTTTAATATCGGCCTTTTGAGCATCGGAGAGCTCAAACTTAGGTCCAGATTTTTTGCGGCCACCGGCAGCGTTTACCGTGGAGTTTGCGTTGCGTTTGCCCGCTGGATTAACATTTGTTGTAGAAGTGCGCTCCATTGCACTATAGTCCAACCAAAATCATATAAATATGTATGTATTTATTCTATATAACATTAATATTTATTTTATATAAATCTTACCGTATAATAAAATCTAGTTTTAAAAATGCCCTGAAATGGTATCCTTGGCCACAGCTTTGTTTCGTAACAGATTTTGTTCCTGTCCTTTTCCTTGCAAGTACATATAAATTAGCTTTTTTTCAACCAGCTGACAAGTATTTCTCCGCTTTCTATTATTTTCTTAGTTTTTCGTTTTGTTTGTATGGGAGATTCAAAGCAAAAACACCCTTAAATTGTATTCAGTATATGTATATTTTAAACACCAACCAAAACAGGTTGCTACTATTTTTAGAATTTTGTCTGTTATCCTTTGTATCGTTTATCAACAACAACACTATTTAATTACATATGTTCCATAAAAAGTGATAACAATTCAGCGGCTTAGCAGATGTCCTATAATACAAAAAAAAAAAAAATAAATGCGCCACTGTTGAGCGTGCGGAACATACTTAAACACTTAATTAATTTTAAGCCTGTTTGTATGTTTAGTTATTTGGAAAATGCATATACGTATGTATTTAAAAAAGAGTAGGAATTAAATTCCTGTGATGCGGTTTCTAGTAGAGGATAACATTACGGTAAAAAAGGTTAGGAGCATTAGAAGTATGGCAGTACTATGAAATCTAGTGGCAGCACTAGAAATTGGCAATGATAAATAGGTGAGCTACCAGACTAGAAAACTTATTACGTTATATTAATATTACGTTAAATTAAGATAAAAAAATATCGTGATATATATATATATATATATATATATATATATATATATATATATATATATATATATATATATATACATATATATATATATATATATATATATATATATATATATATATATATATATATATATATATATAGTACAATTGAGGAATATTATATTAGAACTATTTTATATTACTGTTTAAGGGTTTTTAAGAAATTAAGACAATTTTGCAAAAATCGTTTTATGTGCGTAAATTATTTAGACGAAAATCCTCGCGTAGAGTCAAACTGTTTTTCCTTTATGTTTACTTACTTCAGCCTTAAGCTATGCTATATAGAACAACTTTCGAGTAAAGTAATGTTGACTACAAAACTAAACGGAAACACGGATGTAATAAGGTAAATATATTATTTTCGAGCAAGTAAAAAGAACCCATAGTAATAAATGAGTGTTTAGAACGGTTAAAGAGGCAATATGCAATTTGGTTACGCCTAAGGAATAGAAACTTTCTAGTTATTTTAAGTATTCTTTGATCACATAAACAACCTTATTTGAAAAATACAACTTGCCAAAGAATGTAGCACATTCTTTGACTTTGAGTAAATAATTAGTTAGTATTTAATAAAAAATTTATTTCAATTAGAATAAGATTTATATTGCCTGTTATTAATTTGAGCCTTATCCTCAAAATTACAGAAAATTTAGGCTTTCCGTGGCATACTTGATGATAAAAAGATAATCTCAAACATATGTGCATTATGGTGGGAATTCAACATGTGGAGGAAAAAGTCTTCGGATAGATTTCAAATGTCTGCTTGAAGTTGGAAATACTTTATTATAAATTTTATGAACTACTAGCTGACCCGGTCCGCCTTGCTGGCCCTAAGCAAACATTAGTGTTATATTACCACACGATTTAAATTGAGCTTTTAACGAAATTTACGGCCTTTATATAAAAATCCATGGAATACATATCAAAAAGTTTTGGAGTCCATACGTTACATATATATATATATATATCCTGTTTTATATGGATCTTTAACTTATTGTACAATGTTGCACCTTAGTAAGCGCGCAATATCTTGTGCTATCGAATGATGTAAATATTTTGTAAATAAACCGAAAACTCGGATTTTTTAATGCAACATTTCGAAAGTTTTAAAATTTTGATATTGAATCATTATTAACGTAGATTTTTTGTAAATATCTTCGGAACTACATAACCGATTTAAGAGTTTGATATCTCGTTTTGATGAACATGACAACGGCTTTCAAAAAAAAAAGAAATTAAATTAAATTAAAAAAGCACAAAAAATAAATATATGTATATGTCATTGGTGGTGCAATGGATTTTGCCACGCCCTTCCGCCCACAGACCGACTTCACAGTGTCACCCGGCCGAGTATTCTGAAGGTTCCCTGAAAATTTCGTCAAAATCGGCCCTGCCGTTTTGGAGCCATTACGTTACATACATACATACATACATACACACATCCTATTTTATATATATAGATGTATAAAATTGCAAATTGATACAGGAAAAAGATGCAATTAGGACAAAATAAATTATTAAACATTTTCTGATTTGCCCACCGTCAACACTCAATTTAATAATAATTTAATTGAGAAGCTCATGATAAGATATCAAAACTCACGATATCATCATATAAAATATAAAGTATCATCTTAATATATTTTTACCTTTCCATCTTAGCTTTTATATTTTATGCTTATATTTGATTTATAATATTGATTTCAAAATATGTTTGTGATATTTATTTTGTTTCAAACCAAAATGTCGAAGTACAAAAGTACAAAATTAAATAAGTGAATGAATGAATAATATATTTATTTATTTAAAAATAATATATTTATTTACATAAAAATTAAAGCGCAGGGTTTCTAGACCATATTGCGCGCAAAAAAAGAGATTTTTAATTAGTGCATAAGATAATTTAAAAGTAAAATTTGAATAATATATTTAGCATTAAATTCATATATATATATATATATATATATATATATATATATATATATATATATATATATATATATATATATATATATATATATATATATATATATATATATATATATATATATATATATATATATATATATATATATATATATATATATATATATATATTTCGTTACTTTATATTATATTACTGAGTGTGTATTGCATTATTCTAGTGCTACTCAATATTGAAGCAGCACACATTCCGACGCTCTACTCCAATGCACGTCATGCAAAGCAGCAATTAAGTTATAACGGTAAGAGCTTTATCAAAACAAAATGACATAAAAACATAAAGTCAATTAAAGGGCTTATAACACAATCAATTCGAATGCCAACGGCACTTTATTTATCCTTATGATTGGCAGTCTTGTATAGCTGTTGCATGCCTTTTGCACTGCAGGCAATTAAGTTTGGAATCTTATGCTTATGTGGAATAAAATGATTTATTTATTTTCTACACAACCTGAGAACTCGTTTTAAAGGATAAGCTGTACAGCTCAAAAACAAGCCCCTCAGACAAATATACATTAAATAAATGATAAAATTTTAATGTTTTGCTTCTTATTTCAGCCAATATTTTTTAATCTTCTTTTTTTGTAGTACTTAATCGCATTTTCCCTCAATATGCAAAATTGTTTTGCGTATGTATGGATTTGAATTTGTTTTTTTTTCATGCTTTCCAACTGTTGCTTGTTCTCTCTCTTTATATTCTTCGAATATATTTTGTTAAACTGATTTAAAGTTCTTAACTTTTTTGTAATATGTATGTATATGTGTATATTCGTTTTAATAACGCGTTAATATTTCTGTTTATTATTTGTGAAACGTGACTTCTTTAGGTTTTTGTGTATAAATAGGTGCGTTGTGACCACCAACATAATCAGTTTTATTCTTACGCGCGCTTAAAGTGGTCGTTGTTCCCTTGTTAAATAGCGTTATAAGTGAAATAGTGAATAGTGAAAAGACTTAAATGAAAAACATATATTTCAATACACTTCATTTTGATTTGGCATACCAAAGAAGTAAGCAAATAAGTGTCAAAGTGCTTTAAGTAGAAATAAATTTTTAATTTGATGTGTGTCAGTAGAATCCTATATCGTTTAAAGGCAGAACGTGTAAAGCATTTTAAAGAAGACGTGCGAATAGAAATAAGTGTATATTTCTTTAAAAAGAAACATTGAAAAAATGCCTTTTGTTTGTGGCGAAAGAAAAATCGAGTTTGTGTCATAAGTCTTTTGTTTTGGATTTTCGTTGGGCTGCGATTTCCATGTCTTTGTTTAAAAATGTCTGTTTAATTTTTATTGATTTATTTAAATTGTTACTTTTAATGTCGACTTAATCAATTTCATAAAAAAATATTTTTTGAGTTTTTATGAAATTAATTAAAATTTGACATGTAATTTATTTTGTTGTTGTTCTCCCTTTTTTGCAACGAAAAGCGCTTTATTATTACAAAGTTGACAAATTTTTGACGCATCCTTTAAGTCTTAAACAATAACTTAAAATGTAAACGAAAAAATTATTAGAATTAAATCAAAAATAAACAAGCTCAATTATGAATTTCCAGCAGAGGTAGAGAAATATATGAAATTTAATCTTAAAAAAGTTTCTATATACAAATATCAGTTGCACTTTAGGGAGATTTTTAATTAATAAGAACTTTTCGAAATTTCAATATATTTCAAGAAATTATTTGTTCAAATTTTATTCGATATCGAATGTTGTAATTTGCCTGCTGATAAAAATATCAATATTTGCCTTTTAGAAAACATTTAGTGATTTCAATGCTAGTGTTTATGACATTAAAATTTAAAATTATTTATTAAGACAGCAGTAAAAAATAGCTTTCAAAAAAGCCACGAATGTGCAAGGATAGTGAACTGGGAGCAGTGCATTTACAAACTATTTTTAATGATTTTAGTATAGACTTTTCATTGCAAGAAGTTTTTCTTTTGGATGTCAAATTACTAAATTTAAGGATATTTTCAATACGTTGAGAATAGTATATTATATATTTTCTTATTTATTATATTTAGTTACAATCGCTTATATGCTATATTGGAAGTATAGCATATAAACGAATAGGGTCGGCTTTGATGACCATTCGTTGTCGATGAGCTAAATTGCGCTACGCATTAGAGAGAGAGAGAGAGAGAGAGAGAGAGAGAATTCATTAGCCGTTGCTGTCACTTTCAGTGTGCAAAAGATCAAATCGAATATTCGCATTTGATTCATTCTTCTGACAAGTATTTAATGCATTGAAAATTTAAAAAGAAGGGAAATTTAATTCAAACTAATTTTAATATATTATTTATTTGCATATACAATTTATAATAAATAAGTTTAATGTGGATTATAAGCTGACAGTTGATTTGTGAATCAGTACTTCCGCGCTATTATCGTATGACAGCTCAGAGATTTAAATAATACGAAAATATATGGAAAAATATAACAAACAAATTTTTCTACATTCATTTCATTTAATATATTTTTGTTTGTTGGGAATATTAAATTATTAATTAAGTTTGTAAAAAATTTTCTTTCCAAATTCAGCTGAAACCTTTTTATTTGCTAATATAAAAGTTGTAAAAATTCATATCTAGTTTTATGTGCAGCCGTTTTTGCTATCCCGTTTGCTCTCCCTAATATTAACCAATATAATCAGTTGCATGCAACAAATTTCACGAATATATTTATAGTTAAGTGTTATTGAGTAAAATATATTTGTTTTGATATTATATTCAATTATTCGAGCCTTAGGCCTTTATTAAAGTTTAAAACTATATATTACTAATCCAATATATCGACACCCTTTGAGTATCAATCTTCAAGGAAAATTATGCTTAATTGACAAACAGCAAAAATTCTAAAGTTATAATTGATAAGAAAAACAAAAATATTAATAAAGGTTTTTGAAATTAAGAAATACAACTTTTTTTCTGCATGTATGAAACAAAAATATTTAATACATCCGCTTCTTACTATTAACCAAATATCTATAAATCTGAGCTTTTCTGAACTTTCTCCGTATATGTTTTGTAATTAATTCTTTTATCTGATGGAACTTGAAGCATTTGTTATGAATTTTTGTGTTTGTCAATTAAATACAACTTAGAGAAATCTTAAACCTAAAATATAAATTAACAAAGCTAATGGCTTGTAGCAAAAATTAATAAATATACATACTTATAGTAACAAACCAAACAAGTTTGTCATAAGTTAAAAACAAACTAAGCAAATTAAAAAACATGTGTATAGTTGGTAAAGAATAGATAACAATGGCAACACTGTTGTAAGTTAGTGAGGTGTAATTTGGGCTTTCCATTACAAAAAAAATCTTCACAAATTGTGATACGATGAATCAAAAAAAAAAAAAAAAAAAAAAAAAATTCACGTATTCTATTTACAGTGAAAAAGTTTGTATAAATAGCTGAAATATACATCAACTGACACCACAGAAGTGGACCAAACACAGGAACGCTGATGATGAAAGTGTAGCGGCTTTCGAAAACAGCATGTTGTTCCGTTCTGCTAGTGTTTGTCAGAATGATTTACACATTTGTCTTTGTTGTAATTTGTTCTTTGATAACTATCACATGTAATTTGGCTTATAAAATACGATTGAACTAAGTAGCCTATTTAAATTTAAATAAAAAATCACAAACAGGAAAAATGTTCATAAATAATGAGAAATCTTAAACCTAAAATATAAATACAACTAATTTTCCCGGAAGAATATACCCAAATGTTACCGAATTATTGGGATAATTGTAAATATTTCCATAATTGAAAATAAAAAATAGTATGAAAATTTCGAAAAGCTTGTGTAAAGAATTGTTTAAATATATAAAAATTGATTAAAAAGGTGTAATGAGTTTGTATCATTTTAGTTCCTATCATTATAAATTCTTCCAAATCTCCTTGAAGTCAAAAGAAAAAGTTGCTGTAGAAGTGTTACCTCTAGTCATGATTAACAATATTATCAGTATTATTAACCGATGTTGATAGTTTTATGCAAAAAAAGATGTTTAACTTTCCCCAAATCATTTCTGATTTCTTTAGGTGTTTTGTTAAGTGAAATGTTTGATTAAATTAGTTTTTTCCATTAAAAGAATAGAAGATTTATACACTTTTAAATTGTTAAAAATAAAGCTTAATGTTAGATTTTCTTAGTAATCTGTCAGCCATCTTGTACAAATTTATTTTGACTTTTTCATGCTCCTTAAATGATTTGGCAAAGATTTGTTGAGTTTCAGTCACACGGCTTTTCCATACATTTATCTTCGCTTCCTCATTCAAATTATTTTGTTTCCCATACATATTAATATATATGCATGTATGTTAAGGGAATATTATTCTTTGAATTTCTTTATTAAATGAATTTTTCATTTAATTATTTTTGGTACTGGAAGCTCCATTTGAAATTAAGTTTTTCGTTTTTCTTATCAATAAAATATCATTGTTTTTTTTTCTTGCTATTGTTACAAGTATAGATCTGTGAATAGTAAAAGGAAGTAGTACACAAAAGCTCTTAAGGCTATACATTCAAAAAAACAACCAAGATTAATCTTGTTTAATATTTAAGCGTATTCCGTATGAAGCATAAATTTATTTTTTTAAGTAATAATAATTACTTGTTCATTGCATTCAATTCATAAATCTAAAAATCATATTATCATTATTTTTATACAAATTGTTTATTTTCACACTTTTCGATTTACAATAGCATTTTCATTAAATATTTATTATGTGTGTACCTTAAATTTATTTGACGCTAAGCAGATTTGCTTATAAACACTATAAAAATATTAATACTATGGTATTCTACGTATATATTAATTAGAAAAGAAATTTGCTAATTATAATTGACAAGATGATTACTAATTGCTCTAACTCTCTCCAAATGCTTATTCTCATTTTGAATGAGCAGCAAAGTTTCCCAGCATCTTACTTGCCTCAAAATTGAGTAACATTAAAAAAGAATAGTATATATTTGTTAATTTTTCCGACCTTATGATATGTAATTTTTGTTTTTATTTTTATTCCGGCTCTAGGTCATATATTAAATAAAACTCTTTTTTTTTTTTTTTTTTTTTTTTTTGTTTTATTTAAATTTTTATTTTTTATTCCATATTTCGATCACCATCGGTTCTCTTCTTCAGGAATTTTAAGTAAAGCAAATTACATGTGATAGTTATTAAAGAACAAATTACAACAAAGATCAAAATGTGTAAATCATTCTGACAAACACTAGCAGAACGGAACAACATGCTGTTGTTCTTTAATAACTATCACATGTAATTTGCTTTACTTAAAATTCCTGAAGAAGAGAACCGATGGTGATCGAAATATGGAATAAAAAATAAAAATTTAAAAAAAAAAAAAAAAAAAAAAAAAAAAAAAAAAAGAGTTTTATTTAATATATGACCTAGAGCCGGAATAAAAATAAAAACAAAAATTACATATCATAAGGTCGGAAAAATTAACAAATATATACTTAACTAACGGAGGGCACACCGAAGAACATCAATATGAAATTAATAAAATATACATACTTATAGTAACAAACCAAACAAGTTTGTCATAAGTAAAAAATAAAATAAAGCAAATTAAAAATAAGCATGTGTATGGTTGGTAAAGAATAAATAACAATGGTAAGACTGTTGTAAGTTAGTGAGGTGTAATTTGAGATCTTCATTACAAAAAAAGTTTTCACAAATTATGATACGATGAATAAAAACAATTCTCGTATTACATTTACAGTGAAGATTTGTATGAATAGCTGAAATATACATCAACTGACACCACAGAAGTGGACCAAACACAAGAACGCTGATGATGAAAGTGTAGCGGCTTTCGAAAACAGCATGTTGTTCCGTTCTGCTAGTGTTTGTCAGAATGATTTACACATTTTGATCTTTGTTGTAATTTGTTCTTTAATAACTATCACATGTAATTTGCTTTACTTAAAATTCCTGAAGAAGAGAACCGATGGTGATCGAAATATGGAATAAAAAATAAAAATTTAAATAAAACAAAAAAAAAAAAAAAAAAAAAAAAAAAAAAAAGAGTTTTATTTAATATATGACCTAGAGCCGGAATAAAAATAAAAACAAAAATTATTAAAAAAGAATATTAATAAGAAAAGAATTACAGATTTGGAAATAAATTTACAAAAAGTTATATTAAAACAACGCCGGTGTTCAAGTATTAATTAATTTATTTTACTTGAAAAGTTCTATTATTTGTCTTCGTTTTAAGAAATATAAATATTCTACATTGAAAATTCACCCAGTATTTTGTTATAAATTGGAAGAAAAAAACAACAACAAAGCAATTGATACTTATATATATGTATTTCGTTTTGCAGATTTTATGGCTTAAATCAACAAGGTAAAATTAGGTTAATGTTATTGTTATGGTAAAAAGAGATTCGATTCTAATGAGGTCAATAAGCGATGACAAATTTCATTTTATGTTAATTCTATCGATTTTTGTGACAACCACAAGTAAAAATTTTTATATAAACTGTCATTTTGGAGATAAGAATTTCATTATAATAAATTAATATTTTAATAATATTAATATTAAACAACTCATTTAAATGGGAGTAATAAAAATTGACACTATTGTGGGCAGAATATATAGCTAATATCAAATTGAGGTCAATGACTCTTTTGGGGGTTTAAGCTGAAACTCCTATCGTATTATCTTTTGAAAAATATATACATTTTGAAGCATATCACTGTTATATGATTAGTTTTCATAATTAAAACATTTAATCAATCATTTCAACAATAACTGATAAAAGAAATTAATTTTTTCAGAATTCAGTTCTTTGTTTCTTCGCAGACACGTGAGTAATTTGTTTTCACACATAATAAATGTGTACGATAGCAGCAATAATAAATATTATGTATATACACGCATACATATAGTTTCACAGTTTCCTTATAAAAGCAATTGTACTTTTATTTTTTTTTATATCATACATTTTTCTTATGAATTTAAAATAATTTGTAAGTTTTGTTTTAATAATTCCTGAGAGAAATTGTTATATGTGTATTAGGATAAGGAGTTCATGTTTACTGTCTGCAAAATATGAAAATGAACAACTCGAAAAATTTTCAATATTAAATGCTTGAAAACAAAAGACTTAAGACACAAGCGAAATGTTCTAGTATTTTAAAAATTGCAAAATAAATATTTGCAAGTCTTAGGAAAATTAAAATCAAAAAATTTAACTCCTCATTTATAATTGTGTTTTTATTAATTCAGCATTTAGTGCTTCCTATTTATTTTTATTTGTCGCTTTTTGTATTTTTTTATTTTTGAGTTTGATAAGTTTTATTCATTATATTTCGTTGTATTCATTTCTCAGCTCTCATTTCTGTCTGTTTAGTAACCTTTAAAACGTTGACAGAATTTTTAATTTTGTCTACAAAAAATTAGTATTTCTTATAAATGTTCGATTGTTTATTTTATAGATTTCATTTTAATTTTGTATAAGAGTTCTTATGCCTGTTTCTAGTTAAAGTTTGTTTTCCTGAGAAGAATTGGAAGGGGGGAAAACTTAAAATTAAAAATTTAGTTATAATATAAAACTCAACTGACATGACATTTCAATGATTTTCGACCCTTTTTTAGTTGTATGTGATTCATTGCGACTTAAAGGTTTAGCACCTTATATGCCTACACTTCGCTATATCTCAAATTATAAATGAGAGCACAGGCATGAATATTCGATATACCTATAAATCTGCGAGACAAATGAGGTTTCATTTTAAGCTACGGCTTCAGTTCTTCGCTAATGCCACGAATTTTATCAAAACTAATTAATTCTTAATTGTTCTTTGTCATAGTTTTTGCTTCGACTGCCGAAAAGTTTATAAATTCATTACTGAAAGTACTTGAAAATAGTGTTTCTTAATGACTCCGAAATTTTCTTTCAAATCGGGGTTCTAATTATATTTGGAACGATTTTCCGTCATCCCACGTCAAATTTGGTTTATGTTCATAAACCAAATTTGACGTGGGATGACGGAAAATCGTTCCAAATTCAAACAAACCCCGTCGGAAGAATATCACAAAAATCGTTCTGATTTTATGTATATGTATTCTTAATATTATTTTATTAATATTTATTTTTACTAAGTTGTTAATATATTTAATTTTCTTTTCTGTGTAAACTTTATCATTTAATAACATTTTCACTTCCTAGTTTGTCATCCAATATTATGGACAATATAAAAAACGAACTCTGCCCCATTAATATTCATATAATGTAAAGCACATTCCTTATAAAGAAAAAAAAATTAAATTCGAGAATAATTCATAACAATTAAAAAGCCATATTATTTTATTGTATAAAATAAAGTCAAATGCACGTATTATAAATAAATTCATTGTAAATAATAAATTAATATTTTATTTCCCTTTCATTTCAGCAACTTCATACTAAAATTTTCAACAACAACAAGTTAAGGAAAAGTAAGTCTCTTAAACTCTCTTAAGAATGAGAGAATATAGAGGCTTCGTAACAGCTGTTTTGTTGGTAAGTATACAATCTACATACATATGTACATAAATATTTTTTCTTCTTCCTTGACAACTAATATCCTTTCGTATTTTATAATATTTTAGTTTTTCGCTTCTTTTTGCATCGCAATTGCCGACATACGCATAGGCATTCCCGAAGAGCACTATGACTTGAACTATAAACCTTCTTTTATACGATCTGCCATAGAGAGTATTCCCGAAGATGCATCTCTGGAAACTTTGAGTCGTACAAGTTTGGCACCTACTTTTGGAGAAGTATTTTTGCCACTACGCAGCGCTGTAGAAAGTATACCGACTATAAACACCCGTTCGTTGGCAGAATATAAGGAGTCATCTTCCTTAAGACATTTTGTAAGAGATGCCGTTGAGGCTTTTCCTGAAAATGAGGATGAAGACGACTACATTTCTGAGGAAGAGTATTCAGCTAGCATTAGAGACTCTTTAGTAGAAGAAGCTATGCCAGAAAAATTTATTTTAACTGAACCCGAACCCGAGCCTGATTTAGAAGTTGAAGCTTTGCCCACGTCAGATAGATATGCAGCCTACATAATGCCCAACAGAAATAATGATGAGGTTGAGTTCTTACTTCCGCAACCCTTCCGGTCCGGTTCTCCGTACCAACAGCTGGTGAAGTCTTCTGAAGTGTCGGACATCGACAACGTAGAGGATGTAGTCAAAGTAAGAGACCAAATTTCTGGATATGGAGCCTTATCACAAAGGCGTTTCCAACAGTATGGCGATGATATTGAGGAAATAGATATTGATGTCAATAGACCCTATGGCGCTCTTGCTCACATTAAAGACTCCAAGAAACCACATAAAAATTTCAATCCTTCTCCCGAAGTTTTATGTTATGTCACAAATTGGGCTTTCTATCGAAAGGCAGATGGACAATTCGTTCCGGAGTATCTGAAAAACGTTAAACGTTTGTGCACAAAACTTATTTATTCTTTTGCCTCCTTGGATCCAGATCATTTGAACATAAGGGAGTTCGATCCCTGGGTAGATATTGACAACCAGTACTATAGTCGCATGATACAAACCGGCATACCTGTTTTAATAGCAATGGGTGGCTGGACTGATTCTTTTGGTGATAAATATTCCCGTTTGGCGGCCGATGAGATTAAACGTAAAGTATTTGCTTCCAACTTGGTAGGATTTCTGCAGCGGCATGGCTTCGCGGGCTTACATTTGGACTGGAATTATCCAAAATGTTGGCAAAGTGACTGTTCAAAAGGACCGGCCAGTGATAGGCCTAATTTGACTAAGCTATTGCGTGAGATACGCACAGAATTCGAGCGTGTTGATCAAAAACTAAAATTGGGTGTGTCCATTTCTGGATATAAAGAGATCATTAACGAGGCTTATGAGTTTCCCGAACTTTCGAAAATTGTGGATTATATGACTGTTATGTCTTACGACTATCACGGTGCCTGGGAAAGGCAGACGGGGCATGTAAGTCCTTTGTATGGTCGCAAAGGAGACAAATATCCTCAATATAACACGGACTATACCATGCAGCTTCTGTTAAAATTGGGAGCTAAGAAGGAACGTATTATTATGGGAATACCTTTCTATGGTCAAACATTCACTTTGGAACGTGATAGTTCACAGCTTGTTGGTGAGGGTACCGCTGCTATAGGACCTGGTGATGCTGGAGAGTTTACCAAACAACCCGGTATGTTGGCCTACTATGAAATATGCCAGCGTATACGCAAACAAAAATGGTTGACAGGACGCGACAGTGAACGTAAATCAGGACCTTATGCAATGTTTCGTAATCAATGGGTGGGTTATGAAGACCCAGCTTCTGTAGAGGCTAAAGCCCGTTATGCTGTTAATGCTGGCTTTGGAGGTGTTTCAGCTTGGACTGTGGACTTAGATGATTTCCAAAATCGTTGCTGTAGTGAACCATTCCCCCTTCTAAAAGCTATCAATAGAGCATTGGGACGAGAGAATACTGAACCACCGACCCGCGTAAACTGCGCAAAGCCTCAAATACCAGTTACACCAATGCCTCCTTCAATGACTACCACCAGCAGTGATGGTTCTTTGGGTGGAGCAGCTCATGAACATACTACTGCAAATCCTGCCGTACAAGCAACTAAAACGACTACTTCTACAACACCTAAAACTTCCACAATATGGTGGTCACCTCCATCAACTACCACGATAACAACACGAAAGCCCTCTGCTACTACAACCACCAAACGTTCAACTATTACTCAAAAGCCAACTCAAAATAGCCAAAAGCCTACCACAATTCCATCACCAGCTGTAGTTAGACCTGTTATTCAAGCATCAAATTGTGTGCCAGGTGAGTTCTATCCCGATCCTTACAACTGCAATGCTTATTATCAATGCATTGTTGCTGGAGAGATAAGACAACAGTTTTGTCCTGGTGGTCTGCATTGGAATAATAATGATAAAAACTGTGATTGGCCAGCATCAGCAAAATGTACTGTCAACAACAAGCCCCTCTCATCAAGCGCCACAACTAAGATTCCTTTCAGACAAACACCTACAGCTAGAATTACCACCACCACTAGAAGATCCACACAACCCACAAAAAAACTTACCACCATATCTTCATACTGGTCAACCTCTAGACCTTCAAAGCCTTTGCTGACCACACGTAAGCCCAACAAACCGGTCCGTCCTGCCATTAGTTCTAAATGTAATGAAGGGGAATACTATGCCCATCGCAATTGTGGAAAATACTATATATGCATTAATGGTATTTTAGTGCCCAATTCATGTGGTGCCGATTTGCATTGGGATGGCGTAAAGAAAATTTGTGATTGGCCAGAGAATGTTAAGTGTGTAACAACGAAAAAGTATTTGCGTATAGTGCAATTCAAAGCAAATCCAGAAGATCCTTGCAATGGTGAAGAGAGAGTACCTTATCCAGGAGATTGTACAAAATATTTATTTTGTTTATGGAACCGTTTGCAAGCAGCTGACTGTGCTCCTGGCTTACATTTCAATGCGGATACGGGACAATGTGATTGGCCCAGCATGGCTAGGTGTACTGATAATTCCCAAGGAGGGGACACGAATGATATTAAGCCAGTAGAACCGAAACCGGCCCCAACTACAGCAAGGCCTACCACCACTTCCATGAGACCTACTTACCCCACAAATAAACCTGTTTTACAGCCCTTGAGCGGCTACTACAAGATAGTGTGTTACTTTACCAATTGGGCCTGGTATCGTAAGGGACTAGGACGCTATACGCCCGACGACATTTACACTGACTTGTGTACTCATATCGTTTACGGTTTCGCCGTTTTGGATTACTCTGAATTGACATTAAGAACTCACGACTCCTGGGCTGACATTGAAAATAATTTCTATACTCGTGTTAGCGGCTTGAAGAGCAAGGGCGTTAAGGTCAGCTTGGCCTTAGGAGGCTGGAATGATTCTCAGGGAGATAAATACAGTCGCTTAGTGCGTAGTCCCCAAGCAAGAGCACGTTTTGTTAAACATTCCTTGGAGTTTTTAGAGAAATATGGCTTTGAGGGCTTGGATTTGGATTGGGAGTATCCCGTATGCTGGCAAACGGATTGTAACAAGGGAATGGCTGATGAAAAAGAAGGATTCACCGCCTTAGTTAAAGAACTTTCTGAAGCATTCGTGCCTCGTGGATTGCTACTCTCCACAGCCGTCTCGCCCAGTAAGAAAATAATAGATGCTGGTTATGATGTACCCCAACTATCGAAATACTTTGACTGGATAGCCGTTATGACCTATGATTTTCATGGTCAGTGGGATAAGAAGACAGGACATGTAGCTCCATTGTATTATCACCCAGATGATGACTTGGATTATTTCAATGCGGTAAGTGCATGTTGATAAGGAAACTGAAAAAAATTAAATAATTTTCGTTCATTGTTTAGAACTATTCTTTGAATTATTGGATTGAAAAGGGTGCTCCTCCCCGTAAAATCGTTATGGGAATGCCTTTATATGGTCAGTCATTTACTCTGGAAAATGCACAGAATAATGGATTAAATGCCAAGGCCCCAGGACCCGGAAAACCAGGAGAATTTACTCGCGCCGCTGGTTTCTTGGCATATTATGAAGTGAGTTTACAAAAGGAAATTGAGGGTACAGTTATACTAATAATTTCTCAATTAAAGATCTGTGATCGTGTGAAATACCAAGGCTGGGAAGTGGTACAGGATAAGCAGGGACGCATGGGTCCATTTGCACGCAAAGATACTCAATGGGTGTCGTATGATGACAAGGCAATGATACGAAAAAAATCACAATTAGTTAGAGCTATGAACTTAGGTGGCGGCATGGTTTGGGCTTTGGACTTAGATGATTTTCGCAATAGATGTGGAGAGGGAGTACATCCTCTTCTGACACAAATTCATGATATTTTAAAAGATACAGCAACGGACAATGAACCTGCACGTAAGTTTTTGAAAAATAATAATATATGTATGTATATATTTCTTAAGCCCATTGAAATTCATTTCAGCTGGCTTAACAACATCCTTCGACCCGGTATCAGTAGAAGAGGTGGTAGATTCGAAAGAAATATTTTACCCTTCGGAAATTGAAACTGGACCACATGATGATGTACAAGAACTAATTTCGAGTAGTACTGGAAACGGTCCAGATCCCAACGAAGATGTAGAAGAAAATAATTTTGAAATTATCTCGTCGGAACATGAATCTGACGAGGAGTTTGCACCTTCTGGAGACTTCAAAGTCGTATGTTACTTTACTAACTGGGCTTGGTATCGTCAAGGTGGTGGAAAGTTCTTACCTGAGGATATAGATGCTGATTTATGTTCTCACATCGTGTATGGTTTTGCAGTGCTTAATCGAGAAACTCTGACCATACAGCCTCATGACTCATGGGCCGATTTGGATAATAAATTCTATGAACGTGTGGCAGCCTATCGTAAAAAGGGTATTAAAGTCACTGTGGCCATAGGTGGCTGGAATGATTCAGCTGGTGATAAATATGCTCGTTTAGTTAGAAGTTCTGCAGCCAGAGCCCGTTTCATACGTCATGTTATGGACTTTATAGAGAAGTACGGTTTCGATGGTTTAGATTTAGACTGGGAATATCCCGTATGTTGGCAAGTGGACTGCAAGAAGGGAACACCAGACGAAAAGCAAGGATTCTCGGATTTAGTGAAGGAGTTGTCGGAAGCATTCAGGCCGAAGGGATTGTTATTATCGTCTGCGGTTTCACCGAATAAAAAAGTCATTGATGCCGGTTATGACGTCCCTAAGCTTACGAAATATTTTGACTGGATAGCCGTCATGGCATACGATTATCATGGCCAGTGGGATAAGAAAACAGGTCATGTGGCTCCTATGTATGATCATCCTGAGGGCACAGAGGGCTTCAATGCCAATTTCTCTATTAATTATTGGCTACAGAAGGGTGCTGACCGTAGTAAATTGATAATGGGTATGCCTATGTATGGCCAGTCATTTTCATTGGCTGAAGCCAAAAATCATGGCCTCAATGCTCAAACTTATGGTGGTGGCGAGGCGGGAGAAGCCACTCGTGCCCGAGGATTCTTGGCATATTATGAGATATGCTCGTATATACGCAACAAGGGATGGAATGTTGTTAGAGATGCTCGAGGTAGAATGGGTCCTTACGCTTATTTGCGAGACCAGTGGGTATCATTTGATGATGCTCCTATGATACGTCATAAATCGGAATATGTGAAAGCAATGGGCCTGGGTGGCGCTATGATCTGGGCTCTAGACTTAGACGATTTCAAAAATGATTGCAATTGTGAATCGTATCCTCTACTAAAGGCCATTAACCGTGTATTGAGAAACTACCCAGGCCCTCATCCAAAATGCATATTGGAAAATAGGAATAATCTCATGAGTAAGTAAATAATTACTAGGCTAAGAATATGAGCTTTATTATTTCATTGCTGCTATATTTCAGTTGCAGGAGCTAGCTCTAAACCTAGTCTAAAACCTAGCTCGACTTCTCCTGTGGCATCCCAAAAAATCCAAACCAAGCCAACAAATCCAACTCCTGCCCCCATAAAAAAGGAATGTTTAAACAGAAACTATGCGCCTCATGAAAGAGACTGTAATAAATATTACATCTGTCAGTATGGAGAGTTAGTGGAGCAAAGGTAAGCTAAAAGATCAGTTAGCCTTGCAGGCCAGTTTTAGAATAAGAACTTTTAAAAATATATATTTTTTTGCAAAAACTTAAAACATTCCCCTATGATATCTAAGTGAAGTGAAAATATTTAGAATTCTGCAAATATTGTTCTGCCGTTCCGACCGGTTGAAAAGTTATGAAAGGTTTACACACACCTACACATATACACATACATACATACATGCATGCATATACATATACTTATTGCCATACGAATGTCATCGCAAGAACAGCAAGAGTGAAAGCACGATTTTTTAAAATCTATTTTTGAGATTGAGTAACTTTTTCTTTTTTAACAGCGGGAATTTGAAAGTGACGAATCTTTTGATTGGAATATGTGTATTTATTACATTTTCAGATGTCCGTCGGGTCTCTATTGGAATGAAAACTACTGTGATTGGCCAGAAACCACCAAATGTACTGTAAAAAATTATCAAACCACTCAAAGACCCTTAGTTCCTGGATCAAAGCCTTCAAAAACAGCTACAACTAAAGTGCCAGCGAAAACTACAAAGAAACCAGTTACATCGATCAGCAAAAAGCCTGATGCACGCCCTAAGCCCACACCGCCTTTCAGAGGTAATGAACAGTATAAGGTAGTGTGTTATTTTACAAATTGGGCTTGGTATCGACCTGGCGAGGGAAAATATGTACCAGAAAATATCGATGAAAATCTCTGCACACACATCGTCTATGGATTTGCAGTACTAAATGGCAATTCTTTCACCATTAAAACACACGATTCCTGGGCCGATATTGACAATCGATTTTATGAAAGAGTAGTGGCCTATAAGAACAAGGGCTTACGCGTTACAGTAGCCATAGGTGGTTGGAATGATTCTTTGGGTAATAAATATGCTCGTTTGGTCTTGGATCCTGAGGCTCGAAAAATATTTATTCAAAGTGTTTTGGCTTTCTGTGAGAAATATGGTTTTGAAGGCTTGGATTTAGATTGGGAATACCCAGTGTGCTGGCAAGTTGATTGTTCCAAAGGCTCATCAGCTGAAAAAGCTGGTTTTGCATCCCTTGTTAGGGAACTTTCTGCGGTATTTAAGCCAAGAGGATTGTTGCTCTCCGCTGCAGTATCCCCAAGTAAAATGGTTGTAGATGCTGGATATGATGTACCCACTTTGGCCCAATACTTTGACTGGATTTCTGTAATGACTTATGATTTTCATGGTCATTGGGACAAAAAAACCGGTCACGTGGCTCCTTTATACTATATGGAAGGTGATGAAAATCCATATTTCAACGGTAACTTCAGCATCAACTATTGGATTGCAAAGGGGACACCGCCAGAGAAGCTTGTGATGGGAATGCCGCTTTATGGTCAATCATTTTCAGTGGCAGATGAAAACGGTCGTAGTCTTAACGATAAATCTGTTGGACCGGGACGTGCTGGTACTTATACGAGGGCCGGTGGTTTCTTGGCTTATTACGAAATATGCGAGCAAATAGGCAATGGCGGTTGGACGGTAATACGTGATCCACAAGGAAGAATAGGTCCCTATGCCTATAGTGGAAACCAGTGGGTTTCTTATGATGATGTCAATGATATAAGACGCAAATCGCAGTTTGTAAAGAAAATGCGATTAGGTGGTGGCATGGTCTGGGCCTTGGACTTGGATGACTTCCGTGGAAGATGTGGTTGTGGCAAGCATCCTCTATTACGTACTTTGAATCAAGAATTACGTGGAATTCCAGGTCAAAGAGCGAATGACTGTACATGAAGGGGTTGAATGGGTATAATGGGTAGAGTAAATAAAAATCCATTGGAAATTAGAATGTAAAGTATTGTACTAATATAAAATTATGGTTATAGCTGCGATTTTTTTTATTAGAAATATGTAGTTACATACATACATACATACATACATATATTTTAAGTTTTTATTTACCATTTTAAGTGAATAAAAGAATTCCGTACGATTATTTATTATATAACAAATAAGGGTTTCAATAAATGATGGTAATTAGTAAAATTATTTTTAAGCATTAGTTGTCAAAATATTTACATAAAAAATATAAGGAGAATCATTAATCCAGCAACTTTGCTTATATCAAATGCTCTGAAGTTGAAAATATTTGGTTTAGAACGGTATTGGAAAAATTTTAAACCGATTAAGGATACGAGCAAAGGAATTAATCAAGAATAACGATATTTTTTCTGTAATTACAATTAAAAAAACACAATGGCTAAACTTCATTATTGGTACTTTCTATTTTATATTTCTTATGGCACATAAACTTTTGTTGTTGTGTCTTTTAAAAACTTTTGAAAAGTTCCAGAGGTGTTTGTCTTCACTTAGTTAAATTCATAATTTAATATAAGTGCTGCCAGTGTTGGTTTGACCGACTAGTTGAATTAAGTCATAAGGCAACTGACATGTGTCAAACAAGAGAGTGCAAATATTCTAGTATGGCAGCGTTGGTTATCAGCTGAAAATTACTTGGCAAATGAGGTGTAAGCATAGACGCATATAGTTTTCATTTATTTTGTTATTGAGAGTTAAATTGTATAAAAAGTTAGGAAAAAAGCTTAGGGGCTGTAAAAAGTTAATACGGTATACAAAAAAAGCTTTTACGATTTGGTTTTTACCAGTTTTAATGAATAAGACAACAAGAAAAGCAGAAACAAGGCATCCACTAAGATAAGCATATATTTAGTATGAAAATAGACTGTGGAATTTAAAGAACGAAAAGCGGATGGGTCGGGAATAGTAACTAAATAATGTTTTATTCACAAATTACTGACGCGTTTTGATATATAAAGGTTTTGATAAAGTAAATGATTAATAAGAAAAAATTGGCAAACGAATGTGAAAATAGAGATAATAGTGACGTCATTTAAAAAATAATTTAAAGCACAGTGAAGGCCATAAATATTAAGGCATCCTTTTATAAAACAGAGAAAGTGTTATAGTTATACAAAATGCATAAATCGCAAAGAGTATTTAGTCAAGTGGGCCGAACTTTGCTAAAACAGCAAGTCAAGTATGATTTGAATAAGCATACGCAACAAAAGTTAACATTATTAACTTGTCATTCCACGAATACTCTTGTTGACAGACCGTTATTTTATGCTGATGCCAACTCCTTTGTTCAAAACTCTCCCGCCCAAAATTATTCCAAATTTACTGCCGCCCGTGAGGGTTTACCATTATCTAGTACTCAGCTCATTTGTGAAGAACGAGCCTTAGACTTAATTTCTAATCTCAAGGAAACAGAATTGGCTGCCATTAAGTTGGCTTTAAAAAAATATGAAGCCAAAAAGCAAAAGGAATCCTTTGAAGGTAAGACTTTGATTTATATTAAATTTGTTATACCTATGAACAGTTCAAATATTTTACATGTGTTGTTATACAAATAATTTATAAATTTTTTTCGGGAAATTTTGTTTTTCTTAGGTTTTAGTGCACATTTAACATAAATATGCACATATCCACCTATTTTATTTATTACTTTTATTTACATTTTATTTTGAAAATAATTGAATTGCAATTTTGAAATGAATGTATTACCAATTTTTAAGCAAACTGTCTTAAATGCTACGTGATATACAAATTTACAACTTTAATACTACTAAGTACACAACTCTATCAGATGGAACCCTTTTTAAATTTATTGCATTCAATATTAATCATTATTGTTTTCAACAAATTAGTCCAACTAAGTTAAATCTTCATCAGTAAGAAAAAATTTACCTGAAAATAAAACTGTTACGCATTTGTTTTTGATCCAAGAAAACCAGATAAATTAATCCTATACAAATAAGAGATTATAATATCTCTTAAGAAAATTTTATTTTTCTAAACTTGCCACGCCAAGCTGATTGATCGTATCTTATCAAAGTACATATTAATAATAGGAAAATTTGCAGATATTGGAAAAATAATACCATTTACAAAATTTTATGACCAAATGCATGTGCGCACTAAAAACTTATAAGAGCCTTCTGAAGACATTGTACTTTCGGCTCCATTTAAAACTTGTAAAACAATTTCATTTCTTTCAAATTTTGTGTACATAGAAAGCGTAAATTTCGAAAAGAATAAAGCTTGTAAAATTCCACTGCCTGTTCCACGACATTTCATGTTATTGTTCTATGAAGAAAGTGTTTATTCTGGCACCAAGTTTTTTTTTTTTTAATTTAAAGTATTATTTAATTTAATTTTTTACAACAGCGTTCATTCATTGGTTAATAATAAATAACATTTTATACCTGAAGTTGTCAGTCAAAGTTCTGACGAAATATTGAAAAGTAAATAAATAATACTTTAAATTAAAAATACCAGTTCCTCGTAGAATAAACACTTTTTTATAAAATTAGAAAGGGTAGAAGAAAAATGCAATTTATTACTACCAATTTATTTTAGAAAATAACTAGTTTTTTTTTTAATTTCGTATATAATTTATTTCTATGGCAACAAAGGAGTAAGCGCTGAGATCTGTTTAGGCAACAAAAATCTCCATTTTCTTGATAAGAAAGTTGATTTAAGAAAGCAAGTAGAATCGAGCGGAAATTTATTTTGCGAAGAGCCTTTATGTTGTATAATTTCAAAACGATAATTTCATATTCTTACACATTCATTCATTCTTACACATTCTACTATCACGAAAAATTATATTTCGAAAATTATCGAAATTTCACAAAAGAAAAACTTACGTCAAATAATACCTAAAAATTTATTTAGAAAATTTTAATGACAAGAAAGAAGTTTTGCTTGACAAAACAACGATAAAATTCCCTGGTTAATTTGCGTATTTTTATTTGTTTTTTTAAATCTTTAAAAATTTTAATTTAAGTTCTATTGAAAACATTAATATATGTACATATATTTATATGCGAAATAACGCCACAATTATGGTTTAATTGTTTTACATTCTACAATTTGTTTTTATTAAAAGTTTCTTTAATCAAGCATTAAATAGTTTTACCATTTTTAATAATTTTCGTATAAAAAAGAAGTAAAATTTAACGCTTAAGTAAATAGAGCCAATTATTATATAAAATGTGTATGTCACGTGTAAAAAACCATTAAGGGATAAAAAGGTTTGTGAAAGCAAACAAAAAGGGTTTTTTTTCCTAATCATTGCAACATTTTAAAATACATATAAGAGTATTCCTATGGGGGACACACAATAACAAATTACCTATGAAAAAATGTCATTTTGCGAAACTGTTTGAGACAAATGTCTAGAATTTATATAAAGAAATATCAGTTTGTACGTTACAAAAGCGATTGTAAATGAAATTTCAATCCAATTCCTAAAATCGTACATGAAAATGTAATGAAATTGTTTCGTTCGTAAAGCTTTTTAAATATGTTTAAAATTAAATTTCAATCCAATCCCTAAAAGTGTTCATGAAAATGTAACGAAATTGCTTTGTTCGAAAGGTGTTTTGAATATGTTTGAAATTTAATTGATGTTCTACGTACAAAGCAATCGCAGAATAGTGATGAAAAAAATTATTTGTAGAAAGTCCTTAATTGAAATAAAAAATTTTTACTTAAAAGGAAAATATTTAAATTTGATTCCGTTTCAAGTAAAAATCCAATGAATAATATCGACCTGTTTTGTTGGGGAACCTTTGGGAAAAAAATAAGTAATGTATAAATAATACACACACGCCTGATAACATAGTAAACAAAATCAAGCTTTTTAAAAAATAAACAGGATCCTGCAACGAATTTTGACCAAGGGGACAAAAATATACACGTTTAACAGTTTACGCCTTAGTTTCATTTTAGAAAATGTAAAACTCTCCCCTTCTTGTACAGTCTTATGGCCATTCCGCATGGGAAATATTTACATTTTATTTGTGCAATATAATCATGAGATTTATATAAAATATCACAAAGAACATCTAATTCATCCATGTGCGCAGACTTTCGTTAAAAAGGGAAAAATTATTATCAAAACAGAAATATAATGGTATAAAATGTTCCACAACATGCTTGTTATAATAATCTATTATAAGTTTATGAATATACCAAGGCTCAAAACTCAACCTGAATACCACAAAGTAAATCAAAGCAAAGTAAAGCAAAGCAAAACTTGTAATGTGTTAGTCGGTTGAATTGGCGCTAAAGTGTCTCACAAAACAGGATTTGACGGGTGTATTTTTAATGGTAAAATTTTTTCCGGAAAATTTCTCTAGGTATCTATTAATAAAATTGGTAATTATCATTATCATCTAATGACCAGTATAATGATACTATTCGGGACCGACTGTTCCTGCCCTTATTGTCTTTATATGCCGATTCACTATTAGATTGTGCAAAAAGTGAGAAAGGTTCGAGGGAATCAGTTTGTTGGTGACTTTTGCACAGAGTGCACGTGTTTATACATTTGTCTCTTTGCTATTGTTAAATCAGCGAGTGTTCTTTCTTTCTTTCTCAACAAAGT
Source organism: Germaria angustata (assembly GCA_963681545.1). Lineage (NCBI taxonomy): Eukaryota > Metazoa > Arthropoda > Insecta > Diptera > Tachinidae > Germaria > Germaria angustata. Next base: position 111,305,863 of record OY812999.1, on the reverse strand, counting down.
GTTTCTTGTCGTTATGGCAAGACCTGTAAAGCGCAAGAGGGGAAATTATTGGACCCCTTTACAGGCTCTTGATGATGATGGGGATCCCATGGACTCAGATGAGACGTCGGAAGTTGAAAAAATTAGAAATGTAAAGGAGCATGTTCCACCAATAAAAGTTTTGGGTCAGAGCGGTGATTTTATTCACAAATTATTGACCCAAAAAGGTATCGTAAATTATCGACTAAAGCGAATGTCAATAGGTACAAAAATATTCTGTGAAACACTATCTTCATTTCGTGTTGTTAGAGCGTTACTAAGTGAAAATAAATGTCATTATTTTACACATGAAATAAAAACTGACCGTGTGTTTAAAGTAGTTTTGTTTGGCTTGGAATCAAAAACAGAGGATGAAGTAAAAGCAGAATTGATTTCTCGAAGCTTAAAGTGCGTTCAGGTCAAACGTGTTGATAAAACTTATGGAGATTTTATTGACACGATTTATGTTGTTTCTTTTGCAAATGGTTCTCTTAAATTAAGCGATCTACGAAGAGACCACAAATGCATTTTTCGAACTATCGTTAGATGGGAGTATCAGAGAAAAAACAAAAACAGAATTGTGCAATGCCATAACTGCCAAATGTTTGGCCATGGCGAAAAAGGCTGCTCTGTAAGAACTAAATGCTCAAACTGTGCTGGCAAACACAAAACAGTTGATTGTAAAGCAAATACTGTAAAATGTGCCAATTGTAATGGCAATCATACATCCACTGATCTCTCATGCCCAAACAGAGAGATGTATTTGGAAATCAGAAGCAAGTTTACAAGCAAAAAATTAAATAACAACAATCATCGAAAAGCATTTAATAATGTAATCTCATATAATACCTCTCAATTCCCTCTCTTGCCAAAACAAAGAGAAGTACAACAAACACGTGTAAATCCAGAAGCAATTAAATTATACAACAATAGGGAATCAAAACAATTAAAACAATCATCTGTAAATCTGGAAGCAACCGAAATGCAAAGTCGTTCACATAATAAATCTGTTAATAAAAATTCTTTATTCACAATTGAAGAGATTACAGAACTGTCGATGGAATTATTAAATAGGTTAGGAAATTGCACATCTAAAGAACAACAATTTAAAGTGCTAACAGAACTTACTATTAAGTATTTATACTCAAATGTTAAATAATGAATATGCAAATGAAAATAATGTATTGGAACGCAAGAAGTATCCGCGGTAAAATAATAGAGTTTTTTAATCTAATTATTCATAAAAATATTGATATTTGTTTAGTTACAGAAACATGGCTGGATAGTGATTCTAAATTCTCACATCCAATGTTTAATTGTTTGCGCATCGATCGTCAAAACAGACGAGGTGGTGGTGTGGCAATTGTTATTAAAAAAGAAATAAGTTTTCGTCAATTGCCGTCTGTCAAAACTAATGTTATAGAAAATATCGGAGTTGAGCTTGCGTTGGATCAATTTAATTTAAAAATATTTTGCTTATATTTTCCCGGTGGCAGAAATTCTTCTGCCATTTTACCAATTTATAAAAGTGATCTTAGAAAGTTGCTAACTACTCAAGGAAATTTCATATTTTGCGGTGATTTGAACAGTAAGCACCGCGACTGGGGATGCTCAAGATCAAATTGTTATGGAAATTTACTTAACGACTTGACCTTTCACTTTCCATTTACAATTAAGTTTCCAAATGGCCCCACACATATTCCAACTTCTACGAGGGCTCGTCCTTCAACATTAGATCTTGTGCTAACAAATATCCCGGAATATTTAACTCAGCCTGAAACTTTAAACACGCTATCCTCCGATCATCTACCTGCCACATTTATATTAAATGCCTCTATTTCAACTTTGGCAAATATGAAGCTAAATTTTAATAAAACAAATTGGAGAAGATACTCTGAAAAACTAAATTCATTACTCTCCAACGCTTCATCTAACAGAGATAACATTACCAGTGTGGCTGAAGTTGACGAATTGATTAACATATTTTCTAATGCTATCCGTAGTTCAATCGAACACAGTACTCCCGCTGTTCCAATTTCACATATGAATTTTAAAACTCTACCAAGAGAAATTATCCACCTGATTAGCGAGAGAAACTATTACAGACGGCAGTGGCAAAGGTATAGATGTGCAACGGATCTCGAGGAGTACAGACGTTTTGACCATCTGGTTAAGACTGCAATTTGGAATCACAGAAATCGGCAATGGAATGACAGATTGCGTAGACTTGACAAGCGCTCAAAGCCTTTCTGGAATATTGCAAAAGTTTTACGAAAACGCGTTTCAAATATTCCCTCATTAGTAGATCAAAACAGTTTTATAAGTACAGACTGCGACAAAGCCAATGCGTTTGCAGAGAACTTTTTTCAAAACCATCATGTTTCAGATAATCTTGGCTGCCAGACCTTAGAGCAACAAGTTGAAAATATGTTAATCTATAACAACTCTCTTCACTGTATTACTCCTAGTTCAGAGTATATTTCAGAAATTACAATAAAATGTTTATTAAAAACCCTAAAAACACGTAAGTCTTGCGGTTTTGATGGTATCAAAAATGAATTTTTAAGAAAACTATCTCCTTATGGAATAACATATCTTACATGTATTATAAACTCCTGCCTAAAACTTCAGTATTTCCCAACATGTTGGCGAATTGCAAAGGTAATTCCTATATTGAAACCCGGAAAACCCAATAATGAAACAGCAAGCTATAGACCAATTAGCTTACTCAGCAGTTTAGGAAAAATTTATGAAAAAATTTTAAAAGAAAAATTGTTTAATTTTGTTGGTGATTCAAATATTATTCCTAGGGAACAATTTGGTTTTCGCCCCCTTCATAATACAACGCAGCAAATTAAAAGAATCTCAAACTTCGTAAAAAATGGTTTTGCAGATAAAAAGTCAACTGCCATGGTACTTTTAGACGTTGAAAAGGCTTTTGACACCGTGTGGCACAACGGCCTTGTATATAAATTAATTTTATATGGTTTTCCTAACTATATGGTTAAAATCGTACAAAGCTTTCTAACAAATCGTACCTACAGTGTTTGCATTAACTCTTCATACTCAGAAAGATACAATATAGATGCCGGTGTTCCTCAAGGCTCTGTTCTAGGGCCTTTGTTGTACATTTTATATTCCGCTGATGTTCCGAGAAACAATTTATGTAACTATGCCTTCTACGCTGACGATACTGCTATCTACTACTCTGGAGTATCTCCACAACCTATTTTAGAAAATATACAACTTGCTCTTAACAGCATTTTTCAATACTTTTTTAAATGGAAAATTAAAATAAATGCTACAAAATCACAAGCTATCTTTTTCTCAAAAAAAAGAAGTCCTTGTAATTTACCCAATTCGAATTTATCTCTGAATGGTATAGATATTCCCTGGTCTAACAATGTTAAATATTTGGGAGTTTTTCTAGACCGACGCTTAACTTTTAGTGAACACACCAGAAATATAATTAGAAAATTCAATATTGCCATCAGAATGTTGTACCCCCTAATTAACAGAAAATCAAAGTTAAACACGGAAAATAAAGTAGCTATCGTCAAAACAATTTTTCAAGCTATAGCACTATATGCGTGCCCTGTCTGGGGCACTTGTGCATCATCACATGTTAAGAAAATCCAAATCAGTCAAAATAAACTTCTTAAAATGGTTTTAAATTTACCTTGGCACTATTCTACACAACGATTACATTCCCTTTGTAACGTAGAATTTATCAACATTCGTATACAGACTATAATAGAAAAATTTCAAACTACTTGTAATCATTCCAACAATTACTACATTTCAAATTTATATTAGGACATTTTCAGGCCTAAACAAACTCAAACGTATCAATTGATTCCAAATATTTTTTCCGCTTAAAAACCGCTTCTATAAATCTTTGTTCTCACACGAAAAAAGAAATAGTTTTCACTTGTATGTGCCACCTACATACAAAGTTCCACCTTTTAAATAAATTTATTGAAGGTTTTGTGACGCATTTTATTTTCCTTCTCCAACGTAAGTTTGTTCCTAATCATTTGCGTATTCATAAATTAAAAATAATGTTCTAGATGTAAGGTAGCTTTAGCCATATCTCTTTAGATAATATTAAAATATGTATATATAAAATGATTTTAATAATTAAACAATAAAAAAAAAAAAAAAAAAAAAAAAAAAAAAAAAAAAAAGGTTCGAGGGAAAGAACCTCAGTCAGAACACATTGCGGAAATCTTATTATATCTTTTTGGTGCTGTACAAATATAATTCAAATAACCATGTTTTGTGAAAGTTCGTTAAATTTGTATTAAAATCTATTGGTTTATTTAAGTCAAAATTATTTTGATCAGTCATATCCAAGAAGTAAGCTTTATCCTTTATATTCGGAAAATCAAGCTCGAAATTTCGAACGCACTGTAAAAACTAATAACAATTTTGGTAAAATGAATTTTCAAAAATGTTAAAAAGCCCCCTTTTTCAATATCTAGTATGACGACAAAAAATACGTTTATATCTTAAAAGTATCAAGTGCTACAACTCATATCAACTTTAGTTGTAATGGGTTTCATTACTATATAACAGGCACAAATATTCCTGTCTTCTATTACCTGTTCGTAAAATTCTATATAAGACTCGCTATGAGCATCATTTTCCTTTGCCAATATCCTTGCAAATAGTCCTCTGACTGTTGTTTAATACTTACAAACAATATTTCTGGCATTACAGCTCATGGCCAATAAGTTTTTGCACATTTTTTACCTGTTAATGTTTGTGATATTTTCTTTTATTTATTTTTCTTTCCTATGAGAATATTACGTGACCAAAACGTTTGTAAAAAATCTGTTCAACTTCAAGCAGCTAAACAAAGTATATAAAATTTGATGAGGAAAGCGTGCACGCAAGTCAAGCGGTCAGGAAACAGGCAAGAATTAAAGAAATTTAAATAAATTAATTTGGACAATTAAACCTACGAGTATATACAACCATTCTTTGGGCAATTTATATTAAAATAAGAAATAAAGCAGTTGGAAAATTAAATAAAAAACAAATAAATTTTTGTAGCCATAAAAAATAGCTTAAGTGAAGGAGGACAGGGGAAATAGTGTTTGTGTAGATTCGATTAGAAATTCGGCTGAAGAACGAATTTGATCTGTAATGGTTAGTATGTCGGTATATTGGTATATCGACCACGAATGGATGTGCTCTTAATGATCAACGTGCTGTTTGCAAAACAGACGCGAACGAGTTCCCTGATTTCATTAGAACACATTTCATTGTAGTATATATATTTCATTGTAGAATATTTGTATTACCATCAATTACAGATGAAGCAGAATGTTTGGTTATAGGGCTATGCCATTGATCTGTTATAGGTTTATAAGGTCCTACGCGCATTGAAATCGACTTTATTCGAATGGCCCCATTCAGAGATTGTTATAAAGTCATTATTATACGAGAAGCCTGGTCTTAAGAAATATAAGAAATAGGGTAGGAGAAAAGGCGTGACCTTGTGTTGTGCTTGAATTCATTTTGAACTCATTTGATGAGATCCTATCTAGAACAACTCATATAGGAAGCTCTATATAAATTAAGAGAAGTTATTATTGACACCGAAGGTAACAAATTTTGACAGAAGTGCACCATGCCACACTCTATCAAACGCCTTAGAATTATGTAGAGCCACCACTTTACTTTCCCCAAATTACTGAATCAAATGACACCATTTCTCCGAGATGAGTGCTAGCAAGCCGATCGCAGAGTCTGCCCTGCAGAAACGAAACAGGCGGTCGTCAAGTAAACTATTAGATGATAGATACTCCACAAAACGTAAGTCAACCATAAATTTGGATAATGAATTCCAATTGGTATATAATTTTAATAGTTGTTAGCTTTTTCCTTATTGGATATTGCCCTTACAATAGCAACTAGTTGCTACATTCAATCAACATTAAACTGTTAACAAACATACCTTCAAACATTCAATATTTAATTTTAAATTATTGTAAGTATCTTGTTTGTTGTATATATTTGTTGTGTATGTGTTTTATGTTTGTGTTAGTAGCAATTTGACAATCTTATATCTCGTAAGACATTGACCCAATTTGAATAAGTTATGCATTGTCGTCCTTTGTAAAGAAGTACATATCAAACCATGTATGTGTTTGTAGCACAAATCAATACTATAGTTTGAGCGTAAAAAGGAGCCGTGGCTTTCCCTTCACATATTAATATATAGATATTACATAAAGATTAATTGAATTTAAAATACTCGTAATAAGATCGAAATATTTAAGATTTGTAAGGTTAGGTCTTCAAAATAGTGATGGCAGAAAATTACTGTATCAAACTTACTAATACAAATAAGCAATAAAAATTTTTAGGTCACCTCCACAAACAATAATTATGACTGAATTGTCCCGCCGAAAAATCAGTAATCGGCCACAAAACATTCCTTTTAAATTCCAAGATTCCCGTGTATGAGAATAGTACCAAAAGGGATTTTTCACGTCGTATTCCGGGACCCTCGTGTCACATCGGCTTAGATATCGACAGTTCATCACATCTTTCACCCTTTACTTGCATTTTTTTTAAATAATTTTTTCGTTTTTTTTATTATTAAAAATAAATATGCAGAAAAAAGTGATTTTTTTCAAATGGATTTTCATAAAGGTTCGCGTTTTCAGAACATTTTTATTACAAAAAGTTAAATACCTCATAAATTATGACTATTTGTATGAAATAATTCTAAATTACATGTATCAAGTTGAAAATGTATGTTTATATTTCTTATTGGTTTCATTAAACATTATTGAACTTTAAACTTTTCTATGATATTCATCCCGTCAAACTTTTGATAACTTTTTCTGCAAAATTTAACGGCTTCTTTGAAATTTTATCTGGCAACCATGTTCTTAACTGCTAATCCACATCCATAATTTAATTTTTAGATTAATTGCAAGTCATCAGGAATTAATAAAATGCCCGCAATAAATATACAAATGCCAAATATGTATTTGTATACTTACACATGTATTTGCCATTATTTATTTCCTATAAATATTCCATTCAATTTACATTAGGCACAATAACATGCCCCCCTAAACCCACACAAAACACCAATAAATGAATAAGAAAATCCTTAACTATTAAATAAAATTGATTTTCATCCCTAATGATGTTAGGAATATACTCGTATTCATCACAATAAAAAATATGTCTATATATGAGTAAAAATGAGTTGTGGTTTTGTATTAAATTTTTAATTAAATTCTTGTTTATATTAGATAAACATTTTACTACATTTGAAATTTTTAGTTAGTCCTTTTAATTGGATCAATTAAAATTGTATTAAATTAAATATGTTTTAGGCAGTTTCTAGTACATTTTTGCATTAATTATTTAATAACAACTACATATTCAAATATCAGTACTTATTTGAGTTCGGACAATGCTAGACGAAAAACGTGACTTCTGCGGTTCCTTCTGTGGTTGCCTTCACACCTTTCATGTTCGGACAAGAACTAGAGGGGCCGTACTCAGTCGAGTGTGGTTTTTATAATACATAATGTCGTATTATTTAATTTTTTTCTATGCTGAGGTGTCCCATAACTGAATTCAACAGCATTATATTGATTTTAGAATCAAGTTGTATAGAAGATGTTTGTCATCCAGGCTTAATGTTGCATTTCTCCCAATAAGGTAATTGATTTTTGAGCAGCTTGCAATTTCATAAAATTTTAATAGATATTTTTTATAAAAATTTATAAATTTTTAAATCTATAATCTTAAAAACAATCAGTAGTGTTTCACATATAACTTTTAACTTGGTAACTTTTAACTTGGTTGCTTAATGCCTTTAAAATAAAAATTTCTAGGAAAGCAGCTAACGTGACATTAGTTAAAATCTTTAAGAGTTTAAGTTGGAAGAAGTTTATGAAAATTTTCGAAAATGTTCTGAGGAATCGTATATATTGCGGTCGGACAAAAGTTAATACAATATGTTAGCATCACGCTCTTTTATTTTCGTGCATAAACGAAATCTTTGACTGTGTTGGAACGATTCTCTAGAATAGCACATTTTCGTGGAATAAGAGTCAGACAAAATTTCTGTTGTAATACCAATAATTAAGTTTTTACTTGAATAACAGAGACATCTTAGCAGATCTCTATTAGACTTTGAGGTTTGGGTCTATAGTTATAAAAAAAATACTTAAAACAACTTAGTAAATTATTATAAATTAATAATATTTTTAAACAATAACAAGTAAACTTTAAGTTGATATTTTCAAAATATTATTTTATAAATAAAATATCGCTATAAATGTAGCAAATAGGGTTCATGTTGCACCTTAAACTAGGGTTTGAGGTTTATTATTTCTTTCATTTGATGGGAAATAACACTTGATTATGCAATTTAATTAAAATACACAGTAAAATTCATAAGAATTACTAAAGAAATGGTCGATATTTAAATACTCCCTTCTTTCGAATAAAAATAATCTTGTGAATTGAAAATAATTTATTTTACTTAGAAATTATATTCTAGTTAATTTCTTACATATTTGACTACTCGATTCAAATTGTTAAAGTAGGATTGCTAATAAAAGTCCTTAAACCATAAAATAGTTAAAATAATGTTTGCTTACGATTTCTTAACAAAAGCTTATTCAACCTTACAGTGTTTGTTAACTAATGTGAGCTTTAAAGCTAAAGTAAATTAATTGGGAGTATATATCGAATGATTCGAATTAATAAAGAATGATAATTTTGAAAATCGAAAATATTTCAGTGACTCAGGTCGAATACATTCCCAACTTGAAGAACATAATTAAAATAATAAATCGGTTTGTACAACTCTTTGAAAATAATCTTTTATTTTATTTTATTGCTGTTAGTTTACTTTTTTGTTCAATCTTAAATAAGTAAAAAATAATTGAAAGCAATGGCAAAATTTTTGCAGTGTACCTGTTTATCATGAAAAATTATATAAAAAAGCATAATAAATGGTACTGTCAGACTTCTCACAGTAATTACATAGTTAACCTATTTACCTAATAATACATTTTTATTTATACATAAAATATAATATAAATGTAATATACATGTACATATTTTAATACTTTGATAGTGTCAAGATAATTATCACCACCGCATTCGCAGTAAATACATTTTTATTATATGTATTTCTTAACTTCTTTTTCATAGTGAGAAAATCAAATTTTCTTCCAGGATGTGGTTAGTAAACGTGCTAGTGTGCCATTATTGTACAGGAACTTTTGTAATAAGAATTGTACAAAGATTGTCCTGTACAGTTTCGTTAAATAACAGTAAAAATATCTATTTTTCCATCTCCCAATTTTGTGTTGTCGAACTTCGTTATTTGCTTCAATTTGATAATTTTTCATATTTACGAAGATTTTCCTTAGCCTGTTGCTTGTTTTTTATGACTGTTGTTTTTATAGCCTGTGGGAGTTACAAATACTCGTACATGCAACATTTTATGTTTGTTTAACATAAAATATGTACACACCTTTGACTCCATGCTCTATTGTGTGGCCATAAAAACCAATTACAACTGCAATGATTGAATCAAGGTTTTATAAAATAAATTTATTTTATGCATTTAATTAAACCTATTTCATGCCAAAGTGGGCCAACGAATAGGACAAGTTTAAAGTTGTGATGAACTCCTTTGAACTTTAAACAAATCTATTGATTTTCCAAACAAATTTATATTTGAAAAGGTTCTAAATAATATGAGAAATGCTAACTGCGGCATTCATAAAAATTATTGTATGTTTATTAAGGGCTTATTTGACAAATTTCTATGGAATATTATATAGATTTTTGGAAGTGCTCGTATCCAATAGACATTTGTAATCAAACTTTTGGATAAAGTTGGAAAAACTGGAAGCAATGTCATTCTTAAGAATGACTTCCATTTTTTAATGGGTTATATTTATATAAAATCAGCATGTATCAAATTCTAATTTTTATAATAAATGCAAAGTTATCTCCGTGGTTGTTCCGAACATATTGTCTTCAACCAGTTGGTATTATAGCCAAGAACCTTATCGGACTGTCCGGATAGGGATCCCTTAAGCAGTATTTAAGCCAGTTACTTCATCTTAATAGAATCCATTAACTATTGGACTTTAGCCTGTATTATCAAATTTCATAAGGAATTCAGTTAGAACATCACAATAGAAAACGTTGCCGTATATAATCACAACCCTTGTTTATTCTGCGTTGAATGTTTATACATATATACTTGTATACTCGTATGTGTATAATGGGTATGATGGTTTCTGATACGGTTTGTTAAATTTATTTTGCAGAAAACTACTAGGTACAATACTTTTAGTCATTCTCCTTTTCATAGAATATATGCAAAATTTAAATATGTATATACGAAGGTTAACTTACATATAATGCAGACATTTGTTTACACCTGTCAATATTGTAAAGAACGTGCTACACAAAATACGTGAAACAATATTCCTTTATTTACCATATGTATGTATGTATGTATGTCAGCAGGTGTGGATCTAGCTCCAGTTTGCGGAAAAACGAAATTTTAGATGGAGGTAATAATTCTTGGGAATGTTCTTTTAGCAACGCTGGAGATTAATAGATATTTCAATAACAGTTTTGGAATGGTAAATTTCGCTTTTCACTCTGCCTGGAGTCGCACATGTTTATCAGTGACATGAATTTTTATGCACATAATTTTTTTTAAGTTAAATTTTCATATTTTATATTTGTTTTATTTTGTTGATGCTACCAACGGAGTGTGTATGAGAGAAGAACGTCGATGTACATACGCATATATTTTATAAAAAATGCCTGTTGGAAATATTTACAAAAAGTTTATTTTTTTATAAGTGACAATTTTAAATATTACCAAACAATAACGCATGTTTATTGAAAGTAGTTTTAAAATGTGTCTGCGTCTTAGGAAAACGGAACTGACGTTTCATTGACTATAAAGAGGAACATATAATATTTTCTAAATTTGTAAATATTTCATTGTTGAAAGAATTTATTGATTTTTGCGCTGCAAATTTATCACATTTTGGCGTCAAATAATCTCAAGAGTGCAGAATTGCTTTATTTTAAAATGCCTTTTCCCAACTGGTATAAGATGTCGATAAATTAAATCTTCTGCTTTCATTTGTATTCGACAAATTTGTCAATATAAAAACGTATGCGTACATCAAGTCCTTAAATAAACTTTGCACGGGTGCAAGCATGTGTTTGTAAATGTAAATGAAAGATATTAACTTCATAAAAGTATTTTACGTATTCGCTTGTATATTGTTTGAAGAAAAAATGTATATTAAATTGTCTTCCACACAGAATATTTTTGTTTAATTTGTTTTATTAGAAACTATATTTTAATCTTTATTCATAAGAAAGCGTTAGATTTGTTATCTAAAGTGTGCATTTTTAAACTGTCTGGTAACTAATAAATTTGATCCTGAAATTTAACTATGGCGTCTCTATGTTTGCGTTTGAGGGAAAAATATGTAACATATTTTTTTCCGCACGATATTACTGTCATTCGTATGACATTGAAATTACTTTCGCTGCATTTAGACTGCATACAGAGCTTTTTAAAATATTGTTTTTATTGTAATTATTCAAGTTTAGATGGGACTGGAGAAATAATCTTAAGATTTTTCGATCCATTTTTTTCTTCAAAACAATCAATCTTTTTTTTAGGTATGGGAGGACATTTATTTTATACAGGGTGGCGCAAAAGTAATCCTCCTATCAGAAAATGCTATAAATTTTGCGATTGGCCCCTAATGTCAGTTCTGTTTTGACATTTGTGTAGTAAACACATGCGAAATACACATTAATAAACAATGTTACGCTACACTGCTCCAGAACGCGGAATATTGGTGACTATTTATTTGACCAATAATCGGTCGGTGACTTTGGCACAACGTGAATTTCGTCGCAGATTTCCTGGCCGTCCAACGCCTACTGGTGAAACAATGCGACGTTTAGCCGCTCGCCTCGAAGAGACTGGCACAACAAGAGATGTTGCCAGACCCCGGAGTAGCCGTTCTGCAGAGAATATTGCTGCTGTAGCCAAGGATGTCATGGAAGCGCCGTCGACATCGACCAGACGACGTGCCATGCAAATGGGTATCAGTCGACGGTCTTTACAGCGAATTTTGGTACAAGATTTGAAGATGTTTCCGTACAAAGTCCAGACGGTGCAACAGCTGTTAGCTGCTGAGCGCCAATCGCGTCTAACATACGCTCAAGCCTAATCTCCCGTTTTGGCGATTTGCACTGGCCAGCAAGATCGCCTGATTTGACCGCTGCAGACTTCTTTTTGTGGGGCTTTTTGAAGTCGCGGGTTTATGTCAACAAGCCTCAGACTCTTGCAGCTCTTAAAGACAATATCCGTCAAGAATGTGAGGACCTATCGCCGGAAGTTTTGGCCAAAGTGATGAAAAATGCCATAAAAAGGGCTCAAATGACAATCAACTGTGGCGGCGGCCATTTACATGACATCATATTCTCGACTTGATGTAAAAAAATTAAAAGATCAAATAAAAATAATCCATAAGAAGAATCAAAGTACAGTAGAGGCTCGAAAAAGTTAAGTAGTTTGTTGTGGGGGTGCTTAACTTTTCCGAATTCTTAACTTTTCCGTGATATTAAAAATGCATGTGTTTATACGTGTATTTATACATTGTATATATTATTAATGTGTATTTAATACACATGTATGTATATATGTATGTGTGCAAATGTATTAATTTTTAGCTTTTAAAATAGGACCACTTTGTGGACAGTTTCTTTCACGTTGATATAAGAACCATTTGTACAGCTGGGGGCTTACTCTCTATTACGATGCGTATGCGATGCGGAAGAAAAATGGTACATAATCGGATAATTGGTACCCTTTATTGAGTTTACGCGCATCTGATTTTTTCACTTTCGCAAATCTGGCATCAATGCGCTCTGTAATTGTCGAAATCGCTCGTTAAAACCAAATATCTTGCGCTAACAAAACATCAAAGGCATCGAACTAGCTTACGCATCGCAATAGAGAGTAACCCCCCTGCTTCTCCAAATCCACGAATTCTGCCTTATGTAAAGTCTTTCTCTTAATTTCGTCACATGTACCTGACACTGCAGCATAAATGTTTGCTTTATTTCTTTTAATTTTAGAAATTGAAGATTCAGAATCATGAAAATCCATTGCCAATCGATTAGCCAAAACGCCTTCATCTAATTTTTTTTTTAAATCTTGCATTCGGCAACTGATAACCTTTTTTGCTTACGTGCTGCTGACATTGTTACGATCAAAAGAAAACTAATAACTGATGCAAAATTAGTATAAAACATAACGTACGAATGTAAAGAATTTTATAACGGTAAATGACGATTGGATATGTGTTGAATTTTTTTATGCTACCCATGTACTTATATATGTAGTACTACATATATTAATGCGACAATCATATAATAATTCTAATGATGTTAAAAATAGAAAAATTAAATAAAAATAAAAACTACTCAAAAAAGTTAAGAAGCACTTAACTTTTTAGAGTTCCGTATGGTAACAGAAAGCTGCTTAACTTTTCCGTATTCTTAACTTTTGCGCGTCTTAACTTTTATGAGCCTCCACTGTATTTCATTTTTAAATTACAGCCAAAAAACATCGGAAGGTTATTTTTGCGCCACCTTGTATAAGAGAAACAAATAAAGCTTTTTTGAAAAAAGGGATTACTGACGATTTTGTGCATATTCAGAGTTAAAAGTAGTGCAACTTATTATTTTTTATTTTGAAGTTTGATCATCGTTAGCTTAACTAATATATTGAAAAATTGTTTGATTTTCGATTGGATTGCGGCATCAAATATACACAATTAAGATCGCAGAAACTTAGAAATTAATATGTAACTGAAATTGATGTAGTATACACACTCATATATAACGCAATTCATCATTCGTACCATAATTAAATTTTTGGCAAATGTTTTTTTCAAATTAACCATCCAAGGCGGTTAAGTTTTCAGGTGTGCCCTCGATCGCTTTGCTTGATAAGTTTGATAAGTTTGTTCACACGCCAAAAGCACAAAAGCATTCTATGAACCTGCATATGAATGACTCAAAAGTTTCATGAGATATCAAATTATTTACAAGATAAACACTTTTAAAACCAATGTAACCTGTTAAATAAAAAAAACTATATTATTTTTATAAAATACGAGTACTATAGTACTCAAATATACTGAGTTTCAAACCACAAAATTTTCTTAAAGTGGGTTATTTTGCGATGTAACCTATCAGGTGTCTAGTATCTAGCCTTTTTTCTAAAATCTTAAGATTTTTGACTTAAAGTCGTCGAGATATTTAAACGAAATCATCATAGGGTCTCAAAACAGAGAATAGCTATTCGTAGACTAGTAGGTAGTGTACTAGACTCGTAGTGCGAAGGTCGCAGGTTCGAATCCTACCGCAAAACTCTGGCAGTTTGTGTTTGATAATTAAAGGGAGCGCACAACAAGCCTTCACTGGCTTAAGTGTATGTTGTATGACATGGGGTATGACACCCCTCCAATCAACCTAACCTAACCTAACCTATTTTATCAGCTTAGCAAATCACATTTCTATTTCTCGTATTCTGATAATCTAAAAGTTCTTTTAATTGTAATTTGTTTAAAATTTATATGAAAAGAATACCCATCCAAGGATGTGAAGCTAATATTTGTTCTTGAAAAATTAAATATAATTTTTCTAACTTTTCTTTTTTCTGCATTAAAATACTTTATTAGAGTTTTTCCTTTGAACCATTAAAAACTTTAAATATTCTTTATTTTTAGTTTCGTTATATTTGCCAAGTTACGATTATTATTTCTTTTATTTTAAAATTTCATGTTTGCGCAACATAAAGTTGTTCGTTTTTCTCATTTTAGTAAGTCAAAGTTAGTGTCATTATTTAAGTCTTCAAAACAGAAAATAAAACTAAAGAAGGATAAAACTTGTTGAATGAAATTTTTTGCTGTTTATACAAGGTTAAATATTGAGTCCCTATTAACCCATTAAAGAAGAACTTTCAGGGAAGACAATTAGATAAAAATCTTGCATTTCGGAAGTAATGAGATTAATGATTTTTTGTCATAGTAAAATTTTCACTGTTTTTATTCCTTTTCATTGTAATCGAAGTCATGTTTGCAATATAAAGACAGAATCTCTTTTTTGAAGTGCTTTAAATCATATGAAAAAAAATTTATGGAACTAACGAGATAGTTAATCTGAAATATTTTCAACGTCTAGATATTAATTTATTTCCGAACAATGGAAAGCTAATGTTGTTGTTTACGAATTATTGTTCCTGTACCTATAATCCTTCTTATGTCCTGCTGATCTAATCCTAAGTTTATATTTTCTTGTACCACATATACAAGTACTTTGTCGCACGATTTTCTGTTATTCCCTTGATAAGTTATCTGATATACTACCCATCCTTCTATTCCTTCTTGGGTTCTGCTAAATAATCTATTCAATTTGTTACTTTTTTCTTAAAAATTGTGTATTAGAAAATATATTTTTTATTAAAAAAAAATACCTTAAGGAATGACATTTGTGGAAACACAATTAGAGAATTTTTTCGACTTCTTAGGAAATTAAATTGTTTTTATTTTTTAAAATGTTTTGTTTTAATAAAAATAATTTTCTTTTATGTTTATTGTGTCCATTTCAGGCATAATTAGATTCCCAGTACTAAATACGTTTTCGTAACAAATTTTTTTTGAAGAAAAAAGAACAAAACAAACAATTTAGTAGCGATTTTCACGCTTCTAGGTTTTTTCACAACCCTTTTCAATTTAATATGTTTTTTTTTGTGCATCCTGAACGCCTTCTTTTGTTTATGTAGTAAGTAAATTAAAACTCATACTCTAATACATACATACTTGAACACAGTGTGATCAAATCACGTTGGAAATAAAGCTAAAAAAGATAAAAAGAGAAATTTAAAGCAAAATAAAAATATAAAAAAAATACAGCTAAAATTTTTATTGCTTTCTAATAAAACATTTTCTATGCCTGGATATATTTCATAGCCAAAAAAAAAAACTAATTATATTATTAATCTGTTTTTATAAATAATAAAGCTTTTATAAATAAAAATTAATTTATATAATGCACTAGAAATTTATTTATGAACGCAAAAGTTTTATCTATGCAACATTTTGTAAAAGGAAAAAGCATTGAGTCTATAAGAAAATATATGTAATCACCACCATCGTTAACAAAATTTTACGTAAAATCTTGTCCCTTTTCCAAAAATTTCGTTCGGCAATTTTATGTTGTTTTTGTGTTTGTGTACTATTTTGTTGAATTTTTCGCAATTTTTTGTTCATGGGAAATAATTAACGTAAAAACTTTGTTCGCCTTTCCTTTACGACAAGGGCAGTTAATTTATAGAATAAAAACTCTCCTTCAGTGTAAAAATTATTCAACTATAAACAAAGCAAAACACATAAAGAAAAAGTTCATTAACTACAGAAATTCATATATAGCAAAATAAGTTTTTAGATGTTCGTTGATTGTATAAAATATTAAGAATCACACAAAACTAATTGCAAAAGTTGTTCAAAAAGTTCTTCAAACTGTAACATTTTGTACTAATCTAATTGTGACGTCGACGTCATATTAACATATTGGCAATTGTGGACTCATTGTCAACAACAATTAACTATTATTTATAGGCTATTACTATTACTAAGACTTATAAAATGGCAAGGGGCGATCAATAATAGTCAGTTGTTATCTACAACGAGAACTTTTAACAAAACACATGCTCAGGATCCTTTTGAAGTTCGTATTTTTTGATGGGTCATGTTATGCATTAAGGCTGGGGAAGTGCTTACATTTGATTTTTATTTAAATAAAATTAAAAACTGTCTTGTTCTAGTAAAAAACGAGTATATGAAATTAAATTACAAGTCAATCAATGTATGATATTCCCTAAAGTGTATGAAGCTGAGTTGCGTCTTATTATAATTTTATGACGCACATATACGGATACATATATAGTATATAGAACAATGACATATATGTATGTATACATATACTTAATTTTTATTTCATTTTCATTAATGTACACACAGACTTGAAAGCTTCTGTTCTAATGGGTTGAGAGAAATCTAAACAAAGAAATCCTTGCATGAGAACACATTTACTCCTACACACTCTGCAAATATTTTAGCACAATTAATGGCAACAAGTGACGGCAAATATACATATACATTTTTCTGCATATACATGTGTGTAACTATGTACTATGTGATAGCTATAAATTAAATTCAAGTGCATAATTCATTTGAAAAAAAGAAGAAAATTGGGTTTTTCCCAATTTTCTTTTTTTTATCAATTTAATAATAGTTAAAAGTATTTATTTTACAGAATTTCAACATTTCAATATTAGTACGTAATGCCAAAAAATAATAATAATTAACGCAAGCCAAGTAACCGGAGGCTCATTGCTAGATCTAGCAGAGATTACGGGTGCTAAAGTATAAGGCTGGAAAAAACGAAAAATCTCATTAAACATTGCTTTTCAGTCCAGTGGAGCTTTCATTTGTGAAAAAAGTATTGTCCATAAAACCGAGGAACATGTTACAGACATCATCGCAAAGTGGAGACAATAGAACAAAAATAGTTGGCAGCAATATTTAATGTCCATATATTATAAACTTTTCACACCAAATCGAATATGTAAACGAAGATGAAACAAAATCTTTATTTGTATGAGCAAAGTAGTGAACACAGTTGAAAAAAAGCAAAATATGTTACACATTTACATGCTTCACTTGCAACATATTCAGAAAGAAACAAGTTCTTTATTTTGCACTACTCTTTATTTTTTTTAGTACAGAACACAAACATAGAGGTTGGGCAAAACATGTAGGTGTAACATTTTTATTAGAAACGAAAACACCACAAGTCCTACTATATAGGTTAGGTTGATTGGAGGAGTGTGATAGCCCATGTCATACGACATACACTTAAGCCAGTGAAGGCTTGTTGTCCGCTCCCTTTAATTATCAGGCACAAACTGCCAGAGTTCTGCGGCAGGATTCGAACCTGGGACCTTCGCACTACGAGTCTAGTACACTACCTACTAGTCTGCGAAGGTCAGTCCTATATTCTCAGTAAAAACACGGGCTTACATATATTTACTGATAATGTTAAGATTATGATCCGGAAGTAGTGCGAATTCGGATCATTTGGAATGATTTTAATATAAGCTGGTCATTCATACAAAAAACTTACTGGATAGTACACTATAGCGGAAGTTTACATTATCCGCAGCTCACTGTATGACATACATACACAAACAGGTATGTTATATCACTTTCATTCAAAGTTTAAATTTAAATTGGATCCTCACAAATGTGAAAAAAATAAATTTAAGAAAAGCGTGTAAAAATTTTACTTGTATGTTTTAATAAACCTACGGATTTTTTTATTATAATTGAAATTTAAATTCAATTCAGGGCATCTTCTTGTTTTTTAGCACTTCATATACTACATACCGCAACTGTACGAGTATTAATTAAAAAAAACTCGGTATAAAAACAAAATCTACTTAAATATAGAAAAAAAAAATTTTGAGGAAAAAGCATGCAATAATAAATTACAATAAAAATATATGTATGTATGTATGTATATATAAAAGAATAGGTAATAAAACTATATGTACGTACATTTATACATAAATCTTCATAACAAACAAGCTAAAATCCCTGACATTCAATTCAAGAAGATATAAAACTCATAAAGAAAAAAATAGGTGGCAGTAGGATGGTGAATGTGAAGCAGAATTAGAAAATTACAAAGAAAGGAAGCATCAGGCATATGCTAATACAATATACTTGAAACAGGCAGACAAGGGAGCATCTGCTTCTTGTTGCTCTATACATACATACAAAATGTAGTTATTTTTAGGGCGTACGCCCTTTAATAGTTGTCCGGTGTAAAAAGTCAAGTGGTAGAAAGCTGAAAATAGCTATAAATATGAATAATAAACTACAAATATATATTTGTTATGACTCTAATGCGGGATGAAGGAAAAATTATTTATTATGTATGTATATAATGATGGATTAAAAAACGTTCTCTGAAGGGTCTCCTTAAGTTACACAAAAGTTTAAAAGTTGCAGCAAAACAAACAAACACCACAGAATAAAATTTTTGTAGGCGTCAGTTACTTAAATTGTGTTACAGTTCTAATTTTTCTTACAATTTCTTATTTTGGGTGCTTTAAGTGTAGATAAAATGTTTTACGTCAAAAATAGGAATAAGAGAAAATGTTTATTTTTTTTAAATGAATATGTACCACCCAATGTGTTCGTTTGTTTCATTAAATTAAATTGTTCATCAGTGATGTTGACAAAGAAATAATTCTCAAATTCAGAACTAAGTACTAGTTAGTACTCGTTGAAAGTCTCTGTGAATTTTATTTATTCCCAGCGCATTGCTAACGCAGATTTAGAAATTTCTAAGTTTGTAATTTCATTAAAATTGGTTTCTTAGTTTCAGAGAATCATTGGTTGACGTTTTTGGTTACTAACGCTTAGCTTGTATTGAAGGTGCTATAGCCTTCGCAGAGATTTAAACAATACGTTCATAAAATTTCACCGCAAACGGTTAAGCTATTTAACCTCTTAATTTTTATAGCATACTAGATGACCCGGGCAAACGTTGTTTTGTCTTAAAATTTGCACTAAATCGACATAGCAATTATTGTTCAAATACCGGTATCGGGCTAATTAACCCCACTACACGCTGATTAAGGACCCAACGCCTTCAGCAAAACGCAGCATAGGCTTATCGCGCTAATCTCTATTGGGCAAAACACAAAAAACAATATATTGTTCCATCTGTCGCACGAACTTCAAACTACACAGAAACACTCCTCACGTCCCATAGAACATGTATTTAAGTTTGGTCAAAATCGGTGCAGTAGTTCTTGAGTTACGGTGCAAAAACACACACAAAAAACTAAATATTGCGCCATCTATTGGACGAACTTCAAACTACACAGAAACACTCCTCACGGCGCATAGAGCATGCATATAAAATTTGGTCAAAATCGGTCCAGTAGTTTTTGATTTTAGCGATCACGAACATACACGTAAATTTTATGTACATATAGCTGACACCGTCAGCTCAAAATATCTTCGGAACTACATAACCGATTTAAGAGTTTGATATCTCGTTTTGAAGAACATGACAACGGCTTTCCAAAAGAAAGTAAAATAAAATAAAAAAGCACAAAAAATAAATATATGTATATGTCATTGGTGGTGCAATATGAAAATTGGATTTTGCCACGCCCTTCCGCCCACAGACCGAAAATCAGACTTCACAGTGTCACCCGCCCGAGTATTCTGAAGGTTCCCTGAAAATTTCGTCAAAATCGGCCCAGCCGTTTTGGAGCCATTACATTACATACATACATACACACATCCTATTTTATATATATAGATAGAAGATAGATAAGAAAATGATGGTTATTTATTTAATTTATTTCAATTACGATTTCTACATAAAATAAATAAAACGTTTAAAATTTATATGAAAAATACAGGGAACACGTTTGTTATTATTATTATTATTATTATTTTTTTTTTTTCATATAAATTTCATGCCCATAGAACATTGGGCTTTCTAGGGACTGCACAAGTAAATGGCGACAAGTCCCTTTAAACTAAATATTGATTATAGTTTAAAGGAAAATTTGCTCTAGCAATTCATATGAAAATTTCGCATGCACATTGAGATTTCGAAATAATACATTATACGAGGGCACTTTATATGTATACTTTCAAATATTTTCGATCGGCTTCTCTTTAATATTAAAATTGTAAAATGGGGCAATACCACCTCCATATAAATTTAATGTTTGTTTTTTCTTCAGCTAAGAGACTTTGAGAGAATTGTTTCACTTCGAAGGATATACAGGAAACCCTGACAGTTAAAAATTTACAAATATCCATCAAGGTTCTCCCAAAGGAAAACATTATTAATTTCAGAGTCCTTAACATTTTAACCTTAAGAAATTAATAATCAACAAAGGCACATGATGTCCATATACAAGTTGTACACATATATCTATTACATACATACTTACATACGTGTGTATGGGTGCTGCTTTTTTCTTTTATGTTTTCATATTCTGCAAACAATACCATTTTACTGCTTCCTGTATTATACTTGTTTTCATTATGATTATATTTTTGTCAAAATAAGTTGTAACCTGAAAGTGATATTTTGTGCTATTTTGGGTCACAAGCAAGTCCTTTTATTTTTGTATTATTGAAGCCACAAATTTTACTTTATACATTTTGTTAAAAGATGAAACAGGTATACGTATCGTTCAAAACATTTGAGTTGAATACTTGGAAATGCTGCAATTTCCCCTTTCATCAAAGTTTCCATAAAAATAATAAAAACCTATAGTTCTAAAAGTCATCATGTTGCATGTTCTGCTGGTCATTAAATAGTATGAAAGTAAAAAGAAAGTTTATACAAAATTACCATAGAGCTTTATACGCAATTACTGTAAGGAAGTTAGAGATTGCAATATTTGCTCTAATATAATGAACATTGCTGTATTTGAAATGATGAAATATGGATGTTGTATTGATTTATTTGCTCCTAAGTAAATAACACTGATGTAAATAGTTTAAACTAAGCAATATATAATAAAAAAATATATAAAAAGGAATTCTCTCATAATTTCTAAGGGAATAATAAATAAAACTTCAACTAGACTACATCTATTTTGAAATATTTTGAAATATATAATATTAAAATTTACACATTACAAAATCAAACTTTTTATAAAAATTTTTATTGATAGATGAACTATTGATTCAGTTTTGTTGAGTATCAATTTCTACAACGATCTGCGCTTGAGAATTTTTAATGAAGTCTGTATGGCATCTTACATTGTTCCCATTTTGCCACTGCTCTCCAAAGTGCATTTTTTAAATTAAATTTGCAAAATCCTTTAATTTCGGGAATTATTTTTTACATTCTCTCAGTAGTTTTCTCATGTTCCAAATTTTCATGTTTTCCAAATTGTTTTTTGCTGTTGCACGTACTTCAACAGTAATTGTGTGGACTTACATGAGTCCTGTAACATTCTGTAATAATAAAAAACGCCGAATAGTAGAGTTGTAAAACAAAAATTTCGCTCTCTCTCTCTCTCTCTTCTACTTTCACCGCCTGTCCTCTCTACACCTGTAAAATGTGATTTATTGTACTTTACTCCCCGTCTACATTGCCAATTTTGTTGCGTGCAATTCTGCTGCAGAATTGCTTTAGTGTCCACATTAGAAAAAATCTAGTATTGCAATTCTTGTATAAAAACGTATGTAAAACATCAAATACAACAACACCAAACATCAAGTTGAATAGTGAGGATAGCAAAGCAAAACAGAATTGCAGAGAACACGAAACTGTGTACCCCTCCCCTAGCTTCTTACCTCTCTCTCCTAAAACAACCAAGAATTGCTGCAACTAAATTGCAAGTGTGGACAGTGAGTTACTTACCACCAACAGATATATGAACATTAATTATTTTATTATTAAAGAATTATTGCAATCATGCCCGTCATCCGACTAAAACGAGAAGTTTGTGATCAGTGATGTGAACACTTGTCTCCAAATTTTTTAAATTTATTGTAACTTCCAAAAAATAACATTAATTTGTGTTGTTCTGGATAACAAGTAAAACATATTTCTCAATTTTAAAGAACATTTTCTCGCCTTTTGT
This sequence comes from Germaria angustata, assembly GCA_963681545.1. NCBI lineage: Eukaryota > Metazoa > Arthropoda > Insecta > Diptera > Tachinidae > Germaria > Germaria angustata. Next base: position 111,283,026 of record OY812999.1, on the reverse strand, counting down.
GTTTTAAGGATTAAAACCATAGTGTGCCATTTAAATACGTGTTTAACGTTTTAATTAAAATGTAATGAAAAATTTTTTAATTTAATTTAATTATTTATAAATTCTAAATACTGTATTTGTAGCTTTAAAAATTTTTAAATTATAATTTTTCCATATGAATCTGAAGGTTAAAAATGTTAAACTAAAATAAAAGGTTGTATGGCATGGCTATATATTCTTCTCATACTATCCTTTAAATCCCTGCATGTCTTATAATACATTATTGTCATGTGATTGACGACAAATACATTTTTTTCATGTTGCACACTTCTTTTAAACATCTCTCATAACGCATAAGTGAAATGTGATGTTCGTAAGAGTTTAAATAAAAAATGGTACCATTTCTTGGTTACAATCCTTGAGCTGCCAGTAATCCTCTTGTTTTACGAGTATAATGGAAGATAATAGTATGCTTTAGGAAACTGGTGAGATCAAAATTGTAAGAAAATGTTTTCGAAATGCTTTTGACTAAATACTTTTGAAGTGTTTGTTGTTGTGTTTAGTCTTAAATTAATAATAAATTCTAAATTACAATTTCAACTTATTTGCTAATAAAAGAGCTGCTTATTAATTTACAACATGAAAATAAAGGCATCCACGTTTCCGTTAAGAAAAAAATAAAATATATTGATTATTTTCAACAATATTGAATTTAAAAGACAAAGACTTTTGCAGTACACGTGTACACTGAAAGGAAATGATGTAAGATATTCTGCTTGATGTACACAACAATATATATTTGATGTAACCATAATCTAAGAGTAACATATTAAGATTGAATTATTTGGTCGTAGTCAAATATTGTAATAAAATACAAATATACTATTGCTCTAACCTACGGGCATGTCATATTGATGTAATTGCACGTCGGCTCATAGTATTGCTATAAATACTTCCGGCTTCTCGAACCCTAAAGTTGGAGGCTAGCCGGAGTCTTTATCTGTATTTTTAATTCTTCAGCAAAGTGCAGACACTGAATGGTTACCAGACTGGTGACTTTCGATGGTAGTCAATGGAACGATTTGCTAGGGTCATATCAGATGGACTAAACAGCTTGAAAGTTAAGGTTGCTCGCTTACTTGCTGGTCTGTAAATATTCCTTGACTAGTATTTGCTTCGAGGCTGCCCTAGTTAGTTGGCTTATCAATTTTCCATACTCCATGCGGCCATATACAAAATTACCATCTGTGTATGGTAAGGCTACAGTGCGTTAATTACTCACGGTAACGTTTTCAAAATTAAGAAAATAATTTTTTTGTATTGATATATTCTTGGAAAAGTTTTTAAAAACTGAACATGGTTTTGACCTTAATATTTATTTAATTAAACATAGAAAATATATGATTGGAATCCCTAAAATGTCTCACAAGATACGATTGTTTACACCCAACTTCTTTGTTAAGATGTTTTCTACAATTGATTAGATGATTATCTAACAACTGTACGAGTTAAGGAAGCAGTTTTTATTAGTGAAATATATTGTTCGATAACTCAAACACGTATGTAAATTGAAATTTATGTATTCAGAAAGAGTAAGTCTTACTGCAGGATTCATATAGTACGTGTCCAATAAACTTTGTAAATATAAAAAGTTGTGTAACTGTTACGTACGTCAGAAACAACAAATATTTTCTTAAGATGATTTTAACTGCCTTATTTATAGTATATGTCCCAGTTCTATAAAAGTTCAATAAAACAAATTTGCAGATAAAATGTTTTTTATAAACTTTTCATAAATACGAGTATACTAAAGGCTTATAAAAGTTTGCTTTTATAAACCTTTTATAAATTAAAAATATATATTTATTATGTACAATATAAAGCCTGTAATGTTCAACAAGATATGAAAGCAATTTATTAATTTATTCCATTCTTTCTCTATGTGCTTTTGAAAACACAAGCTGGCGGAAATGAAATGTACCACACTGTAATCGTACGAGTATGTGTATTAAGGCTGGAACACAATGTGCAGCTGAGGCTGAAGTTGAGGCAATAGCTGAAGTTGTGGCTGAGGCGGAGGTTGAACACAATGATGAGGCGTGAGTTCATTGTTGCCAATTGTACTTAATCAAAATTTTATGTATAAATGTATTGAATTTTTATGAACGATAAACATTATTGGCATCTCTGGATATAATAATATGTTAACACAATCTGTTAACTATCAATGTTAACATAATAAACAAAATTAATTTAAGTTTTTTGTGTATTTGTTCAAAAATAAAAATATTGTTTTGTGGAAAAATAAAAATTTTCTGTAAAAAAATGTAAACGAACATAATATGTTAAAGAAGCGCTGTTAATTTGAGGCGCTGTAAAAAGTTAAAATGTTCGAACTTTGCGCCTCAGGCTTTGCCTCAGCTTCAGCCTCAGATTCACATTGTGCTCGCATACATTTGAAGCAATGTATTTTACTTTTAACAGAGAGAAGTATACTTCTCGCCTCACGCCTCAGCTGCACATTGTGTTCCAGCCTTAACTTTCACAACCAGAGAAACAGTATGTGGGTGTGAGAGAGAGAGAGAGCTTGTGAAGAAAATCGCAGAGAATGTCGAGTGTCGAAAAGAGATGTAGTTTTGTTAAGGGGCTACTTAATGATTTCGACAAATATTCTTGACACTAATTGCACTTGTTGACTGTAATGCTAAATTGCGTTTGGTAACAAGGCGAACAAATAATAAAATTAATCTTGAAAAGGTGCAGTGAAATATTATAATGTAATTCAATACAAATTGGTATTTTAAAAGTGAATTGTGCTTTTGGAAATTTGAAATGTTTGTATAAATAATTTTCCATTTGACATGCAACGCAATTGGCACCTTTAGCATAAATTATTGCAGAACGTTTATATGTTTTTGTATTTCAAACATAAATTTTTTAAAAGTATTAATCTGAAATACTAATTGTAAGCAAACGAATAAAACCTATCAGAATAAAGAGATTTCTCTTGGTGAGTTGTTTAAACTATTTAATAAGGAAAATCTAGAAAAATTATCAAAAATTTCTTTCTTAACAATGATCTAAAGACCGATTGAACATCTATTCATTCTCACTCTAAAAAAAATTCTTTGAAAGAAATTATTTCCTAGGAAAGTTTATTCTTATTAGAGAAATTTTATAAATGTATTAAAATTTTCTAGTAAGAAATATGTGTCAAATAAATATGTTTTATATCAAATTTTTTAAACAAAATTTATACTATACATTGTAGGTTGAAGTAAAAGTTAAATCTTACCTCGTGTTTAATTCTTTTTTTTTAACTTATAAGTTTTTATTTTGTATGTGAAAGCTGCGACAGACACATATAATTTGCTTTCCTTTCCCTGTCTTTCTCCTAGTTGAATTCATATTTGAGATTCTTGCGCTTTGATGTGTGTGAACCCAGCCTTAATTATGAATATTAATTACCCCATTTATAATAATTGATCAGCATTCGATTTATGATTTAAATTTTGCTGTGAATCAATTATAACCGACTTCTAAAAAGAAATTGATTGTGTTTTTATGTGTATGTACTTTTTTATGTATGAATGTTCAATTGTATACCGAATATCGTATTTGATTTGTTTGTAATGTGACCCCATTTCGAGAGAAAATGAGGCATCGCTAAAAAAAATTTAATAAAATCCTTAACAACTATAGTCGATTTGATAATTTAAACTTCAGTTAGTGTACTAGACATTGGGGTAAAATTTACGTATCATATAAACTGTAGATTTTCAGGGCATATCGCACTATTTTTTATAAACTAAACATATTTCCCATGGGAAAAGTATACCAGGTAAATTTCCTTAATAGAATAAAACTTTTAAAGAACATTCTCTGAAACAGTGAAAATTATTCCACAATATTTTTGTTCTTTTTAAATAACTTGAACGTGAGTTTTTCTATGAAAATATTTTTTTTAAATCTGTCCATAATATTTTTTTTCAAATAAATTATTTGAAATAAATACGAATAGTTTATTTGTAACAAAAATTTATTAGAACTTTGTTGTAAAACAATATTATTTCAAATTAATTTTTCTACAGGAAAGATTGTGGCAAATGAATTTTTATTCTTCCAAGGATTTAAATGCAGAGTAGGTTTGTTGCATTCACAGATTTAAGTCACCAATTTCATTGAAAATTTTGAACAAAAGCATTTTCCTATGTAAATTTTTATTTTATTCTTAAATAAATTACGAATATTGGGCAACACATTGCCAATAGACACATTACCTTCTTTGTTTTATTTAACACAACTACAAAAAAATGTTCGCCCTTATATACTCGAATATACAAATAAACAAAGTTTTGGTATGCACAGCTTTGTTGGCTGTATGTATTGAAATTGACTTCTTTGGAATGATACGAGGGGAGGTTAAGAAGTAAACTAATATTTTATTTTTTCTTTTATTGAGTTCTCAATGTATTTTTTATTTTTGGTTATTTTAAAGATCGCCTATGAGGAAAATATATATGAAGATGAGTCCAAAAAACGATGTGCTGTTTTGTATATGACCTACTCATGCATATCGAATCTTTTTCGGCCAGTTTTCTCTCAAACATTTTCCGGTCGTCATCTGCAGCTGCAGGTTTTTGGGACATTTTATTTTGCATTAAATTTTTAGTGCCCTTTATTTGCCTTTTATTGAAATAATATACCCCTCGTATTATAATAAATACCAAATTTCAATTATTATTTGCTCATGTAGAAAGTTAAACAAGACTTCAATGAAAAATGTCTGATGGAAGTATTTACATGCATGCGTATGATTAATATTTTTTATATTTTTGACACAATATTAATCATACGCAGCGTAATAAATTTTATGAAAGGAAACTTTAAATACGTTTTGTCATTGAAAATTTATTTGTTTGTTTTAAAGAATTTCAAACAGTCATCAGATATTTATTTTTAAAGCCTTTTTTGGATGAATATAAATGTTATTTCATTGTATTTTATTGGTACTTTGTGATATAAATAAATTGTGCTAATAAATACACATATAGAGTGTATTTACCATCATGTGTTGTATGTGGCGAACAAGCTTTGGTCGATAATGCAAACATATTTTAATAGCTTTGACTTATTTAAAATCTTTAGGTATAAAATTTCAAATGGTGCAGAAATATATTTTTTAAGTTTATTTATTGAAATATTTGTCTAAATTGCTTTCGTTCTGTTAGTATAATAAGCTTCTGAGTTCTTCCTTAATAAAAGTGATAAGTGAAATTATAACCTGAATCGATAAATTTAGGATTCGAATTCGAGGCAGACTAATTAAAAATTCTATTTTTGAGTTATGAACTAAAAATATTGAAACTTGTGTTTAAAATATTTAATTCAATAAAAAAAGGCACTTCCTATCACCCTGTACGCGAAGAAAATTCGAGCTTTTACAAACAACAAACCTTTTTAAAATCGGTAACGTAAAAAATTTCGTTTATGGTCATTTTATGCCACCTCGTATAATGTGCCGCAAGGCACATATTATGTTCATTACATTAATATACAGAAAAGGAATGTTTTCTTTTCTGTATATTTTCTGTTTAAAAATTGCATTTTTGACAATTTTCTTTGGTAAATTTTTTTACATTTTCAAATGTAAATAAATGCTAAAATAATTTTTTAATTGAAATTCGTTTGTGTCTTGATGTAGCGAATATTTAATTTAGACCATTTTTTGAATATTTAAGTAGTAACGTTCATAAGATATACTGAACACGCCATAACATACATAAATAATTCCGAAGGTTACTGACTATAGGGGATGTGTCCTTTTCGTATTGCATGCATTAATGCAAGACCTTAAAAAAACTAAAGAAATTTTTTTTCAATTGCCTGTGCAATTTACCCAGCAAACATTAATCTCTTATAGTGTATTCACACTAATAAAGTTAAACATTTTTAAGAAAATTTTTAATAACCATTATTATAATTATATTATAATTTGGCCATTATTTATCGGGCTGATTAAAAAGTTTTTCATTGTTACAACTTTACTTTAAGCCAAAAGTGAGCGATGAGTTAAAGGCAAGTTTATCCAATCTGTAACTTTTATCGCGAGGTTCAGTCATTTGAACTTGCCACATTTTCATAAGTTGCTGTACTTTCTATTTTTTCGATTATAGTCGTATAATTTTTGCACCGGTTCCTCGCCGATTTCGTTAAAACTTCTTTGGAAGACGACATTTTATATGTTGTCTCATTTATTTTTATGTACAAAAAAAAACCCAAAAAAATATTTTTATAAGTAAAAAGTACAACGTTGACAAAGCATTATTTAAGAATTTATTTGACTATTCAAAAGTATTGGTATAGTCATACCTTGAAAGAGAAAACTTTTTTATTTACAGGAAAGTTTCAATAATGAAAAATTTTTAAAAATCAGTTTACCGCTCACTTTTGCTAAAGGAATGAGTACCTTTAACTAACGTCTACTCGTCTACTTTACAGCCAAGTTGTAATAAGAAAGCTAAACGACGTTATAAACATTTTGTCAGATTTTTTGTCAGCTGTTACAATTATAAAAGAAAAACGTCTAAGGCAAAAAATCAAAAATAAATTATAAAATTTTAGTGGTATTTACATAACCTATATATACATATACGTTATTTTTTATTTTTTTATTTTTTCCTGCCTCCGCTTTTGATCCAAATATAAGTTTTTAAAAATATATATAATTTTTATAATCAAGCGTTAGGTCTTTTTTAAAAAAAAAAGACCTAACGCTTGATTATAAAAATTATATATATTAAAACAAAAAAGGTCGAAAAAACAGTGTTAATTAGTTTTTAAAACTTTTATTTAAAAAAATTAAATTTCTACATTTTCTGTTCACTTCTTGCAACAACATTTAATTTACTAAGGGTTTGTATTGGCCATCAACTTGTTATGAACATTGAAGAAAACGTCTGTAGTACATTAATTCGGTTTGTGGAGACCGTTCATGTTCATGTTTCGTTTATGTGTTGCCATCGTTGCCTGAACATTTGTTCAAACAACCATGATCGCCATGTAACTCAAAACGTGCAAATGCACACCCAAATAAAAATAGACAACGAAACACACATACGAAAACTGTACGAAACGTTTATCTTATTAAACCAAAAATGAACATCAACACGTAGATATTCGCTACATACAAGAGCATGTGTTATTCAAGAGCATGTGTTATTCAAGTCGATGGCTCGTGAAGACGTAGAGTTATGACGTGGCGACATAAAAAACCTAAATAAAAAAATAAAATAAAAACTAAACGTACCTCAAGTCACTATCCCAACTCTGACGCTTGCATGTTTTAGAATGAGTTCTATGCGTTTTAAAAAGAAATCAATGTATGGGAAAACATGAGAAAACTTAGAGATTGCTCAAAGACGGCAACACAGAATTTATGATTATTATTGATAATGATTTGGAATCCAACTCTCACTAAATAAATATTTATAAATCAGATTCGAATCCTGCCGCAGAACTTTGGCAGTTTGTGTTTGATAATTAAAGGAAGCGCACAACAAGCATTCACTGGCTTAAGTGTATGTCGTATGACATGGGCTATCACACCCCTCCAATCAACCTATCCTAAATAAATATTTATCGCCAGGCATTTTTTCTTAATTAAAATTTAATTTGCACTTAAGTTTTAATCGCATACCTCGACCTAGACTAGAAAAATTATTAATAATAACGTTTGATATTAAATGACAAAAGCATGATATTCCCAACGATTCATTCTTAATTTCTTGTTTAAATTCAACAAACACACTTAATCATTTATTAGTTTTTGCACTCCCACCTGCCATGAGTTCTCCGGAATCCAATATTGAGAATCCTAAATAAGCAGCACAACAATAAAATAACAGGAAGTATCGATGAATGCTGACAAGACCAACTGCAAACTTAATAGCGTTTTGTGGAAGGAAAGGAAGAGAGAGGAAAGAGCCTGCAGAAGAGAAAACTAATTTTCAGTAGTTGAAAATAATAAAAATAAGCATTATTTTGTTTTAGATACATAAAATAAGATGTACGTGTACATGTCTTATTCAAAATATTGTTTTAATTTAACTTCAAGGCTCAAATTACTTAACAAACACTTTAAGTTTAACAAACCATCTTTTAAAAAAAATCATGTGCAAAACACCATTTAAACTATTTTATAATTTAAGAACTTGATTTGTAATGCAGTTTATGATGTGGCAAAAGTATTGCAACTTCATTCGAGTAGATAAATGTGTAAAGAAATTATTGTGAAGTAAAATAAACTATTTTCAACAGTTATATTGAAACTCATAAGTCGTTAGCAAAGCATACATATAAATTTTTCTATGAAATAAAAACAACAAAAGTGTTATGAATAAATAGGAATTGAAAAGAAGCTTTTATTCGAAAGAAGAGAGTATTTGAATGTCGATTTTCGTTTATATTTGATTTGATTGTATTGCACATCGTTAAACTATTTTGTTATATTTATATATTAATTTCATTATAGATATTTTTATTTATTTATTTGACGTGCATTTTGATTCAATAGCAGAATTTATTAATATTTTCCAATACATGAAAAGAATAATGAGACTGCAATAATTCTTTAATTTAAGGTGCCACATATATCTCTATGCATTGTATGTATTAATAGAGATATTTGAGTTAATAAAATTATTTTTTGAATACATAAACTATAAATAGATTTAAAGCAGGTTTGCTTGTAAAGCCGTTTTAAGTTTTCTTGAACACGACCTGAACTATTCAACTAAAAATTGTACATACTCTGCATACATATGTATGTTTATAATAACTTTCAACATAAAATATTTTTACAACTTTTGATTGCTTTAACTCAGCAATTAACTTTTATAAGTCTTAAAATTGTTTCGCTTCGTGGACATTTTATATTCTCCGACATGTGCCTTTTTCGAAATTAGCAATTCAATTATGCTCTCCCAACCTCTAACTAAATGATTAAACAAAATATTGATAAATATTTGCAACATAAAAGCTATTAAACGTCAACAGTATGAAGTCTAAAGGCACACTCTATTTGAAAGCACACTACCCCTAAAGCAATAAACCCAACATGTACACATGAACGTAACTTAAATACATTCACATACTTGTGATGATATCGCTACCTCAATATAAATAGGGCCTAACTATCGTTTTTCTTACTTTGCAGGAGCAGAAAAAAACTTAATGAAAAAGTCGCGTGTTTTTCCTATTTAATACTCAATGCAATTTAATGCTGTAGCAATTTCTTATTTTATATTTTTATAAAATTTTATATTTTTTATAAAATGTTGATCTCACTGACTACTATACCCGGAAACCCTTCCTAGAGTTAAAAATTCAATCACTCTCTTTCTGAGAACATCTCCCACCATCCGACTGGGTCTCTTCGTATTTACATGGACGGCTCCAAAACGAGATAAAAGTTGGCGGGGGTTTCTACAATGATCATTTCGGAATCAAAATATCTCGTAAACTTACGAATGAATGTAGCATCTTACAGTCAGAAATTGCTGCCATCAATAAGCAGCAAGAGAGATGTCCACATCGTAACCGATAGCTAAGCTGCAGTCAGGTCCCTCGTAGGTGTGCGCACAACATCAAAACTTGTTCAAGAACGCCGCTCATCCTTAAATTGGTTGCCCTGCCATTCGAACATCGTTCTAATACGGTTAGATGGTAATGGTACCATTCAGTGTAATATAATCGTGGCTGAACTGGCGGGAAGGGATACTCGTCTCCAGGACAATCTATGCAGTGTTCCTTTATTCTGCTTTTGCAAACGTATCGGCGATGTCCTACTGCGGCTGCCTGGTACCAAGTGGAATACAGGGCTAGCTTTCACCATGATGAGGACCCTTCAGCCTCGCATCGATAAGTGCAGGATAACTGAATTCCTGAACTTTCCAAAAAACGCAATTGCATTCTATAAGAGAATGAGTTGCATAACATTCGATTGCTTATGGCCGCTTGTCAAGTATTCTTTGTTGTATTAGTTTTTTCGCCGAAGGCTAGTAATGCATTGGATAATGTTACGTTTTTATTTTGTTAATGGGGCTCGAATTTTTTTTAAAGCGAAACTTATCTAAATGTATGAAATTTTTATAACAAAAACTCCAATATTAAACGGATTCTCCGTATTTTATTTATTCAAATTTTAAACGTTTAGAGAGCTTCCGTTTTACAAAATGAATTTAAAAAACAGCCATATAAAAAACAAATTGCATTGTAAATGTCTAGAGAAGCAGTAAGAAAATTTTCTAAATACTTAGTGTTGCACTTTGGATGAAATGAATAAACTGGGTGCCTAAACTAACTTCATTAGTAAACCTTGGTATTGAGTTATGGCTTTTTTAAACATAATTACTAAAATTATTGTAGGATTATTCGGCTGCTTGTATTTTTGTTATTATCAGTCGTAGCACACTATTTTTTCAATGTGACATCTATAGAAATATTCAGCAAAAAACAAATGATTCTGAATTAGAACCTTTCTGTATTAAGGTAGCGATATGTATGTATTGTAAAACATAAAGTCCTGTCTGCATAACACCCTCACAAGTATAATATATTGTGGTATTAGTCAAGAGAGACGGTTTTATTCGCTACAAATTTTCCTTTTATATGCCGAAAGGTTATTCCAAAAAATCTATATACAATTTCGCATCAATAATTTCTTTAGAATTAAACAAATATTTTCTCAAATGTTTCCTTAATATATAAAAATTGATTTATTATTTATTTAATAATTTTATTTATAATTTATGAAACTTTTTCCATTTCATGGCACCTTATATAACACTTTCTTCCTCAACAATCTTTTGCATTTGTTGCTGTTGTCTTTCACCATAAACAAACACACACACACAACTTCCTTTAAACGTTGCACACTCGAAACAGGAAAACTAGCAGCTACACAATGGCGTACACGTTTTGGTCGTTTATCTAAAGTACCCTCTTTAGGTGAAGTAGATCCCACTGGATCATTTTGTGCCTTCCCAGATGACTGGTTGAAAAAGAAAGCCGGTAAACATTAATACATATTCCACTTTATAACAAAACTAACAATTAGACAAATATGGCCAGCAAGTTTTGCAGCAAAATGCAACAAAAACTATTAAAACTTTAATTTAATGTTATAAAATGTTTTTGCATGATTTTGTTTAACTTGTGATGAAATTTGTTTTTTTTACAAACTCTTTGTACGTAAACTTTTTTAATGTTTTAATATTTTCGTTTATTTTTATGAAACTTTTTAATTAAAGTGGAAAAGGCCACAAATCCATCTAGTTCGGATTTATTGAAAAGTAAGTTGAAAAATAATAATAATAATAATAATTTAAAAAATAAATAATAATAAATAATAATTTTAAAAATAAATAATAAATAATAATTTTAAAAATAAATAATAATTTTAAAATAAATAATAATAAGAAACCGAATTAACTTTATTTTCCTTTCTTCCAAATAGTTTTCTTCGTAAATGCTGCGCCATTTGTGGTTTTTGGATTCTTAGACAATTTCACCATGATTGTTGCTGTGAGTTGGAAACTAATTATAATATTTTGTCTCAAATAAATACAAAAAAAAAAAATTTATTTGCAAATATTTTCCATGAACAATTTTGCTCAGAATATTCTTTGTAGACAAATTTCGTCCCAAACGTAAAATTTTTTTAACTTCCGCCTTTTTTTAAATAGAAATTTGTGATCTTGTTACGAATTTCGCATAGCAAATTCTTATCAGATCTCGGCTTTTTGAGATGCTACAAAGATATTATGTCTATTTTTTATATTCGTGGATACGAATACGAACACTAAAATTAAATTTGAAATTTATAGTAATTTGTCTATAATTCGATTTAAATGTCGGCAAAATGAAATATTAAAAAAAATCTCTGCGATATGTTGCTGTTGAATATTTTCGAAAACAGCGTTTTTTCTAATTATCACTGAATACTCTTGTCGAATCGGTTTTCTAAATTCGGTCTAAATTCATTCGCTCGAATGCCGCTCGAATTTTATACAAATTTGTTATTTGGTTCGACCAATATCGTTGTCCAGAACAGTGTTTTTTTTTAATTCCTCCAAAAATTCATCTTAAATCTAATTCGTATTAGCGGAATGTTCCAGGGATGGCCTGTATATATATATATATATATATATATATATATATATATATATATATATATATATATATATATATATATATATATATATATATATATATATATATATATATATATATATATATATATATATATTACACAAAATAAATTTTCTTTATTTATAGGGCGATTACATTGAACAACTCTTTGGATCCTTTATGTGTATATCCACCATGGCTGCTGCTGGTTTGGGAAACACTATTAGTGACGTGCTGGGCATTGGGTCTGCTTTTTATGTTGAACGAGGTTGCGAATACTTGGGTCTAAAACCACCCGATTTAACGCCCGTGCAAATGGAAATGAAATCTAGTCGCAGATCAGCAAATTATGTATGGTTAACAAATCTACTTCTTCTTTTTAGATAATCTTAATCTAAATATTTATTTTATTATTTTTAGGGCCGTATAATTGGCATTACGGCTGGTTGTTTAATTGGCATGTTTCCTCTGCTGTTAAAAAACGAACGTAAAGAAGAAGAACGATTAAAGACAGAAGAAGAAGGACACTTAGACAAAGATGAAGTGAAGAAAACTTAATAGATTTACTAACTAATTGTTGATTATTGTAACATTTGAATCATAATTAATATTTTTATTATTTTTTATTTAACAAATTAAGAAAAAAAAAAAGATGAAAAGATTATGATTTTCATAACAACGCAGAAGCAATAAACGATTTTATTTTTGAGACTTTAAAATTAATACCTTATATATGTTCGATCTAAAATTTCTTATTTAATTATTATTTGCACTAATATGTTAGTAACAGCGTGTGTGTTCTTACCTATCATCAATAAATCTATGAATAGATCCAGACTATGAATAGATCTTAGACTAGTAACTTGATTACTATCACTGTACGTACCTTTTAATACACCTATTGAAACAGCCTTTCTCTTAATTTTTAAAATTAATTTTTTATTAATTTTTATGACTCAATTATTAACACCGTCCAGTTTTCATATAATATATTAAATACATACATACGTTGCATATAAAAATGTGCTCCCATTATTTTCACAACATAAATATAGAATTCACTAAACTTTGTTTATGCATTAAGCTTTTTAAAGGCTAAAGTATTTATCGTTTCACAAAATATTTTTGTAAATGTTATTTTGTATTCTTCCAGTTTAATCTAATTCAGCTAAATTCAACTAAATTGCATAGAGAAGTAAAATTTATTGTAAATTGCTCAATTCACAAGTTAATGTACATATGAGTTGTACGTCAATACAATATGCTAAAATAGTTCCGCAAATGTTGTTGGTGTTTTCTCAATGTAAGCATTAAAATATTTTCTATAAAATTTCATATTTTAATTAATAGAGAAATTATAATATATGAGCATTAATAATATTTCTGCCTTTGGTAGGCTAAAGAATCTAAAACTAGCTGCAATAAGAACAATGTAAAAAATGTGCATTATCCATGCCTGTTTATTGAATGACATACGAACAATGTGACCATTGTAAAATTGCAAAATGCATGCGCAAAAGCATATTTGAATAAGATACACCATAAAAAGAACTTTGCAGAAGATGCACAAATATATCCAATGCTTGTGTCTTATAAAAAATAGTAATAAAGGTCTTATTGCAGACATGATCCAAATTTTATGATAGCAGAAAAATATAATCAGAACAATGTTGTTACGATTGCTTTAGGGTACAACTAACATCGTTACAACATCCTGTCTACTAAACTTGCACTTTAGCCACAGTATTAAAATGACCGCCTTCCGAAATCTAAAGTACCTTCTTCCGACTCTCGTTTTTATATTTATAGTACAGTGGTACAACATTTTGGGGGTAGAGTCGTAATTTTTAATTCACAGTGGTACATATTTTTCTGCCTGGTGCAAAGTTAAGAAAATTATTAAAATTTTTTATCAAGTGAATAATTTTTAATCTAAGTAAAACCTTATGTTGCATAAAAAAAGAAACAAAACTTTCACAAAAAAATTTTTTTAACATTATTAATTTTCACACAATGGTCACAAGGCACATTTTATTTTCTTTTTATTTATTTGTATTGAATTTTTCTTTCTTTTTTTTGACGTTTTAAAGTTTAACATAAGCAAACATACAACATAATGTTCACAACAGTCGTAGAAGTATTTTCCACAACTTACAATCTACAACATGTTATGAATTGAGCAAATGAACTTTCCAACTTCTTATTCATTTACATCGTATACTTTTTTAATGCGAACCTTCAATATAAAAATTATTATAAAGTATTTTGTGGTAAAAAATAGACATATAAAATTTCTGGATAATTTTGTAAACGAAAATTTCGTTAAAACATGGAAAACAACAACAAACATGATTTTTTATTGCTGATTTCGATATACATATGTACGTATATACAAGGATGTACATGTTTGCTTAAAAATTTTCGTTTAAATTTATAAAATCAGGCAGTTAAAAAAGAAATATGTATATAAAAAATTACCTTAATTTAAGTAAAAAATACCTAAAATTTAATAATTTTAATTTAAATCTAATAAAAATGGTATTGAAAAATAGTTGATAATTTCCTAAAAGTGATATCTGAAAAAATTTATTGATTTTAAAAATCTATAATTTAGCAAATGTTTGAAAAGAAAAAAAATTATATCATAAAAACAGAAAATTTTTATTTTAGCTTAAGAAATGATTTACATACTTAAAATTGTTTTGGTTGTCATCAATTTATATTCATATTTTTGCTGAATTTTGTAAAATTAGATTATAAAAAATTTTTTAAAGTTATTCTCAGTTCATGTCTTGCTGGATTTTGCTGAAAAGTTTCTACAAAAAGTTCTGTGGGACCCGCGAAAATAATTCATTAATAGAGATTTTTTTCGTAGAAAAAATCTCAATTATTTTTACTTTTTTTATTTATATATTAATATGTACAAATTAATATTTGTTTATTTGTATTTTATTCAGTGTAACCGCTTATCGAATTGCGATAAAACCTTATGAAGGTTATCGGCTATATAATTGTTTAATATTTCAAGGGGTGCAGTATCTCCCAATCAATTCAAATACTAGTAGTCGAAAGCGCTACCAATGCTTCTCTCAAACTAAGAAACCGATTTTTGGTGAAATTTTAAACATAGAAAATTAGCTAATACCTTATAAAAGTTTTCATTTGAACATTTTATTGCCATCTAATTTATTAAATACTCTATCACTGGATTAAAAATGATAACAGACAAATTTATTTTGTTACTGATACAAATTTTTAAACTTTCGTTGTAAAAAAACTAAAAGATTTTTTATATAGTTCATGGAAAAGCGGAAGCTTGTTTCCTTTCAAGCTGAGAATCGTTTTAAACTAGTTCGATGTAACGAAGATTTTTTTTATATTAAAATGTAGGATTATGAAGTTGTTCGTTATAACTAAAATTAACTGTAATAATTTTCTTGTTTATGTAGAAAGATGCGCGAGTGCCTAGAGAACTAGTATCTTAAATAGGATTATGCGGATTAAATGTTACGAAAGGATAGAATAAAGAAAACATTATTTCCGCGTAACATTCATTGTCCAATGAAAGAAATATTTCAAGAAAAGAAATATGATCGTAAAATAACAATAAGAAATAATATTTATTTATGCAAAAAAATGATAGTTTTAAATGCATGTGATATTATGAAAATTTAGTATGACCATCATTAATGATGGTCTCATACTAGATATTTTATTGTGCTTGCTGCTTTTAAAGATTCAAAAATTATTAATTTCAGTCCCTAAGGAATTTAGCAAAATGCATAATTTGCCATCTGCTAAATTCTTAAAATATTACAATTACAGTGTACATACATATATGTATGTATGTATGTACATATCGACACATATATTTAATTATGTTAATGGGTATTTAAAATTGGTTATGTTAATGGGTATTAAAATTGTTCGAATTAAAAATAATAATAACCAGAATTAGAATAGAATAACATACATATTTCAATTTAATACAAAAAGTTATATCAGCGAAAATTACCAGCAAAGTAGCCGAGTCCTTAAAGAAATTTATTAGATTTACTAGACTTCTTTCGATTTTATTATGATTTAAAATCATATCATTATACACTCACTTTTCATTATTCTCTGTATTCCTCTCAAGTGCACTTTTATACGAAACTATTATATAATTTATTAAAACTTTACACCTACGTGATCTTCCAATGAATAAAAAAAGAAAAAGAATACTAAAGTACCTTTTATGCTATTGACTATTAAAAAAAATTTGTACTCAACAAAATTTTGCCCTTGCAAAAAAAGTTTTTTATTGAGTAGCGACTACTATAATTTGTTATAAATGGAAAAGCACCAATAAATTGTAATTACTTTATTAGATTAGAATCAAAACATAGATACACTCATTCGTAATGTAGTAATTTAAGAAAGAAAAAAAAATAAATTAAATTAAAAATTTATTTAAAAAATCAACACATTAGAAGTATTAAACAAAAGCTTTACTGTCATTCAACTAAATCAGTGTCAATGTTTTTTTTAGCTTAATAATCAATTATGTGTCTAAAATTAATTAAAAAATAAGCCAAAATATTATGAACCAACAAGTAGCAGAAATAAATTATTAAATTATTTAAAAATATGCACAAATTTGCGTTTTTATATTAATTGCAAAGTTTAATGTAAAACTTAACCACTAAAAACTTTGAATATTTTATTTCCTATTTACTAACTATTGGGTATTTAACCTTAAAAATGTCAGCGATTTCAAATCACAAAAAATGTATTCTGCTGAAATTTTTTTCGAAACGTTTTTTTTAAAACGTTTAACTTAATAGTTGTCAATTTAAAATCACTTGCTTATTTTTGCAAAAGAACTTTGTAATAAACTACATAAATAATTTATGTCTAAAGTATCGATTTGTTGAAAAATGATTACCTTTCTACAAAGACACTTCTACAAATTCAGTACTGCGCTGCAACAGTGAATTAAAATATTCACAACTGCAACGGTGAAGAAGTAGGTGTCCATAGTTTTATTGTCTGTTTCAACACAGTACTGCATTTACGAACATACTTGTTATTAGGAAGTACTTCGAACTTTTATTTTTCGTCATTACATGTACAATGTGATTACATATTTGATCGTTAGTCATTCACAATGTTACCAAATAACACTGAAAAACTCTGAAACCCGTAAGTGACAGCAAAGTAACAAGCGATTTCCTTGTGATTTGGACATACGAAAATCACGTCGGATAATTTTAAATAATTTTTTTCTGAATAAAAAATATTTCGAATTGTATACTAAAATTAATTACGTTACTAAAAACCTTTAATTTCGCAATAAAATCATTATGATTGTGAGTTCAAATCAGCGTGATTTCGAAACAGGCCTGTATAGTTAAGATTTCATTTATCCACTACTCTATCCTCTTCGACTTGGAATTATAGTTTAATTATATAATAAATACTCAAAATTAACACCTGGTACTTATTTATCTTCCTTTAAATTAATCGAAAATATAAATATAACCGCAACCGCATTAGATAGCATAATTTCTAATGCTAATAAAATTCAACATTTGGAATTTTTTGTTTAATTGGGTATCATTTTTAACTTACTTTTATTTGTAAAACACACTTTTTGTCTCCATTAATAATTTACATAATTTTTTTTTCAGATTCAAATTTTTAAAAATATTTTTATTTGTATTATGCTCGAAAAATATACATGTAATATTCTTTAGTAAATATATTAGTTATTTTAATTATGCAAATTTCTTTGACCTTTTTATTTTTTATTTAATATTTATTTGTATATAATATATATGAGCTTAAGATCAATTTTATTTATTATTTTATAATTTATTAAAATATTTGTATGATTTCCAACATTTTATCACTCCCATGCAAGGCGAATTATAACGATGCCACACAATGGAATGGTGAAATGTGGCATTTAAAAAATGACCTTAAGCTCATATTTATATATATTACATATGTTTGTCATCTCTTAAAATTTTCTTAGGCAAAAATTTATTTGCATATTAGATTAAATTTTGATTTAGAAATCAGTTGATTAAAACAACAATAATTAAAAAGTGAAGTAAAAAACTGAAAATAAATGTTTGAATAAAAATTCGAACTTTCGGATACCAGCAATTGAGACTTTAAGTCTCCTTTATCGTCAGCCATACAAGATTTTACGTTTACATAAACTTTAGCCACACAAAAGGTAAACGCATGAAACTTGTATGGTGCACAGTTTTGGATAAGTAGTTCCAAAGTAAGGCTATTACGGTAGAATTGTCATAAGCTTTAAATCCGGTAAATTTTTCATCTGCAGCATCATCATAGCGGGGTTGCAATAAGATAGTTTCAGGAAACAGATCAATCTCATAATCTTTCTTAGTTTCGGCAGACGGCTTTCCAAAGTTACTGTACTCTTCCTTATTAGCGAACCACTGACCCTGCTGTTGATATTGTTGCCCATGTTTGGCACATTTCTGATTGACATTTATCTTGGCCATAAGCATTTGCTGTGGCAAAGTTAAACGTGATTCTGTGGAAATTTCATTATTCTTTTGTAAGAGACTTTCACGTAAAGCTTCTTCACGATATTCTCGTTCCAGTTTGAGCAATTCATCCTCGACATTGAATGCTAAATTTGTACGATTGTTCTTTTGCGTAATAGTCACGGTCGCAGCCAGAGATGTTGTAGTGCCATTAACTTTAAGAACAGCGTCCCCATCTGTATCATTTAGCAAATTACTACTATTCGTTGACATTTGAGTACGACTACGATGCAAAGATGTACCAGGTATTTGGGCCACCAAAAATAATGCACCTGCTATTGTCATAACGCTGGCTGCATAACTAACTGCTATTATGGTTATATTACTGAGCAAAAACTTGGCCAATGTGAATGAGGGTAACATTTGCATGAGTTCACTGTAGGTCAACCAGCCACGACGTAAGCCCTGTCTTAGTGCCAAAATCCTTTCAATGCTTGTTAGTTTTTCGAAAAATTGTTCGTTTGATATGTATATATTCCACTCCTATAAAAAAATACATTATTAATTCACAATAGAAAATTGTTTTTTCATCATAAATTAGAAGCGAAATGATGTATGATGTCAAACTCAAACGCTGTGCGAGTAATTTAGCCGGATACTAAACCATACATGGGACGCTTATTTTTGTAAAATTCCAGATAAATACGAATATTTTTGAAAAATCTCCGTTCAAAAGAAACAGCGATTTCTCGCGTGGCCTCAAAAGATTCTAGCCTGACTTGTTAACAAGAATAGAACAATGCAGTCTGCAAATCTTCCAAATTGAATATTAGGCACGATCACTCATGCCAAATAATTAAACTATAGACGACTATACTTCGTGGGCAAATCCCGCTTCAGTAGTCTTCAGTTGCCAGTAAGTTTCTTTTACCAGGAGGAACAGAGAGATTTTTTAAAACTCTTCCTCAGATATATTTCACCTGAAGCAGCTAATATCATCTTATACTGTGCAGCAACCTGCTTGCCTTAAGTTTACATTGTCAACTAAGCAACAAAAGTTGATAATTGTAAACTCGGTTTAACATAAACTAATCTTTTTGATATTTATGTAGTTTAAAATATACTTACAATTGCGCATAAGAAACTCAACTCCAAACGTTTTAAATTGTCTTCCGATATACTACCATATTCAGCCCAATCTGATAAGTATACTTCTTCATCGTAACCCACATAGAATTTGGTTGAAACCATCTATTAAAAAACACATTAGTTATACTATATAAATACGTATGTATTTGTTTACCATAGAAACAATAAATAATTCCTGAGGTGTTATACGTCTTACATAGCCAGGATCGGAAGCATTTAGACGATCCAAGTATATTAAGGCCATAATTAAAGTAGCTGGAGTGGCTGTCTGTACACTGGAAGCTTCCACGCTGCTTAAACGATTTAAGGTATAACCACGATGGTTGTCGCTAAACAATTCTGATGCATATTCGGCCAAAGGTTTCGACATCTCAAACGCATGAGGAACATCTTCATTATTGGAAAAATCATTGCCAAAGTATAAAGTTTTATTTATACGTTTCAAAAACTCATCGTGCGACATGACCTGCATAGAGGACAGACATTTGTTAAATTATTCGTTAGCGTTTGAACAATGCAAAATACAAATACACAATAAACTATAATATATTATTTTTGTATAAACACGTCATGTTGTTTTTTTGTTTCATACTTGTCGATTACCTTTTTCTTGGCTTTTGTAGCAGTTGTTGAGGTTTTAATGACGCATCCCTGCCTGTGCCCCATTGAGTAAAATTTATATGTAGCACAACTTTCAAAGAGAAAACAGTCTGCCTTTCACCAAGATGAACTAAAACACACATGCAAAATTATAACCCAACTTGTTTAACGTATGATTTATCGTCACCTTTTAACAACGGCAATTTGATTAAAACCACAGAATATACAATTAAATATACGACAATTTCGCGGAGACCAAACAATAATAGAACAGAAGCACGCAAAAATTATTCTAATTTTAACTTGTGGCAAAATGACACACGCAGATAATTTTTTTGACAGCAGTTAGATAAAACTACCAGTGCTGCCTGACTTTGTAAAGTATTATGGAAGATTTTTCACCTCGTTTTTAAATACAATTTTTTTAATTCCAACAAGCGGTCAATTTTGTGCATTTAAAAATTACGTACGATCTACTCAAATTTCCGTATAACTTTGATGACTATTGTTTGACAAGAAGGCTTGCGGATATTGACAACATATATTTGCATAATACATAGAAATTATTCATATTGCTTAATAGGACACCAATAAAGGAATAAAAACGATTTTTTTCAAGCTTTTGGACTCTAAAGACCTTTGTCCCTTTATTTATGTTAAACAGCTATTTTTAAAATTATTATATGTATATATTGTCATAATATAATATAATTTTCCAGTTTTTTATTTCGTGAAAAAATGTTAATTGACTTAAAAATTTTTCAATATACATAATTTAATTAAAAATCTCTATTAACATACAATATTACAACTTTCCATTTCTGAATTTCGTATTGAATTAGCTGTTTTAAATATTATGTTTCCTTTTCCTACTTAATCGCACAGTGCGATGTGTGCGTTTGTGTATTTTGGAAATAACTTCAGTTGTTGGGTTGTGATTTCCTTTTGTGTGCCCATTCGTTGGATTGTAAAATGTGTGAATTTGGTGGTGTTAGGCTAAACATGGGTTTGCAACTCTTTGCTGCTTCTAGATACAAGTCGATAAGACAGTTCATTTAATATGTAGCGGTGGTAAAAACAACAATTTATATAACCATACTCTGCATTGAGAAAATAAAAAATACCTAATACCTAATTGAAAAACAAAACTAATGGGAAAGCATTTTTAAATAAATGAAAAATTTCACCTAGTAGTTCTTTGTAATATTTGACTACTTGCACGAATTAGCGATATAAATATTTTTATTTTAAAAAATAGTACAAAATCGCTCTACCAGTCCCCATTTCATTTAGAATTTCCTGTTTCCTTCTCTTATTTGTTTGTTAGCACTCTCACACATCCACATAGAATTGCTCATGAGTTTATGTTTCCTTCCCCTAGTTATATGCGCATCTTATTTTCACTAATTTCGTTCTAAATCTCTCTACTATTCCAAAGAGAATACATTTTGCAAGTGACTCTCTCAAAACTGCATAGAAATCTATTAAGGCTTTTCTGTATCCTTCACGCATCTTCTCTTAACCCATTTGCTTCTATCTCTCTCATACATGCATTAAAAGCTGTTAAAGCTTTTAGCTCACTGCAGGTTAATAGGCCATAGGTGAATTTGCCTTACTCAACATACAAACTAAAAGGCGGCGAATTGCATGCTTTGCTTTAGTTAGTTTGAATGTAATTTTCATACGGTTCGGATGTTTAGTGCGGAGTGTCTCGAAAAGTAAATAATATCGTATTGTAATAGTTAAGAAAATTTATTATTTTTTTTATGAAAATATAATTAAAGTGTTGCTAAATGTTTGTGTATAAAAATTTCCTTTGGAAGTCTTTGTTAAATATGTAAAAATAGTGCGTAAAGTTGTTAAAATTATTCTAGTTGGCTGCCGGTCGCAGCCTCCTTTTGTGCTGTCGTTCGTTGTGTATGTATAAAGTATCAGCGTGTTGTTGTAATAATAGAAATGAAAAGATGCATCTAAAGAAATGAAGCTGAGTGTGTTTTGACTTCGGATGTAAGTATTTGCAAATAATCTTTGTTAAATGCGAATATAAGAAATATTTAAAGAAAATTACATTGGAAGAGACATGAAGAAAACAAGTCGACAACATGTAATTCTTCATTATTTTGTACTATAGTTTTGAAGAGTCACAATTACTATTTATATTGATGTGTTTTTCGCACAACAACAACAATGCATCGTATTACAGACTAGACTAGGCTGCTCAAATTAGGAATTGGTAGTTTAGCTGCTTTGTCTGAGGCACATCTTAACAGAACACAAACATTGGGAATCTTCGTCGAAATCATTGATAACAAAAATGGAGCATACGCAAACATTTAGGATATTTTCACTATAATCAGTTTCGTTAAAATGCTCAGCTGAATACAACAGACAGTTTACAATTTGTCCAAGGGTTTGTAAGATTAGTGAATACTAAGCACAACACCATCGGCAATTAGGGACGTCCTTGAAATTTCTTGAAAAGCTTGATTACTATCAATAGCAGCAGCTTTAGTGGTTGCACGAACGATCAGTTAGTTGGATGTCTTTTTATAGATCATTTGAATCTCGTGAATTAATCGCTAGATCTTGTAATTAGGTCAAAGTCATAGACATAATATGCGGCTGCAAATCAATAAAAATACCAAACTATTTTGTTAATAAAAGGCTTTTGTAGTTTCAATTACGACAAGAATTAGTTATTAAAAATTCAAGATTATTGAAAAATAAACAATTGTCTTTAGTTTTCTTTCTTGTACGGCATTGCCAGACTCAAATGTATTTGTGATTGTATTCTACAAGGGGAATACAAAGATTATTCATCACCGTTTCATATTGTATGCCAGACGCTCCCTGGTATACATGAGAGCTCTTCTAGGGATGCCGTTATTATCTCCAAAAGACACAAGCAACGATTTGTGAGAAAATACATTTTCTTGAAGTAAAACCACAAAGTTACCGACTACACTAGAACTCTTTTAACCTCTACGCACTCACCTCTTATGTGGGTGGGAGCACCGACATAGGACTAGATAAATAAACTGTAGGTATACCTTGAAATTCACTCATTTCATGGTTTTGAAACCTATAGGAACGCTGGTTACCTCTTTTTTAAATTAAAATTCCTCCCAATTTTTAACTTTCCTTTAAACACACAATCCATCTCAAATAAAAACAAGTAAATTCTACAAGGTTAAGGATGTCTATTTTCTTAAATTATTTGTTTAAAAGAATACAATGCGACACACATCGTTCAGCTTATATTAGCATCGCAAGAAATATTTGGAAACATTTACTTCCATCTATTGTTTTCGTAGTCCCATTTGGAGGAAAGACCTGTAACTGGGTTTACTTCCAAGTCTAACATACGCTTCAATTGAGCCTTTCGTCGTTCTTCGTCAAAGGTAACTGGCATTTCATCGTAAACTAAAAATAATATTATAGAGTAAGTTTGTGTACTACAAATGATTCATCTTCATAGTTTTATTTACCATAGAGGTTCATGAGAACAGCTACCCAGATGGCAAGTGTGGTGAAAATTAAACCCAAACCTAAATGCATTTTCCATTCACCGGTTCCAGCTTTCATTTCAGAAAAAGTCTGACAGAAACTGGCACGATACAGAGCTTTCTTTTCTTCGATACTCAATTTCTTCCAATCTTGCTTTTCCTTTTCACGTAAAGCAATGATTTCGTTAGTGGGCTCACGGAAACGTACGGCAGGCATTGGATAATCCACACGGTCAGCATAACAGGCAGTACCGTTCCAGCCATAGCCTACTATTTCTCTTTTGCCAATTTTATCCAAAGTGTGGATGGAGGCAATGCTGCCGATTTGAGATGTACGGGGCAATTGGCTGGCCAATTGACGGCGCAAAGTCATGCTAATAATACGTAAAGCCATAGCTGATAGGAATCTATAAATGAGAAAAGTCTTATATAATTAAATATTCTTTTAAGTAACAACATTATTAAAGCTTTACTGCCGAACATTTTACAACAGTCAATTATTTTTATTAATGACGCAGACGCACGAGAGGTTATGTAATCCCTAACAAATTTTACTTGCAGAACAAAAGTTTATTATTTATGCGTAATATAACAAATCAAGTTAAATGCAAATATAGTTTGGAAAATAATTTATTTCCTTTGTTTATTTTAGAACATTTATGTTTTTCCAATTAAATATAGGCCACTGTTCCCTTTGACAAAAGGTTATACAACCACTTTTTTATTAAAACAGCAAAAACATATTTGGCAAATAATTTCGTTTAGGCGTTTGTATATATATAAAATATTTTTCAATTAATTCATATATCTCTTAGTTAATTAATAAATATATCCTAAAATTAAAAGAAATCGACTCACTTTTCACTCGCTAAACGTTGAGAAAAAACTGCCACGCAGTGATGTATTTTTTCCCACGAAACATATGTTCACATACGCAAACACACATCCCTTGATACATTTTAATGTGTTGTATCAAAAAGTAGTAGGTACTTTTTTAATACAATCAGTGATGATAACAGACAAAAATTGCTAGAAAATGAAGAGTACTGACGATATATAATTGTGCGATGTTTTTAAAATTTTGAAGTACTTAGAAGATAATCAATAAATTATGTTATTTAATTTCGACGAATCTATTGATTCGATCGAACCCAACAAACGTAAAACAACAACGTCAAATGCCGCAAATTTTATTAAAATCGATGAAATCGTTGAAGAGATGTCAGCTCATATGCTAGAAATTATAAATTGCATACAATTCGAAATTTTTAATGCGAATTGCAGTATATGGGCAATCGTTGTCGAAAAACATTGGTAAGTCAATTTATGGAATAATTCATACAACAAATCTTGAAAAACTGCTTCAAAGTCTGCAAATTTGATCCAAATTGGTTTATTATAAGTTGAGAGATATAACAACAATGTTTTCAAATCGGTTTCCTAACAACTCAGTTCTATAAACTTGCACCATTGAGCTTATTATTTTCAATGCCAAATACCAAATAACATTTCGCATGCTATTCTGAATAATGTTTCTAATAAAGAACAATAATTGCGTATAGACTACTTGTATATTTATCAAGGCATATATAATATGCGACTATCTAATTATAAGAATGAGTACATATGCTTCGTATTTATATATGCTTCTTTTTCCTAGTAATTGGCGCTTCTCATCTTGCCCTATATAATTTTATCTCTCCCATTCACACTTAGAAATCTCTCTTGGGGTATCTAAAGCGCTTTAGTTTTACAAGTTACTCTCCTACGGAGCTGCATAAAAAGTTGTTCGAGGCCAAATCATAAACATCTAATGAACCCTTTGACAAATTTCAGAAAACTGCAACCTACAAGATACCTGTAGGTGCAAAAATAGGTTCACAAAGTTCTATCATGTTCGGATAAGCGGTTTGACCGCGCATAGAACAAATATTCATTTTATTTTTAAGATTATTATAAATTAATATGTTTTACGTACTCTCTACTTATTTTTTTTTATATACATAAGTATATACGAAAATATTCGACAGATAGTCGCCTGAATTTGTGCGAATTTGAATCCATGTGCAACAAAGCGAATATTACGGAATATGAATACATATATTCGTTACATTAGACTTTATATGTATTTTCCAAATACGTATAAAAATCTCTTAGAATAGTTATTTTATTATAATTATTCCATATACAATTTGGTTTAAACGCAATTTGTCTAGAAGAAATGTTGAGGAATAGCTAAAGCCACAATAATAATAATAATAATACATTTTTGAAACTCTCATTGTTTAAATGATTAGTCGGAGAAAATAATTTCAAATAATAAATTTCAAATATTGAGTATTGAAAATGAATAACTTTACCAAGATAGTGAAAGGAATTTGCACAGTAAACTCGTAAAAATGTGAACTAATTTTGACTAGTGTGTTCACAATTGAACTCCTGCTCTGGAAAGAGTTTTTGTCATAAAAAATTTCTTGATTCGAACTTTTTCGAAATCTCTTGAAAATGTTTGTGTATCACATTTTTTAAAGTACGGAATGTATTTAAATTATTTTTAATTTATCTATACGTGTCTACGAGGTTATTTTTCAGTGTAGAAATAGTGGACAAATTTTAAATGTGAAATTGAGGCAGAAGTCAATAATACTTATGTGAGTACATTGCTCCTTCTAAAAATGGGGAATACTCGTAGAACTCCTAAGGCCACCTCTTTCACTTGAAAAAAATAAAAATAAAACTAATAGTTATTATGAATTAAAAACAAAAGAAATTATTTGCATTAATTTTATTATGCAGCTGTATTTCGTTTTAGTTTTTGTTTGTTTAATGTATTTTTTGAATTATGAATTATTTTGATTTTACATTTCATTGATTTTGACTAAAACTAAATTTATTAAACGTTACATTTATTTATGTATTCTTAATTTTATAAAATATAATAATAAAACAAAGCTAAAGTATTAATATATTCTTTTTATTCAGCAAAATTAAACAAATTACATTTCTTTAAATGTGCTTTTTGTACACATTTAGTGAAAAATATAAATATAAAAACAAACACAATAAACTAAATTAAAAATATCTATAACAAGCATTTTTTATAATTATATGTATATAAAAATGAAAATTAACTATTGTTCTTATTAGTGTATGTACTTAATTTTCTTTAAAAGGACATGTTAAAGGACAATTATTATTAAATTTATGTTTCATATATAAATAACTACCGTTATTTGTTTGAGTGTATAAAAAGTTAGATTAGATTTGTTCTATTGACAGTTAGTTTTCGTTTCGCTTTTTTTTTATTACATTTTCATTAAGAGTTTCTTGAGGACATTTGTTTTAGTTTGGTTATTTTTAGTTATTAGCAATTAGAAGCGTTATTTGTCTATGTTATTAATATTGATTGAATATTACCTTCTTTTTTAATAATAATAATTAATAATTTGGCTTAAAAGAACAAAAAATATTTTTATTATTTACAATTTACAAATATTAGTTGTAATAAATGTTTAAGTGACATTTGACATTTACAATTTAATATGAATTTTAAAATAACATTTTATGTTAAATTATTTCTTTTTGTTTGAATTTCTTATATAAAGATTTTTATTATAAATGTTTTCTGTTTATTTTTAAGTCTTTTATTCTGAGCAAAAATTTTCAATTTTTTCGTTTGATTTGTTTTTAATAACATCCACTAACTACGGCGCCTTTCACAGGAATTGAATTAGTAGCACTTTAGACCACTGTTTCAATATACTACCTACTAGTGAGTCCAGAGGTCATTATAAGTTTAAATAGTTTATTTATTTTTAAAAAGGCAGCCTTGCGAAAATGATTTTTTTTCGAAAATGGTTTCATAAACTTGGTTTTTGGAAGAAAATGTAAAATATGAAAAGTATCCCTTTCTAGCCAACAAAAAGGACTTTGCTTTAAAAACATTATTATTTTTAAAGAAAATTGCACATATATGTACGTGTATGAAACAAGCGTAATGACTGCATACTCCTTAATTTAATTAAATTGTTAATTTGAATTGAAATATTCAGTAATAGAGTTCGAGCCAGACTAATTAATTAATTTTTTTTTTTATTAAAGTCAATATATTATTGTTATTTTCTGACTTTAATTTTACATTTTCTTGCAGAAATATTTGTTATTGTGTGATTTTTATTTTTTTCGTGTGGAATGAAATACTATTTTTCAATTTTTGTTCTTTTTTATAGAAATAATTATTACAAATAGATTTATTTGGGCGAAAACCGCTTTTAATTTAAATTTTAGCTTTTGTCAATTTTAAATTTTAATATTGATTTCTTTGTGCTATTTAATAATTTCAATTAGCTCTCGAGTGGAGAACTTTAATTCCTAAAAAAGACATTTGCATATAAGTGTATCTCAAGTTTATAAAATGAGATTTTTTTCTAAATTGAAATGATTTCTATTGTCGTGTTTAATATGTTATAAACTTCTAAATACAAGGTGGTGCAAAAATAATGTCATAATTTCAGTTGGCTGTCATTTTGCAGATGGCGCCAAATGCCACTTTGCTTTGACCCTTATAATGTAGATACATATATAGAGAAGTAGTGGCGATACAAACCCCAAGAACGTGGAGTTATTAGTGCTACGTATTGGACAAATTTTCAGTGCGCTTGATCTCCAGAACTAGCAGCGCCAGACATTTGGAACATTTTAAAATCTCTTACCAATACAACAAACCCCGAATCTGGCAAGTCTTGACAGCCAACATTGAAGAAGAAACCGCTAAATTGGAGCCAGATGTTTTGCCAGAAAAAATTCAAAATGCCGTAAAGCGAGGTGGCCATTTGAGTGGTATAATTTTTTCCAATTAATGTCATCAATTTTCCACTTTCAAATCAACTTTTTTTCATTTACAATAAAATGACATTATGACATTACTTTTGCACCACCTTGTATTTATATAATGTTTTTTTAAAAGAATTTTCTGAAGACTTGTGCAATACTTTAATCAGGAAAGTAACTTTGTAATTCGATTTGAAAAGAAAAGTCTTCGAACTTGTAAGTTACTAATACAGATATTCGAAAAAAAGTGTTCCTTCATATCCCATTTCAGAGTGACTCCTTGCAGACATGATATGAAGAAATCATGGCATGTGTATAATTATGACATGAGCCAAAACAAAACTATATAAATTTGCTAAATGTTGTAAATGAAAATAAAAATTATATTGTAATTTAGGTTTGGTGCAGAAAACAGCAAAGAAATCCAACTCCAACTCCAAAACTTACAAAAACAAAGATTACTCTTATTTCATCTAAGAGCAACCAAGTCTAACCATACCCTCATATATTGCGAAGGTTTTTTTTTTGCATTTGAGTCGGTGATATTTACCCCGAGTATTTGTTTTGTCGCAAGAAATTTATTTTAGTAATAAAAAAATTATGTAATGAAGGTGCATTTGATTTAATTGTGTTAATTTTTCTCAGTGTAGTTATAAAAATTTGCATTTTTAACAAGTGCCGCTAAAAAGTGCAATTTTGTGTTTAACCAATATGTTCTTATCTAGTTGTTCCATTAACTAATTAATTAATTAATTAATCGATTTGTTAAATTTTATAAATTTTTTAATAATTTTACTTGAGCTACTGCTTTCATGCATATTTTGTGTTAATCGAAACCAAATTTTAAGAAAGTAGTGCAAGTTGGAATGGAATCAAACGAATAATATAAAAATGAATAAAATTAAAAATGATAATGAAAAGAAAACTAAAACAAATTTCTTCACGTTAAACAACTCCAAATGTAGAAAATTTTTGCTTAATATTTCAACTAATTATTATTGTTGTAAATATTTTTTTTAACAGAAAACTTTGGCATATTATTGAGTTTCAAACCGTTCTATTACACATTCTATGTTCTTTTCTATTCAAGAACTGTTGTAGTTATTATAATTTTCTTGATCCTATTCCCTAAGCAAAAGTCTTGGAATCTTGTTAATGTTTTACGATTATTCATATAAAATGTAAAAAAATTTTTGTATTTAATACATTTATGTATATGTATGTATGTGGTTTGTATAAGGTTTTGTAAAGTTTATATAAATAAAGATTAGTTGTTAATATGATTATATAGTAAATATGTGATATATAAACTTTGGGGGAGAAGCTGTATAAATTTGTTAAATATAATTTTTCTATGAGTAACAGTTTATCATCGCTTTCGCAGAAGTTTCCCTTCGGCTTAGTTAATGATTTGAGAGTCATTGGGATCTTACAACCAATGCTTTGGATTATGCATCACTGAATTTCATTCGGCTCCTGCTGAAGAATCAGGCGTTATATTTGAATCCAAGCTGGCACAGTCAGATTCTTGATCTTGATTTTCCGAATAGTTGGCAGCCTCTTGCAAACGCATTAACATGTTTAACTGTAACAGACAAACAATTAAATTATGATTATTTCATATTTATTTTGCCGATGATAGTTACCAAAGGATCCTGATTTTCACCATTGCTAGCTGCCACTCCTTCTAAGCCCACATCTTCAGCATTAATTTGTCTTAGAGGTGGCACAGAGTCTGGTCCATAGGGCCAGGGATAGGAATTTCTTATGAATACTGAGGGATCGTTCCAAGCACCACCTCGTCGTCCATACAGTTGAACGCCTTCCCTGACCGCTTCTATTAGATAAGGTGACAAATGGTAATTCCAGATATCGGTAAACCAAACTTGAGACTCTTTTAAGTCCAAGGGACAAGCTAAAAACAGGCGAGGTCCTATGGTCACATCGCTGGAACTATGAGCCTCTAAAAATCTATTTATATGCTGCCAAACAGTGGGCAACCAAGCCAAAACAGAGGCCAACTCGGGCTGAGAATGTTGAGTCTGCAGTTCCAGTTGGAACAAACGCCGTCTTAAAAAGCGTCCTAAGAAACCTTTCACAGGTTCCATGTGGTTGGCTGTCAGGACCTTTAATGAAAATAAATTTTCGCAAATAAATAACTGCATTGGAAGTCATACTGCTACTTACCCATCTGAAATTGTGATGCAGTTGCAAATTGGTGGTATTGCAAGTGGCTTGCGACATCGTGCCTATAATGCAGGGCAACTTCGCAGCTGGTCCTGCACTCAGCAGACAAGAGAATACATCGCCCAATGCCGACGCATGGTGTAGGTTATCCAATATAATCACAGATGGTAATTCTGATGCTCCATTAGCTATGGCTGCCTGCTCTGCAATATGTCCCAAATATTGCCTTAACTCCTTCGAGGATTTATGATCCACACTATTGAAATTATGATACGAAACAGTAATTAGTTTCAAAGTTTATAAATGTTTTTTCCTGTTAAAAGGCACTCACTTAAAAGTTGCTATAGCCTCTGAAGGATTGCCTCTACCCGATCTTGCTACCAAAAATTCAGCCAAACGTCTAGCCAAATACGATTTTCCGGTACCACTGGGCCCGCACAGTATCAGTCTCCGATGCTCGGTCAACAAACTGATGTAACGATGAACTATACTCCTGGGTATAAGACTATCGAAAGCCAAGCTGCCTACACCCTGCAAGCAAATATACAAAGTGCGCACATTGCCCACTATGTAGCCACAGGGCAAAAGCTCAGGGAAACCCATTTCAGGACCTCTTTTGGCTTCGCCCAAATGATAGGAAGTTATGGAATCGGTATTCAGACCCAAATTGGTACCGGGGTCTATGCGTGACACATAATCTTTGAAAGTTTTTCTTACAATATAATCTAAGTTTTGCCAGGACGTCTTGCCCGAGATGTAGGTATAAGCTATTAAAAACTCATTTGGACTGGCCGTAGGGAATGCTTTACGTTCTCCATTTTCATCTAGGCTGCTTGCAATCATGGAACTGTTGGCATAAAAGTCATCTACTTCCATCATTTCCTCGCAGTATTTGCCAAAGGACTCAGGCTGGCCTAAATAGCAGGATATAGCTATTTTCTTGCCGTCACTAACATCCTGCATATCCTCAGCTGCAGTGGGTATATGGGCAGGACTAGTTATTGCCTCTAAGGCGGGGGGCGGAGGTGTTAGATCTATATGAGTTGTGGGTGAAATCGGAGGTGGTGGTGGTGGCTCTGGTGCTGGAGCGGGTGGTATATTTTCCTCTTCTACCTCTTCTTCTAGCCTTTTGGGTAATTCCATGGGCGGTCTTGAATTTCCATCTGCCAAAGAATACCGACGAGATTCCCCTATAGAACCATTGGGGCTAATAGCATTACCCAAAGAAGCCTCAGATCCTGCTAAGGACCTACTGGTAACTAGTTTCTGCAATCTCTCATTATTCTGCTTCAGCGACATCATTTCGGCTCTCATTTTGTTGACCGTTTCTTTGAGGCTCTCCAGCTGAGAAGCTGAACTTAAAGCCTCTAGTCTTATGTCTGTAAGCACTAAATCTTTTTCCCTCAATTGCTTTTTAAGCTCTTCGACCACATGAATATTTTCATCGTGATCTATAGCGTCTATGGGCTTGGCATTATCAATTAAAGTGACTGTCTTGGCAGGGCTCGATTTGGTGGGTGAGGCCGGTAGGGGCGGAGCCGGTTGCGTAGCTAGAGCAGACAAGCCTGGTGGCTCCCCATGACCGTTTGTCCGATTAAGACTTGAAGCGTGACTCCCCATATCACTGCCCTGCGATACCGAATGATTATGGCCAACATGACGACTAGTTTTTGATATTTTAGCATTGCGAGAAAATGCCTTCGTAAAAGAGCTTCTAAGCCAACCTTTCTTTTTCTGTTTTTTATCCTGGGTCGAACAGCTGGATCCAATCGAATTTACTGAACACATAGAATCCGAACTGTGATGTCTTTGCATAGTGCCCGACTGGCCATTCGATCCCGATTGCTGCTGCTGATGATGTTGAGTGACTCGCGACATATGTTGTCCCGGCATAGAGAGTGGCAACGGCGGTGGCTTGTTGCTTAATAAATCATTTTGTGTTTGACTTTGCGTCTGCACACCCATACTTTGCATATGAGCTGTAGTCAGACCAGCCTGTATAGACTGTTTGCGCAAAAGCTCAATAGTCTGGCGCATATCCGTTAACTCGCCATCCTTACGTTCAGCAGTGGCTGTCAAATGCTGCAGACGTGATGTCATGTTGGATAAAGATTGTTCAAAAGCAGCCACGACATGAGCCTAAAACAAGAGCCGGAAATAACAAGAAATTAAATAATAATATTTTTATAGTAATTAGCAAATTGTTATATTGAATGAGATTGTTAAGAGATTGATTTCAAAACTTTGTTGACAAAGTCATTGTGTGTCTTTTAGTTGGGTAATCAATTTTATTTATTTTCTGCTGCCGAATGTTAAATATATTTTGTTCAAAAAAACCACACCTTTTGAAAGTCATCTAAGTAGTCCGACAATCATCATCTAACAATACACCATGAAAGATGCTTTAAGCCATGAAAACTCAAAATTTTTAACTCAATTAGGCCTTTTTAAACTTGAAATAATGTCGAAAAAAAATTTCTTCTCGTTATATTAACGTTTTAACGCATTACGAGTATCATTTCAGCCGCAATTATAATGTTGAAACAAGAAAAATATTTCTTATCTTGACTTTTGAATATTGCATTTTTCTACTGCTTTTGTCATTTGCTCGAGCCAAGGTCTTTCTCTCTTTATTTTTTTTTACTATTTCCTTTACTAATTACAAATGCAGGCAGCACCTGCTGTAGATAGTGTGGAATTGACTGGCTGTTTCCAACATGTTCTTGTTAAAGTTTATGTTGTAAAAAAATTAAATGTTGCAATGAAACTTTATATTAAACCGTAGACAATATCCATAAAACAATTGAAGTGGATAATAACAACCCAACCTCACGCTGCCAAAATAAAACAAACGGAAGTGTGGCACAACTGGCAGAGGGCTTTTTTAATGCAACGCAGGAATAAGAGTTTTTAAAGCCTTTTGAAATAAAAAAAAGAATTACAATTCTATTGAGACAACCGAAGAATGTGAATTCATAACTACTTTAAGAGCTTACTAAGACAAGTTTAAAACTATGACAAATGGCTATAAACTGCTTAAGAGTTATTTGACTTACTAAACATGTTTATAATTCAGGATACTTGCTAATGTCTATTGTTTGAAGAAAAATGAAATACTTATGAAAATTCTTTTTAAATTGCACAAATACTTTTGTATGTAACCTCCATCCACATTTAATCATTTAAAGACTTTGAAAAAAGCTGTATGTTCTTAGAAGCATTAAAAAATTTATATTGGGAAACAAGGATAAATGAATTACGCTGCCGAGCTTTTTAGGAAATACAGTTATAATAATAGAGAATATTAAAAAGTGGAATAGTCTTGGTTGATCTCACAAAGTTGAAGATTTTGACGTTTGCAAAATGAAACTCAGATATCTTTTATCGATGTCGTGGCGGAAAGAGATAAACATATAAATTATCTTCCGTTTCGTGCAATCTCTGTCTACTTTGCGGTTAAGATGAAATAAAGGAGTGGTGGATCGATGTCTTATACTCGTATGACTACCTTCAAATTTCCGTCCCACCGATCTAAGAGTTACACTTTTCTTCTGCATTATGTTGACTTTTATTCCAACGGTGGATTTCGAAAAATTGGGAATATATATGCTTAAATTGGAAATAGATTTACTTAAATCTCAAGATCGCTGGAGATAACGATGTCATAGAATTTTTCATTCGAAATATTGATTGCGTAGTGCCTCAGCAGTAAATATTGGGAATTTGAAATATTCAAGTTCGCATAACTCGGCGGTGATAACAAGTTACGAGAAATTTAATTATGAAATTTAAGAATGAGAACTTCAAACTCTCAAATACTCTACTGCAGCTCTACATGAGATATAACTTTGGATTTTTTTTTTTTGTAATTGGACCAGTACTCAGGGGATGAACCCTATTTATGCAGTGCATTGTGCTGGAACTAGGAAAATAGGATAGGGTGAGGAGGATAGCGGGAGTAGTGCTTGTGGACATACGATTTGAATCTCTCAACGCTGGGTATGACAGGAAAAATATCTGCCGTGAGCTCGTTCCACATACGAGCCGTTCGATCATATGTTTGTAACTGTTAAAATCTGTTGCCAACACAAAAAATTACCGTGTGGACCGTAGATTTTGTGCTCGAACACATCCTCTATAATGAATGTTCAAACACAAGGCTGAGAAATTATGCTGAAACACAAACTGTCAAATTTGAAAGACATTTGAATGGTTTACTCGTATTTATTTACGAGCAATAAAAAAACAAGGACTTCAATAACAAAATGTTACACTTTTTTCAGAAAAGCACATGCCGATAAACAAGAGAAGCAACATGAATGCCAAAAGGATGTTAATATACTCATAGACCCTTGTGCACTTATTCTAAAAATGTTTATTTCTTGTTTGTTGTTGGCTTAGCTGAGTATAGGCCTGCATTTCATTGAAGCTAAACAAATCATCAGTACTCTTCAGCCAAATCATGTTTAGAGAATATCTCGAATAATGTATTTAATATGTGTATAATGTGCAATTTATACAGTGATTTTTTTATTAAGACCTTCTCTTATCTAAGGGAACTAATGAGTCTCTGAGTCACATCCAGCTCTTATTGCACTATAAGGATCTTCTAATATTATGAGATTTACTTTCTTATTCAATAATAAAAAATACTTCTCACATCAAAGGAATCCTAATGAAATTTGTGACAGACTCAAAACTATTAAAATAAATAATATTGACACGAGTGGAGACACACATTGAAAGGATAAGGAGAATTGGAAGGAGATAATGGTGATACTGTAATAAAATTTTATTTTGCATTTTCTACGTGATGAGACAACAAAATGGTAAATTTGTGAAAGAAGTATATTTTTCCTGTCACTAACTTTGCCACAAAAGCAAAAAGCAACAGAGGATGGTGGGACAAAACGATATAATTGTGATGCAGAAAGGATGTTTGTTTTTAAATATGAAAACCGTACTAATAAGTAAAACAATCCAGAGTTTGGTGCCAAATTAATTATGTAGGAACATGGTGAAGAATGAATAAAAAAAACAGCAAACTTATCGTTTGCAATTTAATTTTTTTTGTAAATAATGTCGTTTCTGAGCATGTGTGTTGTAATGAAAGTTTGATTTGGAAAAAAGTTGTGTTCATGAATGTTTGGCCACATCATTGTTTAACGAGAACAAATGAACAGCAATTAGAAATGCAATAGAAATTAACATGAACATTTGTCTTCCTCTTTAGTATGTCTTATGTTTTATGGCAAGACCAGCATCAAATATGGCTCGAGAAAAGAATTTGTCTTCTTCGTGTGGTTTGCGCTACATTTAACCACAAGTCTGGAATAATTTTTTATAAATTTTTCATTATTTGTTTTCTGCAAAGACAGTTGAATGCAAGATATAAGCATTTTGGTAATAGAGATGATGATTACTTGATATTATTTCATAATCTATGCTTTTCCAAGATTTCATGTTGCGCAAATTTCTAATGCTGGGTGGGAATGTGCTCAACAAAGTATGGTATTTACCTGAATAATATATTCTTAAATCCTAAGAAATATTGTACAAAGTTATATAAGGCAATTCCATATGTATGTGTACGGAGATAATAATAAATGATTTTTCCCCATTAACTACACTATTAATCACTATCGTTCTAACGCAATTCATTCAAACCATCATTACGTTAATCCTCTTTGTATCTCACCTTGTTACAGATCCTATTGCTTATTAATTAATATGAAGCAATAGACAAGCTTTGGGCATTGCAGATGAGTTTTAGTGATTAAACAAAAAAGATTTATCCAAGTGGCAGAATATTTTCCATCCACTATTTGTTTGTTATTCTTCAGTTGCATTATTCATAAGCTTAGGAACAGTTGGCTTTTGTTTTATTGTTGCCATTAGAATATCGAGTAGTAGAAGACTTTGATTAATGAAATTTATTTCAATGTTGGCTTAATAGTCATCAGCTTTAAAAAAATTACAAAGTTTTTTTTTATTATAACTCCAGGAAATATATATCCCAATAGAAAAAGAACTTTCAAAGAAGTCAATAAAATCGACAATTTGTTAGAGATCAATAAAATATAGGCGAGTACATCTAAAGCCGCAAATTAAAATTTTAAATTTCAAATGTTTTTTGTTTGTTTTTTAAATCCTGACAAGTTTTAATTATTAAGTATTTGAAAGTACTTTTCTTTATCGAAAATATATTTCTCTAAATCTGCATGAACACAATATTTTTTTTTATAATCATTGATTGAAACGATCAGCTTAACAAATCATGGCTATTGGTAAATTTGAATCCTTTCAAGATGTAGATTATCATCTTGATAAATAATCCATGCCAATGTAAAAAGCAATTATTTTCTTAGCAAAACAAATTTTTTAGAAGATATCTTCCAAATCGGTGAGTAAACATCAATAAAGGGAACAAGTATATACTGAAATCTTTGGAAATGATCTGAATGGTTACTACTCCCAGATCATAAGCTCAGCAATTTCATAACTTTTTTGGAAACTTTTTTACATTTAATCTTGATTTAAATATTTCCTTGTTTGGTATTTTGAATTAATTTTTTATTTGATGCAATTATTTTTTGTGATACTTCATAAATATTTTAATTGATTTTCCCTTTGGTTCATATTATTTGCTTAAAGTTTTTAAAAACATTTTAATAATTTTTTACGAATAAAATATTTCATTAAATTGTTTACTTAATACTAAAAGTTTTGGAATAGATTTGAATATTATTTTTAATCAAATCAAGAATTAATTGAATTATTTTATTGAGTTTGAGGTCTTCTCTAAAAACAACAATATATTTATTTTGTTTTGATTTTTCAATATTTCAACACCCTATGGGTGTCTTCTTCAGGAAAAAAATATTAAAAAATCAAAACAAAATAAATATATTGTTAAAAAAAAGAAGACCTCAAACTCAATAATTCAATTAATTTAAAATAAAAAAGGTCGAATAATATCATCAATTTATCAAATCAACAATTTTTAATTGAATGTACGAATAGTTGTTGTTGACTTAGCTGAGTTTAAGTCCGCATTTCATTAGCACTGTCCAAATCATTAGTACCTTTTAGCCATATCATGTGAAATGTAGGCAATAAACAGACGTAAATAAAAAAAATAAAAGTTAATAATTAAACACAAATTCACACGTTTTTTTCCATTTGTATACAATAAGGGTAGTGAAGCTCATCGGGTTACATCCACTATTAAACTTATTTCTTGTGTAACATAATCTCAACTTAAGCAACTTTTTGGATATTTGAATACAGTCAAGCTCTTTTGTTAACCCTTTTGGCCACTTTAACGCTCACTTAAGCAAATGCATTATGTTATGCAAATGGTTCACTGGGTTAAATTTCATTTCATATACCAACGACACGTAATCCATAAACCACACTAAATAATAATAATAATAATAATATTTTGTGTGTCATTTACATGAAAGTAATTGTCGTTACAATTTTTATCTTCCTCTCCTTTTTTTAATTTTCTTTAGTTTCAAACGTGAGTGGCATATTGTCTTGCCATTGTAATCGTTATTTGTGAATCTCTGTATTGTTCCTAATAAATAATCAGACAAAAGAATAAAATAAAAACTTTGTAATCATGTTCATGATAATGATACATAATTTTGATTTAAAAATGAAAAGAGTGAGAATTTCAAATCAAGGCTAGAAAGATTTCAAATATAAAAAAGATATAAAAGAATGAATTGAAGTTTAATCTATAATTAATATAGTAATTATTTGAAATCTTGTTTTAATAGAATTATAATTTTATTTATCAAAATTATTCCAGATATTCTTTCAATTAAAAAAAATCGTTAATTGTACTTAAAGTACCTACATATATGATGACGTTGGGCATACATATATTAAAGTGTATATAAATTAATTGCCACATTTTTAACTAGGAATAACCTTTGGTTTAAGCTCTCTATATGTCTGAATTTCGTTGCTTAAACTTGCTTCAATTAAAATTTACGACAGTCAAAAAAAAATTTCATAATTTGCTGTTTGAAGCGCATCAACCGATGTTGGTAGAACTTTCGACATATAAAAAAGTTTTTCAAGACTTTAAGAAATAATTATAAAATTGACTTGAAAATAGTTTTCGGTGTTATTAAAAAACTTTCAAAAACTTTTTTCAAAAAGTCAATTAATTTAGTGGAAAACCGCTGCAACAGTTGCAGTGATATGACTATCCCAAGACGTTGTAACTTAAGCTGCGGGGCAAGTCTTTAAAGTATTACACTAAGGCACACATAAATACATACATATACACAGCCATACGAGCATCATTGCAAAAATATTCAGAGTAGCTTCATTCGACTTCGAAACACCGAGACAGATCTAATGAAAACTCTATTTTAAAAAATCGGGATGAAATCATTTCCCATTATTTTTTGGCTTGAAATCTTATTATTTGTGAAAGGAACATTTATAAATTTTTTAATTTAATAAAACAACAACTTTAGGAATATTTTAATTATTTTAAAATTAAAGCACATACGAGTATATTTTGTTTTCCAAGTTTTAAAATCAACTTTGTATGAAAATTAAGATGAAAAATGTAAATTTTTTCAAAATATTTATTATTTTTATTTGAAACAGAATAAATAAGTGAAGACACATTTTGTGAACATTCAAAAGAAAGTAATATCGAGCCTTTGATACAATACCGTAGTAACTAAAAATTTGAATTTTTTAAGATTATATTACGAAATTATTCGCCTTGTCGTTTTTTATATTCTGTAAAAGTTTCATAAAAATATTTTGTATACTCAGCTCTCGAGAAAAGAACCAAATTTTCTTTTACCATTAAGTTGTGTGTAAATTAAAAACTTTAAACTCAATTTCTGCAAAATAACCTTTTTTGAACTATTACGTTGTTGCAGCAAAGGCTCGATATGAATATAATTTTTGTACACACTTTTAGGAGCAAA
The DNA here is from genome assembly GCA_963681545.1 of Germaria angustata. Taxonomy (NCBI): domain Eukaryota; kingdom Metazoa; phylum Arthropoda; class Insecta; order Diptera; family Tachinidae; genus Germaria; species Germaria angustata. The sequence goes on along the minus strand of OY812999.1, from coordinate 111,243,111 downwards.
GGAAAAAGTATTTGTGCATATTTTTAGGAGCAAAGGAAAAATATTTTTGCATACATTGTGTACTCTGTATTAACAATTTAAGCCAAGATTTTCTTTTTGTAGAATTATTTTAAACAAATAATATAGCCTGAGTCTTATCATTATACATTTTAATTTTCCACTTCGTAAAGTATTCCCTTGCATACATCTAAATGTGGCATCCATTAAAAGGCAGTGTTTTTCTTAGGAAAGGAAGCGCCATTAAATTTAAAGATGTTTCGAAAGATTTCATTTTTGTTAAATTTTCTCCTTTCAGCTAAACCTAAACTAATTATAAAAAACTATAGTTACAATCTCCTTAACACTTAACCTTTTTTATATTTATACGTTTCAGTCCGCTTTGAAAATTTTTACAAATAAGAAAGAAGACAAAAATAACATTTATTTTGTTGTTTTCAATCAAATCTATTGTGAAATTCGCGTATCAAACTTGTCTCAAAAACAGGCAGCAACTCCTCTTGGAACAATTTATAATGAAGCAAAGCCGTTAAGCTCCAACATGCACCCTTCTTTACTTTCCAACGTGTTCTTTTTCCATGCCATCGTAGTTACCAGACACTTGAAAATGCTAAAGGAAAATTTGCACAAAAAGGGTCATTCTATTGCCAAGAATAGAAGAAAATGTAATGGAAAAAACTATACTCGTATAGACTGGTAGACAAAAATGTTCATGAAAATGCTACATGTAGTTAACAAGATACGATTTTTTCTATTTTTTTTTCGTTTTCTACAACAACCAACATTAAATACTTGAAATTTATATTGTAAAGTATTTCATTTTATTGTAAAATGTTTTTTGGAAAAAAATAGAAGGAGAAAAAAGTATTTCATTTTATTGTAAAATGTTTTTTTGGAAAAAAATAGAAGGAGAAAAAAAAAAACAAAACCATCCATATGCCATTGTGAAACATGTAATCATCATCATAATATCCCTACTGCAGCGAGAAAAGTAAACTGGTACATTGTGTAAATTTATTTAGTTTGGGCTATTCACAGTTTGAGCTGGGACTCATGCGGAGAAATACAACTTCGCCAACTACTTTGGAAATTAAAACTTTATGTGAAATGCTGTGTTATTTATTAAGATATAAATCATTGATAGAAGGATATTAACTTTTAAAAATGTATTATTTTTTACTTGAAACTCAGCCTTTCTTTAGCACATACTTAAGAGATATTCATGTTGCATATGATGTGCATATACTTGCTTTTTTATGTAAGAAATTGCCTACTGCTTTAAGTCCTATCGCAGTTGCTATAGCTTAAGATTCTGCAAACACGTTAATAAAACCAGATCTACTAAGAAAATTTTTAACATTTTCACAAAAAATCAGAAAAAATTTAGAAAAAAATTATTCAAATACTTTTTAATGAAATTCATCTTGACTGTGCCCAAAAAACATATACTTATTGTAGCTTTGTAGCGGGGTACAAATTTCAATTTGGAATATTGAAAGTAAAGATTTCGTTTTTCATTTTGCCTAATAACTGCAATCATTGCAACCCAAAGGGCTTCTAATTGTAAACAAGTTGCAAGAAAAATAATAAAATAAACTCATGTCGAGTATAAATTGTTTGTTGTGCCTTTTGTATAAAAGCATTCTAGGCCTACTATGATTATGTATTTTGTAAAATTCATGATATGTTGTCATACCCCAAATAAAAACAAAAATTCAAATTATTAAAAATTATTCAGAATATTCTCTACAATTAATTATTCCAATTTTTACTTCTTGTGAGCTTAGCTGTCTATATGTACACCTTTCATTGATGACTAAGCAACTTATCAGTAGACTTTAACCTATTTCTAAAGCATTCAACTTCGTGTGCTTATATAAAAATTTCCGAACACAATTTGAGAATTACAAATACAATCGTTGTCACCTAAAAGACCACCAATTGTATAGAGGATGGAAAACCAACAAATAGATTCATGTTGTCCAATATATTATTTTGTATTTGTTCTCATGCTGCATTCTGTGAATGCCCTTCATTAAATGTTGTTGTTAAGTTTCCTATTATTCATGTTGCCACTTATTTGGAGATGTTTTTTTTATGGATGTTGGTATTATTGTGGATTTTTTTTCTTTTCTTGTGGTGGTTTTTCGTTTACATTTATTTTTTTCAGCACGAAAAGAACACAAGCTCTTGTACTATTCCCACTAAAAAACACTATACATACATACATACATATTTAACATTGTTCATTGTTTATTTAAAACATGTTTAAGTACACAAAAATTTACTATTCCTAGTAAATAGTTTATTTTCCTTTAAATTTTCTTGTTATAAAAACTTGAGTAAAAATCATAACACACAACTAGCGCACTAGAGCCGAGCTTGCAACATTAGAACACTAGCCTGCCACATTAAGAAAATTACAAAAAAGATATCGTGCCTTATTTAATAGCTTCAATTCCAAGTTCAATGGCATTTAAATTGGTTACAGTTTGTTCTCTCTGTAGTGCTTAACGTACAGCCAACCACAATGAAACTCTTTTAGAACGACATTGTTTAGTAAGAGAAACGATTTAATCAAGATCAATTAATAACATTCATATTACGGCAGGAAAACATATTTAGTCATTCGAATCAATAGTCAAGTGGTACATGCCTCAACCCGATTTAATTTGCAGTTTAAATATCTTGCGTTGTCCCAAAGCAAAGCTTATAAATATAATTTTTGCTCTGAAATTTAGTTCAAACATTTACAAATTCAAATACGCCAAAAGAACGATTATCCACGGCCATGGTATGTGTTTATTAGTAAATTTTTTTCTTACTAACGCCTAATGAACTTTTTATGCCTGTTCAATATGATTGAATGCCTCCAAAAGGCATTATTATATCACATACCAGTACATAAGGATAGAAAGCGTTTGGTTTGACTACTTAAAAAGTTGAACAAAAATTTAAATGGATACTTTGGAAGCAAAGAAAATGTCATTCCTTAGGAATGACTTTAATTTTTTTTCACTGAAATAATTTTTAAAAATCCCATTTTTAATTAAAACTTTTTCAAAATAAATCATTCGTTAGTTTTGTTTTCCACTGTTTAAACTAAATTGCAGTTTAGTTTTGTTCACTTGAAAATTTTATTTCTTTTCATTTTTGAAATCGCTTTGTTTATGACTGCAATTATTTTTACTATCTTAACAATGAATTTCTTGTGTTTTGCTTAAAGTTTAAACAATTTAAGTAATTGTTTAAATTATCTTTTCGAATTAAATGTTAAGTTCTCCTTATGCCGTTATAACTTTGAATATTCCAAACAATTGTTTTATTTTTCTGCCACAAATTTAAGATTAAATTTAATAGTTTTGTTTAAGAAAAAAAAAAAATACAAAAATTTTTGTATTTTATTCACCATGCAACAAATTTCCGCCTGCATGTATATGCGAGTATATGCAACATAAAATTACTTCCATTCAACCGAAAGCCTATAATATGTACATGTGTTTTTTCATATTGTTTATGGCAGCATGTGTTTGTTGCTTGAAAAACAAAAACTGCAAGTGAATGGAGTGCACTTGTCATCACAATGTGCATTAAAAAATAAATAAAAAAATTGAGACAAAACGGGAGTGGCCAAATATATAAAATGTTAATGAGGATACATGTATAAAGAATTTTCTCGAGGCTTTGAAAAAACTGAATAATTATTGGTAATATTTAAGTTGAAATGTTAAGAGAAATGTTTTATTAATTTATTAATTATCTAAATGATAACACAGAATTTCAATATAATTTTATAAGTTAATAAAAGAATCCCTTTTGGAGATTTTTCGAGTGGTTGAGCTTTTTTTGCAACTTCGGTAACACTACACAATACTTCTTTTAAGTTTTTACACTAAAGAAATAAGGAACTAACATTTAGGGAAATTTACTTATATATATTCAAAATGGTAGTCGTCTGACGCTAAAACCAGGATTCATTAAAAATATCCTTGCGGCTAATAAAGAAAACAATTTTGTTTTGAATTGCCAGAACACATTTGAAATTTCCCACTATTTTCTTTAAACAATTTAATAAAATTTTCACTCCTTTTTTTAAGGGATTTTAAGAAGTGTGTTCGCAGCTTTTAAGTAACAACTTTATATTCAAAAATGTGGTAAAATTTTTTAAGTTCTAGCTTACGAATTTCCTTAATTTCATTTTTCATTTGGGTAAGAATGCACCACGGGAATAATATTGTAATTAATTTTTCAAATCTATAATATGAGAATTATAAATATATTGTTTTTATATCCTAACGTTTCCTCGAATTGAAATTTTAATATATTTCAAGCAATGTCTATCAGCTCGCCGCAAGTACTCAGGCAAGGCGAATTCATAACAGGTAAACTCACCAGCACAACGATAAAAGTAGAAAGCAAATATTTGGAATATTAATCAAAACAAATAAGCAAAAAAATTACATATTTTGACATTAAGCAAAGAAAAAATTTCAGCTGGGCTGTCAATTCTGCCTGTTATGAATTTGCCTTGCACAGGTGAAGTTTTTGGTTATATTTTTTCTGCACAATGTTGCATAGACAAAACCATTCGATTTAATAAGCCAAGAGTGTAATTTTTAAATACTACTTTGTGTGGAAGGTACCTTTTTCCTTGGTCCTATCACATTTTGAGTAAACTGGGATCAGCCCTCGGTCCAAAAAACATTTACTGATGAATATATAATACCTCTTTTCTATGAAGTCGATTAAAAAAGGATCTCTCGAGGTTGCATATAAACTTGAAACGATAACAAGAAAGTCTTTTACATAGATTGCAAGCTATAGTTTGCGACTTTTGTTTACTTTCAAATCATAGAGATTTCTATATACGAAATGTAGTAAATTTCAGTCATTAGTTTTCAAAAAACTTACCCACTTTCTTGCGAGGATTTCTTCGTAACTTGATATGGCTATACGATTTCTATTATCTCTTTAAGGACTTTCTTTTATTTTTGAACAAATTTTTTCAACGTCTACTGTACTGTGCGTTGTAGTTTATAAACAAACAAAAGCAAATATACCTCAGGGATGGAACTCGCAGTGCCATCTAACTTTCGCTTATAATTTTGAATATTCTGAAAACATATACTTAGATAAAGTTTTCCGAGTTTTAGGCAGCTTTTACCTAAATTAAAGAGGTTTTTAAAATATTGTCTATTTTTTCTTGAGTGTATGCGATTAATAAAATTTTTTTCTTACTAACGCCTATTGACCTTTTTGTATTTGTTCATTGTGATTAAATGCCTTATGCCAAAAGGCATAAATTATATCATTTGCTCTTTCTTGTTGTAGTTTCTTAGCATTTTGACAACATGTGTCTTAATGGAATTTGATGAATATTTATGCTCATAGTGGTGTATTTAATTTGAACAAAAATTTTAATTTAATTCAAGAACACAAAACCAAAATAATATAGAAAACAGAAATTTGAATTAACAACTTTGAAAGTAATATTCATTACATAAATAAGTATTTATTTATATTATTTATGCATATGTATGTAAGTATGTATGTATGGATAACTTTTGACAGATATAAATCAACAAATGTAGCTTGTCATTAGCATTACCAACCATTTAGTTGTTTTTATTTGACTGTCATTGTACGCACACGCATCAAATAAATCAAATTCAATGTTTTTACGAACAGTTTTCTTCTAAGATTTTACTTATTTTGACTCTTGTCTTGGTCTTGATAAGATAAATTACAAAATGTAACACTGGGCGGTTTCAGCTCTCTTTTGAATAAATTTTTTTGGTCGTTTACCATTTGGGGTCTTAAATGTCTATATTAAATGTTTAATAGTAACTGATAAAAAACATTTATTTTTCAAAAAATGATAAAGAGTTTAAAACAATATGCGTTTAGTTAGTGGAGACGAAACTGAATTGACCTTAACATAATTACGAGTACTTAAAAAATTTAAATCGTAAACCTTTTGTTCGGATTATTTTTAGAACTTTTTAATTCTTTAAAATATACATGTAATATGAGTATGTTAAATACGACTGAAGAGGTTCCATTTAGAAATTAATCAGTTCAATATTACAAAACCATATGTGCAGTCAAAAAAAAAAAATAAATAAATATAGAATAATCAAAAGTTTGTTGATTTTCCTATGCATTTTGCAAAAGCCTCAAATAATGAATTTCCATATTAAGTATAAATATAGAATGTTATTTGATAAATCAGTACAAAAATAAATTTGTACATGGAAGAGGCGACGTTTTTGAAAAGAAATAAAATACATTATATACAAATACAGTGAGTGACAGTACAAAATTTTCGTTTATTAATATTCGTTTATAGGTTCCAAAAGTTAAAGTATTCGAGTTAGTTCATAAACCGTCTGTAAAATCTTGTACGTCCATATAAATTTCATACAATTTGAGATCAAAAATCACTGTAGATTGTAGTTGTGACTCCTCTTCTACGTTGCAAAATTATACGGATATTTGAAGTTCAGCCTTTTTCCTTTCGGCCATTTAGCAAATGTTCTTCCACTACTGCCAATTAAATTATATTTGGACTAAGAGTACAGTATTCTATTTTTGTTTAGAGCAGCATATGTACGACTACTTTTTGATAGGAGTTTTGCAGATATAAGAGTTTGATCATACGGGCGGATGAAATGCCAGCAGACGCAAGAGCATAAATTTCGCAAAACGCAATTTATATTGAGCCCGAAAGTTCTGGACCAAAGGTATTTTTACAGATGAATCGAAATACAACAACAACTATTCTGATGGCCACTTTAAATTGTAGCCTGGAAAGCTATATTTGTCTATTCAGATATACTGAGAAATAATCAGAAGAAAATTCAAGCAAAATGGCTCTAGATGGCTATTATACGAGTAATTTCTTACAAGACAACGACCGGGGCATACGAAACAGAATTTTAGAATATGGCTTATTTTTATAATCTCCTCAAAGTCCTGACGTCAACTGCACTGACGCTTAATGTGAAGTTTCTTGAAAAATTAGTCGAAACATGAAATCCAAAGCAAACTCCAAGTGCAACAGGACCTTTCAGATGAGTAACAGAAAATTACATCGAAGTAATTTTAGAGAAGTAATATTTTCGATGGTTTGTAAGTCTTGAAAGAAAATATTTTCGCTTTGAAGGTGCATCCTTAGCTTTGCCGTGCAAATTTCACGTTTTGCACTAACATTCTCTAATGAAATTGAGCTCTACTTTTCATTTACTTAACTAATCTGTGCTGGCCTTATAGCTTTAATTATTCAGTCACTGATTGCAATCGTTGTGGGCAGGTTCCACGATGGAGAAGCACGTTACAATAATACAAAGGGTGTTCATTAGTGCAAATATTTCATAAATTGAATAGCATGGTGTTACGTAAACGACATGTAATTCCGGCAGAATGGCGTTATGTGCCATACAGCAAAGGCCACAATGGACGTTCTGTTTGAAGGTATGGTTAATCCTAGCGGAATTAAAATTAAGGGGTCACATAGATCATGCGGCTTGAGGTCATTAAATTTCCCCCTTTTTTATATTTTGGAGACGCAGGTCTATGCCAATAAGTTTAAATCTACTTTGCGCTCAAAGTCCATCTGAATTAGACAATCGCTTTAATACTAACGCATATATCTATCAAATATATTTCATGCACGATTTTCTGTACTGCCTTATTGCATTTTAATAAGTACCTATGCTTATTGGAAAACTTTTTTTGTTTCTTTATGCGCAAAAAAACAGCAGATATAAATAGATGAGTTTGTAAATTTCTAAAAATGCAATAGATTGCCATTTCTTTTAAGTGAATGAAATTCAATTAGAGCGTACTTTTGCTGGCGTTTGGTGTCCAGTTTAACCTTGACTTTTAAGTAATTTTAGTTCAGCAGTTCTTTTTGTTATTGCAAGTTTTGCTTTTTCTTTATTAAAAATTAAATTTTTAATGAAATAATGTGATCACATATACGTAGAGCTGATGTTGCATTTCTTAATTTGATTGACTTGCGAAAACTAGTGGAAATTAATTTGTTGAAAAGTGGCATGTTGAAGCAAAAGATAAATGTTTAATAAACCATGAGCTTTTAATTAAAATTACTTCTGAAGAAAGTTATTCAAGGTAATATTCGTATGCTTTAATTAAGTTTCATACGCTTAAATTATACAGGGTGTTTTTTTAGAGGTATAGAACTTCGAATTGAAATAAAACACAAGAAAATCTTTTTAATGTCCATCAATTTGGCTTTATTGGAAGGATAATTTTATGCCATTAACGTTTAAATATGATTTCGGGCATGTGGCCGCCGCGGCTGGCTCGAATAAAGCCAATTCTACAGGTCCAATTTTCAACCACTTTTTCGAGCATATGGGGCCGTATGTTGGCAATAACGCCACGAATGTTGGCTTCCAAGTCCCCTAACGTTTCTGGTTTGTTGGCGTAGACGAGCGACTTCACATATCCCCAAAGAAAATAATACAATGGTGTCAAATCACACGATCTTGGTGGCCAATTGACAGGTCCATTCCGCGAAATTATGCGCTCATCGAATGTTTCCTTTAATAAATCGATTGTGACGTGCGCTGTGTGGCATGTAGCGCCGTCTTGTTGGAACCACAACTCATCCACATTCATGCCATCCAATTCGGGAACAAAATAGTCGGTTATCATGGCTCTAACCGGTCTCCATTAACGGTAACTGACTCTCCAGCATTATTTCGGAAGAAGTATGGCCCAATGACTCCACCAGCCCATAGAGCACACCAAACAGTCAGTTTTTGTGGATGTAATGGCGTCTCAAGGGTCTCATGTGGATTCTCTTCACTCCAAATGCGGCAATTTTGCTTGTTGACGTAGCCATTCAACCAAAAATGAGCCTCATCACTGAACAAAATTTTGCGATGAAAATCAGCATCGAGATCAATCTCATTTTCGGCCCATACACCAAAATCACGACGCATTGCATGGTCTCGCGGCTTTAATTCTTGCACAAGCTGGATCTTGTAAGGTCGCAAGCCAAGATCTTTGCGCAAAATCTTCCATAAAGTTGATGGACAAAGCTCCAATTGCTGTGCACGGTGGCGAATCGATTCATTCGGGTCCTCTTCAACACTTTGCTCTACAGCGGTAATTGTTTCTTCGGTGCGCACTGTTCGACGTCTCTGCGGATGCGTATTATCACATAGAGTAAACGTAGTGCGAAAACGATCCATGGTTAACCGAATTAATTGCTCTGATGGACGATTATGTCGACCATAAAATGGACGGAGCTTGCGGTAAACTTCGCGAACTGAACCATTATTTTCGAAATAAATTTGCACGATTTGCAAGCGTTGTTCTTTTGTCAACCTGTTCATGATGAAATGGCAAACCAAACTAAATATTAATCACTTGACAGCTGACAAAATGGCCGCCAGTTAAAAAAGTGATGCCAACTTAAAGTTCTATACCTCAATAAAAAACACCCAATACAAACCCTATAAAATTTTTAGGCATTAGGAAACTAATTTTTTATATCGTACGTTTTATGCACTTAAAAAATGCTCTCAAAATACAGTTTTTCAAGCCGACTTTCTAATAAAAATAATTGATTAATAAAATAGTAAAAGTAATAGTAGGTAACAATATTTATTAAAAATTACTCGAGATATTCTTCCAATTAATTATTTGAAAATAATTGTTATTTGTTGTGGGTTTCGCTGTCTATATAACTGACATTTTGTTGGCGCTAACCAACTCGTAAGTAGACTACAACCGCCATAATTGCAAAATATTCAACTTCATATGATTACGAGTATATAAAAACTTTCCGTGAATCAGTAAATATTTTGTGTGACCTACAAAGTATTTTATAAATTCTGACAACAATTCAAATGAAAAAAATAAGCATATTTTCTCAAATATATAATAGACTCAAAGTAATGATTATCTGCGACAATAAACAAATAAAAATTTATTTTAAATTAAATTTATGTTTTGGCATTAATTTTTTCGGTTATTTATGAATCTTATTTATAAATTTTAATCATTCCCATTTGTCGTATGTAAATATAGAAATTAATTCCTTAAACAAAATAATGCAAAACATAGATTAAAATGTAAAATTTTCTTAATTAAAAAATTTTTCAAAAGTACAAATAAATAATAAAATAAAATGTTCAAAGTCCCAAATAAAGAGGAACGTTACAAGCTTTTACGAAAAAAAGAAAAGGTTGCCATTAACTTGTCTACATATTAAAATTATTATTTCAATATTAAATCAAACATCATTTCCTTAATGAAATCCAAGACTTGATTGAGCTGTAAACAAATTTTAATATCATTATAATTGGCTTTTTCCCGCTTAATTTATTTTTAATATTTTAACGATTATTTTCTGCTGTTCATCGCTTATTTTATTCTTATGATTTCATTTAATTGATTTCAGTCAATTTTAAGACGAGCTTGTTTTGTTTGTTTTTAAAGAACAACAAAAACATGGTTTCAAAAAATTGCGCTCCATTGGGCGCTCGTGGGTGTCATGTGGATTTGTAACTTCCTAAATTGGACAATTTTGTTTTTCGATAAAGATGATTTTTTGATTAAAATTACATTGAGTTTCGAACTCCTCGTTTACCTTCAGCTCCTGGGTCTGTTGCTTGTACGTGTGTAGGACGAAGTTATGACGCAAAATGCGCCAAGTAGTGGCCTGCGAAATGTCAACTTCTTGTAAGCGATGTGAAATCAACTACTTTAGGTTCTCCTGAATACTAACGGGCAATGTTGCCCGAACAGATCATCTATTTTGATAATTTTTTTTTTATTAATTGACGTGCTATATCCGTCTTTTATTGATTTGGCAACACAAACTGAATTAATGACGCCCAATTTTCGGAAGTCCCTATTGGAAGACTCGATAATTGGCTTTTTCCCGCTTGATTTATTTTTAATATTTTACCGAGTATTTTTTGTTCTTCATTGTTTATTATTCTTATTCTTATGACTTCATTTAATTGATTTCAATAAAACTTTAGACGTGCGTTTTTTGTTTGTTTTTAAATAAAATAAACACCCAAATATGTTTTAATTAAAAAAATTAAAAAAAAAAAATAAAAATTGCGCTGTATTTAATAAAGTCACTGTATTACCCATGATATACCTTAAGGCTGTCATCAATTTATTTTAAAATAACATTAACATCTATTAACATCTTTCATACCATTTAAGAATCACTGTCAAGTCAGTGAAAAAAAAAAATACCAGGGTCAGTCAAAAAACCTGTTCATCTTCGATGAAGTGTCAAATAGGCAACCTTTTGAATTGATTGATAAACTTTTTTGATTGAAAGAGATTTAAGTAAGAAATCAATCTTTTTATTATTGGCTTTTTCCGAAGGGTCATAATTTTTAACACTGGCTTTTTTATGTTATTGATGAGACTTGATCATTTTAATTGATTTCTCTTTATTTGTTTTTAATTAAACTATTAATTGTTTTCATTGAAGTGGTATTGGAATTATAATTGATTTTTGCATTTCTTGTTGAAACAAGCAAAAAAAAAACCAAATGACATCATCTATGTAATAATCATACACATGCACGTGTATGTATGTTTCAAAGAAATCGTCTAGAATTAAAAGTTTATTTAAGTCTCATTTGTCGACTTTTTCTGATGGTTTAATCGCAATTCCACAGCTTAATTGCAACTAGACAAGCCCCTCTCTTTGATTAAATTAAACATGAATGGTATTACATTTTTGCAAGTTTGGTCATGCTTAAAAAACATCAAGCCCCATTTAGACTTCCTCTTTGCAATACAAAACAAATGCATTATTTAAAGAGTTTTTAAACGTAGATGCAGATAAACTGACTGAATATAATGGAATCGCAATAGTGATGTGAGTGTTTAAAATAACCGAATGTTAACTACTCTGCGATATATGGGTTATTCAGACTTGTAGACCTTGGCCAGTAGGCCAACCTCTGAAGGAGCAGGCGTGCATATAAGAATATAAAAGTTGCGCTTGCTCGTCCAGATATAAGGTGCTACCAATACCTCAGGCTACACGGGGCTTTAAACTGGAAGAACTTAGTTTTCCCAAGAAACTCAAATCACGGTTGACCAAAGACCTATCTGGTGCCACGGGAATCAATAACCGGTAAGCCTTTTCGGGAATAACATGGCGGCTCTGGGTGAAGCACAAAATTTGGGAAGAAGTTTGTTGTTTAAAGGCGGGTGTTTGGTTCAGCTTTAATGTCTGGCTTCCGACTCTCTCTTGTTGGCATTCGCATACGAGGAAGGTGGCAGACGCATTGAGTTTACCCTGTGTCAAGCACAACGCTGAGTGAGGCCGTAAGACAAGTATCCACCTGAATTTGCCTTTTCTCACTAAATTATTCAAATACTTTTAAAATACTTTCAAGTAAAATATGTTGCAAATTTTCTCACAGCTGAAAGTAAATATATTCCACATATATGTTTATTTATTTTACAATATAACACAATATATTGCACAATATTGTCCATAAATTACGCTATATTATATAGCACTACTTTTGCTTGTGCAACAAGAAGTCAAAGTGTCTTGTTTTGGGGCAATATACTCGTATGTATGTGGCAGCTTCTTATTTAGAAATTGTGCAATTATATTGCATTTGTGAGGGATGTTGAAAACAGTTAATTTTTTCCTTCATATCATTTTGACGGCTATCTAAATAACTGATTTGTTACCAATTTATCATCAAATCATTAAAATAGTTTTAAAAAATCCTAAAATTTTACTATATATGCTCCAATTAATGATTAATAATAATTTTTTTTGTTATTTGTGGTGGGCTTAGCTGTCTACGAGTATATTTCATTGATGGCTAACCAACTTATCAGTAGGCTTCAACCTGCTTGCAAAGCCTTCAACCTTATATACTTATGTAAAAACCTTCAAATGCACTATGAGGATTCCTTAAATTTCAATAAATTACAAAAATATATAAACATATACTTGACTATTAAAGCAACACAACACACATGTATTATAATTGATTCTTTTTATTTTTCTAAAAAAATCTATACAATTAGACGTCAAATTGTGCGCCAATGATTGTGTTTATTACGGAAAACCGAAAATAAATTTTTCCTTCTAACAATATTATATTTAAATTTAACATTGAAACTAAATATTTTCTACACATATTCTAGATATTCTCCTAATTAATTATTCCAAAAAATTCGTTATTTGCTGCGCTTATATATTTTTGCAATTTTTAAATAATTACTAATTGAATATTTGGAGTTTTTACGAGGCTGAATGCTTTGCAAACAGCTTGGAATGTACTTATGGGTTGGTTAGACATCAATGAAATGTCGAACATATAAACAGATAAGCCCACAAAAAATATAAAATTTTTTAAAGCAATTTTAGTTTGCAATAAATATTCATTCTTGAATTTTATTGTTGTAAGCTCGTTGCCAATTGCATTGGGAATTCAAGGTTAAAAAAAAACTATTGTTTAATGTTGACTTGGCAACTTTGCGTTACCGAACAAGAGCAAAAGGTTCATAAATGTAATTAAATTTTTTTTTGGAATTAACTTGAATTTTAAAACAAATAAATTTTATAAAAAAGTTCGCTGTCATCTGCGGCTGACGTTCCTGAATAATTTTAACTTCTTTTAATATCGTAATATATTGATTTTTTATAAAATTTTTTTTTTTACCAATAAAGCTTTGATTCTTCATTCAGAATATGTTAAAATTATATTTAATTATGTATTATTAATGTTATTTTCTTTTTTGAGTGTATGAAATAATTTAAATATTAAACATAATAAATTATATTGTTATCAATGCTCACAACTAGGAAACATGATCGGAAAAATTCTACTGAATTTTGCATAAATGGTTATGGTAAAGTTTACCATAGTTGTTTTTAAGTTTAATTTTTATTGCTTATTATAATAAATAAAGTATTTTCTATAAATCTATTAAAAAAGAATATTCGTAAAAGTGACTTGATATTTAATTTACATCTACTGCAACACTGCCTACGATTCTTTCTCATAAAAAATATAAAAAACTCTTGTTTGGACTTATACAACATTAAGTAGCGTCATGCAGTCTTGTAGTCGCTTAAATACTCATAGTATGTATTTGTAAAATCTTGTTAAGTTTTATGTCTTCTTAATCATCTGTCGAAAGCTTTAAAGTCTTTATAAATAGAAGATTTTTTGTTTGTTTGTTTTTGCATTAAAAGCAAAACACAATATTTAACCACAATTTGTTTGATCTTCTACCGCCCTGTTACTCGTAAAGTGTGAGTGCAAATGGAGTCAGTCATCATTCTCCAACATTGCACCAAAGGCCTTTCAAGTGTCGTTCAAACACGATTCATACAAGTTTAGAGTGCAATTTTACATGCAGTTCCAAGTGTGTGTTTGGTGTTTATCTTGGTTAAACCGGGTTTTCTCATTAGAGAACTGAATGTAATTACGATCAATAACAATAAATTTTTATAATTTTTTTTCGAAATTTTTTTAATGATAATGGTACTTCTTTCCTTCTTTTTGTTAGAGAGATTTGAATAGCTTGGGGGTTAAAATCAAAAATTAATTTTACTTTAAGGTAAATTTCGTTACATATGTATACTAACTGAGAAAAGTCTACCTATGAGCAATATTTTTTATTTCTATTTTAAAAGCCTAACAACACAAAAGCAAAAGATTTGCTTTTTTTTATACAGATCTGTTGAAGATCTTTCTTCAACATTCAACAATCATTATCCTTCAAGATAATGATCCAAAGCACATGTGTACATTGCTAAATGTATTAAAGATTTGCCCCAAGACAACAACTTTACAGAGCCCAGATTTGATAATTATTTAATACGTAGAAGTCATTCTGCAAAGTTGGTTTAGAAAATAAAGATGCTACCAACGTCCACATCTGGGAATATTATTTAGAAGAAAACTATTAAAAATATCACCGTAATAATTATTAGTAACAATTTGTAAAAAATTTTACTGCGACATTTTTTTTGTTACTTGATTTATAAATAAAAGTACGAAATTAATTGTGTTGTTAGGATAGTTGAATTGGAAAAATAAGGGTTTTACGTAGACTTTTGTCGAACACTGTACATATCTGTATATAAGCATTATTACGTTTGTTTAGCTCACCCATTTAATTTAATATTTTTGATCAAACTTACCTAAAAAGAGAAATATGAAAGAAAAGTAATTAATATAAATCGTTTACGCATACATACATACATATATACATAACTTAGTTCACACATACTCGTACACATTTATATTTCTGTATGTTTATAAAACAATTTTTTAAGACTGTGGTTTGTAAACATTTTTGTATCAACTACCCTAAGGTAATAATAAGGTAATAATATAGCAAATGTGTTATTATTTATTATTTTGTTGTCATATTGAATTCTTTTTTTAATTTTAAAGTGTTAAGATTTCCAAGATATTAATTATGTCGTGTAAAAAAATTTAGCTGTAGTAAGAAATTTTCTTTTTCGTAGAGATATTTAAAATAAGCAGATGCTTTTGCAAAAGCAATTGAAATAATTTATCTTCTAATAATTTTAGATAAGGAACTATACTTTTTACACTCGACCTTTGCATATGACATGAACTAAAAATAAAGTTTTTTTTTTACCTCTTCTAAGAAATTATTTTTAAACAAACACAAACTTCAATACCATTACGTCTTGTATGCAAAAATTTCTGTGGCAGGAATCGAACCCACAACCTTCATACTACTAATCTACGACACTGCCTACTAGCCGATAATTAAAGTTCAGTAAAAGTTATATATGCACAGAAAGAACACAGATTCGTTGTGGTAACCGAATTTGTAACCAATTCAGCTTTGTCGGTTGCATGTACGAGTACTAGTACAATATTCGATTGAACAAACTTATATTTACGGTAAATACAAATGGTTAAAATTATCATCCGATTGAAGAAAAAATTAAAATTTTTCCAAGATATACATTAGACCAGTATTGTTGACAAAAATATTTACACAAATTACTGATTTCCTTTAGTAAATGATTTCCTTTATTTTGTATCATTTCTGCTATTAAAAAAATTGAAGATAATTTATGTCTTATAAAATAATATTAAGCAATTAATTAGACATACATTAAAAATTCTTGTAATAACAAATCCATTAAAACACTTCGCATACTCTAAAAGGGGCTTAGGGGAACTTCATTGGACCCACCCCTTCTTTTGGGTTCAACAAAAGTCTCCTTAAGACGGAGATTTCGAAATGGACATTGTCCAGGATTGCACAACATTGGAATGACATCAATGGATTACGTCACTCCAAGAAATTCCTACGCTTTGACGCTGGGAGAGCGGATCTGGCTCTAAGACTGGACAGGAAAAGCCTACGGACGCTGGTAGGGGCGCTCACAGGCCATTAAACCTGCAAAGCCCACCAATACAGAATGGGCTTATCTGACTGACATCTGCAGATTTTGCGGTGAAGATGAGGAGTCGATGGAACACTTGATAGCAAATTGTGGGGCATTGTGCCACAGAAGACACAGGACTCTACATGTATATACGCTGAGTGAAGAGGATCTGCTAATGCTTCCACTGAAGGAGCTGATCCTATTTGCGAACGTATTAAACTGCTAGGGACAGGGGAAGCACAATAGATCAACAATGGTCGCTGTGCAAAGGGCCATCATGGGCCAAACCCCCATTACATTACAATTACAAAAATACTCAAAAAATCTTAATATTTATGATACAGTTTGCATATCATAGAAAATAAATCCCTTAAAAACTTCTCATAAAAAAATTACTCGAAAAAATTTAAATATTAGAACAGATTTCAACACCTGTTCTCTTCATTATCTCTTTTGTTTCTCCATTAAATAACCATGACCAGAACAATAATCCCTCCCTACTTAAGCATTCAATGAGGTGAGTGATTTTTATTAACCATTCATTTTCCTTAAAGAGTTTAAGCAACATTTAAAACGGGTTTCCTTAAACGGCAAAATAATATAAAAAACTGTTTAAAAAACACTAAACAAAAATTTATCTTTCCCAGAGAAATAAGAAAATACAGTTACTGCACTTTTTTCCAGCGCTGTTTATTAAAAATTCTCCTTCTATTTGGCTTTAAACGAATGAATGAATTTAATGTTGCTTTTCTTGTTGTTGAAATTCTAAAAATACTGTTCGCGTTGGTCTGATGTGCGGGCGGGCGGGCACAAATGTGAATCTTTAAATGTTCAGAAAAAGAATATTTTAAGAAAAGGAATATTTTACAAGGGAGTGCAACATTTTTAAAATTATTATTGAGTTTGAAATTTTCAAAGCAAAAAAAAAATTTAACCTAAATTGACAATTAAGGACTCGTACTCGAGTCAGACCAGTTAGAATTTTTAATTTAACCAACAACAAAGTTCGCAAAATAATGTAATTATATATTTGAGTTTTTCGGAATTCTTCTTCTGCAGGCTTTCTTTCATTTGTAAAACTTCGTTGGCATTTATTGATATTTCCTCTGTTATTTTTTTGGATTTAATTATTTCGAATTATTAGAACTTCTTTTGGAGGCTTTTCAAAGACAAACTTCCGATAAAAACATTTTTAAATACGGATTTTGGTATTTGTTACTTCGTGTCTATGACTGTCATAATTTCTCCAGCGATATTTTGAGACTTTTTCGTATTTATTTGTGAACTTGTAAAAATACGAGATGTGCCCTTTCCACAATTTCCATATCAATTTTTCACAATGCTTTTCTCTCAATCATAAAATAAAACTACTTGATACAGTGTTTGTGATATTCTTTCTTAAAATTATTTTTCTTCTGATTGCCATTTTCAAGTAGTAAAAATAAACATTTAAAAGCTGTAGAACATTTATCTATATCTATGTATATTTACGTACATATGTATGTATGTACACATGTGAAAAGCAAAGGATTTCTGTGAAAATTTAAATAGTTTTTAAATGTTTTTTTTTTTGGAAACTACAAATTATTTTGCTTTTAAACAATGACATAAAACAGTGGTATTTTAATTTTAATTTTGTTGCTGTCAGTACAATGGGCAATAATTTTTTTGTTAATTGTAAAAAAAATATTGCGGAAGACTATCAACTATTTTAAAACCCATTTTGCATTAGATTTAAATATAGTGTTACTAATTTGAGGAAGATTTTACTTAAAATTAAGGAAGTTTTCAAACTATTTTATGGGAATATTTTTTTAAGTAAATTTTTTATAAGTCATCTTTTAATTGTGTGTTAGAGAATCAAACCTCAGCTTCGACTTTTGCTATCGGAATTCAGACAGACTAGTCTTTGCATGACAATAAATTCTGTATTATTTCATATCAGGCCTTCTTTTTATATATAATTTTTTAAAAATTAAAGATTTAGTTAAATTATTTTAAAAATAAAGTTTCGATAAATTAATTTAAATAGCTAGAACTGGCAACACTGTATCAAGAATGGCTTAAAGGGTTTTTTGTTGTTTGTCTTGGTCTCATCAATCTTATTGCTGTTTTTGTTATTTCCATATTTCGTAATCTAAACAAACTTGTTTTACATGTTGAACACCACACGCCTCCCTCACTCTTCACTAAGAAGAAGTTTAGTGCTTCAACAGAGGAAAGAGACTACGGACTCCATATTATTGTTTGTGTTTATTTGATTTTATTGACCGTTCGAGTAAACTATTGACAAATGAATGAATCCCTTTGGAAATTAGAATGGAAATTAGAAAAGAAAAAAAAAGAACGTACTTAAATGCATGTTGTGTGTATGAAACTAAAATAGTGGACGAGATAATTTAAAGGGAATTAATGTAGAAAAGGATAATATATTTAAACTTTCTTTTGAAGATGAAGGGCTAAAATTCTATACTCATGTAGAAGAATATGGGCATGTTCATTTTCACTTGGTATACGTTTGCACTAAAGTAGTTTTTATTCAGCTGAATTTTTGCTTAAGAGTACTTTTGGGTTAAGTGCGCAACATTTCTATTTTATGTCCCAATTCTACAAAATTTCATAAAATTTTCTTACACATTATGTGTAAGATAAACGCATAAAGGTTTTGGCATTCTTAACCAATATTCACATTTTCACTTAGCTGCACAAAACTTTTGTTTCTTGTAATTATTCTTCAACACTTTTTTAAGTGCACTTATATTTTGTATTAGCTGCAGATATTAAGAAAACGTGTTTTAAAATTTTTAACCGTTTGTGAAACACAAAGGTAATAAGCATTTATCGCTTAACCTGTCTCCTGGTGTTAGATAATGTGGTTTTCTCAAAAATAAATTTTCCCCTCAAATATCTCTATTGATGTAGAACATATAGGGATCATAATGCATACGAGTATTAAATTAAAGTTAGAAGCATGTTAGTTTTTTCATATAATTAAAAATATCACTTCATCATACGACTGAAACAAAATTCATTTTCTTTGTTATTTTTATGAATTTTAGTATGAATTTGAATAAACTGCAATTAGTGAAGTGTACATAATAAAAACAAATAGAAAAGACTCGATATTCAAATACTCTTTATAAATAGTTTTGTTTTGTTTTTACTTCAAAGAAAAATTCACATGCCTTAGAACCATGTTAGAAACGAATCATGCATATTTGGCTCGGATGAAATTGAAGTCCTTTTTCTACATAATAAACTACAAACTGGACATGGCGAGCATGATTTCGTTTCTTCCACATTTTTCTTATTATTATTCGAGCTCAAGGTCCAGTAATTATATCATAATTAATTATAATAGTTATTTATCCTATCATAATATAGTTAATAATTACATATATGTATAATGAAAAGGACTCATTTCGACTTAAAAATAAAATTAAAAAATTGATAAGGGTGATAGCACAGCATGTAAAGGTAATGATAATAAACTATGTAATAAAGTGTACCAGCAAAAATAAACTAAAGACTAGATTAGCTGAAAATAGGTCCAATATTTTCAAATAACTGCCTTGTCATAACACTATGCAAATCTTAAATCATTCATCAGTTTTTGGAAATTTAATAAATTTTGGATACAGAAATAAACCACAAAAAAAGTTTTATGTTCGAAATGCTAAATACGAGTATGATTGACTTCCCAAAAGGACATATTATTAATTTAAGAGCAGCTACAGAAGTGAAGCTCACAATTACAGAAATTTCATTTATAAGAATAGAATAGGAAGTGAAAAAAGTTTGTGTATTTATTTATTACTATTGTCAATTTTGCTTTACACTATAAACATTTTTAAAAATAGTTTTGATTGTTAATCAGGTTCGAAAAAATCCCTGAAGAAGCTGTCCGTTGACATAAACAAATGTTTTAATTAATTTTGATAATTGGACCTTGAGTTCGAACAATTTGCTGGAAGTATGTAATTCTCATATTATATTTGCGAGTTTGTATATAATCATACGCAGTTGAACATTTATCAAACATGATAGTTGAAATCTAGTGATAAGTTGATATTAGATCCAGTGAATTGAACGCATATAGATGGTTTAATCCATAATAAATGATTTTTTTTTAACTTAAGTTTAAAAACAAAAACTATTATTAGTATTAATAATACATAAAGAAATATTATATATAGAGTAATAAGAAACCAACATTTTTATGGCTTCAAAAAGTTCAGCCGCTAAGAATGGAAATAAATTAAAACTCTGTAAAGTGTTTGTTTTCAAGAAGCCAAAAATGCCATAAATAAAACCGACTATTCCTTAAAAAGAAACGTTGGACAATATTTGTCTAATGTGACTATATTTAAAAATTTACTAAGTTTTTTTTCCATTCAAAGACGTTTTTAAAGCAATTGAAGTTTATTTTTTTTTTGTTCTCTACATCAGACACAATTAATATTTTTTGTTTTATGAGAACTCATTAAATTATGGTAGTTTCAGGCGGAACGTGCCAAGAATTTTCATTATTAAGGCATATTATTATGCATATTATTTGTTTTTTTTTTATTATTTTTATTCTTAAGAGTAATAAACACTTTTTAGTTTAACATTTATTATTAATTTTTATGCAGCAGCATTAAATTGTCTGTGGCATGATAATTAAGAAAATTTTTATTTTTGTGTGTGTATGTATATGTGTATCATATGTACACATTCAAACATTACTTTAATATTTTTCATCTCAGACTTAGCTTTTTTAATTTAATTTTAAGTGTATTTCGTTTAAAGCTTAAAGCTCTAAATTGTAAATGTATCGTGTTTCGATTATTGAAATACGTCTTGTGAACAATCAGTTCCAGATTATTGATTGCAAAATGTAAAAAAATTAAAATAGAAACTAAGTACAAAATAATTTTCACATAAAATAAATTTTTAGTAAAGTTGGCTGACGTTTTAGTATTTATAAATTGAAAATTTCTTATTCTATAACCAAGTGAATTTGTTGTATAATTCTAAAAGGCCATAAAGGCTTTCATGTGGCATCAGTATGTAAATGAAATGAAGTGAAATAAACCTTGAGCAAATATTTCTTTTTATATTAAAAATTTAATGCAGTTCCCTTTATCTCATAGTTTCTTTTTTTAATATATAAAATATTTTTCTTTCGAAAAATATTTTTACCTTTAGCAGTCAATAAATATTGAAATCTGTCATTTGCCGTTGTTTTCCTGCAAATGACAATTGCGTTATGCTTGAATTTTTTCTTTTGTATTACCTGCACTAACTTGGCTTGATTGGCTTGCATATAAAAGAAATATCCAACAATCCGACATTAATATAATGACAATTAACAACGGCTTTATCAATTTTTTTCAGGTTTCATATTGTCATTTTAACAAAACATTAAGCACCCAAGTGCAGTCAGGCATATTAACAATAAAACATGAGAAATCTTGTTGAAAAATGCACTTTAAACTTCACTCTCTAGCAAAATGCTAACACTAATAAAAAAATGATTTAAACGTTTTTATGTTTTTGTAACAATTTAAAAGGATGTTAAGAAAATGTTTAAACAATTTGTTTTCAATTCATGTTTAAATATGTACAAAATATTTGTAATAAAATTTTAAATACAACGCAGAGAAACTATAGAGCGCTATTTGAAAAAATTTCATTTGTAAAAAAGCCGTATATGCTGTCAAACTCTTAATATGTCAAATACTCTCATTATATAGTACATACTTACGTTTTCTTTTTCCTAATGCCTTTGCCTAGAAAAAGAAACAAAAAATCCACAAATGGCCTGATTTTTTTAATAAGATTTTCCACCTCTACTTTACTAACGTCAGTGTTAAGTGTTACAAAAGCAAAAGAAAGAAAAATCATTAAGAAAAAATAACAAACACAATGTCAATTTTATGTTGAAAACTTCAGCCATCAATGTCAACATTTGAAAAAAGATTGTTTTCCACTGCAATTGTTTCGTTTCTCTAAAACACCTTTACGAGGGCGGTGCCACAACTTTCCGGTTAGAGTTACATGACAGTGGCGGCTCATTTGAAAAGTATGAAAGCTTATTAGTGCAGTTTGGTTGTAAAGAGGGAAATGACAGTGTTTCAAGTGAAAGTTTAGCTAATAATAGCAATTGTTAGAATTACATTTAAAAAAGGAAACGTTTCTGAAGGTTGAAATTGGTTTTATGAAAAAAAAAATCCCAATATCCTTTCCAATGAGACCCTTACAATTACAAAATTTATTTTTTGGACCTAATTACCGCTGCCATTTAAAATACTTTTAATTTATGGAGTTGCATGCTCATTCCGAACAAGTTTTGTAAATTACTTATAATTTTCACTGCTTTTTATAAGACAAGCAAATAAAAAGTTTTTTTTTTTTTTTTTTTTTTTTTTTTATAGAACAAGTCACAGAGGTTTAAGATTTTCTTATTTTTGTTCGATATCTTATAGACCATTTAAGAAACTATAATGAAATTTCGTACACACTGATCTGATGCAATGACGGACGATGCAATCGATCGTGGGCAGACCCATAAAAATGACCACATCAGATGTTTAATTTAAAAGCAAATTAAACACAACAAAAAATAAATAAAATAAACACGAGCATATTCACCCTTATTCTACTTGGCAACGACAATAGAAAATAACGCCGTTTTTTTTATTTTTTTGTTGCAAATCGGTATTCCTGTTGGCAATATTGTCATTTATCATTAACTTTTAACATATGTTTGGTATTCTGGAAGCCAAATAGACGTTGATGTTGTCTCTAATTGCCTTTGATTTTGTGGTCGGCATTTTTGGTGTTGTCTTGCGTTGCTGTTGTGTTAAGTTGATGTTGACTTAAAATTGCCGACGCCAAATAGAAAAAGGGTGATTGCAAAAAAATGGGTGGAATATTCTTTTTAGTTCCGGAGGTAAATTTTTGAATTCGCATTTGTTTTTGATATTTTGTGCCATACTAATTTAAAATTTATTGATAGTGCAGACCAACGCGTGGAAAAATGTTTTTATTTTAAACCTGTGAATTTAGATCAATTGAAAAAATGTCCATTTTTATTTTTTTAAGTATTTGCTATATTTTTCGCTTATAAAAATGATTTTCTTGCCGAACCTACAAAAACTCGCAACTGCTTTGAAAATAAAATTATTGAAAATACTTGTTAAACGTTTATGATTCTCCTGCAGACCTATCAGAAGTTGGCCAATTAAAAAAATCTTTCAATTTCTTCAAAAATTGCTCAGAGTTAAAGCGCCATTTAGGGAAGGGCAGAGAGTAAAAGAAAAATATATGTATGGGACAAATTTTTTCCGATTTAGGAATTTCAGTGCTCTATTAAAAAAAAAATTAACGTTTAAAAGTCGTAATCAAGACATAAGAGGTACTCAATAAAATATCGTCAATCATTATTTTGAAAAATTGCCTCTGAAATATTGTCTAAATGACGTAAAATCTTTACTTTTGGCAGGGCTGGACACCACACTTTGTACGAAAATAATAATAATTTTGCTACAATTTCCAAAGATTTTTTGTGTGGCAAGTTTTCCTAATTCTGTCATTGCCCTTGCCATAAGCGTATATAAGCCACTTCCAAACCAAATTTAGTTTCTCCAAAAAATTTCTTATTTGACTGTAGCACGCTCCTCAAAAATTCTCTAGTTACGCTAAGGGCCCTCGTATAAATAAGACAAAAACTAACATACTCCCCAACAAGCAATCTTGTTTTTTTTTATCACAGAAAAAAAATTATATAAAAACACTCAAAGTTGCCATAAATTGTAAAGTTTGTGTATAAAATGTCTAAATGACAGTTTATTTAAACTTCAATGTGACGTTTTTTTGCAACATTGCCCACTATTTTCCTTAATTATTGTTGTTGTTTTTCTAGATATTGCCATAGATGTTTTATTTTTCAGTTATTTTGTGCACATTTATAGGTGCATCTAATGAATGTATTTGAAATGTTTGCTTGTAACCTTTTTAGGTTTTATTTTATTATCACAAATATTTAATAGAAAATATCGCTTTTTGTTTAATTTATTTTATTTTACAATAAACTCACGTTGTAGTGAGATTCTTTTTCATACGCATTTATTTGTTTGTGTTATTTTTTTGTTGCCAATTTTGGAAAATATGTGTGTGTAAAAAGCATGTGGAAAAATTGCAAAAACAATGAAAATTGCATTTTTTTATTGTATTTGTAGAACGTGAGAATTGTTAAGCATTTAATAACAGGGTGTTTAGCCAACTACAGAAAATGAAATTTATTATTATTTGTACTTGCATTTTTTCATTTTAAATGAGTTATAGTTTGTTTTTCATACCGAACATTTTCGATAATACAGGATGGACATGGGCCTTTAAACTTTTCTGCATCTCTTTACACGGCTCAGCTTCTCTTTAAAAAGCGTAACTATTGTAAATTGTATGACTGTGAAATATTATTTGACGAGCCTTACGCTAAAAAGGATGCATATGAAAAGTTAGCTTCCTTGCAGGAAACAAAACGAAATTAAACAGTTAATTTAAATACTTAATTTTAGATATATTCATTAGCTTTTGCTTTATTGTGATGGTAAATGCAGCTGAAATTAAATTTTTGAAATCTCGATCATATAGCAGATGGATAGTCATGTCCTTGTGCAGAAATTGAATAAAGAGTTTAACATCATAATCTTAGGAATATTTGCCTATTTTCGTCATATTCTGATTACAGCTTTTGTCAAAATTTAGTTTTTAATATTAAAGATGTATGGGGGGTAGATATGCCCTTGCATCAACTAAAACAAAATATAGTATCGCGCTTATTATTATTCCACTTTGAAAATATTTGCTAATTTCTGTCGTACCCGCTCATAAATTTAAATAAATTTAAAATTTTTAAATTAACAATATGTGGGAGATAAGAATGTCCTTCCAATAAAGGAACAAAATTCGCAAGAATATCCCTGCACCGGACGAAACATATTTTATTCCAGAGCTTAGCGGTATTGCATTAGAGCACTTGTTCATTTCTTGCATATTCTGATCACAAATTTAATTTTTTAAATCAAAGAAGGTTTATCCTCACACTGAATGATATAATATAGACGTTGACAGCAAGATTTTCTAAATATTTGCAAATGTTGCTGTATTTGGACCAAAAATGCAGCCGAAATTTAGTTTTTCGTATTAAGGATATATGGGAGGTAGGCATATCCTTTCACTGATTAAAAAAAATCACCACAGAATTGTAGACTAATTTGTAAATTGTAATTTGTACTCCAATCTTATATGAGAATGTGAATGAATTTATTGTATGGAAATACAAGATTTTTGGAAGGCAAACGAGTCCTGGCTTAAATTAAATTAATTCAATATTCCGGCCGTATTGGATATTCTAGAAATGCAGTTGCCCCTCTTGGAATTTTAGAAAGTGCATTAATTCATTTTGTTTTCTATAATTTCAGCAGAAAGTCCGTCCTGAACGCTTCTAAATAAAATACTTCTAGTTTCGCTAAAATGGGCAAAATTGCAAAGTACGTTCTAAAGTAACCCGGACTTCTGAGATCAAACACTTTCTAATAGCACTATGTACTCGTACATATGAGAATTTAAATTTATATTTAAACTTCCTTGTCATCTTTTTAATTTACCCTGTTCGAATAAGTGCACATAAAATAATTGAGATTTTATACAATTTTCAAATAAAAACGTTTGTTGGAATGGAATAAAATCCATCATCAATGAAATAAATAAATCCCAGAGATTTATTTTACAAAAGTTTATAAAAAGCAAAAAAAGGAAGACCTGAAAAAGAAATAAATCACGAAAAAATAATATGTAATAATTAAAATAATTAACGAATTAAAAGTAAATACAAAGTTGTATATTAACCTGATTTTCTGTACTCCTGGCTGATGTTAAAGTCTTCGTGCCACTGACATGCAAACTGGAACTAATGGGCGGACACGATTGTCTTTTGTTCAAATCCCTCTTAATGGCCAACTCGTACCACGGTATAATGGGTTTACTCCTCAACGTGGTCTGACAGCCAATTTTAAAGTCCAAAGGATCCATATATTCGGGTGCCAAGTTATTAAGATCCTCTATAGCAGCTTCGGCTGAGGAATAAATATTACCGGCGGATTTATTGGGATGTAAATTGCTGTACAAGTGATGTGAATTATTTGAACCGACCATGTAATAGGCTCCCGCCATCATATTGACCAGAGAACCTATGGGTGAATCGGTTGTACGATGCAAACTGCTGCCCATACTTTGTACTCGCATGTGACCCAGAGTGTGGTAGCGTCTATCAACGGGGTTTTGTAACACTGGCATGGCCAGGGGAACGGCTAGAATTTCATCTTGATCGATGGTGGCTAAACTGTGGCTGGTATAGGATCTTTCTAAAATCTCGGCACTAGAACATCTTGAAGGTGGTGGGGGTAATTGATAACAATTTATTTTAGATTTGGCGTCCAGTGATATTAGAGTGGGACTGCGGCAGGGTGATTTGGAGGGTGAGGCATAAATCTTTGGTTTGACATATAGACTCTCTCTTCTTATAGGTGTAGGAGGAGGTTTGTGGCTGGGAGAGGGTGGTGGTCTTGCCGAGTAAGTAGGACTTTCGCTATCGCTGCGATGAAAGGAGGAAGTCATTAAAGTCAAAGGCCTTTTGGAGTAGTCGCCCAATGATTTGGTTCTTTTGTAGCTGAGTGAGGTGGCTGAAGAACGTTTTGATTTAGCGGGCGATTGTGAGGATTGGGAATGTTCTGATGGCGTTCTCACGGATGGATACTCCTGCATTTCAAACGATTGTTTATTTAAAGGTGAATATTCCCTTTCAGAGGACTCATCATATGAATTTCGTATGCCACTGTCCAATCTTCTTTTGGGGGAATCGGGAGCTGTGTACAGAAATATTTGATCTTCATCAGCCGTGGTATAATCTGGAGTTTTGGGCGTGTTACTTGATTGCAAGGAATCCAGAGAAAATCTAGAGTTTTTCTTTAAACTAACATAGTCCACATTTATACTGCCCGAACCTGAAGAGCCCACCACACTATCGCGGCAGCCTGACCCCGAGTTGGCCCCACCGGAAGAAGAACTAGCATCGGAAAGGGGGCGAAATGTAGAGTTCGCCGACGAGGCATATAACGGTTCCATATCTGTTATAGTGGGAGTTTTCACAGGTTTAGCTAAAGGCCTTGAAATATAAATATCTTCATTTGTATGTGATGAGGGTTGATATAGACTTTGAGACATTTTATTGTTGTTGTCAGAGCGAAAGGGAGACGTTTGGCTGTAATCAGTGCGTAGGGATATTGTTCTTCTACGATCTGCCGGTGTTGTGATGCCATACTGCCGTACTGTTACTTCTTCTGCGTCTGCAACATCTGCAGCAGCCATTTCTTGTTCCTGGGCGGCTTCTAATTCTTTGGCTCTTATCGATAGAGATCGTGTTAAGCCCCTACCCCGTATAGTGGCGTAACCATCGTATAATGGAGTAGTGGCCGGGGAAGGCCTTGTCGAGGTAGTAGCTGACATATCTCGAGACTTTTGTATTACAGCCTCTTTATGAGTTGCTAATAAAAATAAATTATCGTCGTCGTCGTTGTCGTTGTCACACTCACTATCATCATCTGCTCCATATGGATTTTGTTTGTGGCTGAACTTTTTATAATCACATTTTTTATAGTTTTTATTTAATTTAAATTTTTCAATTTTCTCTTTTAGCTTCAGTTTTAATTATGATTAATTGCTATGAAAATACACAAAGACGGTTATAGTAACTATGCTGCCTGCTAGTGGTCTTATGAGGCAGATGTGTAAACGTAATTTGATAAGTTCACTTGATGAAAATTCAAGATATGAGGATGCTTCATATTTTGGTGGTGGCGGGAATCATTATTAAGCACTTTAATTTGCTTTTTCTCATTTATAACTCAAGCATATCGAATTCAAATTTAATGAACTGTTTACGAAAAATGCATGTGTCGATAAATTTTTGAAAAAAGTTTGTGTTTCATATTAAAAAACAAAAGTTCCAGAATGTAATTGCATATAAGACCAAGACCTGGGATATTTTATGAAGTCATTTTTATAAAAAGAGGTCAAATAAAAATGCACTGGATAAATATTATAAATTTGGAAAAGTTTGAAACTCATATAAAAAGTTTCAGGACATTTTTGCATATAAAACCAGGAGTGTTTGGTATTTTATAAACTCATTTCTATAAAAAGGGGTTAAATAAAAATTCCTAAACTCATTAGATGATTACCTATTATTTATTAATTTCGTAAAGTTGGCAGCTCATATCAAAAGTTTCAGGAAATAATAGCTATTTCACTTATTTATTTGAACAAATCTTAAACAGTCCATGAACACTTGGACTAGTTTTTATTTTATTTTTAAAGCCCTTAAAAATAAAACCATTACAAAACATTTCCGTTGTATGAAAAATTTAAAAAAAAGAAGAAAAAAAAAACGGACTAACCAATTCCTCTACGGACGTTTATGATCGTTTTTATACGGATGACTCACTTGCAAAAGCAACAATCAGCCATCTATCCAGAAAATATTTAAAAGGGAGTTCATTCGTACGAAACTAACAAACTACAAAAAAACTACAACTACAACTGTCAGTTAAAATAAAAATTATTGCAATGCATAAAAAATCTGCATTTATCCATACGACTGCGAATTTAAATAATCAAATGAAATTAACTGTAAGAATTGCAAATAGTTGAAAAAAAATAATAAAAAAAACCATCGAACGAAGAAAACATAAACAAGCTCGCGCATAAAGTAGAGTTTCCAATAAAATCTGTGGAAAAAACGGAAAGGGACTCAAAGACACATAACGGTGAACCCTGAAGTTTGTCCTGTTTCACACACATCAAGTTTTCTTGATCAATTTTCAATTCAGCTGGGAGAGAGATAAAGAAAAGAATACATACTCTCCCTATCGCTCTCCCGGCTGAATTGAAACTTGATCAAGCAAACTTGATGTGTGTGAAACAGGACTTTAAGAGAAATTTAACAAAAAGAAAAACGCCTTGTGGTTGCGAAGTAACTATATTGAAATGTTGGCAGCTCGGTTGCATAGTCCCCTTTCACACACATCAGGTTTTCTTGATCAAGTTTCAATTCAGCTGGGAGAAAGATAAAGAAAGGAATACATACTCTCCCTATCGCTCTCCCAGCTGAATTGAAATCTGATCAAGAAAACTTGATGTGTGTGAAACAGGACATAGTCCCCTTTCACACACATCAGGTTTTCTTGATCAAGTTTCAATTCAGCTGTGAGAAACCTGATGTGTGTGAAAAGGGACAATGAAATAAAAAGTTGGCAGCTCATTGCAGGACAAAATCGTGAAATTCAGATAGAGGCATATTATATTAGAGTTGCCAATCTTCTACATTATTTTTTAAATAACCTAAAAATTGCATACAACATTTTTCTCTGCCAGTGCACTGTAATTTACACAAAAAGTATGTCCCCTTTCACACACATCAGGTTTTCTTGATCAAGTTTCAATTCAGCTGTGAGAAACCTGATGTGTGTGAAAGGGGACATTTCCATTTTTAAATGATGATTTTTGCCTGCAATACTCGTATGAATGAAATCCTTTTTCAGATTATTTTTGACTAGCAACACTTTTTGCAATGTTATTAAATTCAATATTTTTTTTTCTTTTTTTGACAAAAGCATGGTATTCATAACGCGTATAACTCTATGAAAAAGACGTAATTTTAACAAAATAAATATCTATCTAAGCAGAAAAAGACTGAAAGATACTCAAGATATGAACCAAGTGTGTATAAATACAAGATAGAATTGCAAAAGATAAAATGAAATAAATTAAAGTCATGCAGCAAGAAAAATGTCATTTATACTTTGTTTTTCTGTTGTTGTTGCTTTTATTATTATTATTATCATTATTATTATTATTTATGCTAGTTCATTAGTAAATCGAATAGAAGCAAAATAGATTCGTGTAAGTGGCATGACAGTACGACGGTCCAGTCATTATTATGTAGATTTTCCTTTGTTAGAAAATATTTCCTGAAGCTTGTCTTGTTTCATTTCAATGCTTAATTCATTGTTTTATGGTTGTGTTTTTTTTATACATAGTTCATAATGAAATGAGTATTTTATGAGTGTAGCCTAGTTAAAGCAATTTAAAATTATTAATAAAATTGTACAACCATGGACTGAAGTTGTGACGGAATCTATGTAAGTATGTATGCAGTTGTTGTTTTGTAACGAAATGATGAAAATTGAAAGTACGAGTAATTGTTTTGATTAGATAAAAAATACACATTATTTCTAGTTGAAGTTGTCACTAGGAAATTTATGTAAAATAAAGTATTTCCAAATAAACGTTTTTAATTACAATAACAAAAAAAAGTAACACACAAGAGCAAATTATTAATATGATTAATATTCTCTAATGTCAATTTCACAGTTAAACACTTGCAACAATGTTTCAGCTGGTGGACTATACAAAAAAATCTAAGGACGAAGTAATGAAACCAAACTTCTGTTGTAAAATTACTTAATTGGTTAAAAAGTTTAAAGTGAAAAAAGTTGGCTATACTTAATAGAGTATAGTAAAACATTTTTTTTTATTTAATTTATAAATTCATATTATAACCAACTTTTTTCTCTGGGTCTTATACTGCCTAGTTTCCTAGTTTTCAATTTTTTTTATATATAGACATCATGCTGTTCAAAAATGAAAAGAGGTTGCTAATATTATAATTTGTTGATTGTGCTTCAATAAAGAGACTAGACAACAAATTTAAAAAGTCACAAATTGTTTATAAAAATTGCAATTAATTAAATGATAAAGCATTGGAAAACAAAGTTTGAGTTGTATTCTATTTTTGCTTAAAAATTCTGACTATGTAAGTCCAACATAAAACCCGTAAAATAATCAAACAACAATTAAAACCGTCAATAATAGAATATTTAAAAATATTTCCTTATTCATATTCTTAAGCCGACACATATATATATACTTTTTTTATGCTAATTCTTTGTGACAGAGTTTTATTAAATGAATGTCTCAACAAATTTTTTTAACACAAAAATATACATAAATTCAATTAAAACTATTAATGAAACCAGTTTTCTTAAGTGAATCAAAAGACAAAGAAACCTCTCAAGCATCTTAGAATTAAAAAAATGTGTCACACAAAAATTTAAGAAAAAATTAAAATTCTTTGCTGTAAAACAATTTAAACAAAAAGGAATTTATTTCATTACAAAGAAGGTGTATAACTGTCTCAAGGGGAGGAATTCTAATTCAATAACGAACATGTACATAAATAATATGATTCTAAAAGCAGCAGGTAGCCTAGATAAATGTAAAGTGAACTAGTTTAAAAAATCGAACAAAAGTCAGTCTGATATTTTTTTAATAAAAAAATGTGAAGAAAAGCAAATTCTTCAAAGAGTATGTACATAACAAGTATTTAATTAATATCTTCATTATAAACATAAATTGCTAGTAAATGAAGCCGAATTTTGGAATATTTACATTAATACTTGTGTATGTATGTACATAATGAATATACAGACAAATATTTGCTTTGCCAATAAAAACGTATTTGACATTTTGAAATTTTACAACTTTAGAAATGAAATGACAGTTTGTCTGTGTGTGTAAATCGATAATTCGATTAAATATGAAATAATTATGTATCTCATAACAAATAACAAATCAAGATATTAAAATATTTTTTTTTTGGCTTAGCGGAAGTTTGATATTTTCGCATTGTTAAGTTTTTCAATATTTGACTCAAACAAATTTCCAGTCCTCTTCGGTGAAGAAAAACTATTCTAATTAAAAACAACATTATGTTTGTAATCTAAAATAGTAAATAGAAAATTCGCAATGTCAGCTTTGCAGTGCTTCAACGCTAAAAAGGCATTTAGAAAAAAATCATATTTTTATGAATTTGTTTCTATTTCGGAATTTTCGCATTGCAAAATTTTGCAATATTGGATTCAATCACAATTTTAGTTTATTTTGTAAAGGAAATTAGTAATTTGAAAAATAAAATAACTTTTTCATTAAAACATTTAAACAAAAACTTACGTTGCAAAAATTTCATAGACTTAATGATAAAAAAATGTTTAAAATATTTGGAAAAATTGTGCTTCTAGTTAAAAACAGATCATGTTCTTATAAATTTTTTTCAATATAAGGGGAATTAGGAATTTTCGCTTTGCCAAATTGTATAATATTATGCTAAATGACATTTTTAATTTTTTTTTGTTAAGAAAAAGCATTTGTATTAATTGTAAATTCGCTTCGCCAACTTGCCATTGCTTTAGCGCTGATATTTATTTAGTTCTTAGTTAAAATCCGTTTTACTTCTTATGAATTTATTTTAATACAGGACAACTTAAAAATTTAAGCATTAAATATAATAAAAGTAAATATAATAAATTAAATATAATAAAATATAGTAAAATTTTCAGTTTTCTTTCATGATGAAAAAAAAAATCGCAAAATATTTAATCGTTAACAAGTTCCTGATCTTTTGTTCAGTTTTCGACTTTGTTTGCTGCGAGTTTTAGTATTTGTTTAATTTTTATTCTATTTTTATATATTTATGTTAGAAGTTCAATTAAATTTTAAATCTTCAACAACAAATTTGAATAGATAATCTATGCGCCATTTTGACAACTAAGGCTTTGCTGCTGTTTCCGGTCTCCGATTATATTTTTAAATTATAGTTTATTTTTATATTCCGTTGCTTTATTATAATAATTCTACAAAATATTTTGTCAATGATAATGTAAATGTATAAAAAAATAACAAACAAGATTAAACAAATTGAAACAACTTTTGTTCATCGACTTTTGAAGTGGATCTTGACATAAAAATAATGAAGACCACGAAAAAAAGAGACGTTTTCTTTTAATAACATTTAAAAACAATTTTATATAAGTATATTGGATTTGAATTCGTTATTCTGGGATCACCCTCGTAAGATAATCATTCGAGTCAAAGTTTTATTTTCTTAACATAATTTTTTTCAATTGTTTCCATTTTCTCCCTTTTAAATTGTTCATGTAATTTTACCAGGAATTACTTTTAAAAAAATTTTTTTCCCATTAATTGAACATTTTACAATAATTATTGTGAATCATGCTCGTTGACTTTTAATTTCTGACAATATTTTTAATTAAGAAAAAAAACTTTCAATTGAAAAACCATCAGCTTTTAGGGGCTTAAAGCACCAGAGCCAGTTAAAGTCGCAAGAAATCAAAACCCCTTCATTTTTCTTTTTGTTTGACTTTCAAATAAAAATGTTACAAGTATTTTGCTGTACAAGTGGTGCTGCATTTTAAATTAAAACATAAATGATTTTTTTAACAATGACTCCCTCTTTTCCATGCCGGTTCTCCAGTTTGGGTTTTATTTCTTAGTAGATTTAAAAATAAAACAACAAAGACAAAATATATGCAAACATGATGTGCATAAAATTTTTATAACGACAACTTTAGTTGAGTTATAAAAAAAATTCATGGAATTAAATAGTTTAAAAAAGTAAAAAATTAAATATAAGAAAATCATTTAAGATTTTTTCTCCATACTTTAGTTCATTGAATGAATCAAAATTGATGGATGATTAATTACGATTAAATGTAAAACTCAATCTATGATAGAGTTCTTACAACAAAATGTTCAGGGTTATTTACATTTGATCATCGTATAAAATTACAAAACAAGATATTCATGAGATAATTTTAGAACAAATACAGACTCCTCCTATACACATGACATATAGAGTTCGTAAGGGGAATGATTTGGGCATGAACTCATAAAAACTTTTTTTAGTTTTTAAAAGCTAAAATATGTAAATTGATAATCTTAGTTCTCATCTTAATATGTAATTTTGAATGCAGATTGGTATCAAGTTTTTTCCAATCCTTGACAAAAATTTATAATTTGATTTTAATATCTGTCAATGAGTCCAAATTTCTTTTTTATTAAATAGAATTTTTAAATAAAATTTGTTATCAACAATAAAGCTTTTTGAATTAAACTATTTATTATATTATCTGATTACGAGTAATTTGCATAATGATGATTTCAAAAATAAACATAAATAAACAAAAGTTTTGTCCGAACTTTTGTCTAGTTTTAGGTTTTAAAACAGTTGATTTGATCGGTTAATTAATATTTATTCCGCTAATAAAAATAGTTTTTTCAAAAAATTACATATACATAGTTTGAGACTTTGGACTCACTTATATACCCAACGAAAATACATGATAGTGGTATGGCTACTAGAACTATATTTTGATATCAGCAACAATATATTGTCGCGACAAATTACTTTTATTATTAAATATTTTGAATACAACTTTAGTCGCGATAAAAAAGTGGATTTGTGTAATATTTGTCTAACAATTATTAAGTTTTAAAAACGTTACTTGGGCCGGCTAATTAATAATTAACATATTCATTAAATTTTCTGAGCTAGGTTTGATTTGAGACTTTACTCTCATATACGCAGCAAAAAGGCATGGTAGTATTATGATCTTTACAACAATATACTGTTGTAACAAACAAACTATGTTTGGTATTATATATTGGAAATATAATAACACATATTATCAAATAAATCAATTTATTTGTACAAAATTAAGTAAAAAATAAAGATAAATAAATCAGGTTTTGAACGAACTTTTTCCAGTTTAGGTCTTGATAAAGTGACAATGGACGACTTATTAATAATTATTTCATTAATAATATTTTTTAAATTTATATTTCTTTTGAGACAGAAAAGTGACATGATAGTATTTATGTGATGGTGATTTCAAAATTAAACATAAATGAAGTATGAGCTGAACTTCAGTTTCGACTAAAAAAATTCTTTCATTTGGCTAATTAAAAATTATTCCATTAATTTAATTTTTTGTTAAAAAAAAGTTACGCTTGATTTGAGTCTTTACGTTCATACGAGTATACGCAGAAAAAAACCATGGCTGTGGCGTGGTTACAACTATATTATGATCTGTGTAATAATACATGGATGTGACAAGCAGTCATAATAAAAAACTAAGTGATTAAAATTCGTTATATTTAGGACCTGAACTGTCTCAGGAATGCCCCCAATCAATTTATGACAAGTTTTGTATAGTTCACAAGAATATCTCGGATGTAAATGATTTTCAGCACATTGTAAAAAGCCTTCGGCAGCAAGTCCGTTTAACTTAATTTTTATATATTTTGTAAAGAAAAATGTTCTATTTAATTATATCTTTCAGCTGAAAATATAAATATTCCAATGTAATTTTTGTTTAAATTTATAAGATTCGCCTGTAAACGTCTGTATTTCCAGACTATAGTGTTCCCTACTACTCCTTGCAAAAATTCTTGAATGAATTTTATATTTGTTTTTTTCTTTTAGAATTAAAAAAAACGAAACACATTCAAAACTGGTTTTAATGACGACAATAAAAAACCCCAAAATTTTTACTCAGCAATTTAATGGGGAATTTTTTTTTAATATTTATGCAAATTCAAATTGGGTGTTTGAAGCCACTCAAGAATTTGTTAAATACTGAAACGGCATTTAGTTTGGATATCAGGTATTTTTGTTTGGTTTTAGAATTTTGGCTCCTTTTAATATTTTTAACTCGAAGAAAGTTTTAACAGCGGAGATTTCAAAAGATACTGTTTCCTGGTTAAATAACTCTTTATGAAAATGAAATAAATTTAAAATATAAATAAATATCGGCAGGTTGACAGCAACTTGGAATTGTAAAATTTTTAAATCTCGTAAAAATAAAAACCATTTTTTACTCAAAACTAAAATCATTACCATTAAAATTGTTTGAAATTATTATTTGCTTTAACAAAAATGTAACTTTTATTTACTATAATTTACAGAAAAACGTGACTCTTTTAAGTTTTTTTCATTAAAATGCGTAGTAGACTTTTATATGTATGAAGTTTTTTTTCTTTGTTCCAAAAAATATATGCGACAACTACCTGTACTTGTGCACGTTTGATTATTTTTTTATACGGTTTTGATGTATTTTATGAAAAAAAAAAAAGATTTTTTTATACACGTTTTCTAGGTAGAATGTACTCGTGTGTCCTTTAGCATTTGAAAAAGGGTTTCTACTTTTATCGTTTCGTTTTATTGATAAATTGATTTGCGACGTGAGTTGAGTTTTTTTATCTGTTAAGATTTCTTTTCCCTAAATGTAACCACAAAGAAATGAGTAAAATAAAACTTTCTTTTATAAACAAATTAAGTGAAATAAAGTATGTAAATAAAATCTATAGAAATTGCATTAAATTGAGGTCTTAAAACTTAGACTATTGCACAGTGAAACATTTGATTGCAAAATAACGAGCTAAAGTGCTAATAAAGATATTCTCTATTATTAAAAAATAATAAAAAGGAAAACAAAATTTGACTACTAGCTGGGAGACATACGGAGCCGCCACATACACCTTCCACACAAGAGTCTGCCACTTGGGCATTGAACTTGTAAAACTTAGAGGAACAGTTACTGACTGCCTTGGATGTGTTCGGAACCCGAGCAACTTAAATTGTTATATACTCTACATATATTTGGTATTAAAATATTTAAGTCTACTGCCAAAATATATTATTGGACACCGTAAAAATTAAAATTTTTTTTCCAAAAGTCAAAGTTTAATTTTTCGTTTTTGTTATTTTTATTATTATTTTATATTTGAAAAAATAGTTACTTTATTTTTATTTATTTTATTTTATTTTAGCTTCAGTATTGAATACTAATAGTCATACATTGAATTTCGAGCAGCACCGCGATCAGTACAAGTATCATTTTAATTTCTCTTAAAGAAAAAATTATTTAAATATTACATATATTTGTTGGGATCGGGTTCAAATCTCGTTAGACTCCATTAGATAATAATGTCTATTCTTGAATGTTTATCGTAACTACAAAAAAAAAAAAAAACAGGAAGAGAAAATCTGACTACTCGTTATTTCCGTCTTTTCTAATCACACATATAAAACCCGCCTGAGATCTTATTTGCCTTCAAACTCGCAACCAATAACTTGCTCCAGATGTAGTGGCAACTGTCTTAGACTTATAGTCTGAATGTTGCGGGCTCAGTTCTTATTATAGATTTTAGGTGTTTCTTAAAAAAACTCAGTCTAAAAATAATAATCGATCATAAGTTGATCCACGATTTTTGCACTATATCCGTCTGCGTATTTAACTCGTTCACATTTTCGGTTCAAATTATTTCTGAAATTTTCTGCCGTAAGACCCTTTGCAGCCAAAAATCATGACGATATACTCAGCGCATCATTTTAATAATATTATGATAGATGGGTTATAAAATTATAGTTGTATTTATTATGATATGAATAAGCACGACTATTGTGTGATCCTTTCATATTCCTTTTGATATTGATACGTTATTATATTTATATATTATAATGTTATTGTAAAATTAAACAACAAAGTAATTATTGCAGCAGTTGCACTTTGATAATATTTTAATTCAATGCTGCTCGATTGTGATCAGCTCTACTCTGTTCTGTTCCTATACGAATTGATTTCAGTGTGGAATGCAACATTTTTATATGTTGATCAGTAGTTATTTATTACTTTATAGATGCCCTAATCAAATATCAAGTGTCCTGCTTTATTATTTTTTTTTCATTTGAAATTGGCCCGCTAAAAAAATTTTAAACGCCTTTAACAACTTTTTAATTTGTCAGATCAGTCTGTTGCGTTTAAATGATATAATTTTGAATTTCTTTTTAATTTGCCTCCAAATACCGGCTCTCAGGTGCAAACTAGTGTAAATCTTCCATCTGTTGCTTTAATTTTCTCTTTCCGTTCACTTAATCGTTCATATACTTATTTCCCCATAAAGGAATTAAAAGGCATCTTCTTAGTCTGTACTCACACTCGCTTATAGTTTCTGCTCTTGACAGTTTAATGTTCTTGTCTCGTGTCAAATGCAAAACACACAATAATTACAGAAGTGCAACAGTTGCCAGGATAATAAAGTAAACTCCTTAACCATAAGGGTAGTTTTTGTTTGTAAAATCGAAATAATGAGTTTTAAAGAAAATTTAAATTCCTCAACAATCGCAATTTAGAGGCAGATGAGAAAATTTTATATGAAAACACTGCCCCAACAAACATTAAACAAACAAAAAGAAAACAAAAAATAAATAGTCAAAGGTTCACAAGTTGTGGCATAAGAATGCATTTTAAACAAAAAATTATATTGCACTGTGGGGACTACTATGCGCCAGTCGCTTGCATAAAAAAAAATAAAAGGCAACTGCATCGAAACTCGTAAAATAGGTCTAGCGAAAAATAAAAAGAAAAATAGTTCAGCTACAAATTTATGACATGAACTAGCAGCTGCATTGAAATAATAGTTTCTCTTTTAAAAAGGACTTCCACAGACAATATCAGCCAACAACAGCAACACAATTGTCTATATATTTTTAAAATATTCCATTTTTCACCAAAACATTTAGTTTAAAAAAGGTGTTTTTCAGGCCGCTCCAAATGATTGCTTCATTTCAAAGATGCAGTAACTTCAATTACAATCTTTAGTTTGCAGCCTGTTTATTATTTAACTCCTGCGTCATCTCGACAGTTAGTATTAATAATTAGTTTTTCTAGCTTTTTTATATCTACTTGTACAACATCACAAGACGGCAGCTGCTGGCATTAAGTGGAACAGCAGCAAAATAAATTGGAGCAGGTGATCTCTGACAGACCATTTACAAATAAGGAATTATGTTCACTTAAACTGGCGGTGACAAAAATTAACCATAATGGCTTGGTGTACGTAAAACTGCACAATAAGATAAATGATGTTTGCAAAAAAACTTTAAAATTCAGGCTCACGTAAGGATAATTAGCAAAAAGAAAAAATTAAATGAATTTAATTATCAAAAACTCAAATATATTGCGATCGGCCATTTATATAAAAGCAGGCGCAAAAGTAATATCTTAATTTGAACTGCCTGCCATTTTGTTATAAATGCAAAAATAGCTCTGTTTTCATAAACAGTTTATTTGAAAGTGTAAAATTGATGACATTAATTTAAACAAAATTATATAGCTCAAATGGTCACCTTCCAAGTTGTTGCATTATTGCGCTCGTCTTACGTCATTTTGAATTGTGGCTCGCAAAACTTCTGGATCCAAATTGGCGATTATGGCATTACTTTTGCGCCATATTGTAGATGCACCTTGAATTTTTTTATTTAGTTATCACAGATCAGGGAGTGCTACTACAAAGAAGGAGCTTCTAGCGATGCACCTTGAATAAAGATACTTAAGACTTGTTATAGCGTATATATCTATATATGAATATAGTGGATCTCAGTTATAACGAACCGGGCTGTTTTGTTCGTTAAAGACGTAGTATATATTCTTTTCTTTCAATATATAAAAGTATGCAACATTGAAATAAATTATATTTATTATTATTATTATTGTCAATTATTTTGTTCATTTTGTCAAAGAATGGTAAATAATTATTATACCGGCTTAGAAAAATTGGCGAAAATGTTTAGCGAAATTATTTTGTTCGCCATAACCGTAAAAACCTACGGATGCTTTTGTATTGTGGACTTAAAAAAGAGTTCGTTATAAGTGAAAATTCGCTATAATCAAAGTTCGTTATAATCCTTATAAATTGTTGGTTGTCAATTCTAAATTCATATTCGTATTTATGACATTCCTAACATTTTCTTAAATTACGAATTAACATAAAAATCATTGTACAAATACACATAAATTATTCTCCAGCAGTGTTTTCAAACATGTCGTTATTTAAAAACTGTCATAAATTTTCAAAAAGTCTTTTGAAAAACAATCCCATGGCGCATGCGTGTCATTGTGATGAGTGTGAGCATTTCAAAAACTATTGATTTTAATTGTTTTAGACTGAAATCTATTGCAATGGAAAAATAACACAAAATCTATACATTGACTTATTTTTTGTTTGTTTGTCAGTGGCATTTTTTTTTCAAAAATATGCTTATGTATATAACGGGTGTATCAAATACAAGTATCTTATAAAAAATTTAATTAAAAGAACTAAACTTATTTTATTTTTTAATAAAAAAATTATATCATTATTTACGAAACACGATTTCATTTATATGACTGTTGCGACTGGCTTCACAGTAGTATATCATGTCAGTCCAATTTCAAAGACTTTGTTGACGGTTTTTGCTGCCATCCCGCTGAAACAAAACATTGTCCACGCTCAGTCCTTCCATTTTAGGCCATGCAAAGTCCGTAATTATGGCTCTGTGGCGCTTGCCCTTAACTGAAATTAAGTTTCCAGCAGCAATTGGCCAATGGGCCAATAATGCCACCACTACGAAATCCTTATCAAATTGTCACTCTCCGTGATGATTGCACAAGCTTCTCGGCAATGTCGTGCGATCCCTAGAAGTGGCAAGTTTATATGTTGGCATAGACGTCGAGATGTAAATGCGTTTCCGAAGAAAAAAATATTTTTTTGGGACAAATTCGCTGTCTATTAGAGCTGAGAAGCCGTAACGAAATGTATTGTCATTTGCCTTCAATTGCTGAGTCAATTGGACTTTGTAAGCGAATAATCCGAGATCTTTGTGGTAAATTTCCCCTATGATGGTGCGTGAAATGCCGAATTGCTGAGATCGATAACGAGTGGACGTTCTTAGATTGAGTTGCATATTTTCATCCACAATAGCCACATCCTTGTTGGTACGCACCGTACGACGACGGACACCATGCGTGTTCTCCGCAAGCAAGCCAGTCTCACGTTCTTTTTACATAAACTTGTGTACAGCGTTTGCGGTAGATGCTTCATTTCGGGCAAAACTTTCTTTAACAAACACACTGCTTGAGCAGCACAGCACTTATTTTGGAAATAAGTTTGCAATATTTTCCCAAAATTGTTCAAACGTAAAGATCCTCATTTTGGTCTGCTTAGATGTGATACTGATTAATAAATAGTCAAGAGTTCGGAGAGAAAAATTGTATCAGTTAAAAATATGACTTAAAAACACTTGTATTTGGATCACTCCTTATATACTTATACATACATATATACATACATGTTTATATATTTTTAATTTTTGCGGTTTGGCTTTTAAATTTTTAGAATTATTGATGATTTCATTACATTTTTCATGATTATTTTTATAAAAGCTATTTTTTATATTCTTATTTATTTATTCAATAACATTTAATGAGCCTCACTAACAGCTAGACAATTCTTAAGAATTTCAATTAGATTTGAAATAGAAATGATTGCATTGTATTTGTATGACAGTTTTTAAGGTTGTTTCACAAAATACATTTTGTAGTTTAATACTTTTTAATTTATGATAGAAAAGTACAAAAGTAAATAAAATAATAATCATTTAAAAGAATTTCTGGAAATTCCTGTTTAAAATGAAAACCTGTATGTGCAATTAAAACTCATAAATTATTTAACGTTTGTTAAATAATTTAATTTCTCAAGGAAAATAACCAAATTAAGCTGTCAACGCAGCTTATAAAAATGAACTAAATTTTGTAACATAAATTGTAAGTGGACACAGAGCAAATATGAACTATTTTTATTTATATATTTGCTTCTTAGGAAAAAATATTTTTAGGTCACGCTTGGACGATTCTCCCTATAAATGAGATGAAGTTTTTTTGAATACCCTAAATTTTTACAACAGGGGGGGACCCCTTTTCAGAATTGCTCACTTATAAAATTTCTTTTGCTTTCCGAAAAAGATCATACTCGTACAAAATAAAAAGAATTTTTTCATGCTTCAGAAAATTTCTAAAAAAACTTTCCTTGCACTTTTGAAATAAATTTTTTTTTTTAAAGAATATAATTCCAGACGAAAAAGCGTGCCTGCACACGAGAAATAGTACTTCATTAAATTACATACACACAAAGACATACAGATACAAAAGAATAATTTTATATTGTCTAGAAATTAATAGAATATATGAATTATTTATTATAAATTTATTTCTTGAAAACGCATGTCATGTTTAGAAAAAAACAATGCAGTTCGTTTATAATGCCTAGAGTAAAAAAATGCTACTGTAATTATAAACACAACCAGGCTTAAGTGGTGGTTTGAAAAATTCTTTTTATTTCGGAATCATTTGTTGGATTTTATTTTTTCTTTATAAAAAGGGTCACCAGCGGAAATAACCACTAATAATAAGTGTTAAAAAGGTCTTAAAGTTGTTTAAAGGCAAAAAATAAAAAATAAAAATTATATTAAAATGTCAAAAGAAATATTCTTTACCTGAATTAATTATTTACTTTTAAACCTGTGTTATGTTTTGTAATTTATAAAAGAAGAAGTTTAGAAGTTTAATAGACAGGCTGTTTACGAAGAAATCTAATTTTTGTTTCTAATTTTTTTGGATGAGATGTGTAATAAAAATTATTCGATTAATTAACGAACATTTTTTTTCTTACAAGATCTCTCCTTCAACTTCAACTTTCAAATTTTGTTTTCATATTTCTACAGAAAAAAAAAAACAGTCTGTAGACATGTCTGCAGAAACTTAGTTGTATACACACAAATTTAATAATTTTTAAATAAGAACAAAAAAAATTTCATATTCCTTATAGTTCACGAGATAGTCCCTAAAACTATTCGCGCCCTTATTATCAAGATAGCGACAATAATTACCCTCCGCCGAACCCGAAAGCTCAAACATGAAATGCAAACTTGGCCCTTTCCTTGTATGATTTTCCTGAAATATATCTACTTATTACGGTTTAAACTAATCCAGTTCTGCGTTAAGGCTAATGCCAACTCGCCGCTATTTTTTTTTTAGTTTTTAACCTCTTAGGTATGCTTATATAGGAATTCGCAAAGACCAAATGAGAATTACAAAAATGTAAACATTGTAGTCCAGAAAAATAAAATGATTCATATCGAATAGAAGTTGTTTATTGTGCTGGTTTTATAAATTTTCTTGCTCTTTATGGTTCTTATTTATATATTTCTGTAATTCTTATTTGTTTTTTGAGAGTTTTCATATGATTATACGAAGTTGAATGCTGGTTGAAGGCTAATGGTTAAAGATCCACTAATAAGATGTCAGCAGCTTTTTGATTTGTAATTATATAATAAATTAATAAATATTTTTCCGCATACAAATTCTTTAATAATTTTTTTTTTTGGTTCTTAGCAAGAAACCAACTAATAATACAAAGTTTGAAGATTCCATAAAATTGTGGTTAAAGTAAGAAATGTTACTGTTTCAGAAAAATAAAATTAAAATTCTACGGGTAGACTTTGTGTTTGTTGGGAAAAACTTTTACATTGCAATGAATTTCAATTGAAAGAAATTAGTTTATCAAAATATAAAATCAATAGTTTGAAAAATGCATACATACATCACAATTCTACAGACTCTCTATGACAGTTTTTCCTCTCAAAAAAAAAACTTTAGAAATTTGTGACACTTCGAAGAATGAAATGTTATGAAAACACTGTTGAAAGAAAATTTATTTCCGTATAACCATTTTCATGTATGTACTCGTATGTTAATGAGTAATTGGAGGAAAATTGGTCATGCACTCGAATTATTAAAATAAATTGCCTTTGAAGCAAATCACATGCAGCACATTTGAGTTTATGGAATGAGAAAAGAATAAGAATGACTTTTGGTTGGCTGTCACACATTTTCGGTTACAAAAATCCGACTTGACTTAGAAAAACTTGCTGTGTATAAATTCAGACTATTTTAATATATCCAAGTACAAATATAAATCTTAATATATCCGTATGATGTTTTTGAAATAAAATGAATCAGACGTTTTTTTATTGATTACAACTTCGACATACAGACGGATATATTTTAAAAATTTTTCAAAAAGTTCATTATTTGCATGTATTAATTAATTTTCTAAAATGTTTTGTTTGTTGAAAAACATTGAACCAATTATTTTGCAAGTCAAGTGACAACCACATTTTAAAATAAATCTTTGCTTTTTGAAAAATTTATTCCACCTTCTCTTACGATTATTTAGTAAAGTTTTTAATTATAATTTTATAAACCTTCATTAAATATAACTAGAAAAAAATATTAAATAATAATGTTTACCTGCGTCTAAACA
Organism: Germaria angustata; assembly: GCA_963681545.1. Taxonomy (NCBI): domain Eukaryota; kingdom Metazoa; phylum Arthropoda; class Insecta; order Diptera; family Tachinidae; genus Germaria; species Germaria angustata. The sequence goes on along the minus strand of OY812999.1, from coordinate 111,198,524 downwards.
TTTGGCCATCGCAAAACTACAAAAATGCTTGTTGGGTTACTTAGTACACGTATTAAGAAAACATTTGTTTATCTTCATTTAACAAGAAACAAACAAAAAGCTCTAATGAAATAGTATCTTTTTTTTTTCTAAAAATGAAGTCCACACACATGTTACTTCTACATTTTCATAATTTCTCTTTTTTTGTGTGCTACTCTTCCCATAATAATGATCTTGTTTTATTTTTTTACATTTATCTTTATGCCCCCTTTCGAAATGCATTATGTATGAAACATGTGGGTCTAATCCATCTATAACAAATACCATTTGCGTACGTAAAAGTTATTTAAATTCATGCTTGTGTAAAGTATTTGAATTTTTGCATTTTCTTGAAGTCTTTCAAGTTTCATAAAATTATGCAAATGTATTTAAGTAAAAGTAAATATTTATGCTGCTTCATTATTAATTTAGCTGGAACATCATGCAAATATTAGAAACTTCAAATGGTTGCCTTAACATTGCAGTAAGGACCCCTGCAATAGTTGATTGGCTCACATGGATGCGTATTGATCTTTATGCCGGTTGTTTGAGTTTTCTCACTTGAACCCACCTGAAATAACTGAGTGATGTTACGGTAGCAGAACCATTATTTATCTTCATCATCACCAACTTCCATTTGGAAATATGTACAATGACCTTTTTTCTTTAGTTTTATTTGTCAGAGGGATTGTCTAATGTTTTTATTTTATTTGTATTTTTTTCCTTCAAAGCTACCTGCATGTTGTTCTTGAAAACACCTTTAAAGTGATCTTGTATTTTGAATATCTTACACAAATTTTAAGGGTTAGAGAAAATGTTGTCTTAAACATTCCCCCTCTAATGGTATTTAATGATGGAAATTACAAAAATTTCAAAAAAGCCATGGGAAACTGAACAACTAATTCTATAAATTTATTGAAATGTATAGAAATTTCAGTAATTTCCTGCAGAACAAACAGCAAGTTAATACAACTTCAACACCATAACATCTTGTGTTGATGAAAGTCCCCTCAAAAATTGGGGGAAAAAAACAAATAAATAAATAATTACATTAAAAAAATATCAAATCAATACTAAATATTTTGAAACGTGCAACCGAAACACGACTATAGAAATTTGAAAACAGGTATTACGTGTGAAGACGCAATCAATTTAGAAAGAAAATTTAAGTCTGAAACTTTTAGCTTGAATCTTAAAAAACAAATGAATTTTTGATATGGGTACTCGATAGTTGTACTCTATAAATTCAATATTGACCTACATTTACATGCACCATTTAATAGAAATGTGCTACAAATATAAGTTATAGTTGAACCCTAAGTAAATGTGTAATCAATATTATATATTTTCAAACGGGTAATCGATAACCAACTCCCGAAAATTTAAAATAGTTGCTTAGTTTGCTGATAAAATCTAGTTATAATTTTCCTAGCAACATTCAAGTATAAAAAAATTTCACTTAAAACAACAAGAAACTTATTTTTAATATAGGTACTTGGTACCCATAATATTTTTCTTTAATTTGACCATACGACAATGTGGTAAATTTTATGAAAATTTCATAAAAGTACGAAAACTATAAAAGCTTTAAATAAAATTTGAAACTAATATTTAGTGCTTTCCAATGGTTAACCGTTAACCAACTGCAAAATAATAAAATTTTAGCTTAATTCTAGCAAAACTAGGCCAATTTTCAATATGGGTACCCGTACCCTTCAAAGCCGGTTTTGTCCTACTAAGTAAATTTTTTGGAAACGTCTTAAAAGAACAAAAATTTAGTACGGGGCTAATTAAGTAACCCATACAACAACCAACATGTAAGCAGCTTTAATAAGCGAGTGATTCCCGCCAATCTTCATGTATAAATATCTGAAAATTTCTCAGAAATTTTTATTTCCAGTCTTCAAAATGTATAGTTTTTGTGAGTACTTGGTAATCATTTAACTGAAAACATCAGAATATTCTGTGACTGGTTTCTTATATTCCCTCTTATTATGATTGTCGCGTTGACGTCACACCAAGGCGACAGTAAAAAAAGACAGCAGTTCTGAACTCGTTGTAGGCAATAATTAACTAATATTAATGGCCAATTGTAATTTTATAAGCCATAGTAGTAGTAATATCCTATCAATAATATTTAATAGTTCTTGATAACGATCCCACAATTGCCAATATATTGGTTTCGACTTGGTGTTTCGTCGACGTCGACAATCATATTTCAATATTTCACTTATAAATTTTCGTCTAAAATATGGCGTTTTCTGCAAAAATTTTATATTTTATTGACCAATTTGTAAAATTAATTAATGCTTCAATTCCTTAGAGGATTGATTGCTTGATCTTTCTTTGTAAATTAGGAACAATAAACTTCCTTTTATTTAAGATAAAATACCATGAAATAAAAGAAAATGTATTTTTAACTCATTGCTAATACCCGGTATTTGGTTGTTATAATTTCTATAATATTTTATCGCAAATTTATGTTTCTCAGGAAACTTTTAGCAAAGAACCTTTTTATGTGCCGATAGGAGACAAATAGAAGACAAATGGGTTAAAAACTAAAATCGATTTTAAAATTATGACCAAATATTCGCTGATGTTCGGATCTATAAGCGTTTAAATTAGATTTATACGCTGACTTCTCATGAAATTTATTGCATGAATCTTTCTCATTTACCTTTAGGAGATGTCAAGAGACCGAACTGCTGAAAATTCTCTAAATTTTTCTATCATGCCATTTTTCTACAATGCGTCTTGCTTGCTTCATGATAATATTCCAGTCTTAGAGTAAAGAATTTCTTGTCTTCGTTTTCTTCCTAAATATTCTTTCAAAACATTTTTAGGATTTTTAAGAACAACAACTTAAACAAATAACAACGACTACAGCAATAGGAATGCACACCACATGTGGCAACATGGACTCTTAGGTAGTTAATAAGTCTCCGCCAGCACAACAACCACTAACTACTCGTATTCCAACCAAATAAAAACAACAATTGTAGACGAACAGTCGAAAGGAAAAACAATGGAAGCAAATTGTATATAAAATAAAATGACTCGATTTTGTTCTGTACAAAGCCATTGTGCGAGGTAGACACGGATACTTAGACAGCTGTTGTTGTGGAGTCGCTAATGTATCTGTTGTAGAAGCAAATAAAAACTGAATAGTGACGGTTATTTGGTGGAATATGTGTACATACAAGTATAGCGGATGTTAGGGATTGTGTTACAAAGGTACAGTAAGAACATACAATAGAAAATAGTCCTTGAAAAAAGTTTTCTAACAAAATAAGGATTTTTCGTGATAAAATTGAGAAGGTTAAGTTAGATTAAAAGAGAGAAGGATGTTCATCTCTTGTAAAAAAAAAGACTAAAACATAGGCCAATAAAACCCCTGTTGTGCACTCCCATATTGAAAAATGAAATCGTATAATTCTTTAGGAAGTCTGTGCCATGAAACTAGTTCCTAAATTCTCTCCAATCGATTCCCCTAATGTGAGTAAGGTCCCGCAAAATATCGGGATCTCGCCTGCACAAAAGCTGAGCAGTGACCGAGTGAGTGTGTTTCACTGTTTCTGTGTCCTCCATGCTTTCCATGCATTTCTCCTCATCCGCAGCGCTGATCTAGCAACTAAGCTAATTTACAATTTTCTAATCTTCATTTTAAGAATATAAAAATCTTGGGAAAAATAGAAAATATGATTTATGAATGTTTTGTCCTTCCACTAGTCGTTGTCATCTTCAAGTCGAAAGCGAAACAATGGAATTGACATAGAAGTTTATGACAACAAGCTTTTACTATTTGCTAATCCTTAGGAAATGGCAAAAAAACAGTCAAGAGTAGTCAATTATTACAGACAACATGTAACCACACGTACTTCGTTTGAGGCGTCATCTCAAGTGTACGAGTCCATTCGCATAAGATTGCGAGACCATTTGCACAAGATTGTGAGTTTGTGTCTCATATAAAATTTTCATAAAAATTGTTTATTTTTATAAAAACATAAAGTGAATACACAGATGTACATATATTTAGTCGCATTTTAAAGTGTATGACATTAAAAAAATATCCCTTTAAAGAATTTTGCATAATTATGGCTTCTTTTGGGAGCTGTTGTTGGTATCATCTGACTATTATTATTTTTTTTACTATCTAGAAATGGTAACGAATTACCCACTTTAAAATAATTTTTATATTATTTATTTCTCTTTTTTTCGAAGTTGTTTATATCGTCTGGTTACCAAGGGATAAAATGTTATGAATTTATAGTTGAAATTCTTTCTATGTAGCATCGGTACCCTCTGTTTTTCTCAATTATTTATTCTTCCCTTGAAAATTGTTGTTGTCGCCTGTGTAAAAAGGAATACAAATCATTTTCTGAGCGTAGGCTTTGATTTGAAATTTCACACACAGGCTGTCTAACCCTCCCTAGACCTGTTTTTCTTTTTGTTATTTTCACAAAAAAATTTAGTTTTAGGGTGTGTACAGATTCGAAAAAGATGTTCATAGTGGCAAGGAATTTTTGTTGTAGGTTTTTTTCTCTCCCTTAATTCACAAATTCCGGAAGCACACCCAAATTATCTATAATTTCTGCTCAATATTTCTAAAGATTAAAAGTTTTGCTGCAGCCAGCAATTAATTGATGAGAAATTCATGTCGATATCCATATATAATTTTTTTTTGATGATTGAATGTGTGTATGTGTGTTTGTGCGGCTTCCAAGATTTATGAGTTTAAAATGCTATAGATCTTGAGATGATTTTTATTTCTCTTAAGGTGTTTGTTAATTTGAAGTAGTTTTTAAGTGTCAATTAGTGTCTTTTTAAAAATCGTTTATGTGGAGGGGGATTATAAAAGTTTCATTTTCAGTTTTATTGTTTTTGTTGAGGTAAAGTGGCAGGAATAATATGAAACCATATGGTAATGATTTTAAAAATAAGGGTGTATGCAATAAGTTGAGACTTAATTGGAGCAGACAGCAATGTGGTTCTATTGATTACTTTCGAATAGTTTTCTAAAAGAAATAGACTTGTTTTGAACTAAATATTTAAGAAGTACTCCAGGTAAAGAGGGCATTTAGAGAAAAATGTTATAAAATATTTTTAAAAGCAGAATTAAAAATTGGGCTCCATAATTGAGCTTCAAGTAGATTTTTAATTGAATTAATAAAATACTTGAAATATAAATGAGTTTTGTATGGCTGAGCTGAAAGTTATGACGTTCGTTAAAGGACTATATGACCCTCCTAAAAATTCTCTAGTTAGGCCAATGAGTGTCGTTGGAACAACAGGACTTACAAGCTGTAAGTGCCTCGATATCGTACGATAACTTAAGCGAACGAAAAGCAGTTACTCACTTTCGTTCCACAAAGCGTTCCGCTTTCTTTCGACTTATCGTTCATTCAGTTTTACGTTTTCTTATGGTTTTACGTTGAGTTTTTATGCTTTTTTTGCTATTAAATTGATCTATATACCTACAAAACATTATTTGCCACGTGTGTTTTCCATTTCGGAAGTGTGTGACTGATTTTGACATTGACAGAGAAATCTTTTAGTGGGACGCAAATTTATATAGAAATGGTTATGAGAGTTCTTAGCGGAACACACATCAGCTGTCTATCGTTTCGAATGCTTGCGAGCGAAAACGTTCGAGATCGCGGGACAGGCTGTTAAAACAGTTTTGCACAATATCTACTAGGAAAAGAATACTTTTAGTACACACCTCGTATATGCCATGTTTTTGTTTATATTAGTTAATTTAACTGTTTTGTCGTGGTTGTTGTTGCTAGTGTTATAAATGCAAATTTTGTTATTGTTATTGTTTTTGGATTGTACATACAACGAGGGTGTAAAACTATACGTTTATTTTTAAACATGGTGATTGTAGGATAATTTGTTTTAATTTTAAACATTTTTGTTGTTATCACGTGCATCAGACAACAAAAAATGCATTGAATATTTTCTTTGGGTGTAATTTATTGGTTCAATGATAACAGACAATCGACCATGATTTTTCCTTTTTTCATTTTGTAATTTTTTTAGTGGGTGAGGATAGTTGTTTTGTTTTCGTTTTTTTATTATTTTATTAAGATTGAAATCTAGCTAGTGGTTCTTTAATAGAGTAAACTGATAAATGAGCTGAATGGAAATTGTACGGGTCGTTGACAGGCCAACGAATAATGAATTGAGTAACTATAATTATAGAAATGTGAATTAAGATTAAGGTGATTTCGTAAATTCATGAGAGAACACAAAATAGTATTCGTATACAAAAAAGTTACTTGCAACAAATTTAACGAAAACCCTCATGGTATTAATGTAGTTTTAAAAATTTGAAAAGGAATGTTCCAATTACGAACATTATCTCTGGTGTCTGTCTTCAACTCTTTGATAAAGTAATATTATTTTTAATATACCCTCATCACTATTTGAAAACAACTGTCTAAATAAACAACAATAACAAAAAAAAACGAAATAAAATTTGTTATAAATTACTTGCAACATTATCTTGCCACGTATGACAATACACTAGTACATAAACGACTGCCTGCCTCTCTACTTGTACATGCAACATTTATTTAACGGCATGTTTTGTCTTAAGTTTTTGTGTATATATATTTTTTATTGATACGGGGCATTAAAAGCCGTAAATTAAACTCTCACCATCTGCACACCGCCTCAACACTCTTGGGTATTCTTTATACATACATATTTGAATGTGGCAAACGTTTATTCTGTTTTTATTTCAATAAAATTTGCAACAACAAAAAAAACCAAATTTTTTTCCATTGCAGCTTAAAATATGTGTCAAATGCATTATGTCTGCCTATGGAAACCATTTAGAAATGGTTGATTTCTTTCCGCAGATATTGCACCCAAACGAATATGTATTTCCCAACAATTGTCTTTATTGTTATGAGGCTGCGCTTTCCTTAGCTTCTAAATTTATTTAGAGAAAATAATAAATTGATTTGTATGTTACTTTTTCGATGGAAATAAAATGATAGCGAATAATTCATTTATTTTTTGTGATATTTGTAATATTCGATAGGCGATTTTCTAATGGAAGGTAATGAAATTGAAAGAAAGAAAGTTGGCTATGAAAAAACAAACTGGATTTAAAAAAAAACTCAAAGAATGTTTTTTAGAAAAATAATAAAATTATAAACTTCGATAAGCGTAGGAATTGAATTTTGATTCTCAGGAAGATTTTCTATGTCACAATGGGCTGTTTTCTTCAAAAACATAACCACAAACATTTCAAAAATGGCCAATGAATGATGGAAAACTATCGATTGTAGCCCAACTCTATATATTTGTTAGTTTATAACCAAATTACACATCGCTAAGACCGATAGTATTATCTATCGATTAAGAAAAACAGATAAATTAAAAAAAATGCATCGATGAATTTTTACAAAAAAAAGTAGAATAACCTGAACCTCAACCTTTTTTTACATGGAATATACGTTTCTTAGAAAACTGCGAAATATCTTGTAAATAAGGGCGTCTAGTTATTTTTTAATATAAAGCAGTTGAATGTAATTCCGACAATATTTTGGTGTGCAGTCGAATTCGAATAAAGAAAATGTTTTTGCTGACGGCAAAATGTTCGTTGAAACGGACTTCAGCGAAGAGAAACTCATTTCGCTTAAGCGTATTCAGCATTTTAAAATTTATATTATAAACCCAAAATATAGAAAATATGACGACGATTTTGTATTATGATTTATTTTGTAAAATGGGAATTTATCGGTTGCATGTAGTACGATTAAAATAAGGTGAAGACGTATAGTGTTTCGCCTGCGGCAAAAAGATATTTATTATTCTTTTAGTCGATATTCGTTTCATATAATCTTGCATTTTTACAAACGAAATGTGTTTCGTTTAAAAGGTTGATTTGGTGCCTCTTGAAAAATAATTGAGCCGCAGCTGATATTGTAAATCGTATTTTATTCTTTTCTCCAATATTTCGCCACAACTTTTGGCAAAATGGAAATAAAATGTTTTAGAGAATTTAAAATTATTTAATTTATTCTGTGTATGGCTGCATTTTATTGGCGGAATATTCCATATAATTTTGATAAATAGTTTAGAAAATTTTATATGAAAATTTTCAGAAAAATTTTATATGCAAATATATTATTTTTAGATGGAACTCGATATTTTCCAAGGAGTAAAATATGTTATTAATTTAAATAATATGAATATAATTTCAGCTCAAGGTCTTATTCTGTGGTTAAATAATTTTATTTTTAATTATCGATAATTCGATACTCATTGAGTATCATCTTCAGGAAAATTATGTTTGTTTAATAATAAAATTATGTAAAATATTAATGATTGCTTCAACATTTTATGAAAATTTCAAAATTGTATACGGCAATAATTTTTACAAATTAAATGATTTGTTTTATTCGTATGTTTAAATTCAATATTTCTGTGTCAATAAGGAAAAACTGCTTAAGTCTGATTTTTTGGTTTTTCAGTAGAGCTATTTTAAACTTTAAGGCTGATTTTTAATTTGGGACGATTTTCCGTCATCCCACGTCAAATTTGGTTTGTAAACAGACCGTTTTCGGCTTTGTGCCATCTTCAGTGTTCTCTTGAATACTAAATCCCTGATTTTTAAAATCATGTTTTATTGCTGATTAATAATTTGTGAATGAAGTCTTATGGTTTTCAAAAATAGTTTAGAGTTTTTTCTAGCCCTTAGTTCTAAACACAAGTTGAGATAAGTTTCTCTTACATATGATATTGCACATTGAAATAAGATAAGCAAAAAGAATTTTTGCTATAACTTCCTGAAAAATCGAGTAAATTAATTGAAATTTTGCTGGATAGTACTTCTAAATTGGGAAGTCCTAATTTTGTTATTAGCTCAATTTTAGCTTAAGTCGACTTAAGCACTTATTTCTTTTTACCACAGATTTTATTATAATATAATAAAAATCTAAAAATATTGTTAGAATTATTATTGAATTTTGTGAAATTTTTATGAAAAAATTTTCATAAAAATTAAGATTTTTTTCAAAAACTTCCTGGTTGTGCTCAAAACTTCACCAAATATTCATTACTTCGGTTGAGCGAAACATCAGACACATAGTCAGAAAGCAAATAATTTAAATGATTATGTGTTTTTAAATTTGTAAAATACTGACAGAGCAGACTTAATGGCATGCAGTATTCGTATAAAATATTAATTGGGTGTAGTCAGTCTTATCTGATAAAATTTTTTTTTCCAAAATTTTGAACTCATTGATCTTTCATTGTTTCTAAACATTTTACATTATTCATAAACATTTTATGTAGTTTATAGCATTTTTTTTTAACAGTATTAAGAAATGATTTAATATAAATACATATTTTATTTTTTATTTTTATATTTTTCTTAAAAAAATGTTCGTTCAAAATTCTCTTTGGATTTATTGTCCAAGTTTGTAAATTAAGTGATACCAGTTGCACAAATTGTAAAACTTTAATTAAAACTTCCTGGTTCTTAATGAAGCAAAATGCTGTGAAGTATTTAATAATGATTCCCACGATTTTATTTGAGGCCGGTGGATTTTCTTTTCTTTAATTGTACACATGTGTTTAATTTTATATGTATGTACATATATGGTATACATATGTAAGTAAGTACATAAGTATGTATGTATGTTCAAAAACTTTTCATTCTCTTGTAAAACTTTGTTTTATTTTTGATTTCTTCTTATCTGGAATTTCAAACAATTTTCAAACGTGTTTCTTGTTTAACTTTACGTCGAGCACTTTGTTGATATGGCACGAATTTTGATAGCAATTCTTCTAACGATAATATTTTCAAGTCAATGCACAATTTAGGAGATTTCAATTTTATTGTAACATTTTTTACAATTAAAGTTTTTACAATTAGATATTTTGTTGATATAAAAAAATCAGAACGGAGGATTATATATTCTTTTTGAAATTATTTCATATAAATTTGTGTTATTTTTTAACAACTTTTATATAATTTTGATTTTTTTTATAAATCTGCTGTAGATTTGTTATTCAAATAAATTTTTATTTTTATTCAAATGCATTTTATTGAAAAAAACATACATATGAATATTTTTTTCTATTTGATTAGCATTTTGTTTGAATCATTTGCTTTTTACGATTTATTTTTCATATTCCGTCGAAAAACTCAACACACACAACATACAAATCTTTTTATTATTCTTATGATGATTAGACAGCCTAGAGTTGGCAATCACAAAAATAAATAAACAACTCTTGTGGTTTAATTGAATGTGTAGCGCCAAAACTTACACATAAATAAATTATAGGCTTTTAACGATTTTTATATTGCCGTTTAATAACACGATCGTTCGTTCACATTCGAAGATTTCAAATCGAAACGAAAATGAATTTTAAACCACTTCTTCCCGGCACAGAGTTTCGATACTCACGAAGGCTTAGAACGAACTAACTGCAAAAAGAAACTAACAAAAGGCACGAACTCCACTGTTTATGGCGAGAAAAATTGATCATACGAATAGGAGAGAGAATGTTAACCAAAAATATTCAATATAAATAAGCTGGTTATGTTTAGCAACATGTTGCTTTACAAGGTTTACGCTCATAGAAAAATAGTTGTAAATTTTATAAGGTTTTGAGAAAATTAATTTTTTACAAGCAATTATTGAACTAATGTCTCAATATTAATCAATATTTTCTTCACTTTATTTAATTCTTGTATTATTTCAATATCTGGCTGCTATTTGAGTTTGTACTTGTTGTATTACTTATTGTTTAACAATATTTTATATATGTACTCATATATACTTCTTCCTCCTTTCAAAAGTTGAGTTGTGCTACTCTATTTGTGAAAAACACTATATATTTGTAAAAATATTATTTATGTAAATTTTGACAGCATTTGACATTTAGTTGCAAACAGCATTTCTGCCTGTAACAACATTTTTAATATAACAAATTTTCCAATTAATTAATTTTTATTATTTCCGATCTCTAAGCTATTTGCAATGTTATTCACATATTGATGAAAATTATGCCAGCAGCTTTTTAACGTTAATAATCATTCTCGTAAAAAAAATTTAACACATCTTTACATATTTAAGAAATTGACTATAATTGAATGTTTAGCAACATGCTTTGAATGTTGGGCCAAACTTGTAAAATGAGCAGCAACATTTTCGTAGAAAATTTTAAGTAAAAAATTTTAAATTACTTATTATTACTTCAATTAAATTTTTATTGTTTTGTAATTGAAAATTTCGGCAATACTTTAATTTTTTGTAAAAACCACTCAAAGTCAAGCAAAATTTCTCTATACATTCGGCGAATTGTTTCAAACATTATTTAAGGTATTTCCATACATTTTTGTTATTAATTAGCAATATTTTTTTTAAAGAATTTTTACATTTTTATAATCAAAGTCAGAATCATTAATAGAACTTTTCTGTAAGTTTTCTGCTCTTAATATTTATATCGACATCGTTTACGTGTTCATAATTATTTTTCTTTTACAAAATAGTAATAGTAATACAAAATGCCGGCAAATTTTATGGAAAAACGATTTTAATAAATTCTGCGTGTATCTACATATTTACGTGAGTATTTAAAATTTTTTTTTACACTCACGTGAACAAACAAAATTGTACTTTTAATCACAAATTCTACTGTGCTTGTTTGACGTACGATAACGAAGATATTTATTGAAATTAATTTTTTTGATTTCAATAAAATTTAATTTCATATAAAATAAAAGCCATTCATATCATTTTTGTTTGAAAAAATGTTGCGTAAATGATGTCCTTTGCATGAATGTGGTTGCATATTAACCTTTTCCGTATGAATCATAAAAGCATTTCACATGAAACGTTCACCAGATATAAAAAAAAATTTTTTGTCTTTATATCACAGTTTGAAAAAAATGTTCCTTGAATTTTGGCGGATGCATTTGATTTGTTTTTCGCAATAGGAACAGAATAATACTTCCACAAATTTATTTTATAAATATTACATAAATGTATTTTTACAAATTTCACACGATATGCCAAATAGAATTCCGGACTTAATAAAATACTTAGTCTTATAAAAGTATTCAAATCTTATATAAGTATACATATGTATTTCAATTTTTTTAAGATTTAATTTTTTACACATTTTGAAAAATTTGACAAACCAAAATACTGTTTATCCTTCTTTTGTTATCTGTGCATTGGAGCTGTGTATTGGGATTATTTTAAAATTTTAAGCCATTGTAATTTTCAACACTTTGACATTTTCTTACTTAATTTTTTATGCATCTTTGGCAGTGTTTCCTTTGAATTTTAGTCACTAACACTGGAAAATTGCCACCAACTTGTGCAAATTATTCTTTTCCCTCAGTAATTAGTCTTTTTTAAACTTTAATCAAGCAAAGTGTAATTTTTTCCTCTATTTTTCTATAACAATCTTTGCACGTCAAAAGCTATTGTCGAACTAAAACTCAGCTAAGCCATTGGAAAGACAGCTTCCCCAGCAGCAGCATCCACAAAAAGTCAATAACATTTCCTTCTTTTTTGTTATTGTTGTTATTAAACCATTTTCTCTGGTATTTGCCAAAACTATTGGCGCCTATATGGCGCCAAAGAATACAGGAAAACATTACTGTCTATTTAACGCTTTTTTGTGCATAACCAACCGACAAACTGCTCTTTATAGTAGATACATATGTAACAATAGAGTTATTCCCAATGCCATAAATAGTCTGCCAGTCAGCAGCACATATGGCAACATTGCCAATAAAATAAAGTTAAAAGTTTTATGGTACCAAAGATTTAAACATGACAATTTGTTTTGCAAAAAAAAAATATTATTTTTTTTTTTTTACAAATGGAGCAAAATACGTACATATATGACTGATTTTAGTTGCAAAATGATAAATTTTTACTTTTTCGTACATTTTTTGCTCTTTCAAAGAGGGTGGGTTGCAATACCTGTAAAAAGATTTGTTTTGTGTCAATAAATGCTGCAGACTTTTAGGCTGCATTCATTTAAAAAGTCGTCAGTCTGTAATTTAAAAGAGTCGTGGTTTTGCTGTGTTTATATTTATTTGGCTCGGCTTGATGTCCTTAAGCCAAAAAGTCAATGGAGCAGTTGAAAAATTGTTGTTCGCAGCAAAACCTTGACAATAACATTATTTAAGATGAGAAAATTAAAAATATATTGCTGGCACTAACAAAATCTCACCAGAGTCAAAGTGTATTTTTTGTATGTATTTGTTTGTGTATTTGTGTGTGTATGTGTGTTTGATACTAATCATTGCTTTTGCTTATAAGGTTACAAGGATTTTAGCTTTTGTTTATTTCTCTACTTGTCTACTTGGCGCCAACGCGTACAGAGTTAATGTCCTGTTATTATGATTTGCTTATGGTATGTTGTGTTTGTACTTTAATACAAGTCATAAAATGATATTTGTTTTTGCTCTACTTGTACGAGAAATAAAGATATTTTCATATTGGTACATATAACTATAGTGATGTTTACATACCACAGCATATTTTCGTATTGAAAATGAAATAGAAAAGGTTCAAAATGACTTACCTAGAAAGAGACAAAGATAAAATAGAATGATGTATTAGCTTATATGTAAAAAAAAAAATTAATATGTATATGCAAAAAATGGTATTCTGTTTAAAATTTCTTGTGATATTCTGTCAAAATCCATATGAAAAAGTTTCGTAATAACAAGATAATGTTGCAGAAGATGTACATACTGTGTTCATGTTTGGATAAACAAATCAAATGTACCTAGCAAGTTGCTAGTAGCAACATCCAAGCAACATTTTTTTTCAACCTGTGAAATATTATGGAGTGGCACTTGTTTCGTATGAAGTTAAAATTTGTCAAAGTAAAAAGCTTTTAGTACATGTATATCCTTATGATATATACTCAGAAGCACATCATAGTGTGCAATTTTTTTTTACTATTTTTCAATTGAAGTAATATATGTTGTTCAACATTTTCACCTAAAAGTTAAAAGATATTTCCAGCATTACATGAAATGCTTGTGTGTACTGGGTATTCTGTACTGAAACGCCGTCAAAATCCCTATGAAAAGAATTACCCTAAAATATAATGAAATAATGTTGCGAAAGTTTTACAATGTACATGTTGTCAAACACATGTTAAGTGTATGAGTCAATGTTTAGACACATTACATTATGCAAAATGAAGAAGAAATAAATTTGATTACGCATATAAATTAATATTTCATAAAAACGAGAAAAAATTACGAAGAGCATCTGCGGGCAGAGTGCAAGCAACACAAAACATTAAAGAATAGTTCAGTTCTTATAGCCCATTCTTTCGTGCAGCTCCCAGCAGTTTAAAAATTTATCTTGATTATAAATTATTGATGCATATAGTGCAGAGCAATAATTTTTAACGAACTCGGTTGCTAATTTTCTTGAACATGAGATTTTATAAGAAATATTCCCCTCTCCTTTAACCTTCAACCATCATTATTCTCTGACAATTTGTTGGCACTATACTAACCAAGTGTCAATAACTGAATCAAATCAAATATGTGAACGAACAACAGGTCATTTCCTAAAACTCCATTCAGTACGTGTGCTATTCAAAATTACATTTATTTGCACTCAGCACTTGTTCAACATTTTAATGACAGATAAAAACACATGTCAAATAAAATAAACATTGATTTCGAAACACATAAATTCACAAGAAAAAGAAAACATGATTAACTACACTAAGTTTTCAATAGGGTTTTGTTTGGGTTAATTTGAAAGTAAAATGCATAAAAACACATAAATAGATAAGCAAGCAGACGGACATTCAACCTTGCAACATATTGCCTTTGTTCGAAATATTTTTTTGGATTTTTCAAGAAGTACTCGTATATGTACATATGTAAACAAACAAACTAAAAGAAAACAAATATTCTATACAAGAGTGTTTGTATGTCGCATGTACATAATTTATGTAGTAAATGATTGTATGTATTGGATTACATGACTGTTTTTCTGTCTGCCTGTCTCTTGTGGAGACTTGAGGCCAGAATTCATTTATAAATTTTTTTTATCATAAATATTTAAATTTCAAATTAGAACCTTTTACTGATAATCAATAAAATTGTAAGAGAACTTGTTATATACTCGTACAACAAAAGAAAAAATTTTTTATATGAAAATTTTACCAATTTGCTTTAAGCGGTTGCGACAATAAACTTTTTGTTGTACAAAATTCTAATACGAAAATGTCTTACATTCAATACTAATTTAAATATTTATTAATAAATTTTGCTTCAATTCTAAAGGAACACATTTTATGTGTTGCCTCAATAATAATCAACATTGTTGAGGAACATTTGAATACTCGTAGTATGGAATAAAGCAGTGTACACGAACGATATCTTGATGGAATATTTAAGTAATATTTTTCCATCAAATTCCTTCGCAGCAGTAGTGTTGCAACAAACATATACTCTAAACTTAAGTAAGGCTTAAGATTGCTGCATATAGAAATATATATATATATATATATATATATATATATATATATATATATATATATATATATATATATATATATATATATATATATATATATATATATATATATATATATATATATATATATACTATTCTAATAGTTTAAAATCTTTGTGTGATAAAAAATATACTATCCTATATTAAACTTATAGTCATATATAATTTTAGTGTTACAAACAGAAAAATCTAATGTAATAAAAATTTTTGAAATACTTTATAAAATGTTGCAACTTCTTTAACTGATTTCTATTGCTAATTTATTAATAATTATTAATTTGAAGTCCTTAATTAACTCGATTGTTAGACATAATTTAAATAAAATTAGCTCTGTAGCAATTATGTTGCTTTATAACGAACATGAAACATTTTTTAATGTTGCAACGTATTTTAGTTACTCGTACTCGTAAATACTTTATTGCCCCTCAATCGTGGTAATACAAATATGTATGTTTTCTTCTTTCAGAATTACTTTAACAAGTATTTGTATTTTATTTGATGTTATAAAACTGAAATTTATTACAAGAAACTAGTAAAACTGATAATATAAATATATTATTGAAGTTTTATAGCCTTTTCATTTTAATCATTAACTTTTGCAAGAAAAACATTAATACAAAATTTTATTTAAGTTTTCATTTTAGTGTAAAAATTATCATAAAGAGTTTAAAAAAGTTATTTCAAATGTTTATTTTCTCTTTTTTTGATTTTAATTTATCATAAAGAAAAGAAAACGTATTAAATCTATTTCTTTTTAATAGAAAGAATTTCGTTGTTGCTAAACTTCTAAAAGAAAACTTTTATTATACCAGTTTTCTTTTCATAAAAAGCAAAAAACAAATTCAAGTGCAGTTTCGAATTGTCGGTTTTCTTTGCTCCCACTAAAAAAAAGTCTTAAAAAAATTTATAAAGTTTTTTCCCTCTTAACAATAATAACAATTTGCTTTATTACTATTTAAAAGTTTTCATTATTAGAATTTGAGAGGAGGGAAAGTTTGTTGTGGAATTTTTGATTTGATTAATTGTAATTTTATGGGAATTTTTCGTGCCTGCAAAGAATGTCAAATCAGAAACTTTTATCGCAGCAATTAAGTGATCTCAATGAAAAGTTTTTTCCGTAATTTTTTTATAAAGTGGCCCAATCTTACAAAAAAGCGATAAAATCATTTCCAAAGCATTTGAAATCATGTTTGTTTTAATAATTTTACAGCTATTAAAATATATGTATGTTTTTACTTTATTATGGCAATTAGAAAACTTGTCAGACAGTAGCCTGGTATTTTTTTAAACATTTCATTTGAAATACAGTCGAAATCCATATGAGAAATTTAGTATGAGGAAATATATATAATTTTTTGTAATCAAGCGTTAGGTCTTTTTTTTTAAAAATAATAATTTTATTCAATATTTCGACGCCTCTTTGGGCGTCTTCTTCAGGAAAAAAAAAAAAAAAAAAAATTTTCCTGAAGAAGACGCCCAAAGAGGCGTCGAAATATTGAATAAAATTATTATTTTTTAAAAAAAAAGACCTAACGCTTGATTACAAAAAATTATATATATTAAAACAAAAAAGGTCGAAAAAAATAGTGTTAATTAGTATGAGGAAATATTTATAAAATCATGTTGCGACTGTTGTACCGTGTTCATGTTGTGCAAAGAAAAGAAATGTTTCTAGCAACATTTAAACAACATTTTCCAAATCAATAAATAATAAAAATGGCAATTATTTCATATCGAAATTTTATTAAAAGAAAATACGTACACTAAATGAACTTAAAAATAACAAAACCAAAAAAAATTAATTAAAGAAATATTACATGTTTAATATGAAATTTTCAAATAAAATAATAAATATTATTTTTACCAGGATTTGTATGAAAATTTCGTTCGAATATTTTATACTTAAAACAAGGATCAAAAAGTGAAATTTGTTTTGTTTTCAGTTAAAATACTTGAATGTAAATTTTGTTGACATTTCCTAAATTAGGCAGTTATGGCCGGTTATTTTCTATAAAGAAAGTGTAACATATATTGGCCTTTCAAGGTAAAAAAACGAACTTATTAATCTTTAATAGATATAAAATTATTATAAAAGATCACGCGATCCGATAAAGGAGTTAAATTTTATAAATATTTTTCCTTTATAAATTGATCAACAAAATGTTACACTTTCTTCAGAAAAAAAAACTCATGTTTCGTATAATTTTCGTATAATTTATTGAATTTTGAGCAGATTCGAATATGTTTTTTACTTTGATCGCGTAAATGAGCATATGACAAAATTTGTGTGCGATTATTTCACAATTAGAAAAGTCTGAGCTGTAATTTGAAATATTCAAGTACAAATGGAAAATTCTGGAATGACGTTACTCGTTTTGACCTTCGTAGACTAGTAGGTAGTGTACTAGACTCGTAGTGCGAAGGTCCCAGGTTCGAATCCTGCCGCAGAACTCTGGCAGTTTGAAAGGGAGCGCACAACAAGCCTTCACTGGCTTAAGTGTATGTCGTATGACATGGGCTATCACACCCCTCCTATCAACCTAACCTAACCTAACCCTACTCGTTTTGTTAGCAGAAAAATGTTTAAGAAAAATCTTTTTTGATGAATTTTGATACAACAAAAATAAAGAAATTTCGGAAATTTTACTTTTTTACGTGAGCAGCACAAATGTGAGTTAAAAACATGAAAGAAACTTTTCTCACGATCCCATCTCTTATTTGAACAATAATGTTGCGAAACATGTTTTAACATTTTTCTTTACTCTTTGTACACTTTCTCGTTTAGTTTAAGTTTGTTGCGAAACTTACGAAACTTAATTTACTTAATGACTGAAAAATATTCTTTTATATAATTTGTTTTGTCACATTAGCTACTTTATCGCTAACGTAATCGTTTCTTTTTTATATACTAAATACAATAAAAAATATAAAAACAAGTGTAACACTAAATGCGTAAGTTCTAAGGGTCATTGAGGCGCTGCATTTTAATACTCCATAAAAACTAAGACCATTCAGAAACACAGAGATAAGATTGTCTTACTTTTTTGTGTTTAATGAACAAACAGACAGACTAATATTAGTTGTAAAAGAATATTAAAGAAGCGTATGAAAGAACGTACGACATAGAACAAATGTTGATGTAGGTTATATCAACATTTTTTTTAATATTTCATTCTATTTTTTATTTCTATTTTCTTAATTTCAACATGAACATTAGTTATTATATTGTAAACATGTCAGTTAATTTGTTCATCTAACAAAAAGTGAAGAAACATAAATTTTCTTCTTCTATTCAAGTGCATGTTTTAAAGATCTTGAACTGCCTGCCCATTTTAGTCAAGCTCGCAAGAAGAGAGGAAAAAAAAGAAGTTGTCGTTTTTATTATTTGGTGAAAATATTTTAAACTACATTTTGCTACTTTTAGTTTGAGCTCATAAAACACTTTGTTCGTCATTGCAATAAATGAGCTTTGCAAAGTTGACGTCCATTTGTATTTCCACCCATTTTATGTGGAGAAGAGACGATGCAACGATGACTTGTCTGTCAGGCCATTGTTGATGCTTGTTTCCTCAGCTACTACCCACTACAATTCATTTGAATTTCGCACATTTCTCATTCATTCACTCTGCGGCCAATAAATCGAATGACATAGAAAAATATGTTTACAAAGAAAATACAAAACAAATATATCGACCATTTTCTTCGTTGTGTAAATACATAAAGCGAAAATGGTGCAAATATTTTAATATTAAGTGTGCAGGCACTTCATTAGTTTGCAAAAGTATAGCCAAGGCCTTGCAGGTGTTTGCCAATACAATTGAAAATACATTTTCAGTACTTTTAAGGAAGTTTATGTAAAATACTTAGGAGCAAAAACTTTTTCTTCAAAATTTATTTATATGCATATACACTGTTTCAATTCAGTACTTAAACTTGGTTTATGTAGACTTAAGTTTAAATAGAGGACATTAATGTAACGTGTTACGAAAAGCACATTTACACCTCATTAAACTAGGGTTAAATTTAGTTTACCTGAGGGAATAAATTCAGTTAAATAATTTATTTCATATTCAAAAGCCTTTTTATCCTTAATGTTTAAACATTTTTGAAAATATATTTATGTTTAAACCAAGTTAAACGAATATATTTATGTTTAAACCGAATTGAGGTAAGTAATGTACATTCCATCACGAAAAATATTTGTCCAGCTGTATATGATTATTTGTCCGAAGCAAAAAAATTATCCCACCTCAAGTGGTATATGCTTGTTTTGATATAAACCACTTGTCATAAACTAAAGTTAAGCTTAGTTTAACTTGAGGAAATAAATGAAGCTCTATTATGTTAGATTAGATTGATCAGGTCCCCAGTTAGATATTCCGGCCCACTTAGGTCCTGGTTTGTTCTTTTGTGTTGCATGTAGAGTTTACATCTTCGATATTACAGCCCGATATTTCTACTAAACTTTGTAATAAGAAAATATTATCGTCCATGTTCTGACAAAAGCATATTGCTTAAAATTAACAAAATCCAACAATTCTGCAATCCATTTAATATTTTTCTATTCTTTATAGTTATTTATTTTTTGAGATCACAATGATTTAAATCTTTAAATAAAATAGGGCCTTTTAATTTTGGATTTTTTTTATTTTCCATACGAATAAAATTAGGGAAACTAAAGTTTGAGGTTTTTCATGTAATTTAAACTTTTTTTGAACAACACGAGGCTAAATCAGAAACAAATTGAAAATAACTCCAGTTTGAATTTAATCAAATATATATAAAAAATTACGAGTCTTTACCTTTAATTAAGATAGTTTAAACTTGGTTAAGTTGCAGTTTAGTGTAAATAGTTTATATTTAATATTCTATCTGTTTGCATTTAACACTGAAGAGTAAACTTAAATGATCTTAGGTTAAACTAGGTTTAACTAGAGAAATATTACGTGCCAGTCTCATTTCACAGTTATAAAATATAATTAATTTTGAAGAGTTACAAATAGCACATTTTATTTTGAGCTTTTTTTGCATATTTTCTTAAGCTGAGTTAAATAAGATTTGTTTTAATCTAGAAAAAATTTTGTTAACTCTACTAGGCCATATTCTTCACTATTTCTACTGCGGAAAATCTTCCTTAAACTACTGGCATTTACTAAAACAACGTCAGTTTTTTTTTAATTTTTAAGTTGGTATTGCAACATACCAGGAAACTAAGCTGAGCTTATCATCAAATGAATCTCTGGTAATTTCAAAGATTTAAAAACAAAATACTTCATATTTTATGCAAAATCATAAGACAAATACATATTTATTTTACCTAAGCTACCTTCAATAAATTGCCTCTGAATTCAGTGGCTTTGATCATGACGATACGATAAAGTTGAGATTCCTCAACAGCCCGTCAGATGCATGCGATGCAAATAATGATTTGATGATATTTAGATAAATTTATAAAGTGTGAAGTACATAATGCAGCAATTGTCAAATCGTTTGTCATGCATTTTTAAACACAGTCATGCTCAATGCAATAAATAAACCGAATTTAAAATGCAACAACAAAATAATCCTCCTCATAATTTAATGATTGTCAATAGATTTCAAGGAAATGTGGAAAAAAATTGCAAAATCATTTTCGTTAAAAAAATTCAGTTTTTTTTTAAATTTGTTAAAGTAGGTTTTAAACTAGGTCAATCAATATTGGTTTAGATATCGGCTTTCTTAAACCTCATCGTTGCTGTCTATTATTTACTTTTATCTCATATTAATTGTACTATCTGTGTTTCTGATCTTTTACACCTTTATTCATCTCTTGATATTATTACCTAAATCATTAAAAAAAAATATAGATTTTTCTTATTTTACCCATACAATAAATATGTTTAAATAGAAAATATTGTTATGGCAATTTTTTTCCTAATATTATTTTCTGACTAAAACCTCCAACTTCCTTTAGATGGTTTCCCCATATAAACAGAAGACTCTTGAGTATAAAAAAGAGCCAAGCATTTCATCTGAAAACCACTATAAACTGCATGTTTGGATGCCATAAAAGTGTAAAATGCTACAGTAGAGAAATATGCGTTGGTATTATGAACATTTCGTTTTCGCAGCATTTGCAGTTGCACAAACGTGCCTTTTATCAAACCACCACCAACGTCATCATCATAATGATAATAATTATCAGCATCACCGTTATTGTCATTCACAAACCTCATTAACAGCTAAAACATCATTAAAAGCGACGAAACATTTCTTAGTGGCCGCCAAACTGATGCTTAAGGAAAGTGCCAACACACACAATGAACAAACAGCATCCGCGTTTAAATATTGCAGACACAAAATGAACATGCAGTCAAAAACAGTGCGTCACTTCGTCTGTCCTGCAACCATTTTTACCTTAAACTATTTTTTTTTTGTAACTTTGACTGAGAATGTTGTATGAAATTGTAGCAAACTGTTAAATGACTCAAACAGTTAGTTTTGCAACGAAAAAGTGTAATGAAAAAAATGCCGCCAGCCAAAGTAACTAAAATAATAGCAATAACAGAAAAGTAATGAAAGGAATAAAAAGTTGAAAAAAGCAATATTCCACTTGGTATTAGGTATTGCATGAAATGTGGCAAAATATTCATAAAGTTGGCTTTAATTTGAAATTCATAATAGCAGAAATTTCTGCAACTTGAATTGAACTTGAAATCGCATAAAAAAGGAAATAATTCGTTCGAGTCGTTTTCGTTATATAAAAAATTCGCGTACGAAAAGGATTAGGTGTATAATGTTTTGGTTAAATGCCTGCATACATATACATACATATGTACATATACATATACATATTAGAATGAATAATTAAATTTTTTTTTAACGTAAAAGTTCTTTTAAAATTGCGTTTATTTTATAATTTAGAAAAACACGGTTTAAATACATTTCAATATCTATTTCACATTTAAAATAAGCATATTTGTTTCGACTTCTAATTTTTGCTGTCATTTCTTTTAGAAAAATTTTGCTCTAATTTTTTTCTTGTATTTTAATTTACTAATTTTTTTCAATGAACATTTCTGAGGAAGTCTTTTAAATTATAATTTTTTTATTTTCGGTTACAAACTAACAACAAAAATTGTACAACAGTGTATGTTGACGTAAACCTCAAAAACGTTAGTATAAAAAAGAAAATTTTTTTCGGATAAGTTTGGCTGGCAGCCAACAAACATCATGCAAGTTAGAAAAAAGTATGCAAAAGTATAAAAAAATATAAAAAAATGTAATAATTAAAAAAAGTTGCTTTAAAAAATTATATACCATAAAGTAATTTAAAAAACAAATCATTTATAGAATTATTATTGTACCAGGTTATTCTTTATTAACAATCACTACCTTTTTGCCATATGGCTGGTAATAAATACTACCTTTTATGTACCAGCAATGTCTTTCGTCATAAATAGCTCTCAAATATAATTTTAGACTGGCAATGCCGGCTCGTTTTTTTCACACATTTTTCTAGTTATTGTGTGATTGGATTATACAAGCATAATACAAGTGTGTGTGGTTTTCGCATTGTTTATGTTTCATGTTTGCTGCCAAATACTCAACTGGCTCGTTGGTCTAGGGGTATGATTTCCGCTTAGGGTGCGGGAGGTCCCGGGTTCAAATCCCGGACGAGCCCAAACGCGAATTTTTTTTAAATACATACGTTTTCACACAAAATTTTAAGATTTATTTTTTATTATTATTTTTTATTTATTTAAAGGTGCGATCAAAAGCAGAAAATTTTTGGTGAACGAAGTATAACTATTTACTAGTTTTTCTAATGTTAATTCCATTTCCTATGGTAAAAATGTTTGTATAAAATAAACTGAAGATATGATAATCAACATAACGTTTTGCTAAATGACATATATTTTAAATAGAAAATTATATACAGAACATTTCTCATAAGACTTGTTTAAACATATTTGAGTGGCTTCGAATATTTATGTGCTGCATGTAACCTTAATTAAATAAAAATTTTGACCAGATTAGCTTCAATCAAAAAAGTTCGTTAGGAGCACCTTATGAATTTTATTCTCTTCTCGCCGACTCCCCAAATACTCGTGTCATTGGTAAATGATCTAGTGAACTTTATACTTAATGTTTGTCACTTTTATGTGACTGACTGACTGTTCCTACTAATTTGCATGATTTCAAGGACTCTTTGTGGTAAAAGTCAAGACAAAGAATATTTTTAATTCTTTCATGTTGAATACTATTCAGCGATCCCCAACCATTATTTTCTGAGCATTTATGATATTCTCCTACAAGGAAGGCCTACCATCTTTAAACATGTTTAAGTTTTAACTTAGAGTGTGTAGGGTTATGTGAAAAAATAGCATTAGCTCTTGTTATTAACGTGAGTGTGGTGATCGTGAATTCAAAAAATTTGAGGTGGGTGAGAGTGTTGGAGAAAATTTTCTGAACGATTGTATCATGATGAGAAACTTTTTGTAATATGATCAGAAATGGATTCGTTATTGGTAGTGTGTTTCATGGAATTTTATTTTTTAAAACAATAATTTTTTTTATCAATTTATTGCTCTAATATAACAAATGAAATTTCCTTATAGGGTTACTTGTTATTTTCTAGTAAGTTTAGGATTAATAATGAACACTAAACTCCATTTCTTTCCTTTACGTACAAAAAATAATGTTGAATTATATGAACATAATAAATTTTCTGAGTTTAAACAGTGGTTAGCTAAACTTACTCTAAGTCTTACCCACAACTTCGGCAGAAGTAATATCAATAATATAAGAAAATTTGCTTTAATTTATTCATTCAAAGTGTACTGATTATAATCTTTGCCGAGAGTCAACTAAACTTAGCTTAAACTAAGTTTATATGCAGTTTAAAAAAGTTAAGATTGATTCTTTTAATTTTCAATTCTTGCATTGAATTGTACCAAATAATGTTGACTAAACCCACCATTGTGGCAGGCATAGTATAATGCACAATAATTTCTTTAACTAAGCTTCAGCTAAACTTGGCTAAAGCTAAGTTTAAATGTGATTGAAAAAATCTAAGGTATTATTTTTTAAATAAATTTTCAATTTGGACATTTAATTTTACCAAATTATAATTATTTATAAGAAGAGGACAGTAATTTTTGAATTTAATAGGTACACTTCAATTAAGTTTTACACAATATTGTGGTAGAAAGTGTATAATGGTATAATGGTCTTAGTTAAAGCTTGGTGGAACTAAGTTCAGTTTTAAATATAATAAAAGGAACAATTTTAATTCATTCTTTAATTTTAATTTAATGTGAATTAAAATTTATCTCATAAATTGTAGATAAAATAGAAATTAATATTTTTTCTAACTAAATAAAAATTATCGAACCAAATTGATATTAGATTTTACTTTACACCTTTCTCCAAGATAATTTTGAACTAAACTTATGAAATTGAAGAGTATGAAAACTAGTTTAAAGTAAAAGTATTGGTTTCGAATTCTAAATTAATTTCACAAAAACTGATTGAATTGAAGAAAAAGTGACAAGTAATTACAAATCTGGTATATATTTTTCTTAAAATTTTTCTATTGTTTCTATTAAACTTTGTTTAACCATCGGCTACTGAAAAAGTTGCAGGTTCAGAGAGTTTTGTTTGGTTAACTAAACTAAATTTATACCAAATTTTAGCAATTTAGAAGACTATGAGACTTTTAAGTACTTTTTTAAATGTTAAACAATTATTTTTGGTACTTACATTTGTTGACAGTTGACCACTTAGACTGAGCACCTGTTCACGAGCTTCCATTAATTCACGTTTTAAACGTCGTATTTCCTGCGCCTGTCTTTCCTCCGAAGTGCCATACAAAGAACTGCCACCCGACAATAAAGAGGCTGTGCTGCCATGAACTGAATTGGGTAAAGAAAATTTAAATTTTTCAAATTGAAAAAAATAAAAAACTTAGTTTGAACACACTCACCCTCATCATTCTTCTTAGGATACGTTAACCGGTGAGTGGCTGTGGAGCCTTGAGATACGCCTTGCATGCCGGGTATGGTATTGCCGTGCGTAGGCGACATCGGTCCACTAAAACCTCTTGTCATGGGTGTGGGAGAGGTGGGTTGACTCCAAGCTATACTTTGTTGATTATGATTACTAGCTTGGGCATTGGCTGCGGCTGCAGCCATTTGAGCTGACAAAACACCATTATGCTGTGCACCCACTGGCAAACAGTAGTACGGTTCAATTTCCACATCTGGTCCCCTGGACAACATAGAAGGATACATTTTTTCAGATTTTGTGGATCTATTCAAAATAACATAAAAAAGTCGTTTATGAAACATATAAATTAAATGAATAGGTACACATGAACTTGCTGTTATATCCAAACAACTAAAACTATTCTACAAAAATTTACATGCTTGACTTGAGGCATTACAAAAATAAAAAAATAAATTTAAAAAAACATAAAAAAACTTTGGTTTTAACAGCTTTTAATACAAAAATATTGCTCTAATTATGCAAGGCCATGAAGAAATGCCGTACAGAAAATTATGCTACACATATACACGTCAGACATATATGAATATGCCTAAATGTACGCTCAATGCTCAAACTCCAGTGATGTTGGGCAAAACTCATTTGTTCTCATATGAAGAGAAAATCCTTCAACATTTTTCAACACATTTAACATTCACAGGGCCTAGAGTCGGCTAGCAACAGTCATCAATTTCTGCTATTATACATTTGTTTATGTGGTGAACCATTATTTATTCATGACTGCGCTTACTTATCACAACAACGCCAAAATGTATGCTGTGGAATTCATGTGTAGAGTTAGATAAAAGCAAAACAAAAGGGTTAGAAATTTACACATCATAATATTAATAAAAATTTGATTTCACACATATTCAATGACATTTTCATTTATTTTATCACACTTTAAATGGGCAATACTTTTAGGCAAATGCTAAATTCGAAATGAATAAAAATACCCACGGTAATTTGTAAAGTATTATTCTTTTAGATTTTTTGTGTGCTTAATTTTTCTTTAAAACATTTTTCATTTAAATATTTCAGTTTGTTTATTTTGCTACATGTCTCACTAGTTATTGCCTTTTAATTTTTATTGCCCAACAAAATTTCCTGTTTGAAACCGGAAATTTGCAATAGTCTGCTTCAATGTGAGAGGTGTTAATTTGCGCCTAAGGCTAGACTAGACTTTATTTTGTTTTTTTACTTGTTTCTTTTCCTTGTCATCACCATCATCATTAAATCACTGCCTACATATTATTCAATATTGATGATCATAAAAGCTTTGTGAACATATTTGTAGGGATTTTTGGTATGTGGAATTTGTAGAAGAACATTATGTGGTTTTTGAATTGAACGGAAATTACAGAAATATATTTTGATGGAAAAATCGTTTAAATATAAAAATGATAAAGATGCAATGGAATGGAGTAATGGGTAATGGAAAATATTAATTCGAATGTAAAAGTACAAAAATTAATTTTTATTCTCCTTTCATTTTGAAATATACGCATATAGTTAAGCTAAATAACCAAAAGGTTCATTGTCCCCAGAAAAAGGATATACATATTTACTCTGAGTTCGTAAAAACCTTTAAGAAACCCCTTATTTACAAAAATGCAAAGCAATAGTGAGTGAACTATTAGCACAAAAAAAGGAAAAAATTCAGCAGTAAGAGTCCTTTCGGTTATTATTTTGTTAAAAAGTGGCTTTCATTGTTTTAAAGTACTACTTAACATAAAACAAAATATATTGAAGCAATATAATACTTACTTCCTTGCATGGCAATGTAAAGAAAAACTAGATACTTGTATATGAACAAATATCATAAAGACAACGCCTAAAAGTATGCCTCATTTTTTCGCTGCTACTACATTGCTACTGCAAGATCTCAAAAATATTGCATACTTTTCAACGCCTTAAACACTCATATATTTTATACACAAACAACAACATTTGAAAGTAGCGGAAAAGACTTTTAAAAAATATAATTTTCCCGTACTTCCTGTGATACTAAGCCTGTATTTAACAGCTACAAGTATTTGGGAAAAATTCCTTCTGTGTACACACATAAACATACACTTACGCACTTGCACACACATACACTGCCATCGAAAAGAAAAGCCAGAAAAACTTTTCCACTTGTTATTAAACAACATGTCGGAGAGTGGTACACACTTATACAATCGGTTCATAATATTAACAAAATTTGCGCCAGAAAGTATGCTATATTGTACAAGCATATATAACAATAGTCTACATTTACACGCATATAAATTTGTTTTAATGTGTAAATAAAAATATGTACCTGCGAATATGAACTAAAAGTCAGTCATCCTTTTATGCTTCTTTGAACTAAACTTTGATACTAGAATGTACATAAATTCTCGCATGTCGCATAAGCACGAGTAAAACTAAAAGGATGTGCATATTCCAAAGCAAACTTGTACAAGTACAAGAGATTATAAAGAGATTGAAGGTTTCAGTACAAAAGCGCACGAAGAATGACAGGCGAAAAAAATCTTTTTTCTTCAAATAAGTAATAAAGTATTTAAAATATTTCTTTTTGACAAAATTAATGTGTGCGTAAGTGTTACTAAAATGTAAAAAGTTGTGTCTACTGGGAATCAAAAACATGTGGTCTGTTGTCACCAGCAACTTTGTTCTTGATTAATAGCAAAAAGGATATTGTATAAAGAAGAGAAACATTTATAACAATTTAAAGCAGTAAAGTCAAATTAAATTAATTAACCAAACAATTAATTAATTAGAAATTCCAAAGTTAATGAAATAGAGAAGTTTCTGATACAGTTTGTTTAATAAATGATTTTTGAAAAACAATGAAAATTTAAGGAACATACACAAATTTAACTTTTTGTATAAGATTAATCCAAGTACAGTACGCCCTCGTATATTGCAACAGCCAAGGATTTTTCATTGTAGGCTCTATTAGCGTAACACTCGGTTATTACAACTTTACATATTTACTCTCCGATTATCTTCATGAAAAACCCCCGTAAAATCCAAAGAAGTCAATGCTCATATTTTTAGTAGAAAACAAACAGAAGCTAAAATCACATGAAAAGATAGTGATGTGTTCGTAGAAGGTCTTGATAGTGAATCTGACTCTTCTTAAGTGAATTCATTCCCTTAACAATTGTATTCTTGTGATAAGAAATAAGCAAACATTCTGATTTCTTTATGGCATTGAATTGGGTGTTTTAATCTATACTCGGATATGGCAACAAACGCTAATTTTGCAACAGGGTCGGTCACAGATTGTTGCACGAGGTGATGGTGTACTGCGGTTTTAAAATTTTTTGCATTTTTATATAAAACAAGCTTTTCACACATGGTTTACATAAAATAAATGCCTTTTGTTAAAAATAATTGGATAAAATTTTTTAAATTATTTGTGAGTGTGAGGTCTTTTTAAAGACAATATATTTATTTTTAATTATTAATAATATTCAATATTTCTACACCCTGAGTGTGTCTTCTTCATGAAAATAATTAAAATTTTCTGAAGAAAACAACCACAAGGTATAGAAATATTGAATATTAAGGATAATTAAAATTAAAAATATTGTATGTAAAAAGACCTCAAATTCAATAAATAATTCAATAAATTAATCAAGATAAAGGTCGAATAATATCATTAATTTATAATTGGTATAATTTACGAAAATTACATTTGATTTATAAAATGTCAATGATATGAATATGACATAATATCTCTAAAAATATTTTGAATCATTAAATTTTGAGCAAAACAATTGACTGCAATAATAATATAAAAATTATTTGAAAATAGAATTCAACTGGCGTTAAAATAATTGCAATAGCTTTAAGCTTTAAAGAAATTATGTATTTATAAGGCATGACTGAAAGCTTTTAATTCCAATGTGAATTTTAAGTTTGTTTTTAAACTAAAACTAAAGCCGTGTTAATATATTAATAAGCTAGAAACTCAAAATTATTTTGCAAACTTGTTGCAAATTTAAATTTAAAAAATTCATATAATATAGTTGTTATAATTGCTCAAGGCAATAAAAAAAACTTTAACAGAATCATGAGAATGAAGCTTATAAATTTTAAAAGTGTTAAAAAAAGCTTTTATAAAAGTTTGCATATAGAAAATTAGTTTAACCAATCTGTTCTAACTTCATACATGTGTAAACAATAAAATGAAATAAATCTTAGAAAATCGATATAGATAGATGATCCTTTGTTAGGGTTATATTTCAATCACCTTGCATAGGTCCTTTCTTTCAAGTAGCTTTTTGTTCGGTAAAAAACGATTGTTAAAACAAAAACATTTTTATAAATTTGTTAACAAATTAAAAAGGGGTTTTGTAAACAAACATGCTCTATTACAAAATTTATTTGGTCCATTATATTATTTTCTTATATAAAATTGTATACACACCTTATGCTATTGCTGCGGTTTAAACGTGGACTCTGCACATAAGGAGACTCCGAACCCGCCATGGTGTTTGAACTAGCAGTAGCTGCATTGGCGGCAGCAACTGCTGCTGCAGCAGCAGCACGATGTTGCATCATTTTGTGATTGTGCCTGGTCAACGAGGGTGAACCAATTTGTATATTTTCCATAGCATCTCCTTCAGACAGACGACTGCCGGCGGTATTGCTGTGCTTTAGCCACATGGCATAGCTACTGTATTCAGGTTTGACCTCTGCATAAGTTTGGGTGTCGGATAAAGAGCCGTCCACCATTTTTCCAGGGCGATTAGATAATCTAAGGAATTAGTTTTTAAACAAATAACATAATCATTCTAAAATATAACTATCAATAACATTTCTTGGCGTTAAGCTTTTGTGTGATTTTGCTTTAATAAATCAAAAAGTGAATAGAATTATAAATTCATTTTTGTTCGGAAATTATTCAGGACTGCAACAGAATTTTAATTAAATTCTATTTCATTAGAATAAAAAATAAAAATACATAATTTTAATTACAGTATTATTTTTCATTTTACTGTTTGCCTTTAATAAATGATAATGAACCACAAAATAATATCGACTTTCACACATATTCATTTAATGATAATTGACAGTCGTACTACCAGCATAAATTGCTGACATAAGTGCAATTAATGAAGCTATAATTAGGAAAACAGTGCCAATTATTAAATGTATGGAAATTAATGAGTTCGTATACATAAACCGATTAGAATCCGTGGAAATGGTGCATAACTTTAGGTGTTAAATATAAGGGATGCTAGGGAAGTTCAATATTAAAGTAATGGTTTTTTAACTAGCCTACAAAATTTTAAATTTTATTTCTAAAAAAGAAATCAACTTTGAGAAACGAAAATTTTTTTAATTTTGATCTCTTAACTGGACCTAATCCCAATTAAAATTTTTGTTAACAGGCAAGATATTTAAAAAATATTCTGCTTTCGTACAAATTTAATTTCTACGACACCTTTATTGATCAATATTTCCAATATAATACAATCTTAAACAAAACAAGGTATACTTCTCTGCGGTTTTACCATTTTATTCAGAAATACAAAAAGTGTTGCCTACTTTTGGTATCGAATTAATATTTTGTGGATGCAAAAACTACCTTAGTATAAATTTTGACTTACCTATGCTGAAAAATGTGCATATCAGAACCCTGTTTTGGCAGACTATGCGAACCAGCTAATCGTTCTCTTATACACTGACTCAATTGATTAGCTCCTGGACCCGTTAGTGAATAGCTGCGATGTTGCGGATTAGGAGGCATTTCTGGAAGCATACAAATATATAAAAAAAGTAGTAGAAAAGTTTTCTGCAGAAAGCTAAACTAGAAAAAAAAACCCAACTTGTCACTTCGTGCGGCAAAGTCTGCGTACCTCCCTGGCCTTTACGTCCCCCCGCCGATGATCTAGGCACTGCAGACACATGGGCTGTGCGACCATTTTGTGGACTGCTGCCACCGCTGTTACTATTCATCATCATAGCGATGTTCTGTTGCTCAGCCGTAGCAGTGTTACAACCATTAGAGCGTTTAACATAACCGAAACTTGGTGGTACACCTTTGGTGCGGCTAGAGGAGGGTGAACCTTGTTTGGAACTAGAACCACTTAAGCTGCGGCGTGACGGTGAAGATTTTTCCTTAGACTCCGTTTTCTGGCCATTCAAGGACTCCGGCATCTTGGACCAATTGTCACGACTATTACGCGAGGACGAGCGATGGTGGCTGGGACTGCTGTGATGATGTTGTGGACTATTATTGGCACTGTTATTGGCCGAACCATTAAGACCATTGGTCAAGTCCATTTTGGGATTTGAACCTCCACTGGAACTGGCCTGTGAGGCAGCTGAAGAGGCGACCGCTGTTCCAATGCTGTCTAAACTGCCGCGACTATTGCGGATTCTGAAAGTAGAAAAAGGAGAAAAGTAAAATTTTAAAATATTTCAAAATATTTTACAAGATAAGATATAAGCCAGTATTTTTTTCTCCAAAATATTAAAAATTTTATTCGTATTTAAGGTGTATTTTAACTGCCTACTTTTAGGAACTCGCTTATGCTTTTCCTAAAACTCTTGTCTCTTCATTTCTTATTTGATGCCATTGTGAAAATAAACATGTCTAGCAGATTGTTTGCTTTCTTACTTTATCTTCTGTATACGAAATTTCCTATTCACACAAGCTTTTGCCACAACTTAAATATTGACCTAAGAAATTTTCCAATAATAATGCAGACAGTTCTCAATATGCCAATAGTTTGCAATAGCAAAAGGTAGTTGAAGACATTCTCTCAAAATTATCTTGATATGACCATATACCTAAAAGCAACAATTTGAGCAAACATTTTGCAGGATATCAAGAGGAAAGCCTTAAAAGGAGAAAGACAAAAATTTAATTGAATTTAATTTTTGTTTTTACATTCCTTCCATTCAAAATATTTCCTAACACTGAACATTTTCAGTTTTCCGTAGTTGTGATTTAAAATAATAGTATTAAATGGACAATAACACAGGATATTTAAAGTAAATCAAGGATTTTGCAACATGAAAGCAATTGTGCAAATTTGCATTGAATAATAACAATGGATATGGAATATGATGTTTTAAAAAATGCACATTTGCGTAATCATTAAAACTAAAGCATATTGAAAGAATTATTATAGAATTAGTGAAGATTGCGAGACAGAAATGAAATAGAAAACTGATGATTATCGTTACTTTTTATTGCATACTTTTGGAAATAAAGATGATAAGGGGAAAAATTCCTATGAACATATATATATATATATATATATATATATATATATATATATATATATATATATATATATATATATATATATATATATATATATAAATATTTAACTTTAATACACGGCAGAATATAAAAATGCTGCATATCGGGGTCTTGTTTGTAATATGTATCTACCCTAATTGGAAGTCTTTTAAAAAAATTTAATCCCTGCTGAACAGGAACTATTATTCTCTGTTACATACACTTTTAACACATCCACACAATTAAAGCAATACGAAAATTATTTATTGGTACTTAAAGTTCATTGAACCACAAAGTTCACTAAAGCACCAGTAATATATTTATTAGATATTTATACGACGATAAGCATTAGCATAGTATATATTTAGGAGGCCCCAATAATGTCTTCCTCGTACACACACTTGGTTGTTGTTATAAATCTTCATTATATTCAGTTTTATTACTTGTTATACGAACTATACAAATTATTGTTTAATTGTACGTTTAAATCTGTTAAATATAAAAAAATTAACGAGTTGCTTAACCTGGCTAAATGTAAATTTGTTTCTGTCATACACCAAGTTTGTGTAAAAGGTTTCATCAGCGAAAATTTTAATTTTTTCAATATAAATTTTATATTATAAAGGAATTTAATTAAAAATTTTTGCTTTATTTTCTTGCAGGATACAACAATTTATTCTAAAAGAGGTGAAAGGTAAGCGGAATATTAATTTATCTTTTTAAATATTCATATGCAAAGAATATACAAGTTTGAAGCAGCTGAGCAAGATATATTCATAAAGGAAGAACAAAAACTTCTAAGGCTTTGAAAAATAAATAAAAAGATTTTGATCATAAAGTACTTGTTATTAAATTTACAACATGATTTACTAAAAATTGCGGAATACTTCAGGGGCATCTAGATGACATTTTATAAAATACTAATCAATTAGATGATTTTCTCAACACTTCCAGAACAAAGCATTGCCTACTTTAAGGCAACGATTTAATTTAAATTAATACTTCAAGCATGGTTTTGATTTTTGCTGATAATAATCAAATAATAATTATAAACAATTTATATTCAAATAAAAATGAAATATTCGCGTATTAAGTAATCCATACTCTTTGGAATATGAGCTCCCTTGCAGTAATTTTTTTAAATGTATTAAGAATATTGATCAAACAAAATCATCAATTGTTTTATATAGCTCCCTTCTAGCTATTTCGTAAAGAAATTTGCTACTGTTATTTATTTAAAATATTCAATTGAAATCACTTGCAATTATTGATTTTCATGATGTACTGGCCTATTTATAACTAATAATTTCTTAGCATGCATTATGCTTCATACAATTCTTTAAACTACTAACCAAGATTCTGCTTATATGTATGTGCGAATATGCGTACGTCCAACTGTCTGTTCGCTGTATTGATTTTTGAAGACGCCCTATGACTATAGGGAAAACATTTCTTATTCTCAAAAAAAGAAATGTTAAAAAACATTTTTTTTATACTAGAATAGTTTTTCATTAATATTTTTCTGTTTTCCAAAGAGCTTTTAGCACCTCAGCTCGTGAATAGCTTTTCCATAAAATACATTATTTTTTTCTTTGTAAAAGTCGGCTTTATATATATATATATATATATATATATATATATATATATATATATATATATATATATATATATATATATATATATATATATATATATATAAATGTACATACCTTCTAAAATTTGAACGCAATTGCATATCTTAAGGCAGCATTAATAAAATTTTATCTGGACTAAATTTATAGGGATATAAATTACTAAACAAAAGAAACTTTTAAAAACTTTTCGAAACCAAAAGTGTGCTTACGAATTTCTATTGGTCAACAAAAGTCATTATAGAAATAAAAAATTAAAATTTTCTTTTATTATTAAACCCTTTCTATAGACATGTTAGCAATATACATTTAATACATTACTATTTTCCCACATAAAATTTTTCTTCCCATATTTCTACGTTGAAAAAGTGCTATAAAAGCGATATTAAATTTGTCTGAAAATAGCAAAAGCTTTACTTAAACCTCCTCAAGCTATGCTACGATTTTTTTAACTGTTTAACTTAATGTCTACTAATAAATATTTTTAACAATAAAACTTCAATGGCTTTATTCGAATTTCTAAAAAAATATTTTCAACAATAACTTTCAATGGCCCCATTCAGAATGAAAACTGCTGTTCAATCAAATAAATTGTGTGGTTGTTTGAAAATGCAACAGTTTTTTAGAAACCTTTGGTGCGCTTATAAAAAAATTTCTTGTTCAATAAAATTCATTGTAAAAAAGAAAAAAAAATTATTGTATGCGGAAAAGTTAACAATACAAATTAAATCAAATTGTAATTGGCGATAACTTATAAAGCTTTTTATTATTGACTTTTGCCCAGAAGTGAGCAACAGTTAATAAAGTATTTAATATCATCATAAAACAGCTACAAAAGACAAAAAATATTGTTTCTTTACCTACAAGTATGCTGTGATATTTTTATGCTTTCAAAATCTCCTAAAAAAATGCTCTTATTCAGAACACAGATTTTTATTAAGTCGAACAGTTTAAATACAGAATGTTTTTTTAAGTTACTCGTACATATGAAATTCGGGCATTAAAAAAACAACACGTAAACAATTAAATATATTTGTATTAATATAATACAAATCTACATCTAATTTATCTAACAATAGTCAACATTTCACAAAAAATTTAATGGCATCTTAAACGGATGAAGATGTAAGGGTTTTCACATCCCCCTTATAGTGTAAAAACTATTTCTAATTAAAATACTTATGAAAATTAATTTTTTATGAAATTTAATTTGTAATTTTCTTATTATTCGAAACGAAATTTCTTATTATTCGAACAACATACTAAAAATAAGCTGTTCTTCTAAAAGTATTCGTATTAAATTACATGCTTAGAAAAAAAGTTACTATTTATTATGGAAAAAAAATAAGGATGCCTTAAATATTATTCCGGGTTTTTACATTTTTAATTCATGAAAACTTTCTTGTACTTATACCTTAATATATTTTGTACTTATACCTTAATCATAACAATACATTGGTAGTAGATTATCACTGTAATATAATTTATAATAAACTGTTTTTATTATATGATAATTATAAAAGAAAATCAGGTAGAAACTGTTGTGATGATCTAAGGGCGGGTGACATGCTTTAAAATGTTCAAATTGTTTTTTTTCAATCTTTTGTCAATATTAAAAATTTATTACTTACTAATCTCCGAGTTCTTTCAACATTTTATATAAAATAGGGATGTTCACCTAAAAGTATGCATTAGTTATTGACTTACTCAAAATGTATGCACACATACACCTGTTAAAATTTTAGCTTTTTAAAAGCTGCTATAAATTACGGTTTTGTTTTATCCTAATGCTAATCTAATAAAGCTTAAAAGCGACCATTACGAACAGCATATATGAACGTGTTATAGCTAAAATAAATACATCCTCCGCTGACAAAGAAATATTTGCTTAAACCCACATTTTTTTATTTTTTCCCCTTTTCTGTATTCCCAACAATACGTGCTGCTTAAACAACGGCAATAACATAAAGCACAATGAAAACTACGAAGATTTTAATCTTAAGTGTAAAAGCCATATTAAGTTATTGTGTAAAAAAAAATTATATATAATAATGATAACAAACAAAGCATACTATTAGGTTCTATTCTAGATAATTGAAACAAAATTTCCCCACAAAGTTCAGTAGACAAAAGTTTTGCTTTAAAGAAATCATAAAATTGTTTCAATACACAAGAAACGAGACTCATTATTTTATTGTAGATATTTTAATGTTTAGAAAAAGGATCGAAAATTAGTCTAAGAAAAGCAGAAATTAAAAAAGTGTATTTATAGTTTTTAAATTAAGCAACGTGACTGCAAAGCAAATTTAGCTTAAATGAGAATTGAGAGCAAGAATTTTTTAGTTTAATTGAAATTTTAAGACAAGAAATTGTTCTTAATATTAAATATCTTTTGATTAAGGCCTAAGGGTAGGCAAATAATTTATAGAATATAATTTATAGAATTTAATTTAATGATAGATCGTGATAAGTACTTAGTTAGTTGCTTTATTGAGACTTATTCCTTTTCATACTACATTAGTTCCGAAAATACATTTTTGAATAGAAAACTTAAAAGTATAGAGTATTATTTTAATAACATTAATATTAGATCATTCAACTTGCTAAACAAAATTATAAAAAAAAAACTTTTACATAAAAGTTAATGAATGCTATTTCCTGTTACAACAGTACTTGCTCCCTGCACTTGCTTAAATAAATACTTTAATTGAAAGTAAATATTGAAACGTTTTTAAGTGGTTGTGGGACAAAGTAATGGAATGAAATTTTTCAAACAATATTATTAAATATATGTTTTTTAAGGAAATGTGCCTAAACATAGGCAAACATTTTCAGTAGTGTATAAAAAAAATTAGTAACAAAATAATTTGAATGTAAGTACATTCGGCCTTGTCATTTAATAATTTACCAACGGTTCATAAAATATTTATAAAATATGTTTTCATATAAAATACAACTTGTAAATCTTTGTTTGCAATAATTAAACTCTTAAAGTATATTTTGAGGTTTAAATGTTTTCAAATATGATTAAAAAATACAGAAAAAATTGGATTTTTATTGTCATAAAACGTTGTCAAACGTTAGGCCAAATTAACTAAACAAAATAAATAACTAACATTAAAAAAATTACTTTCGTTAGGCAATCAAAAACATCCATCTACCAATGAGCCAATCGGAGGTATACATATACACATATTCTACGGATTAAAAAGTTAACGAACATTTTTTAGAACCTGGTAAGGAACTGTTAGAAACCTTATCGGCAGAAAATTTAAATCTATCTCTTGAGTTTCATTGCACATTTCTAATTAAACACTGAAATTAGAATATTTGATACTCATTAAATATCTTCGTTGTAAAATTTATGTAGTATACATTGAGGCATCATCATCAAAAAAAAAAACAAATTGAAGCAAAATTTTGTTTCATTTAATGAAGGACATTTAACACCTCTCTCCACTTCTAGCAAATTTATGGCTTAAGTGTCCTTAAAGGCTTCTTTGCACGTTGTCACTATGATTAACTTAATATATTAAGCATTTGCTTGTGTATTTGTAATACATACTTAATAAAACTTTTTTCTTTACTTTTCATTTTATGCGCCATCAAAAGCGTCTCGCCTTGAGTAACCGAAGAAAATTTTATTAACTTAATTAACAACTTCAATCTAGTAAAAATATATATGTATGTCGCACAAAAATGGTTTTATATTCTCTTTCTAAATTTTATGGTTATTTAATATTCATATAGCATGTTTCAAGGCTGTTATATACTAATTTTTCTATAAGTTTGTGCAAAAAAAAGGGAAAAACTTCGTAAGACAGCATACTGAGATCTAGAGAATAAAATAAGCATTTGATTACATACTCGCAGACTGCTTTAAGTGTGCAACTTAATAACTTTATATTCATTGGCAGTTCGAAATTTATAATAAAATATCCTAAAAGTATGTTATATATTTTGACGTCGATATTTAAGGTTTTGACAACAAAATGTAAAGAAATCATGCTTCATTAAACACAATTTGTTTGAAAAGAAAATAGGTAATATATGCAAATTAAGACTACAAAGTTCATTTTTTCATTTTCAAGAGGAAATTGTATGCTTTAGAGAATTATTAAACACTGCGCTAACAAAACTTGAAAGATTTTTCTAATGCTTTTTTCGCCAATAGATATTTTTTGTAAGGTAGATGTGAAAAATGTCCTTTAATATTATTCTTGCTTATTCTATTTTATATTGCTTAATTTTGCTGTGAAAGTCCATTAATATTATACTATTTGAAAGTTTGTATATTTGGATGTTTGTTATTCAGTCACGCAAATACAGTTGAATGGATTTTAATGCAATTTAACACACGGATAGTTTATGGGATAAAGTTGGCTTGGCCATTTATAGACTGGTACCATAGTTCTTATATTTGATTGTTTGCTCCTCAATCATGCGTTAGCGTATTATTTTTTATCTATAAAGGACGTGACTTAACACATTTTGGGACAATAATATAATTTTAAAGAATTTTTACGACTTTTTATCATATAT
Organism: Germaria angustata; assembly: GCA_963681545.1. NCBI lineage: Eukaryota > Metazoa > Arthropoda > Insecta > Diptera > Tachinidae > Germaria > Germaria angustata. The sequence goes on along the minus strand of OY812999.1, from coordinate 111,159,513 downwards.
TGTATCGTTCAAATGGATTTTTTTAATAATTTTTTTCTACTTGTATAAACTGTTTGAAAATCGGGTGACTGGTATACATCGTTAGATGAGATGCATTCATATCTGAAGGCGTTGCCCCTATGATCCGTATGACAACACTAGACAGCAGGGATGAAATGGTTTTTCTAGACGACGTGTTGCAGCAAACAAAACCAATTCGAAAATTCTGTCTATATTTTTTTCTTCAAAGAAAGTGTTTCTTTTACTTTTTATGTTCTTTTAGTATTTGATTAAAATTTCAGATGTATTCATTTATCAAATTTGACCTAAAGTAGGCCTCATTTAAATATTTACGATATTCTTCACAATCTGTTTCTTTCTTTGAAATGCATTCACTTTTTAGAATGACTTCAGGGTTTTCCTTTTTTTGTCGTATTCAGAGTGTTTAGGTCATATTTATGCATTTTTAATGAATATTATTCTTGTGTTCTTTCTTACTTTTGTCTTACTTAATCTTAAATGTTTACCTACAATAATTTTAACCATGTGCTAGCTAATTTCCCCCTACCCTAAATTTCTTTAGAGTACAGGAAGTTGTTATACAGAAAACTGCATATGGGTCTGGGTGGTGTTGGGTTGGAACATTAACGTTTGCTATTTTGTTGGTTGAGTAGATTTTATGACAGGTTAATAATGCCAAAGGAAATGAGAAAATGTTTAGGTTTTTAGGGGCATAAGTTTAGTCTACAGGATGTTGCCATGGTTTTGTGTATTGTTAATTTTAAATGGGGGCTTTATTTTTTGTATAGAGGCATATTAAGTAAAACAAGGTCATTATATTTAATTTGGCACAATAACAGCACTTAATTTAACTACACAAATAACTAATTTTAGGAATAGCAATTAAGGTTTCTGTAACTAAATAATTTTGAGGACATGCAAATAAATTTCTTAAGAAATTGAATAGTAATCAAACATGTTGCTTTATTATTGATTAAAGTCCTTTTTGTATTGACAAACTAAAATATAATAAAAGAGTACATTATATATGAAAAAAGTATTGTAGAATAACAAAGGACTTGCTTCTCATACTGGCTGCAAAACAGAGAAATAAAAAACAAAAGGCCCATGAATAAAATTGCCATCTTTTTCATGTTTTGTTATTCCTTTCATCCTGCATATTTTTTCTTTATTTGGTTCAAAAACAATAAAATAAAAAAGAAAAGAAATCACAAAACATATTTGTAACACAAAAAATAATTTACAATTACAGCTGTTTTCATGGATGTGTCTTCGAATATTTTTTAATGACGTCATAATGTTCGATTCCTGTATTGAGTGAAGAGGGAAGTAAGTAATAGTATTACATACAATAAGGATAATCGAAATATCCTTGTATAGACTCTTACCATAGGGAAATCGCAAACAATAAGGGGTTGTCTATAATTGCCGCAGAGTGTGAGAAGCTTATGTACGAAAAGGCGGGGTATATAATATAAAAAAATTAATCAAAAAGGATACAAAATATAACATAAATGTATATATTAAGTAATATAATTAAATATTCTATATATTTATATATATATATATATATATATATATATATATATATATATATATATATATATATATATATATATATATATATATATATATATATATATATATATATATATATTTTTTTTTTTTTTTCATATTTTCTTTAAATCAGATATATCTGACACAATTTGTTTTAATAAATAATGGGAAAACATTTTGCAAATTTTTTAAATCAGCACAAAATTATTACTATTTGATTTAATTTGATACTAATTTAATATTTTTTTTATTTTTGTTGTTAATGTTTCAATATTTTCTGTTGATTTCACAAAATTGTCCTAAACGTATGCCTTAGTTTTGTTACAGAATGTTATTTGTAAGTTGTTATTTGTTTTATTTAAATTTTTTTTTTGTAACTTTTCCAAAAAGGAGCTTAAAGCTATAAGGTATTAAATTATGCAAACTTGCTGAGTGCATAGTGCTTCGCTGAATCGATATTAACTATAAGAACATTGGAAATGAAAAAAAATTAATAATAATAATAATATTTTGGTATGTACAAGTAATTTGGTTACACTGTAGCGCTCCGCCAATGATTTTAACGTAATGCCTTTATCAAGGTTTTGTATAACATTGTCCTTATTTTGGATCCAGAAGTATTTAATTTTTTTTTGTTCCCTCTTAATCCTGAATTCTTTCTACTCCCAGTGTACAGTACACATTTTTAGAAAGTTAGTTGAAGTTTTTTTTTTTAAATTTCCCAAATTTCTCCTATTTTGTTAAAGTAATCCAAAAAATATACTTTATTTTTTATCAATTATGAAATAAATGTTTCAGAAATGTAAATATTTTCAAATGAATTTCCAAAATTTCCGCGCGCGTTGTTTAGTTGATTCTTAAATCATACCTGGTAGCTGTGATATATATACTCTGAGTAACTTGGCTGAATTCATTTTGTGTAGTAAACTTTCAACTCAAGGTTAGCATAATTCTAGGCGTTAAGTCTTAAACTCATGAATTTGTCATGAGTGCTCAAAAGGTTTTAAAAGAAATAAATACAAAGAGAAGACATATAGAATATATGTAACGAAATAAAAGAAATATGTTAAATACATACATAAGAAATATATTTATTGTATTGCTTTTATAAAGTAGGCATAAATAATGTGTTCTTATATAAAAAAATTTAAAGCAACAGGCAAGTACCGGGGGCAAGTACTGTTTTAACAAAAATCGCATCAAATATTTTTTATGTTATTATTTTTTTCTCTCTATATCTTTGTTAAGAAAATTTTATAATCTGCTGTTAATATTATTAATATAATCTTCAAATTTCTCTTCTAAAAAATGTATGTTTTGGAATTCCGTCAATATGAGAAAGTATATCCCAGTAATACAAACAATTTGAAACCTCGAAATTGTTGATGCCTAATCTTAGGCGTTTTTAATCATCAAAACTGAAAACAAAAATTGTTTTTATGTGCAAACAAAAAATTTACATAGAAACAAAAAATTGTTTTATAAAAATTGGCATGTGCATTAAAAAACTAGAGTTATTGGAATATTACCCAAAAAAAAAAAAAAAAAAAAACGTTTAGCTTCTGCACTTTTTCAAGCCAATAAAGAGAAACATGCAGCTGCTTTTAATATTTTAACAAAGAACAACTATAACATGAATAAATAGCGTGTTTAAAATGTTAATGTAAAATTCAGATCTACTACAGAATGCATGTCAATTTTTTTTCTTCTTTGTAAGTCTTTAGGGCACAGAATTGCAAATGCACATTATTCAATTACCCTTGAAATACTTCTCTTTTTATTATAAACATACATAAAGTTTTATAACGATTGTTATTTTTGAAATGAGGGTGGCTATAATTCGTATTGTGTATAAAACACATATAAATTCAATTGACCAATTTAAATGGCTTACGGAAATACATAAACATGTGAAACTTTAACTGTAATAGTTGTATACTTTTGGGAATGAAAAATCTATGGCCTACTGTAAGGAGGTTGTAAATAATGACAATTGTTTCTAGGAATTACACAAAACTGTAACAAATTCTTTCAATTATTTCAATGAAAGTTGCTATAATCAGAGATTAAAGAGTTGAAAAAATATAATGTGTGGCTCGACTTTGACTGTGACTTATTTAACGAATTTTTTTGGATGAAGTTTTATTAGTTGCCAATATAAGATGCAGTGATTCCGATGGGATAAGTAGCGTAGTTAAAAACCTTCCAAAAATGTATATACTGCCATATTTGGAGCAGCATTTGCTTATTTATCCTTCTTTTTATTAAATTAAAAAAAGTTGAATGCACTCTTTGCAAAGCAGCAGAGTGTAAAAAATTATTTGTTTCAGTAGAAATAATATACATATTCCTAATATGCTGCATTTTTCTTTCTTCAAACTTGTTGTTATTAACTAGTAAGAACTTCTAAATTATAATTATTATAATCTATATGTATTACAGTTTTAAAATGTTTCTTTGCATATTATTGGAATTTCTTATTTATAATATGGTTTTAGTATTTAAAACATCTTTTAATTTCCATTAAGTACGAGTAACTACGATTTTATGATTTGCCCTAAAGTAGGCATTAATATATTATAAATATTAGCAGCAATTTTCATGCTGCCTTTAGGTTAATTTTCTGCAGAAATTCTCATTTTCCTTGAGTTCATAATATTCTTCTTTTGAAACTTCAAACTTTTAATTAAATAGAAAATTTATATCTACCATTTTTTAAAGTTAAAAAAAGAAATCTCAAATAATCCTGAAGAAATCTGCCAGCCTTACATTTAGTATTTTAAGAAGACTTTAATAAATCTCTTAATTTCATTTCATATATTATATTAATTTTATCCTAAATTGCTTACAGGACTTTATATTACTATGAAAATATTCATATTCATATACGTTATTTCTACAAATTTTATTGTAAAGTTTCTTATTGGCAACATCATGCATATAATATTCCGTATATAACGATATAAAATGTTTTTAATTATAATTACAGGCTAGTAAATTTAATGTCTCAATGAACATTTTTAAGATTATTAAACGTACCATAATGAATGGTCCTATATTATAAGTCAGTAGTTGGAGTAATGGAAATTTATTGGTCAATATTTTTTTTATTAATAATTTAAATTAATGTACACTACTGAAAATGCTTAATAGTATATTTTAGTAGCATTAGAGAACACTGGTAAAATTTACGTAGTATAGTTGATACATTTACGTAGTATATTTAATACACAGCATATGTAAGGGCTTTTAAATAATTTTCCCTAAACCATAGCATACTTTCGGGATTAATTATTTAAAATCTGTAGTTTATTTCCAAAGTGTTTGTGAAAAACATGTTACTTTACAGTTCTTAATAGAAATAAAACCATGTAGATAATCATGTATATACGCTGTTTCATTTGCTGTTGCTGTTTCGGTTGTCGAAGCAAATTTAAGAAATTGGCAAAATTTTACCAATAGCTTTTTGTAAAAAAAAGAACGAAAAACTAACCAGATATGTAATGTAATAAATGAATTCAATTCCCCAGTTCATAGTTACTTCGAATAAAATAGATACAGACAATATAATCTCTTTTGCGAAAAAAGGGCAAACATTGCGAAATTACAAAATGACAATAAAATATTTACAGACACATCCAGCATGTACGAATATACATATACGTACATATATTTGCAAGCAACTGAAATACTCAGAATGGGAAAAAATCAATAGCAGTCGAGCCATATGGAGCAACAGGATGTTTACTGCTGTTACACGATTTTTTGCTTTTACGGAGAATAGAAAATTCTTTCTGTTCAACCACTAAATTTTGGGTGTTATTTGTTACAACTACAAAATAAAGTTTAAAAAATTTGGCTTTTTCTTCTTCTTATTTTTGAAGTCTGAAAGTAGACAAGCGGAGAAAAGAGCACATCTTATAACACAAAGTTAATGAAAGTTTAGTTAAAATGAATGAAGTTTTATTTACATGATATTTTTGAAAATACACGTACTTTGAAGGTTTGTGTAGCATAATTTTAAGCTTGAAATAATGTGAGTATATTTTTTATTAGATTTGACTTGATGAAAATATATTTTAGGTTCTTAAAGTTAACAGAGTTCTTCGCGTCTGTTCTAATTATTTTAATCTAACTTAATTACATTTTTACTCTACAAATTTAAACAAAACCTTCTTTAATAATATGGAAGTTATTTTAATTAAATGAAGTACTTTTTGGTTTAATTCTACCCATAAATATCATTAATTTAAAATGTATATGTTAGAAATTGTTATGGGAAAGTTTTGAACTCAAATAATTAAGATATTTAGTTTTATTCTCGAACTTTACACTAATAGGAAGCTCCTATTCAGAAAACGAAAAATTAATATTTCTTCAGTGTGGCACAGATATATTTTCTATTAATCCAATTATCGCAAAAAGCATATAACGTGCATAATTTCGGGAGCTACAAACAAAAATGGGTTCCATAATTTTTTCTTGATAGATTTATTGCAAGAAGTTACAGATTAGGAATCAGTCTCATTTTAATAAGAAGATATAGATAATTTGCTTAAAAACTCTGTAACTTTATGATCGGTAATTTGTAAATTTTTAAAACCATTGCATATATTTAGGATACCAACTTATATATTCCTTTCTTCAATAAGTCACATTAAATTATCTGAAAAAAATCTTGTAACCTACTGTAAAGCAATAACACTTATTAAAAATATGAATATTTGTATAGTATTTTAATGAAAAAGAATGTAATACTCGTAAGAGTCAGAAGGAACAGGAGGTGCGTAATATAATAAAAAAAACTTTTATTGTATGTTATGGATACAATTTCAAGACTTGAACGAGGCAATTTATATTTGGTTATATCGTAAATATTAGCATAACGCAAAGGCTGAGGAAATGAATTTATATAAAGCATACTTAAGAGCATTTCAAACAAATATTTAAGATTAAAAATGTCAAGAAATATTTTTTATTTTTTTTATTCAAAACAGACTTAATTAAATCAGTAAAATATGGCATAAAACTGGCGATTTAACGTTATATATAAAAGCCGGATTTTCAGTTTCATATATATTTTCCTCAGGGAAAGCTTTTATAGAATATGCTTGACAGTTCAAATTTTAAGCTCATAAGCTTCTAACTACTAGTTCATTATATTAATAGTTCTTTTCTACAGCTTATGGCTGTTGCCTTTTATTTTATTTGACTAGAATTTAATTGAACTCCTTGAAAATTATTTAAAAGTAAAAAACTTCACCAACAAACATAATAAAACGTTTCATATAAGAGCAATGAACTCAGGTTGAAAAAATATTAAACAGGACATACAAAACAGCCGTAACCAGTAAAAAAAACGTGCAAGGAAACAAAACAAGAACTATACTTAAGACTTTGCTAGTACAACAACAACAACAAAATACCAATAAATAACTCTCATTAAAAGTTGTCTTTTGCAAAGGGCAAAAAGCCTTTAAATGATGGTTCTGTTACGTGCATTTTGCGAAATGTTCTCATGTGCTTTGACCCATTTGGAGTCGGGAAAGAAAGGGGAGTCCTTAAAGCATTTAATTAATTGATTCATTGTTTGTTAATAATGGCGGGAAAACAAAACTAAGGCAATTATGTCTGACATGCAATTACTATGGGGCATCTAAAAGAGAAAACAAACCAACAAATAATAAAAAGAAAACCAAAGATGTACAATTATTAAGAGGCATGACTTTTAAATTATTGTAATATTCAAATTTATTGCGCAAATGAAACAAGAAAATTGTTCTATTTGAACAAACATGTAAAAATGTTTTAGATTAGAAAAGTTTATTTCGGAATTTATCTATTGTGATTAAATAATTTGCTCAATGTTTGGCTTCATAGACTTGAAAAGGAATATTTTTTCTTATATAATGGGGCTACAAGATTTGTTTTTCTTGTTTTTCCCAAGAATTAAGAGTCCTTATTTGAAAACTTTTATACAAATTTATAACGCCATGGGCAACGTTTTTGATAAAAAATTAGGATTATACTATTTTGTTCGTCTTTTTTATTGTTTCCTAAAATTAATTCGTAATGTCAGCCACAAAAACACAGAAATTCTATATAAAAAAGTTAAAAATAAATAAATAAACTTTTGATAAATATCTCAAATAGATAAAAATAGAAAATTTAGCTTTGACGATGAAGAAAACAAGTCCAAAATAAAGTTAAATTACACAAAAATATAGAATAAATTAAACTTAAGGATTTAGATAAATTCGTAAAAAATGATGTTCTTAAACAAAATATAAAAATTCTCAAAAAAGTAAAATTTGGAATAAAATTATGCTTTTGGAAAAATAAAAGGTAAAGAATAAAAATAAAAGAAAATAAAATATCGGAAGAAAATTTAAACAGAACGGAATTTCATCAAAAAGTTTAATTATACAAAAGTTTACAAACTTGAAAAATTTTGTATCAGTTTATTTTAAGAGAATTGCAATTATTTCTCATTTAAAACAATGAATTTTTAGAGTCACAAAATACAAAGTAATTGAATTAAAGTTTCGTAACAAAGTAAATAATAAAAATAAATTAACAAAAATCTAAATTTCGCCATCAAAAATAAAAACATCGAAAATTTTCAAATAATTTTTACAAAAAACCAAAATTAGACAAAAAGAGTAAAACATTATTAAACTCTCAAAAAATATCACCATATTGAAATTCCGCCAAAAGTGGATTATTGACCAAAATTTGCATTTAATTCCAATTGACATTTTGATCTTATTTCTCTAAGAGATCGTTGGGAAATCACATCGTAATAAAATATTGTAGAGAAGTTGCACTTTAAGAAAAAAAAAAAATTCATTGATAAAGTAGGAAGTCAAATACTTAAGAAAAAAAAAGACGAAATTTTATAAAATTGTATAAAAAAGTGTGTTTTTAGATAATAGAAAAATATTGTGCATACTTTCAGGAGCGACAAATAAATATGTGTTTCGTTAGTGTTGAAAAAAGGGAAAATTGTGAAGTGTTCGTGCGGAAAGGAGGCCTTTATGAAAAAAGAAGAAGAAATACTAAACCGAACCGAATCATAAAATATGAAATTTTGCAGTTTGCAGACTTTTTTCCATTTTACAAACCAGATTATTATGTCTATTATTTTATTATCACCTATTCTTTGCGATATAAAAGTACCGCTGAAAGTATTTGTTGGAGACCGATAGAATCCTATACATTTTCTCTTGCTCTTTTCGCAGCATACTTTTGTGGGCAATATTGTTAGTATCGCTAAAGCATACATTTTAGCAGCAACAACCTTCACATAAAATATATAATTTTTTTTTCTATACTTAATGGCTTTTACAACCATGTGTATTTTTCTGCTGTTGCTTGAAATGCTTGTTATTTTATAGTTTTGTTTTAGGTACAGGGCACTCCAGCATCACTACATGAACAAGTATTGATTTATGTGAATGGAATCCTCCCATTACACCCATGGGCAAACAGAAGTGCTGCTAACACTCCCACTCTGTTGAAATACGATTTACAAGTAAATTCTTTTCGATGAAAGAAAGAAAATTATAACTTTATGTGCTGTTAAAAACTTTGCAACAAACTTGACCTTTACCTTTACAACGTGCTTATGAAGAGCATTATAATGGCAGCCACAGTAAAAATTAGCTTTTTATTTGAAATATGTATAGTTTTAGATTATTTCCTTCTTTTTTTATACAATTTAGTTTGTCTCAACTTTCTTGCTTAAGAAACACTTTTTGTAGCACTTTTGTCGTGCTTGTTAGCTGTAAAATATGCAATGTTAATATTTTATCTTATTCACACAGACACATGTATCACAATTTTAGACTTTATTCAAACATTTGCCCAAAAGGTTAAAGCACTTCTTACAAACGAATTAAAATAAAAAACACACTCGTCTACGCTACATTTCAAAACAAGTTGATTTTTTTGTTTCCATAAAAGGGAATTTCTTTTTCAGGCAAATAAAAGGACACTTATTTAAAATTTTTTACATTGTTTGTAATTCTTTTTAATTATTTTTCAATGCTTTTCAAAAATATATTTTGTGAATTTACTTTCATTAAGTTAAATTTTCTCACGTATATTTTATTAATATGTGTAATTTTTTATTTCATATTTTTCGTTTTTTTTTTTATATTGAGCAGATGGAAATTGTTGTGACCGCACCAACCGAAAGTCAAAATACGTTTTCAGGGTGGTTTCCTTCGTCAACAAATATTATTGTCCAATCTTCGAAAAAAAATAACAAACAAAATTCCTCTTATTTATTTCTTTGTTCGTTAAGAGAAAAAGCTGGAGAGATAAATAAAAAGCTTTGGGGCTTTTAAGAGCACAAAAGAGGTTTATTTGTAAAAATAGCTTTCAGGTGAATTTGTAAAGTTTTTTCAAACAAACTTTTTACTACAAAAAGTGCCAAAGTTGGTTTGTAAAAAGCCCTTTTCATATGGCAAGTTGTACTACAAATTGAACTTTTAAGAAATTTTCTTAAATGAAAGTATTTGTGAAGTAAGAATTTGTTATACTTGCAGCCATGGTCATGGAAATAGCCCAACTTTCCTATATTGTATATGATAGTGGACATCTTAACATCATTTTAAAGTTAAAGCAAGTGGCAACAACAAGATAGTGCGCGCGGTGGCAGCAACAGTGCATCGTGTTGGAAATTCTTGTTTTGCTTCTTAAATTCAAAGTTCTTGCGGACCAACCTTAGAAACTTAAAAGTAATTCACAATTTAGTTACAAATATTTATGACGGATAATTGAATAATTTGAATTTGAACATAAAAAATTCAGTTGCTTTCTTGTGTTTTCGATCAGTTATAATCTGGTTGAAAAATATAAAAACGTGTGATTTCCAGAATAGGAATAAATAACGTTTGTGATTTTAAAATGGCATGTGGTTGAAATCACATGATTTATAGAACAAACCTGATTCGATAATTTAAGGCTCATGATCAAGGAACTGCATTTGGTTAATCACATTTGGGTATTTGAAAAGCAAATTACAATTATGCTCAAATAAAATATTTTAAATTTAAAATTTATGAAACTATTCAATTGCAACCATATTTTTTTTTTTTTTTTTTTTGCTAAATAACCGATTGAAATGTAATTTTTAGGGTTCGCATGTGGTAGCAATAGCATTTAATTCAATCATAATGTAGCTCTCTGACATTATAATCAGCTCAACCATGTAATTTCTATTTTTTAGTTTTATTGTATTAATTGTTCGCAAACGACGTATTTGTATAAAGAAAGAAGCATTCTTATACCTTTTAAATTTTTAATTGCTTGAATATTTCTAAAATGGATGCTCTCTTCATTTTTGTTTTCATCTCTTAAAATTTTCAATTAAAATGTACAACCTTCGTTAATGACTTTGTGGCCTTAGTTTTATTTTCACCAACTTTTATAAAACTCCATTTGACGTTAATCAAAACTATTTCCCAGTCTTGCGCATAATCTAGAAGCCTTTTCTATGTTTCAAACAATTCGAACAGAGAAAGTCAAAGGCAAAAAAAAATTCCTGGAGTGAACTATTTGCACACAACAGCAAATGTCACGTTTGCTGTCAAATTACTCTTTTGAAAAGCTTTTCAAGGATGCTAAAGCAAGAAAAATATAATAAAATCTGTTTCATTATCATCTTTCCTAGACAGTAATAATGACAAGGAACAACATATTCAAATAAATGAATTGCGAAAAAGCAACAATTAGTCTTCAAATAGAAATTGTGGACTGTTTGTTCATATTACAAAAACAAAACCTCAAAGGCTTTACAAATATTTCATTCATTAAAATATTTGCAGTTTTAAATTTTACTAAAAGCTAAAACTTGTTTTAAACTTTTTTCCCATTATTAAATATCAATTTATACTATCAAAGGCGTATCCACACAAATATTCGTAGTGCATGTTTGGTCCCCACAAGTGTTCATTTGGCAGTTTTCATTACAATGTTTTCAATGAAAAGCGAAACTTGTTGCACAAATGCAGGGTGTAGGAAGTTTTAAAACGATATTTATTGACACCTAAACACCGTTGCCTCAAAATAACAACAGGTTTCTTTAAAATTGAACATTTCAGCCCAACAGTTCTTTCACATTTTGTTTTTTTTTTTGTCTCCCAAAACATTTGAAGAACTCATTCCAAATACACAAATTTATTCATTCATTTAATAATTTATACGTTACTTTGATTCCCTATAAGAAATGCATCCATCATACACTTCCCCATTTAATTCAGTCAGTCACTTTAAATCAATAATAAATATTTGAAACGTCAAAGTATTGACAAGCCAACACGTCATAACAATAAAGTATAAAAAAAAATTGAATCCCTCGGCTTAAATAGATTTCATGGCAAGATGTTATTGAACACTGGAGCTGCCGAGTGAAAAAAATGAATGATTTAAAGATAAAAAAATTAAATTGCAAAAAAAAATTGAAATAAAATAAAATGAAAATCAATTCCACATTCATTGCACTGAATGCAATATTTAATAACTCGTATGAAAGACTATGATTTTATGAAATTATTATATTGTGCCATGTGAGTAGCTCTGTGTGTATCTGTGTTAATATCGATATCTATGTGGTATGTGGCAATATACAACTAATACTATGCAACGCCTACGCTCATTTAAGACCTGGTAAACGAGTTCACCACTGAGTTTCATATTCATACACTTTTCATAACTAAATATGCACATACTTTGTATGTGGCAGCATTATGTTGATTGCATATATAGAATTATATACATACATACACATGTACGTGCGTATATGTATACTTGTTTATATACACATTAAAAATATCAAAGGTATCTAGCAAAATAAAACTAATAATAATTTTAAAAGTGCGATTCTAACGACTAAAGAGATCCACTAAATATATAAACTAATTTTGGAAAATTTTATGATTTCTTTAAAAAAGCAATTGGGGAAAATAGCCCATTGGAAAAAGGCTCCGAAAGAGTAGTCCAGGGAAAAAGGATCTATGAAAAGAACTTCTTTAGAATGCAAAAATTTCTCATTCTAAGAATAATGGTATTTTTAATGGTACTTTTTTTAAGAACTTTCCCTGAAAATGACCAACAAGTTGGTCAAAATATTGAAAAACCAGAAAATAAAAATACAAAGTATAAACTTCAAGTTTATTTTTAATAGAACCTCAAGGCGAACACTTATTTGATCTAGAAATATATTACCTTAACGATTTTTTGAAAAATATGTAGTGATTATTATTTAATAAATAATTTCATATTTCCGTGAACTAATTTGATAGGTCTTCTTGTCAATTGGGCTTTACTCCCAAGGAAGTAGGCATCTTTCCTAAAACTGATTTTCTCTAATAAAAAATTCTCAGAAAAGTAACGTTTGTGAAGAACTATTTTTTTATTTCTACCACCTGGAAACTTATTAAGAAAATATTGCACAAAACCTCTTGTGCAGCCTTGGTTGCCGGCTTTAGTTTTCCCTTTTGCAATAAAGACACTTGTTTACGAACCATTGAACAGAAATGTGGGGGTAACACAACCAAACAACTTTGCCACACATTCTGCCTTTGCGTCATTTTGTTGTCTTTTGATTTCTTTTAAAGATTTTTGCTGTACGATGCACGACTGACTGATTAAATAGATGGCTTGTCTGACTTGCCTTTGTTACCGACGTAACACCATAAAAAATAAAAACACACAAGTTACACACAAGTTGTAAATCGAATTATAACAATAAAAAATTATTAAAATTTTTATTTTCTACAATTTTAGCTTGTTTGGTATCTGTTTGTGAATTGTATGCACGTAAAAAGAATTAGTCATAGAAAAAGATTTGCAAATAATACTGTTTTTGGAGGCATTTATTTGGCATATAAAGTCAATAAGTTTATTTAATCGAGATTTAAAAAATGTTTTTTAAAATTTTCAATTTATTTTCGAACATATTTTTGTTTTGCAACAGTTGATATTTCTAGGCTAGTAAAAAATGGAAGATAAAATTTTTGACAAATATTATTTTTGATAGTTTATATTCTGTAATATCATTTTGTTATAAATTTCCTTTTGTCAAATGATGACTTTCGAAAATTACAACCACAAAGTTTATAAACGTTTGCATGAGCAGTTTGATATTGGCTTATATTCATACAAATTTCAAACGCTTACAAACGTTTCGTTTTACAAAATGTGATCCTTAACATACAAATTGATTTCAATTATGTGCGTATGCATGTAAGTATATATGTATGTAAGTATATACTATGTTGCTTATATAAATCTACCACTATTTTACTTGTTTACCATTTCTCTTAAAACTAATATCAAAGAGCAAAAATACTATAATAAATAATACAACTTTTATTCTCCTGAAAAACAAAACAAACAAACTTCACCACAAGTTGTTGACTCTGCTAGACGTAAACTCCCCATTAAGCACAGAGTTACACCGTGATGCTAGGCTTAGTGAAGACACAATAGCATTATAGTATCCACCACCGAATAAAAGGTGCCTTAAAACAAATTGTCTAGAATCTGAACTAAAATTGTGTAAAACACCACTATTAGAAAAGTTAAAAATTTGAATGGAAAATATTGGGAATTCGCTTGTAATATATAATTCTTTGGCATTTGTTTATACAGTCGAATTCGCATAAATGAACGCCGTTAAAAAAAATAATCGCTTTAAAGAAAACAACGTTCGCGTGCTTAAATTAAATTTAAGCACGCGAACGATGTCGTTCGACATTGTGGGCCAGGCAGTAAAAATTTTATGAATCTAACTCCTATAATTTTTAATACAAATTTGATACACTTCGAAAATTTTGTTTTACAACTTGAAACCTATAATATTTTTTCACATAAACCTTATCAATTGGTTTAGTCAAGATGAAGAAAGTGTCTACTTTTATCATTCATTTGATTTTTATAAAACCTTAATTTAAGAATCAAATACATAAGAACGCTGTAAATATATTAATACTTCATTGACTTTTTAATAAATTCAGCAAATAAAAACAGTAAAGTTTTTATTATGAAAAAGAAATGGATGAAAAAAGTTATTTGTCGGCAAGGTAGACTGAAAAAAATCATAAATTTCTGACACTTTTTGTTCAAAATACAATAAAACAAATGGAAATCAGAATCAATTTTTTTTAGCACCTTTTGTATGGTCTTAATCTAATAGAAAAAAAATTCCGTGTATTCATGGTCATGTTCAAATACATGATTATGCATGAATGAACAGGAAATTGTTGAAAAAAAATTTAGAGAAAAAAATACTTGCATATTATCTTTTTTGTTGTTGAAAACTTAAGCGAATATTTGAAATATATGACTGAACTTTTATACAAATTTATACAAAAGCTGTTTAAAATTTAATGTCAACAAAAATGTGAAACAAACAATAATTTTTATTATTAACGACCAAAATGACCCAGCAGAATTATATATTTTAGACTTTCTTAAACACAATAAAGAAACGACAAACAAAGATGTATCCCGCTCTTTTTAGAAGCTGAAATTCTCGCAAATGTTAATTTTATAATATTAGGGAATAATTTTTTGAAAATTTCTGGACCGCCTTTTGTGAAGCGCAAAATACTGGGAAGGTATTTTGTTATTTGAATTTTGTATACAAATTGTAAACGTTTAGAAAATTAGGCCTACCCATCGAAAAGATTTTACCTGAAAGTAGACCTAAGACCCCAGTTTTTGAAATGAAATATTTAAGAATGTTTCACAGTATAATTTGTAAAACAAAACGTTTCTGAATGTTTGAAATTTTTATAGAAAAACTCTTTCAATGAAACAAATTTTTTATGTTAATTTCAACTCTTTCGTAACATTTCATTTTACATTATCTGGCTCTAAGTAAAAGTCTTTAAATTTGCATGTAACTGAAAATTAATATTTTTAATTTTACTTTTTAACCCTCGTTTTGATGACATCAAACATAACTTCTTTCAATCCTTTACAAGTTAAGCTATTTCATCCCTCATCTTTTTCCATCTAATCATCTGTCTTTGTTGTATGTCGATTCATATTTTCTTCCTGCTGCTGCATATCATATTTTTCAACAATTGTCACCTGCCAAAGCACTTTGCCAGTACTTGAAACTGTCACTGCCACAATTGCCTTCAAGTGGAGTCATAAATACTTCAGCAGCAGAAGAAATTAAATTTTATGTTTAGCATGGCAAAGCAAATATTTTAAAGCGGTTCGACAGATACATGAATTGCATTTGAAAATTTAAGCTTTTCTTATGTCGTTAATTATAAAAATTACAAACAGCGATTTAGAGTTTGAAATAGATTTAAAAATTTGTATTTTCGAAATTCTTCGAATATCGAGACGAATAGTACAAATGTATTTTGTGGACTTATAAATCATATGCCAACTTTGCGTGCCTCATTTAATATGAAACGTCTTTAATAAAAAAAAAATTAATTATTTTTAATAATTTTCTTTTATTAAAAATAATTTATTGCATCCTATTCTGCACTAAATGCTTTTATATTTTAAAAATGTCCACTTAACTTGACTTGACATTAGTTTGCTTCTTGTGCCATTTAACAAAGAAAAACTGAATCCTTTTTTCAAGCTTATAACACAGCATGTGGCTCAATACATTTGTGCCTTATCAGTCCTGTTTCTGATGTTTGGTATTTAGAAAGCAATATTTCATGTTTCCAAAATATAATAAAAAAATGAACATGAAAATCGTTTCCAAATGCGCTACATTCGCTGAATAAGAGAATTAGAGAATATTTACTTAGAGTGTAATCTACCGGAAGCGGAAGTTTCTTAAGACGTTAGAAGCATGTATTTTTCGCTATAAATCAGGATTTTTTATGTTGTTATTCCAAAACGCAGACATCTTCCATAAAGAGGCAGTAAATCACATTAAAAAGTCGCTATTATTATTTTTCCACAAAAATTTACATCAAATTTGAAAAGAGAAAAACGAAATCAACTGACCAGGCTGTTAAAAGTGGAAGAGTTGAATGTGTGACGTTGCTGTCTGAACTCTTAATTCATGTTTAGTTCTTAAACGATTTTCTTTCATTTACATGACCACACAGACTATTTGTCTGCATGTCCTCTTAAGATTAGACTATTAAAGTGAATTCTTACCCCGATAAAATTATTATTTATTATGTGCATTTAACACAATCTCATTATTGGCCATTATAAAAAGGTGTATAACACGAAAATGTTCTTTGAGTAGAGAAAGAGAAAATGTGTAAAGAAATATGCTATAAAGCAAATCATGTTTCAAGTTTGTTATGCTCTTTTTTTTATTAAATATTTTTTTTTCAAAGAAGGCAAGAGTAAGTAAAGATTATGGTGTTGCATTCTATATTTGATTTTATCAAGGTGTATTTTATTTCTTTATGGTTGGAAATTCAATTACTTGCTGTCCTTTGGCTTTAAATATAATCCAATAGATAGAGTAGACATGAGATAGACGTGTAAAACGTGTTAGAATTTCATAGTACATACCAAAGGGGAGGCAATAAAATGAATGCTGATAATATATAGCATACTTTAAGGATTACTGCAATGCAAGTAAATTAAAAACATATTTTTGCAAACTTTTAAATCAAATGGTGTAAAAATAAATGTCCAACAAGGGATGGAAAAAATTATATTAAATAAAGAAAATTTTAATTGAGTTATTAAAATACTTCTAAAGGAGAATAATTCCTTAACAGAACAAAAGAGACTTGTGTTTCAGGTTGATTAGTTGCGTATCTTTTGAAAAGCTTAAAAATTATACCGTTTTAGTCATTTATTATTTTTAATTTGTAGAAATCGTTCTCCTGCTTTTTGCCCTGACAAGAATTTCTTAATATTTGAAGTGTGCTTTTAGGCTGAATGAAGTATTAAGGTTTTTTAATTATTTTTTATTCTTCGGGCTTATATGTTTTTTCAAACTTTTGAAAATAAAACTTTTGCATTAATTTGAGGGCACTTTTGTGTTATTTGAAATATAAAATCATTTCATGGATTAATAAACGATATCCTATATTTGATTTTGAAGTAGTGAGTGATTTTTGATTATATTTTCAATAATATTAATATAATTATAATTCGATGCCATGGTATGTCATGGAACATACAGTGTCCGTAATGATAACCATCAAGAGTGAAAAAGACCTTCTCATAAATGATAAGGAGCTGCTCGGTCCCGAGCTAGGGCCAAAAGGCTACAACTACTAAGTGCGGACCTCCTGAGCGAGTTCTTTTTCGGGGCGCAATATATAAATATATATGACATCTCAACCAGTTAAATAAATATGTCCAAGATCAAGTCTACTGTTGCGTCCTCATTAGCCCTTTCAATGCTCTCGGTGCCTTATTGTATACTATCTCACTAGCAATTTTCAACAGCAAGGTATACTTTTAGGCGTAACTAAGTTGAATTTTATCTAAAGTAGTTTGAACTATTTCTTATTGGTGTGTTTTTAGCCTCCAATAATAATGTTGAGGGTACAAAAAATCAAAGTTTTTATAAATGTTAAATATATATTTTTTTAATTTCTCTATGAGAAATCATTTGAAGTTTTTTTATTCCTTTTACGATAAAGAGCCTTATTCAACAAATGACACCATGTTGTATAAAATGGAGTCTGTTTGTCAAAAACAAATAAAAAAAATTTAAAACTCACTTTTTTCGTCCACGTTAAAATTAAAAAAAAAACCGACTAATAAAACTTCTGGTATTCTTCGGTAACAGACAAGTTTTTGGCATTAGTTATGTTCTTAATTAACGCAATTTTTTTATTATATTAAGAGCAATACAAAAATAATTCGTAAAAACAATAGCATACTTTATGGCTGTAGAATTTGTAATTGCATTTTGTTAATTGCTTTTTAGTTTTTTAATCCTTATAAAGCCGAAATTTACAAAAAAAATATGCTGCATATCCCATAGCACCATAAAACATTTTTCTACTAATTATTTCCTAGGAATTTTGATTTGATCTTGTTTATTAAAATCAAATTATTATTACTTTTGTTTAATTGAGCAACATTCCTTAATTCATTACAAAAGCGGGGTGTATTTTTCTTAATTAAAATCAAACCAAATGCTCCTTTAAATCAAAAGGAAAGTCATTTAATACAATTTGAGTTTGATTCCCTTTTCCATGAAAATTTTTTTTCCTACTTCTATTTTATTAGCATCCAAATCATCACGTCTGATCTAACTACATTAATGCACACACATGAATTTTACTTTATTTTTAAAGAAAATCCCACAAAAAATCAAAGTGTACATTTTTGTACTTTCAATCAATCTGAGAAAACTTTTTTGCAAAAGCATTACAAGAAGTAAAAATAAAAGAAGGCTGGTAACAAATTTTTGTTAAATGTTTCAAAGGAAAATTAAGTGCAAATTTGACACTTGTCTACCATTATGCTGTCTTTCCAACATTTCTTATCTAAAGTAGTAAAAATGTAAATTGAAGCCCTTTAAAGAGAGAAAAAATTTGGCAATATAAAACGTTAAGATAAGATTTTACGTGCTGTAAAACAGCCAGTTTGCCAAAGAAAATATTTTTTGAGTACAAGGAAGGGACAGAAAAATGAACGACTAATAGCTTAAATTAGCTTCAAATTTGTGCCATTTAATATTTCTTTTTTGTTGTAAAAATCAAATTTTCAGGGTCGTAACAAAAACTTGTCTATTAAAGAAAATAATATTAAAAATAAAAGTTTGCAACGGTGGCGTATGATTGATATTATTAATGACTTTTCTCCCAGAAAGGGTAATATTTTAAAAACTAATAGATATATTCGAGAACTCCAAGCTTTATAAGAAATACGAGGTCGTCCTAAAAACAGAAATTTATTCATTTCATTTAAAAATATTTGTTTTTCAACTTAGCTGCATTACAAAAACTTGTATAGAAAGATTTATAATCATGACAATGTCATTAAGATAAATCAATGGTTTTATTTGAATTGAGAGATATGCTATCTACACCTTTTATTCTAAATTATGAAATATTTATCCTTTAAAAATGTGTCGATTTCTTTTATTCCCCCAATCATCTGTTTTACATATAGATGACTAACAAAAATTTCTTTATTTCTTCTAACGACAATGTGACGAACCCACCGCATCATTTCATGGCTTCTTAAGTTTATATATAGTTGTATGTGTGTGTGTGTCTCGTATGTGGACTAAATGTGAGTTCCAGTTAATTAAATTGTATGCCACAATGACACAATTAGAATGCGTGATACATAAAACTTTGCACTAACAACCATGAAATCAAAAGAAACACTTCAAGTGACGAGATAAAGATAAGAAGAAAAAAAAACAGAACAATTTCCTCAACTGAAAAAATCTTAACAAAATTTAAGAGATTTAAGAGGATACTAAAATAAGCTGAAATGAAATATTGCAAGTATTTAACCACAAAAAGATTGAATTGTAAACAAAATTGCAGTGATTCTTAAATGAATGAAAAAGAACTTACATTTTGTGATGAAATTTGTTTTTCAAGAGATATTTTATTAAAAAAAATTAAACTAAAAAGCTTTTCACGAAGATTTTTTCATTAAATGAGTTTTTTGTCTGAGAAAATTTTTTTTAATTTTAAAACTTTTTTATAATATTCATATTTCATTAAAATTATTTCGAGACACTGTCCTAACTCTTCTAAAGTATTTTCAATCACATAATTTTTTTTAACAAAAAAAGTTATTATTTAAAAAGAAACTTTTCCAAATTATTAAATACTGCGACTGTGAGAAAAACCACTCATGAAACGAATTCTTATACAAACTTTAAGGGTTAAAAACTAAACCTGGTCCGTAATTATTGTTACAGTGGAAATTATTTAAGTACAGAATAACTTTCATTCTTAACCCACTCAAAGTGGTCAGGGTGAACCGCGTTATAATTTTCCTTGAAACTAATTTATTTTGGTCCAATATTGGAGTAAATGTTAGTTTTGCATATTTTTTGGAGTTTTTGACGTCACAAATTTGTAAAAATTTGACGTTCGAATATTTTTTTACGAATTTATGAATTTTCGAAGGAAAAAAATGGTAACAATTTTTAAAATGGAGAGTTTTTATTAAAACACGGACTACTCGTATATTACATATATTTAAAAATGTTTGGGACTCTCCGCCTTTTTTCTCTACTACAGTAACAAGCTCATCAAAAAATCAATTCAACTGACTGGATGATTCATTCAAAAATTTCTTTTACATTCCAAACAACTCTGCTTGTGGCAGGAATGGCACGAGTATCTGTTGATTAAAAGATGATTCACTACCAAAAACTTTTTGGATCATCACAATGGAGGAAAACAAAAAATTTTGGAAAGAAAAGAAAAAACATTAACACTTACCGCTCTTCAATCGTTGTGGGCAACTGTGTTCGGGCCCGCATCATACTCAAAAAATGTTTGCCGTGCGAAGCATAGCCGCTGCTGCCCTCGGACAAATAACCATTATCGATGTCGTGAAATCGTGAGGAGTTTTGCTGCGGTGACTGATGGCCCATGCGTGAACTGCTAAACCTCAGAGAGTCACCATCACTACAATAGCCTTGATTAATGTCGTTCTCACAAAAATCGGCCACGTAGTGGTGTGTGCCTCTAGAGCCTCTTGTAGGTAGAGTGACATGGGAGTTGTAGCCCCTCAGCAAAGGACGCATGGGTTGTATGCTTACCGGTTTATCCTCCTCATATATAGTGCCTACTATCTTGGAGGGTATGGTGTGAAATTTATTGTTTGCCGTAGTGCTAAGAGCGGCTGAGGACTGCGTCGTAGGTGTTACGGGCTGGGAATGTGTGGCTGGCGTTGTTAAACTCCTCAGAGGGGAGTGCTGTTGCGGTTGCAGTACTCCTGGTCCAGAATTATATTCTAATTTTCGTACCGATGAAGGGGTAGCCAGGCCGGTTTTAGGTGGCGGTAGTCTACTGTAGATGGGTTCCTGCATATTTGCTGGTTGGTGTTGCAACTGATGATGTTGTTGGTGCGTTTGTTGTGGTGTGTTGGCATAGTAGGGTGTTTTGTGCTGAGTGTCCGCCATCATGGGTACTGGTTTGACGATATGTGTGGGTGGTTGTTGTTGTGGTTGTGTATTGTTTGCAATTGCTGCATGATTCGATATGTTTGTTTGCTGTTGCTGTTGCTGTTGTGCGTTTGATATGTCATTCTTTTCTCTTTTCATCATTATGTCTTGCGTAGAATTGGAATTCGACATGCGATTTTTATTTTCTGCCGCTGTCTGTAATTTACTAGTTCCTTTGATGGCCGCTATAGGTTTGGGTAAAGCAGTCCCATTGGGGCTATTTAGAGTCTTGGGCGAAGGCATTATTAGAGATGTTTTCGATTCAGATTTATTGCTTAAAGAAGTTCTACTAGAAGTCTTTGATTTATCATTGCTCATGCCGGTTCTGGTTAAAGAATTTTTACTTCTATTTAAGGTGGAAGATCTGCTTTCTAAGCCCGACTCTTCCTTATTCAACGATCGGGCAGGGCTTTTTTCTTTTTTATCTAATTTGCTGGCATTTTTAACTTGTTCTTTTTTGGTTTGTTGTTTCATTAAATTCGTCTGTTTGTTTTTCGTTTCCTGGCGATTTTTATTGGCGGAGGTTAATGAGACTGTGGGTGGTTTGATTTGCGATATATGGCCATCGTTTAGACTTAAACTGGAATCGGATCTTTCTGACCGAGCCGATGAGAAACCGGATGAAGAGGAGGTTCTTTTCGATTGGATTTGATTCTTATTGGACAGATTTAAGGTGGTTGTTTGTTGTTGCTGCTGTTGTTGATGCGAAGACGATTTATCTTTATTAAACAGCTTGAGCTTATCCAACATGGAGTGTTTTTGTTGGCCATTGACGGTGGGTGTGACGGTTGTACCAGGCGAAGGTATACCCGATTTAACGCTAGGTGGTCGCAGTCCATTATTATTGCCGCCTTTCAAACTTTGTACACTATGATTGCTGGAGGGCGGACTGCTGGGACGGCTGCTATTGAAATCGCTTCCACTTTTGCCTAAGCCGGGTATGGCTAGAAAAAACAAAATTTAATATGTAAAATTATTTTTTATATTATATCTACTTAGTCACTTTTGCCTGCTTTCCGCTCATTTTACATTTCATTTGTCTTTTAATAAAATATGCCTTAATTAATGTTCCTTTGCACGTGCGCCTACACAGTTTCAATTCTGTTAAGAAATTGCTTATGAGGCATGATTTAATAACAGTTTTTTCCCTTTCAAAATTGTACTTTTCGTGTTGCAATAAATAAAATTCGCAGTTTGATTTAGCACTAAAAGCAATTAATTATGGCTGTGATATGTTGAAAGTTGTGTTTAAAACAACAACAGCAAAATAAGGAAGGATTTAACAATGAGACAACATGTGGCACACAATGTAAAAATAAATAATACAAGTAAAATAAAATAAAAGTAGAGGCTGTGATGCCAACTTAGTGCTTTTCATGTAACATCTTCATCAAATCGAGGCAAGTCGTGATGATATGTACATTGACTCTGTTTAGTGCCATAGTGAGGAGTCACATTGTACAAACACCATACAATATTTGGCCAACTGGATCGATTTCCTCCTGATGTAAATGAAGATAATTGTCGAATTGGTGTAATGCAGGCACACGCATACATTCATTCATATTTATATACCTCCACAGAACATTGAAACAATCAAAAAAAATTTTGTAATTTTTGAAATCATTACCAAATTTGTTGATAAAATGATGTGCAAGATAAAAAAAGGAAAAAGGATGCTTGTATACCGCGAGTGTATGAAATGAAGCTCAGAAAATTGTTCTTTTGAGAAAATACTCTCGAAATATATTTATGTAAACATTAGAACTAAACATTAGAAACTAGAAATGGAGTGAGCGAGCAAGAGGGCCAGTTGCGACTTGAAAGTGAAATTTTACAATTTCTTTCAACATCGCCGTGCAATCCAGTTTTACGGAATTTTAGCGCTAATTCCAAATTAGTACCAAACTAAGCGATAAACATGCTTTAAGCTTTTCATTTCTTCTAGTTGGTTTTTAAACTTCGGTGTATTTAAAAACGTGAATGAATTCAAAACAATCTTATTTGCCCTTCAAATATATTTATAATTTACTTTTAACGAACTTCATTTAAAGCCTTTCCTAAAAAGCATTTTTTTATGGAGTAAGAAATACCAAATGGTAGATTTAAAATTCTCTTGCCACAATTTTTTTTGTTTTTTGTAAATTAAATAACATTCAATCTGTAAAAAACTCGTTGATGATTTCATAAAATCCTTGTACAAATAACCCCTTTGAAGAATTTGAAATTTTTTTCTCATGGACAGCAACCCTTAAAAATATTCAATGAAATCTCGGTCAGTTCTGGGGTTTTATTTTAATGCTTTGATGAAATCTCCAAGGAATATTTTACTTAAAATATTTGCGGGAAACATGGTGTCACTAACACTACCCACATTTTTGGGGATGTTTGTCGATTTTATTTAAATAAACTTGAGTATGGTCTTGAAAAAAGCTTAAATGTATTACTCATTTCTTATTCGAAATCTCACTTACATGGTGTATGATTTGGTGTGGGCGGTAGAGGTCTCACTTTATCCGGTGGACAGCGTCTTTGCACCATAACCGTGGCCGGCAATGGGATGGCAGTGCCATTGGCTTTGGTATAAGCTTGTGGTATTTGTCTATAAAGAGAATAAATGCATAAGCAAAAATCCATTTATTAATGATTTACAACAGTCTGGTTTTTTGTTTATTTATATTTAATTTTTGCAAACATTTAATTTGCCATAAAATTCAAATGTTTTTATTGTTTTCATGCAAAACTTTGTTTACAATTCCTTTTTTATAAAATAATCAACTTGAGATTCAAAGCCAAGCCTTTGAGTGTGAAATATATAAAATTTATATCTGCATTAAAAATTCATAAATACTCAGACACAATAAATGAAAAATAGTTAATGTTTGAATACTTCTAAAAGCTAATAATTATGCTAATTTATACCAAGTGCAATCAATGTAAGAAATTAATAAAAAGTGTTTGTGACAATTATTGCAATTAAGGTTTGCGAAAAAAAACCATTTAGAGAAACAATACACAGACAGCAGTTTTCAAATTGATTGTTAGAAATCATAAACGTGTTTGCTGCTAATTTTATTATGTAAATTTCATGTCCATGATTATTTAGATTATATTGTTTTAAGTATTGCAAAATGAGGCAGTAAGTTTAAAACTTCTCAAGTTGTTTGGATTACTATTATTATTTTTTTTTTTTTTTTTGTAAAGTTGAACTTATGAAAAATTTCCCTTCAGTGGAAATTTTTATATGAGGAACTATTTATAACGGTATAAAAATAAAATCCCGTGAAACAGAATTTTCTAAATTTGAAAATTTTCCCATATATAGGAAATTTTTAGCTTCAAAAGAAGTTTTTATCTCAGCACATGTTTAAATTCTTTGTAAATAACCTATAAAAAAAATGCAAAATTGATTAAATATATTTACAATTTTTTTTAATTTCCCATAAAATATTTATAAAATTTGTTGTTTGTTGTGGCTTTACCTCTTCATATGCCAACATTTCATTGGTCGCTAAACCAAGTTTAAGGAGTTTAAAAGCATTCATCGAATGTTTATGCCATACGAATCAAATACAATATGAGAATTCAATATTGCATGTGAATCATAACAAACTACAAAATCATAGAAGGCTTAAAATGCTTTTATACAAACAACACAACAAACAATTATACTCAACGTGAGCCTATTTTATTTTTTCTCTCAACACTCATACAATTAAACGCCCGATATGCAAAACTTTACAATATGCCAAATTAAGATTAAGGATTTTTTCTTGAAATATTAATGCTTTTTAACTTTTGATATTGATATACATTTTCGGGGCCATATTTTTAAAATTAAATTGGAAACGTTTTAAAATATTTGGGAAAAATGGGATATTAAATGAGTTCCCATATTTTTCATACAGGCTTGGAAAGTTTCTCAATGTTCTGCTTTACAAATAAATTAATAAAATAATTTTAAAAATTTTAACAATTTTTAGTGCAGCTTACACAAGAGTTTTGGAAAAAATGTCTTCAAAAAGATTGTTAAATCGATTTGAAATAATAAATAGTCCTAGAAATATTTTAAGTTGAATTTCTTTATACAAATATTTTCACATAATGAGTAACTAAATTTGTAAAATTCAATGTTTGAAAACATTTTTTTTAAATAATGGGAACTTATTTAAAAGTAATACTTTTCCATACAATATTTCGAACGTTACGAAAGGTTATACTTTACAAAATGAAGCCAACAATATTTCTTTGTATAAATTCAGGGCCTGGTCTCATTTTGTAAAACGAAACATTTGTAAATCTTATGAAAAAATTCCAATATCAAAAGAATTCCGAGTACTTTTCTTTTTATAAACTGAGACTGTCTGTAGATATAATTTGTCATCTTTGCTTTTATTTATTAATCTTAAAGCTGTTGTTCTGTCTGATGGTCTACTTGAAGTGTTGTTGTTGTTTTTAATTAAAATTCATGATTAAAAAGTGCGTTACATTTGTTACTTGCAACATGTTACCTTGGCAAATAGTCATATAGACTCTTAATTTATCACCAGACAAAACTTTTTAAACATTCTGGCACGCATAAAGGGAAAAAAACCCAGCGATGACAACAATAAATAAGCCAACAAAAGACACTAACAACCATGACTTCTATATTGCAACTCCCTCTGGCAACCAGGACAACATAAAGAAGTGCTAACCAAAAATGGTAGCTAGAAATTAAACTTTAAGTTGCGGCAAATAAAAAAAATATTAAAAAGAAGAGTGTGTGTGGCATTCAACCGCCAGCCTGACTTTTTTGCTCCTCTTCTTTGCAAACGTCATGTTCCAAGCTGCAGTCAAGAATTTTTTTGCCTGCTGCACCATGGAAATAGTTAACAATTTGCTATAACTTAAACAGTGGCTGTTGTGAGGCAGGAGGAGATCCAGACTCACTTCCCGGTTATCCACGTTTTATATTTGTGTTGTTGCCTTTGCTATTTATACAACACAACTCAAGTGTCATAAAGGTGTGGAGAGATGAAATGATTTAGTTGTGAACGTAACTTGCAATACTTTTGTTGATACAACATCTTTTGTTTAAGCCCTGTTTCGTTTGATGAAGATTTTACAGCATTTCATATTTACTTAAATGTACATACATACATATATTTTTATAAATGTTTAAAAATAAAAAAATAATAAAAATTAAAATATAAAGAATAGAACGACATTATGACAAAAGTAATTTAAGCTAAAAGCACGGAAATGTGCAACTTTTGCTTCGTATTGTTTGCTGGCTTGTTTGCAACAAGTTTAAAGACTATTCGTTTTCTATTCAAATGGCTTGTTTTAGCCATAAAACAACAACAATAGCAACGACAACAACACAAATGGTACTAATAACAGGCAGCAGCAAAAAGGTTAATGACTTTCTTAGAACGTGATCAGCAGCAACTCTGTCGAACACAATTTTGTATTATTTGTCGTTGTTAAACGAATAATAAATTTAAATGGTTTTCATTTAACAATTAATGAATAGCTTGCAATACATTATTTGGTTTTTAAAACACAAAAAAAGGAAGTGGGATGCAAACGAAAGCTTAATTACTTGATTTTAGAAAAAATGGTACTTTTTACCAAAAAGTAACGCCCTAAGTTGTATGCAAAACAAACATAAATTTAAAATAAATTAATAATATTAATCGACCTTTTTTTTAATTAATTGTGTTAATTTATTGAGTTTGAGGTCTAAAAACAATTATTTATTTTTTATTTTTCAATATTTCGACAGCCTGTGGCTGTCTTCTTCAGGAAAATTTTTTATAATTTGATACAAAAAACAAATGAATTAATAAAAAATTTTTGAAACAAAAAACAAAAGAAAAAATTTTTAAATATTTTCAATATTGAGGAAATGAACAAATATTTTGAAATTTCATAAATAATAAATTACAATATTTTATTAAATAACAAAAATTTATAAAATATTTTACTTTTTAGTGTCCGTTTATTCTTTTATGAATTAAATGCCTATAACTTTGAGCTAAATTATCAGTATCTGTTCTAAAATTCATTCTCTGTGGTAATGGTATATTAATTATTTCTAACATTTCTAACAAAAAACGACGCTTGTAATTGTTTTCTTTATCTAAAATAGTTGTATTATCAAAGTCAGGGTAATGACTTTTATTAATGCAATGAGTTAACAAAGCCGTTTTTTGCGAAGAAATATTATTTTTATGTTTTTGGTCCGATCTATGTCCTGCTAATCTAGTCTTTAGTTTATTTTTAGTAGTGCCTATATATACTTCTGAACATTGGTCATTGTTATTTCCTTTGCATGGAATTTTGTATATCACATTTGCCATATCTAACTTTTTAACTCTATCTTTAATTCTACTAAATAATCTACCTACTGTATTACAAATTCTATGGGACATTCTATATTTTTTTCTATCAAATATATTTGATTTTTCCAACCTTTCAGATAAACCAGGAACATAAGTTAATGATTTATAAATTTTAAGCTCAGAATCTATATTTGTTCTCTGTCTTGTATTATACGAATACTGGTTAATTAATTTGCAAATTAAGAAGAATATTTAAAATAAATATCCATCGAAAAAAAACTGCAATATTCCGTAGGTAGATTTTTGTGGGTACATATTCTAATTTAATTTGTAATAACTTTTAGTTTTTTTTGTAATGCATTTCTGTTTCTTAATTTATGAAGAAAAATTTATCCCTAAATATGTAGATTTGAATAAGCAATTTTTTTTCATTGTGTTGTTGGGCCTATTAAATTTATGAAAAATGGGGCGTAAGTAGTTTTTTGTCGGCGACTATGCAGCCATTATTAATCTAATCTTAATAATGAACTCGTATGTTTAAAGAATTAATTTTATTTAGGAGCTTATTATGTACTCAGGCTTAAAAGGCTTAAAGTGTATATCTTCCGGTAGGTATAAATATTTACATATTTGATTACATTTTCCAAAGCATCAAACGAACAAAAGAAAGATATAATATTCATGCTATTCGACCTTTTTATTTTATTGATTAATTATAATTAACCAAGCTATTAATCTATTTGTTTATAAAAGTTATTGCCCAATATTTCAATTATTGAAGAAGGAGTCCAAGGGGCACCATAATGTTGGGCAGTTAATAAATCTATGAAACTTGTGTAAATTATTTGACCTACATATAGCCATATTAATTATAAAATATAAATTTTAGTTTCGACAAAGATCGATACTTTAACATTTTTCAAGTATTTCTAAGCCATTTCGCATATTTGAAATAAAATACATTAAAATTAATCTTTCTGGTTACGCCTAAAACTTTCCCTTGATAAACTTAAGTTCGAACTGCGATTGGTCCCAAACACACTCTTAAGAAGGTCGCCACTTATACAACTGTGATATTAATTTGAAAATAATAGTGGATTTAATTCTACCGTAACCCCAAACCACAAAGTCGAGTGAAAAAAGGTAGCAAAATATCGAATTTAATTCGATAATGGCTGCTTCCTACCATCCCTCTATAAGAAATTGGACAATGTATTTACCTTCTAACTGTTTAATTGACATGTGTTTATACAAATATAAAAAATCGTCATCAAATTCTGTACAAGAATTTTATATATGAACGGGAATATGTGGAGTTTATTCGTCTCAGTATGGATTTGATAATACACCACAATACAAGGTGGTATCATAAGCCAATTATGATTACTTTAATGGAAATTTGTTTGCTGCGTTATAAATTACACTTGTCAGCTTTCGTTGATTCAATATTTTCTTCTTTGAAATTGCTGATAAATTGTTGATAAAGACGAATCAGGTGAATCACACCGCTACCACTTTGCGTAATCCAACTTGTTTTAAAGTTCACAAATGCTGCTCGGAATATTACATAACTAAGATATTATTTAGCCGGTATACAATGCTATTATTATTCCATCAAGGACTCATATGTTCATATACTTTTTAGTTTTATATTCAAAATTCCTGAAAGAGTTCACCCATTTATTTCCGACAACATTTGTTATGCATACATAGTTATTTTGACGCCTCCCTAACTGAGAGAGAGAAATTATTTTATTCGGACAATTCTCAGTTTGAATTGAATAATTATAATATTTGTCCCAAGAAAGTAGAATTGAGCTGCCACATCATATGGTGCGAGTATTTCTACAACAACTCCTTTATTTTTTAGTTTTAGTAAATATAGATCTAGAATAATATGGTATCCAACCCCATTTCCCAGACATCTAAAACACGAAAATATTTCTGGTCTCTCCCCCTGGTTCCCGAAATACTGGGTTCAAAATTTTTTTTGGTTGCATGATCGCATGAATATCAATAATATGGAAATCATATTAATTTTTCTAACAACTTATACATAAATATGTTAATATAGTTTTATAATTATTGGCCTGAATTCTTACATACATATGTATGTATAAACATATATTTCTAAAAATCGCCAACATATTAATACTTTAGTATACAAATATATATGTAAGTATATATGAACATTCGCAGACCACTTTCAATTCTTCATTACATGTATATTTGAGTTCTCAAAGTTTGAGATTGCTATAAAAATTTAGAATATTTTATTTAAAAATTCATTAAATTAAATTTTTTTACTCTTTAAAATTATATCTAACCATATCATTTATATCCGTGCTACAGTATAAAAATAATGACCAATTTGAAATAAAAATGTTGATCCCCGTAACTCCTGTCGTAAAGGAGAGCACTAAAAAATTATAGAAATATTTGTCACTTAAAAAGGAGTATTATATCATTATTTTTGTATTTCTCAACGGTGTTAGCATTCTAAATCTTTTCCATTTACATACATATTTCATATTCTAGCTTTGATATTCTAAAAACTCAACTCTTATTGCGTTTGCTATAAGTTTAAATAAAATTGGTCTTCTACCCAGAAAATATTTATATTATGTTAAATAAAAGTGATTGCTTTATTATCGATGAATATAACCCCAATTAATTGGATAAAGTAATACAAATATCTGGCAACTTTCTAAGTACAACAGAATTTTTTTCTCTTCTTTTATTCTTGTAATTCCTGATTTAGTTCTTGACGGCTTTTTGTTTGGATCAGTCTATTTGGTGTTTCGATTAAAATTAGCGTTTTGTAAATTAAAATTAAATAATAAAGTGTTGGTGTTGTAAAATAATTTAAAAACAAGTGTTTTTAGTGCAAAACTTGTCTAAAGTGCTTGGCGAAAAAAATATCATACATTTTGTCTTTGCTTGTTTGCCTAGATTAAAATAAACGTGTGCAATTTTTTATTCTTGTGTTTGTTTTTGCTTTTGCATAATTTAAAGAAGTAGTGGACCGTTGTTGATTTCAAGTGCATGCATATGCAGAATCCTGGTGAAGACAGAAATATCAAAGGTATGTGTGTAAATATGTATGTACATACATACATACATAAGTATGTATGTATGTACTAATGTATTCATAGTGTTGTTATATTGGTTTTATTTGTAATCTCTTTGGGAAGTAAACTAGAAATTAATTCGTCAATGGAGACGACATAACTTTCATCTACTTATGTATGTATGTACATACATACATATGTATATGGATTGTATTAATTGATTTTGCCACTACTTTCAATATGTTTAATTGACTTGCTTATACCTACACAAGCATAAAAAAATTAACTGGGATTTATTTTCCCAAGCAAAATTCGCCATGTAAATTATGCCTTGCTTTTGGTCATATTGCTCTTTTTAACGCTCATCATCAAATGTATGATGAACGGGAATATGTGGAGTTAATTCGTCTCAGTATGGATTTAATAATATACAACAATCGATAAATTTTCCTTGAATTCTCCACAGATGCCACCAACGCGCTTTAATACAA
Organism: Germaria angustata; assembly: GCA_963681545.1. Lineage (NCBI taxonomy): Eukaryota > Metazoa > Arthropoda > Insecta > Diptera > Tachinidae > Germaria > Germaria angustata. The sequence goes on along the minus strand of OY812999.1, from coordinate 111,127,946 downwards.
GGTGGTATCATAACTCAATTTGCTACGTTAGAGACTCCAGATGCATTATATTAGTCCGAGTTTACAATTGACAGCTTTCGTTGATTCAATGTATCTTTCTTTGAAATTGCATTTACGCTTATACATATTTACATAAGTACTTACATACTTATATGTATGTATGTATGTAAGTTTACCTAAGCTGTTTTAAAGCTGCTTGGTACATCTAATTCAGATTGGATACCAGAATTGTAAGCACTCATATATTCATATTCTCTTTAGTCTTATATGTATTCCTGAAAGTGGTTTCATCCATTTGTCTCCGGAAAACTCTCAGATTGACCAAAATTGATTGATCATATGGTACTACTATTTCTACAATTCTTTTATTTTTTAATTTTAATAAATATACATATGTAAGTAGTTCTCCCACATAATTGATTTAATAAGGTATCAAATTCCATTTCATATAATTTAAAACAAAAATTATATATGTAAATTTTTTTGTAAAAGTTCGCTAAATTTATTTTTTTACTCTTTAAATTGATATCTAACCATATATTATAAAAATTATGACCAACTTGAAATAAAAATGTTGAATCCCGTAACTCCTGAGTTAAAGGATAGATCTAACAAATTACAAATATATTTTTCTCTCCAAAAGGTTTATTATATCATCTTCCAATTAGTATTAACATTCTAGACTTGTTCCATTTACATACTTATGTATGTACATATGTACTTCATATAGTAGTTTTGATATTCTTGAAAATTTGTTTTTTTACAAATGGTTGGATGAATAGTGTTGCAAAAAACTGCTAGAGTGACTAAATTCATTTAATGTGTTTTCTATAGTTTTAATTAAACTCCATTAAATGTTAATTTTATTTATAATAAAAAGCGCACATATGTATGTATGTACATACATACATACATATGTATGTATGTATATACATACATACATGTATCCCCCACAAATTGGGTAAAGCAATAAAAATATCTGGCAATTCTACAAATGCAAGAGCAACTATCTTCCCTTTTTTCATTCTTGCAATTCCAGATTTAGTTCTTGTCGGCTTTTTGTTTGATTCAGTTTATTTAGTGTTTCGATCGAAGTTATTGTTTTGTAAGTTAGACAATACAGTGTTATTGCTTTAAAATAAATCATATTGATAAATAATGAAAGTTCTTATCGCAAAATCATCAAGTGCTTGGCCCAAAAAAATAATAATAAATTTGTCATTGTTTTCCTAAATTAAAATAAAATGTAATGAATGTATCTTCTCTTTCTTTTGGTATTTCTTTTTAAGTGCTTAATTTTTTATTTTGTGTTTGCTTTTGTTATTTATTGATTTTGCATAGTTTGAAGAATGTAGTGTTTTGTTGTTGGTGCCAATCACATACATACATGTCCAAAATCGTTGTGAAATATCAAAGGTATGTTTTGTTTGTTATTTTGGTTTTGTTTTTAATCTCTTTGGAGTGAGAGCCATAAGCAGTGCTGCCACAACCAAAAAATTTTTACAACCAAAATTCGCTTTAAAAGTTACCAAATGAGAAACAATAATTACCAAATTTCAATATGTAGTATTTTGATTAAATAACAATTAAAATGCATAAATATTTATAATGTAACGCGTGTGATTTGAATACAGTTAATAATAACAATAACAAAACAAATATAATTCTTTTACCTACGTATGCATGTATGTATGTAATAAGTTAACGCTTGTACATGTATGTACGCATATAAAAAATAACAGTTTTTTTAATATAAAGTAAACAAAACTTGCAGTTCACAGTATAATAGTTTGAGACCATAGATTTACTTATAAAAAATTCATTGCATTTTGTAGTGAAATTTCACTTGTAATAATAATAAAAACAAGCAAAAGAAATAAATATGTTTACATATGCAACATTTTTCATTTCTGTACATTGATATTTTATCCCAAAATTCCTCAATATCCATATCGCTCTGTACAGCAATATTCGAAAACTTTAGTAGTCTCCATTGATGTAATATTTTTTCCTCATTATTATCCGTTAAATTCGGGAAAGACGACAATAACGGCTCAATTGTTATTTCTGAATTACTTAACACTTGAGGTGGTGTTATGATATCAAGAATTTTAAAGTCTTTTCGTGAAAAATCAAAACGTTTTGAAATTTCTTTCAATAGTTCTATATAAAAAGATTGTATATTTTTTTATTTTATATTTTTCCAAGTGTGAGAACTTATTTTGTTCCATCCATAGTTCGAATTTTCGGCCGATAAAGGCGAATTTATAACAGGTGGCTGCACTAGCGATTTTAGTCACAACAGTTTTATTTTCAGTTGCCTTGGTAGCAATACTAAAAATTGAAGAACATAAAAGCTTAAAAAGTATAACATTAAAAATATGTACATGTATATAATTATTTTGGCAAAAAATAACCAATCAGAAAAAAATATTCACATCTCCACATTAAAGAAAAAAATAACCACTTTTGGTTAGAAATAACCAAAAACGGCAGCCCTGGCCATAAGTTAATTTTTAAGAGAATTTTGTTGTTGCTTATGCTACATTTTGGGGAGATTCTTTTTCTATATGTATGCATGAATGCATGTACATACATACATATGTATGTATATAGATGGGTAGGTTCATATGTATGAGCCATGTATTTCAGCTTATTGGAAACAGTGATGCCAGAATTTATTAAAGTTAAATTACCTAAAATAGTGAATTTTTAGACAAAAAACCTGTGGATCTCATTATAAATGATCTTCAAAAAAAACTAGCAAAAACTAACAATTAAGTACAAATAATTTGTTATATGAGAACCTCATTTTGTAAAACAACGTATTCTAATCGTTTAAAATTTTTAAGGAAAAATTCCTATACGAAACGAAATCCCAAATAAATTTCAAGCGTTTAGAAATTATTCGTCTTATCAAATGAGTCCTTTAAACTTATTATTTTGTAAAAGCAAAGTGGAAGGGAAATATTGGCGGTTGCATTATCTATTGCAAATGAGATTTTAAGCAGTCAATAATTAAATTATTTGTAAATGTACTCTAGACTGCCCACATTGATCTCTGTATGTACTTATGTTTAGTGGTCTAAGAAACAAATTAAAATTTATCTACCGAATGAAAATTGGTTCTATTTTATATTTTATATTGGAACAGCAACTAAATATTTTAATAGTAGTTAAATTGACCCAAAGTAAATACATTTGTATGTATGTAAAACTATATATTTTAATACATATAAGTATGTACATGCATAGGTACAGATGAAATCTGGGAGAGTTTTTAAACAATGCAACTGATATGAATTATATACTATTAACAAACACTAAAATAAATTAAAAATTTGATTTGTACAAAAATCATGTTTTCTACTCTATCGTTTCTGTTCCAAAAACCAGATAAGAGTTTCATGTCCTTGTTCTACAAAATACTATGTAAATAGTTTTATATTTAAAATTAATATACATAACTGCACATTTGAGTTAAGGGCTTTATTGTATTGGAAAATTTTGTGTGTTGTTTTCACAGAAAAAATCAGTTATCTGCACAAAAAATCTTACAAGAGAGTTGATTGTGTAGCTAAGTCAAAATGACTAATTAAACATTTATTGTGAGTGCTAGAATCCCACATATCTTACCACATATTTATAAAAAAAATTTAGATTCGTTAATGTTTATGACAAACTTCTAAAATTAATAAATTGTTTTACTTGATGAACTTTTTTATATAGGATAGGTTCGTAAATGCAGTATCGCGCTGCAAAAGAAAAGTAATAGTTCTTCGCTATGACAATACAAATCAAATCGTGCTTTTTAGTATGGGACTACTGCATATGACCCGTGTTTGACATATTTTTAAGCACCGTCTGCTTTATTGTTCCCGTTAAGAATATTTGAACTTACTGTTGGAGTGCGTTACTGCATTTATGAATGTAAATACAATCATACACACATACATATAAATATCTCAACTATAATATTTTACCAACAAAAATTTTTTAATACATAACTTTTTGTACTTTTAACGAAGTTTTGAGTCTGGCAAAGATAAAAATTTACAAAAAAATATTTTTTCATTAAAAGAACTTTTAATTATCTACAAAAAACAGATGTATAAAAAAATTATACCCCACCTACAACATTAATTGCATGTTACATACTGCGAAAGTAATTTAAAAGATATAAAAAGCAATGGCTTCCCTGTTCCTCTTCCCATTCCGCTTCCTGTTTGTTTTTTTGTATATATGTATATATCTTAATTTTCTTGATATTTGTTGCCTTGACAGAGAAATGAATAGAAAAGAAACAAACTAAGAAAAGTTGTTAAAGAAAATTAAATCCAAAACGAAAGTGTATGATTTCAAATGTTTTCATCGTTAAAAATTGCTGCGAGGAAAAGAGTAGAAGAAAGTCATGTTGTTTTGTCTGTGTTTTTTTCCTTCGCATATTTATTTCAAAATTACTTTTTATACTTTTTGTTTGAGTTTTTTATTTTACTGCAAAAGTTACTAAAAAGTCATAACAAAAAAGCCAGGAGAATAGTATGGAAAGTTTATCTACTATCTTAGTTCATTTTTACTTGAGAGAGAGCAAGGATTCATATCGACAGATAATTGTGTGCATACATATAAAGACATGCAACAAATGTTACTATGTTGCTCAAGGATATTAATTTTCCTGGTGTCTTTGTGTCAGTGTAAGTATGAATTCAACTGTTAGAACTGTTTACTTTTTAGTAGTGTGGGAAATTAAATACATAAAGCCAAATTTCGTAGCTCAATTGTTGTTTTTTGCATTTTATACAATTGCGGATATTAGTTTATTTTGTATGAAAACAATTTTATAATTTACAATTGTGCTTGTAGTATAAGATACATTAGAAACAACAAGATGATTGAATTTTCGCTTTTAATGAAATTTTCTATTTATTTAGTCTCTTTGTGAGATGTTGCAAAGAAAAGACAATTAAAAAGTTGCAAAGCAGATGAGCCGCTTTATGAAGTGTCACAATGTATTAAATAAATAATTCCACTCATTAAAAAGTGTAATTTGAATCTTAGTTATTAGAACGAAATTAAATAAGTCTTGGAAAAATAATAGCGAAAGACTAATGAAAACAATAAGCAATTTATTTAAGTTAATTATATAGATTAGTTTATGTATTAATGTGAAAAAAAATTATAAATTTCATTTTACTAATTAAAATTCAGCAAATATACTTACTTATTCCCTTTTATTTGAAGCAAACATCTTTTGATATGCACTCGGAGCAATTTTACTTGCGCAAGTTTTGATTTAGTTGGAAGAAAGGCAAAGAAGGCATGATTCCTCTTTTTATCTTGTAAACTTGCGCACGTAAAATTGTCCTGTATAAATGATATCTTACTTCACAACCGTTATTTGATACAATATTAAGCAAATTTATTTATTAATTCTTGTCCTGTTATCCCAAAATATGAAATTGCAAAAAGTATTTAATTGTAAAGATTTTTTCTTTAGATAAATTAAAATGGGAATTTCAAAATTGTTACAGAAATGTAAACTGATTTCAATAATATATATACATATATATATATATATATATATATATATATATATATATATAAATTCCATTGTTTTGCCTTCAATTATAAAGATCAATTTTCTACACACAAATTAAAACTGAAACAAATAATTTTGAAATCTTTTTTCTTTGCTTTGAAACGTTCTGTAATAAATAAAGATTCTAAACTGAAATTTTCAACATATTATTTCTAACATATTTCCATTAATTCCACAATTACAATACATTTTTGCCACTTGACATATTTGCTTGAAATCTCTCGTGCTCCTACAATGTTTTTAGTATTTCCTAAACTTTAAATTTCTTTAACAAAACTTTCTGCTCAGACCCAGTTCAGACGATCTCTATAGTGCTCAGTATCTGTCTAATGAATAACCTAATAAGTCTATACAAAAAAGCAGCTCTACAACTGTCAATTCATTCACAAACACTCGATAAAATTTTGAAATCAAAACCAAAATATGTAAATTAGTCTAAAAAATAACTTTTCTACAAAAAAAAAAAACGCTTTGTCATGGTTTTTAACCAAGCCGTCAGCCAGGATGATCTTTCATACTGTTTCGCTTGTCCTCTATTGAAAATATACCATTTAAAAAACTGTTTAGTAGGTGTTGAATAAATGATTATTTATACATAAAGTAGAATTTTTTTAATATGCATCTTTTTTTCTATAAATAATGGCCTTATAAAGAGGTTGAAAGAATCACTTTTACAAACAAGTTTTTTTTTAGCAAAAAAAAACTTTGTCTTTTGCCAAAGTACTCGTATATAAAATATTTATGGTGTTGCTGTTGATATTCCATGAATAATATACTTGATATTGCAAGTTTTAATATGTGTTTTCTTGTAAAGTTATGGGTACCATCATCGTCATCATCATAACCATAATTTAGGTTTCCTACACAAATATTTTGCATATAATTTTTGATGTTTATTTCTGTAGGAACTTGAAATTGAGATTCTTATTTTTTCCTTGTTATTAATACTAGAAATTACTATTTCGCGAAGAGTTAAGCACTTCTCTGTTATTGAATTTAGTAAATAACAATTTTAATTTTGTCGAGATATCGATCATTCAGTTAGTATTTTTATATGATCATCAACATTTTTAAAACCACAAAAATATTAATAACTGTGAATAGTTTTGCTGGGAAGAACTTTTAAGTAAAACATAAAAAACTAGGGATCGAAGTCTCAGCTGTTCAACTGTAACTGGGAAATTTTTAGAAAAAGATTTTCATGTATTTTTATGTCCAGTGGAATTTTAAGATCACGAGGATTCAGAAACTTTAAACATTTAATTAAATAGTAAGAAATATTATTTGTGGTGTAACAACTTTTGTTATATTAAGTTTGCTAAATTCGAAAAAAATAAGAAAGAATATTTCTCTATATCCTGTTTGTTTAAGAAAACTAATACGATTTTCATAAAATTAAAAAAAAATCTTTTGAACAATTAAAAGTTTTTAAAAGCTAATCAATTAATGTTTTTATTTAATTTTGATAGACACATTCTAAAAAGTTTTAAATACTTAACAATGTTTGCAATATTAGTTTGATAAGAAGGATTATTATGAAAGCCGAAAAAGAAATCCTTTTCTCAATGGTCTAACCATTATCATTCGCTTTAAAATGAAGAAAGCTATTAAATATAGATTCTCAAAAGCTCTTAAAATATTAGTTTTTATAAAGCACTTTATTAGCTGTTTAAGATACAAGTTTAATATAGAAACTTTTGAAAACTAATATTTCTTAAAACCGTTTCCTTAAACTTCTTAAAAGCCTTCCGCAGTACTTTTTAAATAATTCCATAATTAATGGGTTAATTTTTTGCACATACTGTTAGCTTTTTGGGGTTCCACTGTATTTTTCAGCAGTTCCATTTAGTATTCTTTCCAGATGCAGTTGTTTTTTACATTTTGCTTATCATGTCACAGACATGTTGTTTATTTCATATTTTCCATATTTTCAATACAGAAAAAAGAAGTCAATTGTGAATATTTAAATTTGTAATGCGACACGTTTCGCTTGAGCACAAAATGGAAGTTAAAAAGGAATTTATAAACATTTATAGTATATGGCGAAAGAGTGAAGCTTTTTTCATTTTAGATCCTTCAAAACAAACAAGGTATTGTTTTCTGGTGAATTTATATTGTTTAAATGTTGTTGGCAAAAGAAAGACCAAATGGAGCAAAAAATAAATAATGTGAACCAAATAGATGCTTGAGATTGACATCTCTACACAATTGTGTTAAGAAATATCTGTATCTTTTTTTCTTCTAATACTTTTTAATTTTTGCTATTACCTTTAAGGAATGATAGTATTCACAATTCCACAATAAATAATTTGCTATGTTTGACATAAAGTCACGATCTTTGTTTTGTCTGTCTGTCTGTCTGTCTTTATGGCTATATGTCTGTTTTTATATATTTTAACAAAGACTTATTGGAAGAAGTTTCTTTACAAAAAGGTTAGAAATGATTTCTTGCATGAGCTAGTGTTGCTGACGTAAGATGGAACAACAGCTTTATTGTTATTTTTATTTTTTTCATTGCTGATTGTCAGTAGGAGTAGCTTATCATAAATAAATGAAGTTGAGAAGAATATTTAACAATGAAAACTTAATTTAATAAAAGTGCATAAGTTTTACAATAAACTACAAATGTCACCGTTCATAAGTTAAGTGAAGTTGCTTTCCTTAATCCACTTGGTAAAATAAATCATTTGTAACAAATATATCCTTCTAAACAGTGAAACTTTTTAGGTATCAGAAAAATTTATATATGGTTAGGTTAGGTTAGGTTGATTGGAGGGGTGTGATAGCCCATGTCATACGACATACACTTAAGCCAGTGAAGGCTTGTTGTGCGCTCTCTTTAATTATCAAACACAAACTGCCAGAGTTCTGCGGCAGGATTCTAACCTGCGACCTTCGCACTACGAGTCTAGTCCACTACCTACTAGTCTACGAAGGCCAAATGTATATATACATACATACATATATTTTTTTAATAAAGTCGTAGGAAAATTTTTCACAAATAACGATCAAAAATTTCAGTTCGATAACTATTTTCGATTCTATAAATTTTCCAGTGAACTGACTTAATTTTTAGAAAATTCTAAAACATTTCCTCATTTCCTATTGTCACATTGTGAAAAGAGGAAACAAGCGTAAAATCTTTGTTAAGCTCGAAAGTACTACTTTCCTAAGTTTTTCTTATTTTATGTAGGGAAAACAACATACAATAAGTGTCTTCTATCCTTTTAAGCACTCATTTCTTACTTTTTGAAGTACGACTATTAAACAACCACAAACAAACACAACAGACAGACAAACGACATGGTTAAAAATAAATCCGCTCCATGTACATACATAAATATGTATATGTATACGAGTATATGGAAAAGTCACTTCAAAATAACAACTACGTCAACAACAACAAACAACCATTAGAATCTTTCAACACATTCTCATGGAGAAAGTAATACACACATACAATTGTTTGCACTTTGTATGTATATACATTGTACTATTCATTTCCACTTTAGTATTTTCAGGTGTTCACAGGCTTTTATTTTCCCAAGCCAAAGGACCCAAATATCCATAAAAATACAATGGTGTTTGTACATGTCAACATAAGTAAACGACTGCAACAACATTAGTGATGCCAGACTCAGAAATGCAGTGCAGACTCTCCAAAATGTCAAAAATTAAAATCTGAAAAATTTTTGATGACAAAATCAGTTTTTTTTACAAAATAATAAAAATATTGAAAGTCCCTTTACTTTTGATACTATGTATCATCGTCCCTGGTGCTGATTTTTGCTTTAGGCAAATATAATAAATTTTTAAGTTACTGTGAAATATATTTCAAAAAATTTTATTTATGTATATCTGAAGCCAAGTGATGCTAACATTTTAAAAACTTAAATTACACTTCGCTAAGTTTGAGTTTTTTTTTAGATATGACTTTGTTGCAAAAAAGGAACTACAAGTATAAGCTTTTGTCTGAATTTCAGTATCAGTATCCTTTTAAAGGTGTGTGTGAAAGAAAAACTTATTGAAATTCAAGTCGCAACATTTTTCATGGTAAAAGGAAAAAGTATAGAGAGTTTTTTATTTTATACAGTGAAGACTTTTTTCTGTCAACTAAAACAAAAATTAAGTTTCAACTAAAACAAAAATTAATAAGTCGCCAAAAGTTCTAAATTCTACATTTGTACTTTTGATTTAAAATTTAGCCTTTTTCTCGATGTAGGTAATTTAAAAAATCTGGATGAGTCTACAGTAATGGTTTTTCATGTAGAAATTAATACAAAATTTAAAAAAAAATTTATTGGAAATCAGTACTAGCCTTGAAAGTTTTTTTTGCCCAATATTCATAAATTTTTGTTTTAGTTGAATTTTTGTTATTCATGTTATTCCTTTGGTTATATTTATAAGATTTTTTTTTAACGAAGTACAGATTTTAAAGAATTTTCGTTAACAAATTTTTGATACTTGAAGGTTTTGCCTCTAAAAATGGTAGTGAAATTGTTGAAAACTGCACATTATGATAAAAACCAAAAAATGACATGGGGATAATTGCTTCTTATATTTTGGAAAAAGCAACTCCCACCAACATACATCAAATATGTCAAAGGTATTATAAAGTTTATTGTCACTCATAAAGTAGGTTTTTGGTATGCGAATAATTATATTTAATACTGACAATTTTATTTTTATTATTCGACCTTCAGGTGTACTAAGTGTCCCTTTTTCGAATTGATTAATGTTTCGACTTTAAATTGATGTGCTTTTTGTTCCATTACCTTGTAAACATATTCTGTTGTGAAAGTCACTAATAACAAACTTTATGATATTAAACTTTCATTGGCAAACACTGCTCTCAAAGCAAGGAACATTAGTAAATCGAAAAAAGCCACCACTGTACATAGCCTCACTATTAAAAGGATTTGTAACGTATGTTTGCTGGGATGCTTGTACCTAAACTCTATTTTAAAATCTTGTTGTTTTTCGCCTCATGCTCCCTCCCCTAAACCTAGAAAAAGCATAAATATTTATAATGATGCCATACAGAAAAAAATAAAGACTTAGAACAAGAGCAAAGAAATGAAAGAAAATAGGAGTAGAGATAAAAGATTCTTGTCGTTGTTTGTGCATGTTTTTTGTTGCTTAGAATAAAGTAATCGTATGGCACAAGCATCTCTAACTCCTGTGATGTGTTTTTTAAATACTATTTATTTTACATTTCATTTTCATTAGAGTCTGTAGAAGTAAACAAATATTGTTCTTTATAAAAATGGAAAATATTGTTTCAGTTTGCATGTTTTAATTTATTCTATGATAAACTAGGGAATCGGTGATGCTTTTTTCAAAATGACAAGATTAATTACTAAGCAATCAACGTGGGTAGAGAGAGTGAGAGAGAGAGAGAATGAGGAAAAAATATTAAAACTTTTGAATAAATTAATGATTCAGTTTTAGATAAATAATCGTAGGTTAATGTTTTTTTTTAACGGAATGGGATTCGTATATAATGTTGTTATACAACTAAAAATTTAAACAATGTATATTAATAATAGACTTTGGCTTTCTGATCTTTTCTGACAGCATTGGAAATTCGTTTTCATCATTTGTGATCAAAGGCACATCCCTTTAAAGAAAGTTATTCTTCTAGAATGCTACTCTCTTATGGTGCTAATCAATACTTTTTCAAATATGAAATAGGTACATAACGATATGCCAAAAATCATTTCACGACGTACATATGTATGTATATCATGTGGAAACCCATAAATAACCGAAATATTTTTAGGTTTTTATTATTATCATCTCACTTTCCTTTCCTTACGATTTTCAATGATGTTTTCCGTTTCAAGCAGTAAAAGACGTATAGTTTCTGAACAGAAAAGTTTGCTCCTTTTTGGTATATATTTTCTGCAACTATTTGAAAATGTGTCCGGCGATATAAATGCTTATCGCTGGCTTCACCAACTTTTTGGAAATCTGTCTGATTGAAAATATTGCTTGAAAAATAATCACATTAAAATTTTATGCACAGTGTGCGATATTGGAAATATTTCGCATGGCTACATTTTAAGATTGGCAGTTGCAAAGGCATGTGCGTAAAATTCTTTTCACGTCTATTGTGTAACATTCGCTTTGGTTTGGCTTTAAAAACTAGTAGCAAATATTGGCGAGTTTGTAAATTAATTTTAAGAGTATAATAACAAATTAGATACCTTTACCTCCCATTGAAGTTTTGTTTATCATACAGTGTGACATATTGTTGATAAATTAAAAACGGCTGTATATATATTTATCGCCTTATTTGAAAAAAATTTAACTTTCTTTCTTTAGAAGTTTGCGCTCATTCAATTTCGCTTTTTCACAATGAAAAAGTAAACGTATTGTAAATGTTGTAATAAAAAGTTTGACTTTTATTAAAAAGCAACAAAACGCAATACTCAAATATATTGTTTTCAATAACTCTGTGCCGATCAGGTTCCAGAGATACTATAAACCATTCATGGCGTTTTCTTTTCCAAAAAGAAAGTGTATTATTTTCCGTCCTTTTAACTAGAAAAGAGGACTGAAGTGTGTATTAATAAGTGCAGATTTTGTTATAGAGAGCGTGTAATACTTTAAAAGTCCAAAACTTTCTTAACGACAACGTTACACTATATATCTACTAGAATAAATTTTTTATTTAATCTGCAATATTTTATTAGTACACATAGATAAATAAAAATACTTAAAACTGATAATTATATATTATAAACATTGTTGTAGGTTTTTATTGGCACGCATATATTTGAAAAAGTTGTCATAAAGAGTTTTTTTTGAGATTGCATATGCTCGTTAAAGAACACTAAATTCAGTATTTTTTTTTGAATTTTACACTTTCTTTTAGAAAAGAAAACCCCATAAAACTGATTCGCTTGTGAAAAAATATTTCCATAAAAATGGGGGACACATTTTATATGTTACCGACACCCTTGCAATGTGACGCTCTTTCAAGATCACAAAAGAACAAAAATAGTTGCTTGAAATATTAATTGTCCAAATATTTCAGAATTTTCACAAAAAAACAAATATGTTATGAAGAGGCGAAAAATTTTTAAACTGTATAATACAAAAAAGAAAACAAATAAATAAACGAGTTTGTAAGTATGTTTGACATACATATATCCGCCACTACAAATATAAAATGTGATCAGGTAAACAACTACCCTTGATTTTTATTTTTCAAACACATACATATGTATGTAAGTCATGGTCTAATAATTCATTATTATCGAAAAAGCATCATAGATTTGAAACACATTTGACACTTGATACATTTGATTAAAACTATGAATTATTTATTTTTCCTCTTTCCTCACACATGTATACTAATTTTTTTTATTCTTAAAAGTTATGTTAGAAATTGCTTAAAAATTTGAGGCTGCTATATTCAGATTCCAAAATTAATGATTAAAGAATACAGTATAGTTCAGTTATAATGAACTACATGAGACAATACAATTTAGTTCGTTGCAGACGAGGTTCGGAGTGTAGTCTGATTTTTGCAGGTACGATTTCTGCTGTAAACTCTGGTGTATCAGCTGACAATCTAGATAGTTTCGGAGTTAGTGTTTCTTAAAAAATGTTTATAATGTTTAAATAAAGTGGATATAATGTTTGTACAAAATAACATACATATCTATATAAAAATTTTACTTAGTTTCTAATAATTTTGATTGCTTCGTCAAATAATAATAACTATTTTTATGGTTCAGAAGGTAAATTGGGAAAGTTTAGTACTAATTTTGTTTTCTTCATTATAAGTGCAAAAATCTCAATATCAATGAAATATTTGTACAAAACTATTGGTACCCGAGAAGTCTGTTGTCATACGAGATAATACGTTAAAACCGATTTATGTTTTAACGGAACTCCACTGTTCTTTGGTCACCGTGACGTACATATGAAATGCGGTGGTAGTTTTTGAAAACAATTTATGGCTTTTATACTTTATAGAGGGTTGCTATGACAGTTTTAAGCTTCTTATAATTGTTAAATTAAAATTTATGTGTGAGAACTGTCCCAAAACTTTTGTAGATGGTGTTGCAAACTAATTGGTGTCAATAGTTGTCAAATATTAAAGATAGAAAGACACTAAACATAAAAAATCAAAACACATAATCGCTTCTTTTATCTAAAACAAAAATGAAATTTTCATTCAAAATCAGAGCTGTATTAACTGTACAATTTAACAAACAAAGTGTTTATCAATAAAAAAGGACTATGTCGAATGTCATATGTTCATCTAATTCGTCTTTAAAGTACGAACTACTAAGGCAGAACATCGAAACAGATGTACAACAAAGTAAATAAAATATTTTTTTTGGATTATGACGGATATTTATTTATATTTTACCTTTTATTTTCATTTACATTATCTCTTGATTGTATAAAACATAACTTGGCCATTTGCCACTTTTCAAATATGACCTCCAAAATTTTTTGAAAATAACTACATTTAAAACTCCAGCAACGTCTAAGTTCTTTTAGAAAAATAGAACAAAACTTTTCTTTTTTAAGAAGAAAAAAATAGAACAGAGAACAAATGCAACGAAAACACATGTTGCACATCTATCAGCATTTCCTCATTGAAATTATGTTTTGGAAATGCTAAAATTCATTAAATAAATATTTAAAAAAGAACTCCATGATTTTCCTGATCATATAAAAAAATAAACTTCTAATAGACATTTTTACGAGAAAAAAAATAAACACTACTTTAGTTGGTTTTAAATTGCCACACATTTCAGGCAACCTCAGCACAAAGTTTGCTATACGAGTACTTTAACAATTAATTGCTAAAAATGACACTAATGTGTAAATAAATTTGAGGTCTTGACATTGATTGTTTACGTGCCAAGAGTATTATTGTGATGGAATTATAAAAAATAGGAGATTTTAATATAAAACTTGCTTTCTTATAATTTAAGTAAGAAATCTTCATTAGAGCACATTTCTAGGTTTATTAATTATACAACTATTACATAAAAATTAAAAAAACGTAATTTTAAATTACTATTATTATTATTATTATTATTATTATTTTTATTATCATTCATTTCTTTATTTATGTAATGTTTCGGAAATAGCATTCACAGCCGTCAGCAAAATTTCAAATTAATAAATATGTTTTATAAATACTGTCAAATAAACTAAAATACTTATAAAAATTATATTATTAAGCGTAAGGTAATTTTTTTTATAAAAAAAAAACTTTATATAAACAAAAAGTAATAATAACTATCTTATTTGATTTACACATATACTCGTATATGTAGATATATGTATATCAATTTTAGAAAAAAAAAAATGTGCATACAATCGAGTTCGGTTATAACGAACTAAGTGCGATGGTGCGAGAGTTCGTTATAGGCGATGATCGTTATAATCAGAGTACACGGTTTTTATTTCATTTCTATAAATAAAAGTAAGAAAACTTGAAATAAATTATTATTTTTTTCTTATTTTTCGATATGTTTTCACAACTTTCATTTATTTTTATATCACTTTGCCAAATACTGGCAAATAATTATGTTAACGGCTTTATAAGTGAAAGTTCGCTATAATCGTAGTTTGCTATAACTGTAATGGTTTTTACGAAATATTTGTACAAAATTTATGGGACCAATGAAGATATTCCTTATGCACGATAATACATTATAAAAGGTGTATGTTATAACCGAACTTTTCTGTATATCTATTTCAGATAACTTATTTTTTACCTTCTTACATCCGGTGAATTGGGTAGACTGCGACATTTTCTACTGCTTTTACTGCCATGCGATGACGACGAATTCCCCATTTTAAAGTTTTTTAAAAACTTTATTCAGTTTTTTTTTTGGCTTCAAAGATAATCGTATCAACGCAGCAAAGTACGAGCTCTTAACACTTGTTTTTTCGTCATTTCACATTATATTTTGAACCTTTTTCTGAACTTTAATCTCCGATTTTTTTAGATTTAATAAGCCATAGATATTTATATATTTTCATAAAATTGACACTAAAGTAGCAAATTTTATTTGTGGGTTTTGAAACCGTTTCTTTTTTCAGGAATTGTGTTAATTGAAAAAAAAATGCTTTTGGGCGATGTAATATTTAGTTCTATTGCTTTTCGCATTATATTTTGAATATAATATACACATATCTGCAAGTTTTTATAATTTGGAGGGGTATTATTATTACTGTTATTCCATTTTTGCTTTGGTATTTTACATGCGCGATTTGAAACGTTTAATCTTTCGGAGTCTAGATTTTGAGATTTTGAAATTTCAGTCTTAATAATACTTTTATACTATAGCCTACCGGAAGGCTTTTAATAGTTCATATTCTTGTTTCACAAGAACATCTTTTTTTGTCTTATTTCATTGAATAATTTTTATACACTTAAAAATATGAACTTTACATTGTTATTATAATTTTTATTTTAGCACTAAAATTTATTTAAATTGAAATTTAAATATAAATTTTACGCAATCCCTTTCAATTGAACCAGTAAAGGTAAAAAAGGATGCACTTAGGCATTTGTAGAAATCAAAGTTATGGCAAACTTATGTACTTCATAAATAAGTAATCGTAAAATGTTATCAAGAAGTAAAAACCTCCTGTAGCTATATACTCATTTTTGTTTTATAAGTTATTAATTCTACAAACTTTTTTAAAACATCATCCTTAAAAATGTTTTTGAAATGCCTTAAAAAAGTTGTTGAAAACTAAGAAATAAAGTAATTTAGAAACTAGAAACCCGCGAATTTTAAATAAAAAGCATATCTTAAGAAGCATTTCTTTCAAATGTACTCTTTTGTCAATAACCAATTAGTCTTCTCAGTTATTTCTGTATTCCATTGTACGCGTACTTGTCTAGTAATTTTTAAATTGTTATATTAATTAAAACTTTCTTATTTTTGTGTCACGAGCCATAATTATATACTTTCCATTTAATTAGCATTTTTGCCTTCTTACGTAAATACTTATATCCTTGATGTTCTATAGATAAAGAACAACATAGAATTTATGTTCCATTAAAATCTTAAAAGCAAACAAAAAATATCTCATGTAATGTATTATTTGGGAATTTTGATTTGTTTTATTCGCAAACCTAAAATGAAACTACACAAAACAAACTATAAATAATCTCTGAGGTATTTTAGGATTTTGTCTCATTCTCCTTATTATTGTTTAATTTCAATTTGTGGAAGTGTACTATTGATTGTAGAGTTTCAGGCTGTATTTTTAATGCAATTGGTTGTAAAGCATGTTTTAAGGCGAAAAACAATTTACTTAGATGTTGCAAGGACTTAAGGGAAAATGTGGTTTCAATAAGATTTTTCTAATAAGTAAAATAATTTATTCAATGATTTTCTACAATAATTGAAATTAAATATTCGGAAGAATATTATTTATATTGGAAAAAATAATTCCGAGCAAATTTTAATTGCTTTATTTTATTGGAAGCTTTAAAAAATAAATACCGCTTATTTATTTTAATTTTTCTTGCAACACTTATTGCGGGGAATTTTTAGTCTTGAGAATTAATGAGAGAACTTTTTCTTACTTGTTGCTTTCACTTTGTGGTTTAATATATATAGATTTGATAGTTGTAACACCTATTTGAATATCCAATTGTTCTTTCGTTTCTAATTTTCCACAATCAAGCAACAAATTTATAACCAAAAAAATTACCCAACATAATGGTGTGCTATTGTGTGGCAAATATTGGTCGGTACTCAAGAGAATCCTTATTAAAAAAGTAACTTTTTAACTTTATTATTATATATTTCCTAACATTAAACATATTTTTGCTCCAGAATATTATTGATTTAATTTTTAAATCATTATTATTTAATTTCATAGTGTATACTTTAAGGATTTTCCACTGTATTTGATATTTCTGCATATTTTCAGGATTCTATTAATTTTAAATTTATTACCAATATAATAAATATGCGTATACATGTATTTCTTATTGAAACTCCTCTTTATTGAAACAATAAATTTCGATCAGCATGTCGTTAGTTAGAACCTTGACCAGCAAAACATTTACTACAAATATTAACTTTGCTTCTCTTGAAAATTTACAGCTGCATTGAAGATTTATAGCCAAAAAAAAAAAATAATAAAATAAAAAAAAACAATAAGCCAAACAACAAAAGCCATATTTTTATTGTTAGCCATTATAACTTTATTGTTCAAAACAACAAAAGCTAAAATATACTTTACTTGACACATACAAACAGAGAAAAATGTTACAGCAAACTGTTAAAAAGAATTTATCTTACAGACCAATATATCAGCAAAAAATATAAAAAATCGAGTATCTTGAAGCTTAAATTTTTATAAGAAGGAAATCATCAGCTTACGACCTCTCAGTCACACTCACACTACCTATTTTTTTACCAAAAGTTTTTAAGTTTAAAGATTTTTTGCTTTATGTTTATTCAGCTGTTTAACTTCCGTTTGTCCAAATAAGGTGTTTTGCACAAGACAAGAAATGCGTATGATAAAGAACTAAAGAGCCAAAGACTTTTTATATGTCAAAGTTAATCACAAATTTGTCAATACGTTTGACAAGTTTGTGAGGTGTCTTTTTTATTACCTTATAAATGCATTCACGCACACACAAATTCGCAATAGGGACTCCAAATAACGGTAAAAAAAACTTACAAAAAAGCAGACATACAGATAAATGTCAATAACTTAAAAAGAAAGCAACAAAGTTGAACTGAGTGAAAAAAAACATTTGGTGATTAAAATGGGTGCAGCACAAGATTTCCAAAAAATATGTCCATCAAGCCAAAACAAACTCGTTCTCAACATAAATTACTTTCATACTCAAGAAACACATTATTTAACATTATTTATTGCATGAAATAACAAAAAAGATTTTGAAATTGTTATTTACAACCCACAACAATTTTTTTGTAGGCATGCTGCCGCATATAATTTAAGATTTTCCCTTCCGTCCCCATAGTGCAATTTATCATACAATTTTAAAATCTTTGGAATACAAGCCACCCTTAAATCGAGAAGAGTCTTTTTCTGAACATTGTTGGAAAAATAGCTTATAAAGTTTTACGACAAATTGATTAACCATCAATACACAGAGGTAGCTTGCTTTGAAGGGTATACCTTTTTGGTATTATGTATGTACTAGATTGGCATTTAGCAGCCCATAATAGACAAATTATAAAGCATTTTTTGCTATTCTGCCTTTAGCCAGATAATTGTAATACAAGTTCAAACACGTGCTGAAACGTGTGCTTAAACTTGAGACGAATGTTGGCGAAAATGCTTTTTTTTTAACTTCAAAAACAAAGATTTATTGATTTTTTTCTGACACTAACATGAAAAATGATGCCAATAAAGGCAAAAAATGTTAAGCATTTAAATAAATTAAATATAAAAAAGTCATAAGTTTAATGTACGTTCCTTATGATTTCTAAAAAGTTCCATTTTCATAAAAACACCTTCACAAAAATTCCCTATTTATAATAAAATCATCATTTTTATAAAAATTTTCTTTCGTATAAGAAAGCTGTATATGGTAATCTTTTATATAAAAGTAACAATAGTTCTTTTTTTATCAAAAGTAGTTTTTCCATAAAATTTCTATTTATATAAAAAAATAATAATAATTTTCGTAAGGAATTTACTCTTTTCATACAAGGATTTATTAAATTTGTATAAAAAGTAAAATAAAATGTCAGCTCTTCTAGAAATTGTTTTCATTTAAAGAATACTTTTCTAAAGGTACTTTTTATAAAAAAAAAATATTTTTTTATATAATGCGCCTATAAGCCATATAAGATATTATTATAAATTTCCAATATTGAAAGTAAATGTTTATTATAAATGGCTATTTAAAAAATATATATATTTTTTTAATTTAACTATATAAAAATTTTAGAAATAAATGGTTAATTAAGCGATTTATGTAATTTAAAATGTTTGATTTTTTCTCATTTGATGGCAATTTTTAAAGATTGCTCGTCGATTTGCCAATTTATTTTTGTCATTAATATTTTGGCTGTTTCTTATGTGCAATTTCAGAGCAAAAATCACTTTATGACACATGTCAAAGTCATAATGTTGAAATAAGTATTCTCTTTTAGTTGCTCGTTTTTATAGACCACACAAGTTGATTGTGTGATTTTGTTTTTCTTTGTTTATGGCAATGATGATGGCGACCAACATATAAAACTATACACTTGACTGCATTTATTTCATAAATTTTGCTAAAGTGAAGTTTATTTTTTACTCAATGTTGGCTGTGTTTCATTTGATGATGATCAAACGCATTAGTCGATAGGCATTCAATAAAACACAAGCAACGACTGTCCAAATGACAACTTTTATTACTCGTGTTGTTAAGCGATTGTATATTTAACTTCTACCAAAGCGATTGGGCTTCACGTTCTGCTACTGTTGGTTAGAAGGCCCTTCAGATAAAATTTACACACTTTCCCTAATGCTTTTTGTCGGGGCTATTTTTTTTTTCTTTATGTTTAATAAACCATGGTGTTGCGACATACATCACTCTATTGTAGACTCAGCTATTTCGATTGCTATTGAGTATTTTACTGAGAGTTGACTAAATGCATGAATGCCTTGCAACAGGAAATCTAATTGTTTGATAGTGTTAGATAAGAATGGACAAAGTTTTTTTTAATATATAATAGAAAAATATTTAGAAGTAAATTTATTAGACATTTTATGTTTTGCAATTTATAAATTGTAGTTTTGCTGGATTTCGATTAGACCTCCTACATTAAATGGCTTTTTATAAATATTTATATATTGTAGTTGTAAAGTAAAATCGAAAAAATATAGTAAATTTTCCATCAAAGTAAATGGTAATACCAATTTGCTATTCCATTACTATAAATTCTGACAAATTTATGTTGTAATGTTTAGAGTTTTTAATAGAAAATGTACATTATTTGCTAACTACAGTGCGGAAGAAAAGTGAGGTGCTATATATCATAAAGTGACAACTTAGTTGTAGGGATTGACCTCTTAGACTTGCTTAAATTAAAATAAAACTTTGGCTGTGGCCTCAAGCGTCCAGTTAGCAAAGAAAGTACTTCTTTATGATTTTTCGACGCTAGTTATTGTTGTACAGAATTGGCGATATCAGGCTCTTGAAACTGGTCTGATGGTGTGTATATTGGATTCTCTCCAAGTGTCTGAGTGCGTTACGGTCTCTGTTATTATCTGGGTTAGGAGAAGAGCTTTCGGAAAATATCTTTTTGCTAAAAATATTGTATTAAAAAACGATGTCATATTTTAAAAACTGCCTAACTTATCAAATAATAACTATACGAGAAAATTTTTGCCGAAAGTTGAATAGTAAAAAATAATTAGACATTTAGAATATTTTTTTGGTGTTAGAAAACTTTTGTTACCCACACATCTCTATGCATGACATTAGTTGAGAAATCACAAGACAATTTATCTGTTTTCGATACTATGGTGCATAATAATGAATTACAGAAACATTGCAAATGTTGAAAAACAAATTCAAAACAGAACAACAATATAGAGAAAGACGAAGAGAGTGTGCGAGTGAGTGAGTAACTGAGTGAATGCAAGTGCGTGTATGGAAATAAAAGTGTATCAACAATTACAGGCGTCAAGTTGACGCTTGACATGAGCTTGTCATTGCAACCGCTCTAAACTGTACACACAATTGCAGCAAGCAGGCTGGCTGGCTGTATGGACTGCCTGACTACATGCCAGCAGCATTTATAGGCTAAATCTGACAAACAGTTGGATTGAAATTTAAATGCATCTTTTTCAGACGCTTTTTGTTTCTTAAATAAAAATTTGCCGCATGCTTCGTAATGTGTTCATCATTCGAAAATTGTATAAATTTGAATAAGAAATAAGAAAAAAAAACATTTGTGACAGAGTATTGTTGCATGCCAACATGCAACACAATTTTATTTATCTTAAGAATTTTAAATAGTTGATTGCTTTAGTTGTTATATTTTAGTAACAAAAACACTATGATGGCTTATTATGAAAAAAGAAGAAAAAAATTAATTGGCAATCATGGGCTAATTATGCGGTGTGAAGTCTTCAATGAGAAAACTGCAAAGAATTGAAAGATAAGACCTACCTAAGGCTGAGTGAATAATTTTAAATCTGTCTGTTTGCGTTTTAGATTAAATAAAAACATTAACGAAAGGGTAATAACTTCCCTTGAACTTTAATAAAGTGCTAGTATTGATTATAAGTTGTTATCACGATCTCTAATTGGAGAAATGAAAATATGATCGGTCGAAATGGCTGCATTGAATTTTATCTTTAGTTCGATTTTGCAAGATGCGGTATTAGTTGTTGCAATTCCTTTTTAGAAGTATAAATGATATAGTCACACTATGCAAGCATTTATTACTTGTCGAAGTCAGCGCAAACAATACTCGTATATGTCGTATATGCCAAACTTTGGTTTTATCTTACTTAGTAAACAAAATAATCATATTTATTGTAGATATATAATGATTAATTATTAGCTATGAATTCTAATGCCATTTTCGAAAATCAAGTTTTCATCACATTTCGAGGTTTTGAGGTTTTACACCATTTTTGTATGTATGTATGTTTATATATTTGTGTGCATATGTGTGCCAACCTCTCATAACTTTTGAATGTCTGAACCGATTGGAAAAACATTTCTGGTATTATAAATGATTTCAGAGCGTCAATGTCTTAATACGAATCGATTTGTCGCGAGAAATTTTAAGATTTTTCGAATATAAACTTTTTGAAAAAAGTACATTTGAAATAAAGTTTTAACTGCTAGTGAAAAGAAACTTTAACTGAATAACTTCTTAATTTGCAACTTTCTTAAAAAAACTAAGGGCCTGTTTGCCGATGTCGAAAGAAAACTTTCTTTCGCAATCTAAGCGAAAGAAAACTGATTTGGGTTTACCTAAATTGGTTCTATGCGAACGATGACTCGAACGACAACTCGAATGAAAACGTAAGTGTTTTCATACAAAAATGGGTTTGTCTATTTCGAAGTTGTTGTCAACTTTGCGAACACAAATTTCAAAATCAGGCACCAGTTATTTTGTGTTCGAATGACAATAATTTGTTGAAAAAATATATATAAACCAACAAATATTTCATGAAAAAAATTTTTAATTAACAAATAGCTTTTTTAGTTGTGAGGACATACATAAATTCATACATATGTATGTACATTTGGGGTGGGTTATTGCCTACATGTACATATACATATATGTACCTACATACATACATAGGTACTTATTTTGTATGTATGCAGGAAACAGGTGGTTGTAATTATATTTTTTTATTTTGTAAACTTTTAGTTTGTTTTGGTTACATTTTCTTTATTTCGACAGCTGATTAATTTCAAAAGGAGTTGCATTTGACTTCAAACAATTTAGTAGTATTTTTTGTATTTTTAGAGGAAATTGCTGTAAAACAATTATACTTATAAGTTGGCACTACTTTGCTTTATTAACACGTAAGATACAAAAATTGACTGACGTAAGTAGCTGCGAACGAAAGTGAGTGACATAGACAAACTCAAATCAGGGACGTAACAGTTATAAGATAAACGATAAAAAAATCAGATTTAACAATTATTACTGATACATTTACGTAATGGTTATAGTCAACCATTAACAAGTAATATATTTTATTTTGGTTGTTTTAACCAATTGAAATGAGATATATATTTTTTTGGTTATAAATAATCGTTATATGAACCAAAAAAACTTTTGGTCGAAAATAACCATTATTTCAACCTAAAAAATTTTTTGGTCGAAAATAACCATTATTTCAACCAAAAAAGTTTTTGATTGAAAATAACCATTATAAAAAAATTATTTTTTTGGTTACTACTTCAAAAAATCGACTTTTTGAGTGCCTTACGAATGAAGAAATTACACTGTGCAAGATCGAAACTCAGTATCACACTAAAGTAATTCTAGGTCCTGAAACATGATTTAACGAACTCTTTTGACGTTAAAAAGTTACCAACCTAATGTGTACCAAATTAAAAGACAGTAAGTAACGGTTAGACGTGTGACACACATCTAATTACTATATAGGAAAAATTTTTGTATATTTGAGTTTATGTATATATGTACGAACTTGGTGACAACAATAAATCATTGAAATTTTTGGAATTTTTTGATACATGATAACCAAAAAAAATAATTTTTTTCTATAATGGTTAATTTCAACCAAAAATATTTTTTGGTTGATTTAATGGTCATTTTTAACCAAAAAATTTTTTTGGTTGATATAATGGTTATATGTAACCAAAATTTTTATTTTCTCAATTAATTAGTTACGGTAACCAATATAATATAAAAGTCACGATAATGGTTAAAAATTCCCAAATGCAGATAAAGGGCATTTTTGCGTAACCTTTTTGCTCTGAAATAAAAATATAACAGTTATTTTCGGTCCCTGACTCAAATTGATTCGAATGTGAGTGACTAGCTTTCTTTCGCATGAGTTTTCTTTCGACATCGGCAAACAGGCCGTAAAACTATTCGTAGAAGATATAAATAAATCCAACATTTCTTTTTAAAATAGTTTTTATAGTTAGTTGTGGTAACTTCTTTAAATGTCGTGAATGTCATCAAAATCGGTGTATTTGTTCGAGAGATATTGTTAACGAAAATTTTTTAAATCCATGTTGTTTTAATAACTCCAAAAATTTTTGTGCAAATTAGTTTTTTGTTTTAAATTCAGTGAGTTTTTAAACTTTTGAAACTGCGTGGAATCTACCTACACTTCTTCTAAGCCTATTAAATAGTTCAAAAGATATCGCTCCGCAAAATTCCAAAAACAGTATTTGTGTTTGATTATTTCAACAACTTTCCTCAAATCGAGCTTGATATAAACGTCGTTCCAAAAAAAAAAAAAAAAAAAAAAAAACCGGAAAGGTGTCAAGCATATGGACAAATTAATGCACACTCCACACATTAAAGTGGAATTTAGAGTACTTTTTTTTCTTTTAGCAATGACATTTCGCGGTATTAAATAGAAAACCTAGTGACCCTTATACTATTATATCTATTAGTAGTTGCACTTAATTCGTCAAATATGCCATAGGCCAATATAAGAACTAATTTTAGGGCTCTTTTATAGCAGTTTGTTTATTTATTGTATTTGAATGATGTGAAATAATGAGTTCTTTTTGAATCTGTCATGCTTCATTTTTTTAATTCATACGTTTAAGATTGATATTAGTGCTTCTTCAATTTTTTTGTTACCAAATTACTTGCAGATAAATGTTCAAGTACTGTGACTGTAATTTATGCGATTTTATCCCAGATTTTGTTAACTTTAAAAATTGAAAATTGAAAAATTATAGGATTCAAACACATTACATTTTATCGTCTTTCTAAATAAAACTTTAAATTACATGTATTTTAATTATTTATAATATTAAATAATATTAATGCTTTGTTACCATAAATTTTAAACAAATACCTTCCCATTAATGTTTTATTAATAAAAAATAAGAAATAATCAAATAAAGCTCTAAAATTTCATAAAAATCACGCATAGGAACGTATCAACTTTATCCCTGAAAAGCAAATCTTACTCCAACTCACTTTATACTTCGTTCTCCCCAGTTTCCCCCCACCCCCACCCTCTTCCTCACGCTGACTCACTGCTTACAATTTTGACAATTAGAATTTTCAAGTGCCATTTGTTCAATTTTCGAACAAAAATTGTTCATCTACTTTCCAAAACTAACATAAATTATCCTTAGGCATTAGCAAAACCCACACATTATTCTAATAACAATTCGTTCAAATTCGTTTCAAATCATTAAATAAAGATTATAAAGATTTGCAACCGAGAGATGCTGGTTATAATGTTTTCCTTATGGATGCGATGAGGCGATTGAAGGCTTTTTCAAAGTTTCTGAAAACCTAAACGATAGAATATTATTAAATGCTGCATTCAAAAGGACTACACATTCCTCTATGTCAACTAAAAAAATTCATAAAAGTGACAAAAAAAGAAGAACTTGGCTTGATAAAAAATTATGATTTGGTCACGTTCCTGCTTAAGACTGGCTGGAAAAAAGAAAGGAATGCCAAGAATAAAAATAAATCCACGAAATGAAATTCATATTTATTATGCGTTAGACTTGTAGCAAGTTTCAGAAAAGACTATGAGGCACAAGTAAATTTATGCAGCACTTGTTAAACGTTGTGCAATGCTTATTTGTTGTTGTTACCGGTGGTGGGTTTTTTGGTTGGTGTAAAACGAAAACCGCAAGTAACTGAACCCCCAAACCTACAAAAGGAAGTCTTAATAAATATTTTGATTTTTTGTTTCTTGATGAAAAAACAGGCTTTTTTATTAATTTTTTGTATTTTTAATAAACCAACAATTTGTTTGTTCTACCTAAAATACCCAAAGGTCGTAAATCACAAATAATAGAGATGTTCACTTCGAAGTTTTGTTTTAAATAACCAAGAAGAATAAAAAAGACCTGTCAAAAAATTTTAAAACTCTGAGGGAAACGGAAGCGATTATTTGACTATTATTTTCAAGTGTGTTAAGTTTTTTTTATGTGACCGTTGTTGTTAAATGCGTGCCCTGTCGTTGACAGGTGTGTTGACATGTTCTTGGTGTGTCACATTCAAATTGTTTTAACTAAATGATATTTAAATAGTTTAAATTTAAATGAATTTCTATGAGAATTCTAAGAATTTGGTTTAATAACAGCGTGTTCAACAACTTGTAATTAAGTCGTTTGAGACAAGTATTGTTAAAAATACTAATTGATTTTGATATACGGTAAATTTATAAATTCTCCAAGGGCATTATCGTTATTATTGTTATTATTATTATTTTTGATTAAAAAAATTAAAAATTTTGTGGATAATAAAAAAATAACGGCATTAAGCCGATGGAGTTCTAAACAAAATTTTAAATTCCAAAACATTCCAATTTCAAAATTATTTGCATAAAATGAAGGACACTAAAGTTTTAGCTAAAAAATAAACTCTTCAGGCTGTCTAAAGCTTTATTAAATTGTGGAACACCCTTTATTTAATTCCACTCAACTTTGCTATTCCGATTTACAGATTAAATTTTTGCAAATAAGGCTAATTTTAATTACTTTTTTGCAAGACTCATCTTAAATGCCTGCATCGATATGGACGATTTTGTCCTCTCAGATTAATACATGTATTTAGTGTTTGTCCGCTCTTCTGCTTGTCTGTCTGTCTGTCTGTCTAACTCTTTGTCCTTTTGTCTGTTTGTCATATGTACACATTTTATTTTCCCTATACCACTGCTTTTAATTCTTGTAGATTCATTTGGAAAACTAGTAATTAAAGCCCTTTTTAAGTACATGCTTCATATAATGTTCCTCATACATTGTCAAAGCTTTAAAAGGCATAAAATTAAAAGTTGCTGCCTGCACGCCTGCTGTCTTTCATCCACTCGTACTAATAAACTTTTGAATATAAACTAAGGGAACCAGCTACCACTGATGCAAGGAAAGATAAAGGGTTTAAATTAACAACACAAGCAACAAGAGAGCCGTATCTATGACAAACGTTAGTAGTTGGCCAAAGTTATTCACACAGAGATGCGCATAGATAGACACTAATAATAATTGTACTCTCACCAGTGAACTACAGTTTTGGTTTTCCTGCTTGGCTAAGTATTTAAAGATTAATTAAAGACACGCGTTATTGTCTAAACAGGTTAGATGTTGGACATAAGAATGTAAAAAGGGTCTTTAGAGATGTGTACAGTTTAAGGAACTTTAACTTATTAAATATGACGTTTATAGATGTTACATTAAGGTATGCAGCTGAAGCCTTTTAAATGAGGATTTGTGGTAGATAATCCTAAAATTGCTGAAATAGTTTTGGTAATTAACAAATGACTTTTACGATGAATTTGTTTATTTAATTTTAGCAAAAATTATAAAATTGTTTAATTAATCGCTGGTAGTTCCAAGTAATTGATATGTCATATTTGTAGTTCTATACTTTCTAGTTAACAAAAATATAATGGGTATTTACGTTTTAAGTTAGATTAGGATAAACAGAACGCAAGTTTGTTCTTAAGACTGAACTGGCACACTTGGGTCGTGCTGGGTGTTTTTGTGTTATCGAAAATGAGGGAGAATAGAGCTGTTAGTCGCTCTTTCTATTATTCCTCTTCCTTCTGATGTCTTCTGTAAAAGTCTTCTAACGGGGATGCTTACTGATTGATTAGCATGCCGATAGCTTAATCGGGCTCCCGCTTTGGCTAGTGCGTTCATGAACATGTGACCGGGCACATGCTTTAAACTCTCACCATGTCAACATTTATTCAAAAAAATTAAAAGCTTCCAACTTGAGATTCTTTTTCTAAAATAAATATTTCATATGCATTTGACATGATTTTCTTAAGTTTATTAAATATTCTAAAAAATCTTAGAAAATTAATGTTTGAAGTCAATATTTTCGCTAAATATGAGTCTTAGGGGAATTTTAGTGAAAATTCAAGGAACTTTTTGAATTACAATATTTTGCAGGAATATATTTCTCCTAAATTTAGTATATTCTTGTGTCACTTTCTTAGTGCAGATTAACCCTTTTCTGCGATCTTGTGATAGATAATTTGAAGTATGTATGTATTTCTTCTCATCAAATTAAACCCATTTTCAACCTTTTGTAAAACTTTTGTATATTTCTTGGAGGAATAGCTACTTAAAATATTAGATTCCATAGCTTATAATCATTATTTTCGGCCAACAATATGCCAATTGATTACAATTATTAAATAATTAGGTGCCCATTTGTGCATTATGAATTCTTAACATTTCAGAACTAAAGGGTCTTGTACCGAAAAAGGCTTTAATGTGTATATAATAGTTTACTTTTTGTTTTTATGTCCGAGATGTGGGTAAAATTTACATTAAAACGTTATCATAACATTCGAATTTATCCTTTGAAAGTTTACTGGTGCTCGTACTTTGAGATAAGCACACATAAATTAAATGCACTGATGATGCTGAATTCCTACAAAATATAATAATAATAATAATAACAAAGCATTAATTAAGCTTTTCATTTATATAGAACATGGGCAATTAACATTAATTCGGTAGGACAGCGAAATGTTATTTCTTAAGGCAAACTATGTACTAATGATGGCTTGATGATAGCCTAAACATTCCTTCAATTAAAAACAGCTACGCAATGAGGCTTTAAGTAAAGTTTGCATTGTAGCAAAAAACTCTCGAAGACCCATCGATATTGAGCCTTGAAATCGGACTTAGAAATAAATTAGGAATCAGGCGTCATAATCTTCCAGAATCGGAGTGTTTGGGCTTATGAAAAATTAAGTTAAATATGTTTATGTAAAACATATTATTAATTAATATATTTTCCAATTTTCTTTTTTGAATTTTTAGACGTCTTTCACTGTATTCTACATATTTAATTTTAAAACTGTATCCTTTTCAAAAAATACCGGATAAATTCAGTTCTCTTAAAGAATTTGTGTTGACAAATGTTTCCTTATCTTTTAATCATCTTTTCCTTTCAACGTCCCAAATTAATTCAGAATTTGACTTTAACATATTGTGATGTAATATTAAAATGCCTAATTATTTATTGTGACAATAAATAACAAGTAAAAAATATGACACTTGAACAAAATTATATTTACGCCAAGTTAACGCCTACGGCAATTACGGCATAAATATATTAAACTGATACTCGTACCTTATCCTCAAATTTAAAATAAAATGTAGGAAATAACACATTCTTCTAATTCACACACACACAAAAGGAGGAAAACTCACCCTGTTACTAGCAGCTGTTAAAAAGAGAAAACAAAAAATATTTTTCTTTTATTAGTTTTCCAGCTCCAAAGAAAACATCTGCCTAGACACCGAGACTCAATAAGTTTTTTTTTCTATTTTTAAATACAAATAGAAAAAAGTTTAATAAACTTAACATTATTTTTGTTGAATAGAAGCTGAGCATAAAGAAAAATAAGCAGGCGTAACTAAATTAACACATACGAGTACCAAGTAGCCTGGTGCTCAGCGTAGTCAGGGATTAGTTGATATTTTGACAGATTGTCAATGACAGTTGAATTTGGTAAATTAAAAAATTGTGTCTAAAAACGAAATGAAAAAATTCAAATAGAGATCATATTACTACGGGTGGTGCTTTTGTGTCATATTGGCGAGTGAAGTGTTTTTATTTAAGTTAAGGAGTTCGATTTTTTTAATTTTTGTTGGAATTTATTCAATGTCATGAATGTCACGGTTCATAAACGAACGTGTCAGAAAAGCAAGCAAAAGATAAATTTATGGAGTAAATATGCTTCATAAAAGCCCTTTTTATTAAAATTGTTTATTGTTGATTTTTTATTCTAACTAAAATATTAAATCAATTAAAATTTTCAAAGCAAACCATTAAAAAAAACAAAAACTAGCTAGATTTTTAATTTGGCCTTAGATACGAGTATCATGTCGATTCGAGGAAAAATTACTTTTTTAAATAAATTTTAAGCTGCCACTTCGAAAGAATCTATTAATCTATAAAAAATCTCAATTCGAATATTTGACTAAAAATCGATTGATTCTCTGAAACAGCTTTTTACTCTTCAGAAGTTCTAGTCAAATCGATTTTCTTAAATTCAGACACTTTTTTGGACTTTCTGTGCCGAAATCAAAATTTTTTAAATGTTTTGAGAATCATCACTCTGAATATTCGAGCTTATTACGTGATAGTTCCAGTAATGAAATAAATTAAGTTTTTCCTTTAAAGTTCATACATCATGAATTATTAAACTTCTTCAGTTTTGATATTAAAAATAAAAAAAAAATTCACTTAGACAATAAAAATAGACAAAAGAAAAAAAGGTTTCAAATTAAAAAAAAAGTAGTCGGTACTTATAAGTAATCATTGTAAAGATCTTATTCAAACAGCGAAAATTGTATTTTTATGCTTAATTATGCATTTGAAATATCGCCAGAAACTCCTTCTCTGGAGTGGCATTCCCTGATCTGTGCTAACTAAATAAAAATAAAAAAAATCCTCTTGAAAAGAAAACACCAATGAAAAAAGTAAACGACTATTTACTTGTTCGAAAAGTGCCAGGCAGATTTTTTCTAACAAGTATGGTCAACATTGAATAATTAAAATTGAGCGAAATATATTTCTTTCACAAAAAGTTTAAAAGTTGGGAGGTGGCAGGTATGCTTGCCAGACGGACTTGGTCTGATTGTCAAGCTAAAACTGAATTCAAATATGTATGTGTGCTTCTCATTTATTTTTATAATTTTACCATGCTTTTTTCCTGAAATCAGTGCTATTTTTCTAAATGCAGCAAAACTTTTTAAATATTTGAATCAGCAAGTCTAAACAAAAGGGAAATTTTTCTATACATCAAACAGTATTTAAAAACAATTTTCTTGAGTAAATAAAACAAAAAATGGCTTAGACACAGTCTAAAAAAATTCTCTTCGATGTTCACTCATATTTAGAATTGCAGTTATATATCCCGATAATTCATGTGACGGTTCAGCCATCTGAAGCTCTAATTTATTCTAAAATTCTCTCTGAATTGGTCAGCTGGTTTCTTAGGATACTTGCTCTCTATATATATTATATTATTTCATTGATATCTACTTGATCCAGCATCCCAAAATTTAAAGAAGAATGGTTGACGCAAAAACGCGTGCCACCGACACTAAGGGTAGTGATCGTCCTAATAAGATACTTTAGCGAACTGAACTTGTAATAGTCACAGCACGTCAAAAACGAGTCGGTTAAGTTAAAAGAAGAGCCAGTGTGCGCAACTTTTGTGTACTTAATGAATTGTGTTTGTTGACTTAAATTAAATTAAATTTATTTTACAAGTTTTATCTTTTCTTCGGAAGGGTCAAGTGAATTTCACTTTTCTTTTTGTTTTCTTTAAGTAAAATGTTCTAATTTGAGTTTCCTTCGAGTTAAATATTCTAATAATAATAATAAAATTTGGATTTCTTGTATACTATATGAAAAAAATCGAGATTTCATCTTTTTGAAATTTATTAAATTAAGAAATATAAAAATGTCTGTTTCTATTTAACTTTTTAAAAAGCTGTTTAATGTACTTTGTTTTAAATATATATGTACGTATATATAAAATCTTCATTAAAGCATAAGTTTTCTCTGATTTAATTTTAAAATTTTGATATAATACTTATAAAATAATTTAACTTTCTTTTCAGGTAAGTGCTACTCAAATTAAAGAATTTTACTTGGTAAACACTTTTATTCTTCATTTTAAATTTAACTTCAAATGTGTATGTAAGTATTGATAAACTTTGCTACAAATGGAGAATTGTTTAAATTAGATTTGTTATCTTTACTAATAATGTAACCGATAACTTGTTTGTCATATTGTAATATAATTCCTTAGCCGATTTAAATCCGATTTCAATCGATTTGAAAATATTTTTGTGCATTTGATTCATTTGTTTAAGTTATTTTGCGTTAAAGTAAAGTAAAGATTTTCTTAAAAATTTAACTGATGACGCTAATTGCATTGCATTTATTCATGTTTTTATAATATTGAAGAATAATGGATTGCATTTTATGTACTTATGTATATTCTGACTTTTCAAGACCTGTGAGTCAAATTCTAATTAGTTATTTTTTACTTTTCTTTGAATTAAAAAATTTTACATTTTTTGCATACTGTTAATTTTAAAATTATTAATTTAAAAAAAGATTTTCGTTTAGTCTCTTTTCCTTATGGAGTGACCAGTTCTTAATTTTTTTTTTAGAAATCTAGCTGTATTAAAAAAGCATACGCGCATTTATTCGATTTTGTTTGGTACGTTAACATGTGAAATACTTTTTTGTGCAACCAGTTTAAAGTACCCGTTGCAAAATAGTCTCCAACATTAAAAAATTTTATGTTTTAAGAATTTTCCACATCTTGAAATAAAAGCTACGAGTATTTAATGTAAGAAATTAATCGTATTACACAAAGGCGCCATTATTTAATAATAAATACTGGGATTTGTCTTTTGTTTAAAAAATTTTCCACTTTTTTCATATTCGCGCTCATTTTACAAAACAAAGTCTATGCGAAAACGCACGACAATCTCAATAACCACACGACTACTAATCGTTTAGCCGGCTTTACAACTTCTATTAGGGAGTTGTAAATAACAGCAAATCGAACATGCACAAGCAACTGCAACATCATTATTAACATGTACCTCATGACAACGTTCACACCAAACACATAAAAATCTAGTTGCAAACAGTGCTGCCACAACCAAAAATATTAATAGAGAAAAGTTTAAAAACAATATTAGCGGCCTATTTACTAATAGAGTTGAGTTTTTGGGTAATTTCAGTATAAATTGTTGTCTTCTTTGCCAAGAACAAAAACAATTGTACTAAACATTTCACGTACAAAATTTTCAATACAAAACTTGACCACAGGTATTTTAAGACTTTAAAATTACTGCCTCATATATATGTAGCTTTAATATAGAAGCATTAACTATTTTCAAAGTTAGAATAAGTTTAAAGTATGAAGTTTGTATATAAAAACCGCATACCATAACAACTGCTTAGGAACACAGGCATTTATCTCTAAAATATTTAAAGGCATTCTTATAATACCCCCAACGATGTGATTAATATAATATAAAATACTTCTTTTGGTTTTTTGACGATAAGTTTTTGTTACAATTTAATTATTTTTTTGGAGAAATTTGGTGTTTGTCTGTTTAAAATTTTTGCCAGCTTAATTTTTTTGGCATTCAGATTATTTTCGCTTATGACTTTCCACGTTCTATGTCCTTCAACTTTGGTGACATTAGCTTGAAATACTACACGTACGGGTTTTTTTGACAGTATTAAATTACTATTATTACGTGAATATATTTTAATTTCTTTCCCCATTTTTTTGATTCTCATTGTAGTCTTTTTCTATCGCAAGGACTTCCTAGGGATCTTGATTATACGATGAATATATATTAAAATTTTTAAATAAGTCAATATATTTTTTTTAATTTTATTGATATTTTGGCATTTTAGAAATTTTTTAAGTATGTTTCGATTCTTTTTTCGAAGTCTTACTCATTTCGCCGAAAAGTTATTTTTTAAATATCTTTTTAACGTTAGAAATTTTAATTTGATTTTGAATCTTACATTCGATTTGTAATTTTTAATACAATCTTGCAATTTTTTCGAGTTATTGTTGTAGCTAAAAATTTTTTAACATTATCAAAGATTTTCAACCACTTTTGTAAAGTTTTTACACGAATTATTATATATTTGAATAAGAGAAAACTGGTATTTTGAAATTATTATTTTTTAAAACAACCAATATGGCAACGCTACTTGCAACCCAACAGCCATGTGTGTACAGTTGCATTTCCAAACACTGCAAAATGATGTGGAATCCACTCAAAGTACCATATTCGGTGAATTTTTTGCACTCTTCACCGTATTAATATTTGATTTTGCATAACAGGAATTTTTAGTCGAATTGCCATAAATATTCGGAGCTTAATTGATAAATTGTTGCTTAACTGAAATTACATATTTTTGACTATTATTTGGAATAACGTTAAAAT
The DNA here is from genome assembly GCA_963681545.1 of Germaria angustata. Taxonomy (NCBI): domain Eukaryota; kingdom Metazoa; phylum Arthropoda; class Insecta; order Diptera; family Tachinidae; genus Germaria; species Germaria angustata. The sequence goes on along the minus strand of OY812999.1, from coordinate 111,093,702 downwards.
CAACATCGATATCTTTAAGCTCACTTTACCGAAAAATCTTTTCTTTTGTAAATGATCACACTGTAACCAAACAGACAACAAATCGTATTCCGTGTAGCAAACTCTAGTAGTAATCAAAAACTTGTTGTTGCTTGCCAATAAAAGGACGGTATACCGGTTGCTATAAACAAAAACAGCTGTATCAACATACAAACAACGACAAGTCATACTGAATACAATTTGACATTGTATTGAATCATAAACAAGTTTGAGTTCGTAAGGTAAGAGGACGACATGTTTGATGTTGTGTTTTGTCTGAAAGCGCTCAGAAGTTAAGATGATGATGATGTTTAGTCAAGAATAATATTTGTGGTCTTACTAGAGTGATATTATAGTTCTTGTTGTTGTTTTCATACCATTTATGAATACGTTTTGTTGTTGGTGTTGATTTAATCATACAAGTTTGCTGTTTTTATTTTCATTTTTATGATGACCATATTAAATGTTAAAGGTAGAATTAACCAAACGTAAATGTAGAAACGTAAATGTTGTTGCATCAGCTAATCGTTTCTGTCATATGAGAATGTATATATGACAGAAACGATTAGCTGATGCAACAACATTTACGTTTCTACATTTACGTTTGGTTAATTCTACCTTAAAGGTAGAATTAACCAAACGTAAATGTAGAAACGTAAATGTTGTTGAATCAGCTAAAGGTAGAATTAACCAAACGTAAATGTAGAAACGTAAATGTTGTTGCATCAGCTAATCGTTTCTGTCATATGAGAATGTATATATGACAGAAACGATTAGCTGATGCAACAACATTTACGTTTCTACATTTACGTTTGGTTAAAGGCCCATTAATCGTTTCTGTCATATGAGAATGTATATATGACAGAAACGATTAGCTGATTCAACAACATTTACGTTTCTACATTTACGTTTGGTTAATTCTACCTTAAAGGTAGAATTAACCAAACGTAAATGTAGAAACGTAAATGTTGTTGCATCAGCTAATCGTTTCTGTCATATATACATTCTCATATGACAGAAACGATTAGCTGATGCAACAACATTTACGTTTCTACATTTACGTTTGGTTAATTCTACCTTAATGGTCTTGTTGCTGCTACACGTTATAAGTTGCTTTTGCTTTTGCTGCTGTGTTTGCCGGCTAAAAATAGCTCAAAAAAGGCATGAACTCTTGGTGCAAAGCAAGAAATTATTCTAGTGATGATGCGTTTTCTAACAAGTGAAAAGGTTTTTTGTGTGTTTTATTTTTTTTTAGGAAGATCATTTTTTAAATATGTATGCATGTATGTGTACACTGTACATATGCATGTATGTTTCTGCATATTTTTCTATGTATGTATGTATGCATGCAAGTGTGTGTTACGTTTTAGCAGTTCAATAAACTTGAATTTTATGTACGGGAGTTTCTATTTATTTTATAAAATTTTTGACAACTTGAAAAAATATTCAAATATAATTAACATTAATTATCAGATGGTGTCACAATAAATTACAAGTGACATTAATTATTAAATGGTGTCACAATAAATATATTTATCCCGCAAAAGTGTAAAATTCACTAATAAAATTAGTTGGCAAATACAAACATAAATTTTAAAGAATATAAAACTCGACAGAAAGAGTAGTATTAAAAAAATTATTTTCAAAATGTAAACAAAGATATAACAACCACAATGAAGTCTTAAATAATCATTAAAATTATATACATACATACATATATACATACATACATAGCAAAGTGAGCGTCAATCAAGATATTGATTACCTCCTACTATATTTCGTAGTACGAAATGTGTTATTCTTAAAATATTTCTATTAAGATGTTTCCACAGTAGTTCTTTGGGGAAATGATTTACAGTATAGAGAAAGATGAATACGATGCGAACGAGGTCACATTTCATAAAATTTTCGAAGGAAGGCTTGAAAGTAGTGTCTACCTTGGGGTACCTTTACTGTCTTTCTGAAAAATTTCATTTTAAATCGAATATCAAATGAAATATCAACATATATTTTGGACTAGAAGTATTTCTTTAAGCACAAGGAATCTTGCAATAAAAAATTATTTGGTGTGAAATTTTTTTCACACTCACTGTATGTATCTCGAAAAAGTTTGATAATTGCGTATGTCCATTATCCGAATATTCTAGAAAATATTCATTATTTCTACTACAAATATTTCAATGATAAAATAGTAATTAAATACAGGGAAGTATATGGCGTTCAGGCAACTGTCTACTTTTTTCACAATTATATTAAAATTAGCGTTGAGAATAATGGTCAGAACCTCGAATGCTCAACTTCAAAATCGTGGTGAAATCAATAACTTTCTATTTTTTAATACTTAATTTAGATTCATTAAAAAAAAATTTTATAAAAAAAATAGTTCCTCTAAAATGTAACTTACTCCTCAGAACTCAGTAACCCATTATTTTTCCACATTCTACTCCTGATCATTAAAATTTACATTAATAATTTTTACGAAAAAAAAAAACATTTTTGCATTAATCGCCTAAACTCAATACTAAATATACAAACTTAAAAGAAATTGCGTAGTTTTCCCATTCTGTGTTCCCATAGTTCCTTAAAACAGTAAATCAAGTCATAAATTTTCCTTTAAGTTTTCTTTCTATTTATTACTGAAGAGCCAGCAGCAACCTACAACTTTTTCTATTACATAGAAAAAGAGTGCCATCGTACATCTTTAATTATTTGTCTACTTAGAAATCGCTTAAAATTTGTATTTATTTCATGTTAAATGTCTGCTAATACTAATTTTAAAAAAACCATAAATATCAATAATAATTGCTTAATTTTCTCTAAAACGTTTAACCAAACAGATGGACAAACTACACATAAACTTTACAGTTTTAGACACCAACTGAGGCACTCAACAAGCAATTCCAATACTTTACGCAGCCACTAAAATCTATAACTCGATCAGATAGATAGACCGTTTGAATATCGTATCAATGTTGTAAATTGAAAAATAAATGGCAAAAAAAAACAAACAAACAAAGTAATAAAATATATTTAATCATGGCTTTTAATTTCAAGCTCAATGGTCGTATGTTGACACCAATCCCTGTTTGTCTTTTTGTGACGGCTGCTCTAATCATATAGTGTTTATATATAGATATGAAATTTACACTACAAAGTTAGAATTTTATGTTGTTGGCATGTTGGCGTCATACAATGACTTTTTAAATTTTTTTCTAGAGTTCCTACGAGTCTTTTTAATATATGTATATATAAATATGGCAAAAAACCAACCCGATATAATCTATTTCTAGTTTTACTCGCACAAAATACTGAAATACCTTCTTAAGAAATAATATTCAAAAAAGTGCATAAATTCGGGGAAATTGCCGCCAAATTTTTGAAAAAAAAATGGGACCAAACTACACCGTTTCGGTTAAAATAAGTACGTATTGTTCTATTGAAAGAAGAAACAAAAAATAAAAGATTAATGTCAAAAATCAGCTTGTCATTCTCATTCATAACTTCTTTCCGTAAGTTTTCTAACGTAAAAGTGTATACGAATTCGGACCTATAAAATTCAAATATTGGGACTAAAATAAATTTTGATTCAAACGTTTCTTAATTCTGGCAACGAACTTTCGTCTCTCTGCTTACAGCACTCTAAATTACACACCCTATTGCTAAACCATTAAACTTATAACTTTTTTTTTCAATATATCGAGCCTTCGGTGTAATACCGTAGTAAATCAAAATTTGAATTTTTTAAGGTTATATTACGAAATTATTCGCCTTGTCGTTTTTTATATTCTGTAAAAGTTTCATAAAAATATTTTGTATACTCAGCTCTTGAGAAAAGAACCAAATTTTTTTTTACCATTAAGTTGTGTGTAAATTCAAAACTTTAAACTCAATTTCTGCAAAACAACCTTTTTTGAATTATTACGCTGTTGCAGCAAAGGCTCGATATGTTCAATGAAAAATATAAAAACTCCGCGATTTGCTTAGATGTTGTTATGGTCCTCAATTATTGTTTAGTTCAATTGTATATTTGTTTTTGTAATAAACAAAGGTTTATTATATGTATACATTTTTATTGAACGCTGAGTTGAAACCTTGAATTAGCAACAACCAGTTTGTTTGAATTTTAATTTAATGTAATAATCCACTGACATTTTTTCCAATATTTTTATTGTACACAAAAACAAAACTAATCGTTTTTCAATTGTACAGGTTTTTTAGCCAGCGAAATAATTTTAAATTATTTTGAAATGTGTTAAGAGAAATTTAAAAAAAAAATATGCGAAAAGGAGTTAAACTACTTTTCTCTTAGATGAATGATAATGATAATGATAAATTAAAAGATAAACACACGTCAAAAAGCATATCACTAAGGATGCAGCTTATTATATTTTCAGTAACCGATTGCGGTTTAATATTTAATTTTTTTGCTTTGAAAATCGAAGGAATTTGTGTAAAAGTACCCGATTACATTAAGCAAATTTTTCTGTGTTGCAGAGGAGACAGGTGAAATTCAAAATATTAACCGGTAGCTCGGTAATTTTACAATTACTCGTAGTAACCGGTATTTTTGGAAAAAATGTCTAGGTAATTATTATTATATTTGCACGTATTATTGAATCTTTACTATAAATTGAAGTGATAATAAGGAGACAAATATAAACTCTAAAATTATTAATCATTTAAGTCCATACAATACAAAAAAAAAAAATTGTGTATAGTTTCTTTAACCACTGTGTCCCTCCTTCTCAGCCGAGTGTGACCATTATAGCTCATAATATGGCGGGAAAATGTAGATATGTGCAGTTTATTGTCCATTGGCATCTCATAGGCAAATATCGACTACATTTTAGAATGTAATACACTCCTGCTTCCATTGCACCTGAAAAGTTACTTTCTCTACTAATAAATTTGCGACCAGTACCAGTGGACTGTGATTTCTTGCGTGTAAGTCCTGCTTCAATTTATTAATTAACCCTTCGTGCCATCTTTATGAAAGACGTGGAAAACGTTAATGAATATAGCTGAACAATATTTTTTCTTCAAACGGAGCTCTAGCTACATTTACAAGTATGTGTATTTGTTCGATGGTGCAAATTAAAATCAAACTTAATCGGTTACTTATATTTCAGCCACCCGGCTAATTTTATTTTTGCTGCTTCTGATTAAAAGTCTTGCTTTATTTTAAATAACGGATTGCAAAGTATTGTTTCATATTATTCTTTTAAAAATTGTAGAATCTTTTGTCACTAGCTTTATAAAAGAGTACCCGATTGTGTTTAATTGATTTAATTCCAACGTATTTTCGATTTCTTGGGGAAGGTTTCCCACAGTTCAAGGCGCAATGGAGCAGCATACTATTCCGCTGGTACCAGGTAAAGCGCTCAAAGGTTACTAAGGCTCCTCTGATTCCGTAACACTCCCTACTCGTGGATGCAATGCCGGTAAGCACCAATATGACACACTTACAGACGTTATCCGGTTGACACCATAGAGGGTGCACACTTTTACTGAGAAAGGCTTTTGGGCACAACAAGATATGTAAACATTTGTTTTAGGAATAAATAAGCTTAATCCATTCCTTTATTGTCCTAAGAGCAGTTTGAAAAATTAATTAATCATTAATTAATTAAATGAAAAAATTTTATTTTGACTGCTATTTACGTTTATTGTTTTTCCAGTATTTTACTACAAAGATATCTATGCCCATTGTGCAGCTTTAAAATAGTTCAAAAATGTTTTGATTAATTTTTTATTCGATTCAAATATTAGTTTATTTGAATTTTTTGAACTATTTGAATTATTGTTTAATATATTATTTCTTTAATTGGAAACTTTTTTAAACAAAACCGCGTAATTAGTGCTACCACGACCTTATAACCTATTTTTTTTTTTTTTGTAAAATTAGAGATTTTTTCACTTTAATTAAGTTTTCCTTGTTTCGCACGGAAAGGAAAAATTTATGATATAAAATACAATGCAGGATATTATAGCCTCTTTGCTTGACTATCAAGTATAAGTAACTTTATCGCCATAAACTGTTTTAAAGTATTTTGCTTTTCAAATTTAATCCGAAATCAAATGGAAATTTCTTAAATATGTGCTCTCAATCAATCATTTGCAAACAATTTTAAAGTTTTTTAATTGTTTTGTGGAAAAATTTAATTTTTCAATTCAATTACGATTGTGTTTTTTCAAACACAAGCACGGACGTATACACATATATACACACACTCACAGAGATTCATACACTCCAACGACCCCAACTATGGAATATGTACTCCAACAACTGCTATTCTAGACAAATTACGAATACAAATGGAGTTCATCATCAATAAATCTTATTTGATGGCTTTAACATGGCAATGAAACTGAAAATGGGAACGGAGAAAAAAGAATAATTTTTCTGGCCAATAGTTTCGACTATAACTTTTCCGTAGTTGTATGAAAAAAATGAAAAAATTATTGTTTATTTTACATTCCATTTGAATATGTTACGACAGGCAATTTTTTTGTATTGAAATGACTGGCGATCTATTTGAATGTGTGTCTGTCCATCTGCCTGCATGCCTGTGTATGTAAATATTTATTTTAAAACGCTTTTTTTGTTCTGGTTCTGCTCATTTAAGGATAAAATGAAATATATATGTATAAGTTAGTTTATTTTTTTTACAAAAATCTGTTCATATGTTCGTTAAAAAAATGCACAAATACATATTTATATTTACTTTTTTTCAAGAGAATAAATTGTTAACGGCATGAGCTAAACGGAAATAAAATTCATACATATATACACATACATACATACGTTTATATGAAAATAGGATTTTTTAAGAGGATGGATTTTTAGATTTTTCTTTCTGCTAGTCCTTAATGGGGTGTTTTAATCTGAATATGATGAGTTAAAATTTCGAATTTCATGGTCAGTTTCGTAAAATGTGTGAGAGTCATTTATATGTCTTCAAGAGCATTTACATAATCAGCCATTAATTATTATTTGTGAGCTTTAGGTCAATTATATTATAAATATTTTGTTTGTATTTTTATTTTCGATATTTTGGATACTACTTTGTCAGAGAAATTTTACGATTAAATTAAATAAGTGTATTAAAAACGTTAAACTAAAATATCAAATATCAACAAATTTATTTTTTAAGACAAAACAATAAATAGATTATTATTATTATTATGTATTTAAATATTAAGATAAATTAAAAACATACTTATTTCTTTTGATCATCATGAAAACACAAATTTTCTCTAAATAATAATTGATAAAGTTACTGTCACACAAGCAGACATAGATCGTGAATATTTAAAAGCTTTTACCCCCTTTCAGATCTCTCCCTTGTGGTAAATAACCAATTCCTAAATACTATATGATTACTTTCTTTGGAAAAAGCCGTCTTCAATATGTTGAATATGGCTTCCAAGTCTGTAACTAAGCATCAAGTAAAGAGTCCGAATTTGCACATCTGAATCACAATACTAGTTTTTGGGAAGCTAAACGAATATTCTACTAGGATTATTAAAGTTTTCATTCTTCTCCCCCATTGCGAAATTATATACATTTTCACCAGACAACAAACATTATTTTTATAATCTTTTCATTATTTCAATAATTTCTTATTTCGTCTTCAAAATGCCAAAAGCTATTGAAAACAAAATTAAAGTGATTATAAATAAAATTATTATTGTGTATTTTTACGATACAACAACTTGTTGTATGAATATATCACAGACCCCAAATACAAGGGGTTGGAAGTCAAAGGTGCTGATTAAGGGTAAACTCTGGCAAAAAGTTTTCAATTATCTTGAAGAGTTGCTGTTGTTATAACAAAAACATGTTAAAAACTAAAGTTAAATATCCTAAGGGAGTTAATTATGCCGACAATAATATTTTTAATACAATAATATATTTGCAGTATTATTGCAATCATAATCATACACAAAGTATTCATTAGGAATAATTTTTAGTAATTTCGATTAATAGTAAAAGTTTTCTGTCGCTCATTGTTGAAAACGGGTAAACATGATTAATCAGGAGGCAGCAGCAGGTATTAAGGATTAAAGAAAAGTTCATAATTTGAGGAGGCAACAGAAGCAGGACATACTATATTTTTCATACTTGTATTTTATGAAACATTTGTAGACGACATTATAATTCAACAAAGACTAAAAACTTTTTGGTCCTTACGCCGCAAATGGTGGTAGTTTTTCAAATGGCAAAACCAAGAGCAAAGGATTCAAATGAAAAATACACTGTGAAAATAAAACATTTATATATTATGGTAATAATCTATCAAACGACTATACAAAACATTATTTAAATGTTTGTTTATATTATATTAAGTTTCTACTTTGAAGGCCTCTGCGAAAGATTTTCTTCAACACACAAATACGAGTTAAATTAAATTATACTGAAACAACACAAAAACCAATTTATATAAAATCTTTACGCTTGATCAATTATTGAGAGTGAATACTATTTGCGGCAGTAAGGGCGGTTGAAAGTTCATTTGCAGTCCAGACTTTAAGATATTTTTCCAAAGAAAATAAGTCGTGAGATTGTTTTCGAGATCATTGTATTATTCATAAAATCGTATATCGAGGAAGGTGTCAAAAAAGTTAATTTTTTTACTATTAGTTTTTTTATAACTATAATTTCTCTCAGTGTCCTAAGCAATATGCATGTATAGTAACGTATAACAAGTTATATTGCTTTTGTTCCTATTTCCAAACAGAAGTCATTGAAATACTGAATTGAACCACTTATGATTGAGTAGTTTTTATGGTTTTGACAGTTCTGTTAATAAAGTCATACATTTCCATCCTTAAAGCTCACGGTAAAATTATCAGAAACAAAGAAAATGCAATAAAAAATATATTATTTTATAAAACTAAGTTGAAATCATATTTATTGCCAAAATTATAAATACATTTTATTCCGCTATTTAATTAAAAAAAAAACTTAGTGATCTTGAAAGATTCTTTAATTAATTATTTTCATGAACAGTTTTAGAACAGAACTTTTATGGAAAAAAGCTTTCTACGCTTTTATTTAGAAAATTTATTAAGAACCTTAATGAAAATTCTATAAATCCTATTTCTATTTATATTATTTTTTTCTAAATGGTATTAAACGAGGATAAAAACCATTGCCAAACTTAATCTTTTTTATGCTTAAAAATAGGTCAAATGGAATTCTGAAAATGGTTTTTCAATCAAGGAAATTTGTTTTCTTAAAAAAATTGTTGAGGATTTAGAAACTCTATCAGAAGTATTTCCAAAAGCTTTCTTTTATAATAAATCTCATGAAAACTACTTATCAAATGAGAAGTTAACTTCCAGGCGTCTGAGAGAAACTTTCAGGAAACTCAAAAACTAATATATTTTTTCAAACATGTGGCAAATTTTTGGGACGACAGATGCTTACGTACAGTGCCCTCGTAGACTTGTAGATAGTGTACTGGACTAGTAGTCTAAGGATCGCAAGTTTGATTTCTGCCGATTACTCTGGGTATTTCTGCAGAAAAGCCAATGGGCTTCGTAGTTTCTGTTTGTTAAAGAAATTCATGGTATTAAGTATTTCTGTAATATATTCTGGTATTTCTGAAATGAAATGAATTTCCTTAAGGTTGAGAAGCATAATTTATACATTTCAAAACGTTTTACGAATAACGCCATTGAATTCCTCAATTTATACCAATTTTAATAATATTGAGTTTTTAAAATATTGTTTATGTAAATTTTAAAACCTTTAAAAATATAAATTTTATCCATTTTAACGGCCAATTAAAATGTTTCAAAAGCTCTTATTCGCTTATAATATTTATCTAGTCTCAAGGGCATAATCGCTCTTACTCTTCAATTTGGTAACGCTCTTCTACTTCTTGGGTCTGTTCAAAGTTTAAAGGGAGTAACTTAATTTCTTCCTTTTAACAACAACTCAAAGCATGGTTCTCAGCTTTTTAAAAAAAGTTGGCTTTTTCCTTTTGTACATTTTTTTACTTCCTAGCATCAACGACCCCTATAATGAACTTCATTGTGAAGAAGCTAAACATTATCATTTACAAAGCTTCTTTATGAAAAAAGTTCTTCTCTGAAGAGACCTTCCTCACATCTAGTAAAATCGTTAAAATTACAAACAATAAATGATAATTGCAAGTGATTTATTGAAATGTGAATGAAAGAGATGAGTAAATCTGTTACAATGATGGTGGTAACTTGTGCTGGCGGTGGAAGAGAAAAAAGGGAAACTGTAGGAAGTTTCATACCGACTCTTGTCATGCATTTTTGACACATTGAGTGGCTGACACATGCTGCATTAAAATACCAACATCACAAACTGATGCCACGAGACTTTATTAATGCTGGACAATGTAATGCTTTGTACAATATAAAGAAAAAATCCTTTGGCAAAGAAACCCTATAATCATCTATATATGTACACGCTACGTATGTGCGTGTGTGTGTGCGGGGCTAGATGAAAGGATTTTTTTATGTGTTGGTTTCGTTGCAGACAAAGTGGTGATTTTTTCATTTTAATTTAAGGTTTAAAAAGGGTTTTATTATTTCATTTGTTGTGTGAAGGTTTTTTTTCTCCATCAATTATTGTTATTAAAAATATTATATGTATGTTCCGGCTGGTGTGGTCTATCATGTGTAAATTGTTTGGGAGAATTAAAAAAAATTTGGAGGGAGAGACGACAAGATGGGAAAACAAATGTATTTGATTTTTGATAGACTAGCCATAAAAAGGAGATTAAAGGGAGCTTACAAAGTTTTGGAAAATGTAAACGAAACAATAAATAACTAAAACTAAAGTACTCATATGTTTTTGCACTATACGAGTTTAAGTATGTACATATGTATACAAGATCTTCATTTGAGTGACTCCAAATCTTAGATTAAATAAGCTGAGTTTCACTATAATTATGTGTATTATGAGAAAGGAAGACAGATGGAGATGTGTTTGTGGGCGCTTGAATGTTTCTGCATTAAAATTGACAGCAAAAATTAATGCAAAATCAATAACTGGCATACAAAATTGATGTTTATTTTTCACCAGATATGACCACTTGCAGCTCAATTTATGATTCATAAGTGGCAAAAACAATTCGATATTAAAATGACGAAAATTTTATTTTGTATTTCTATATGATTTCCTTTGACAATTAGAAATTTGCTTGCAACGTGAATTTGAAAGAAACCAATTGGAGTTAGAGTTTTCTTCTGTGCGAAAATATGACAACTTAATTTAGTGTTGAAAAATTAAATTGGTATAATTTAGAAACTTATTGCTTACAATTTTTGAACGATGTGACTTTTTAAGGGAACAAATTTAAAAAAATAACTACTTTTGCAAAAAAAAATAATAATAATAATCAAAGAATAAAAATTTTTTCTCCGAAAAATACAGCAATTAATGCTGTTAAAATTATATATTATATATTTATTTATTTGTTTCTTCAACGTCTGTACCACAAGTTTCACAAAACAACAATTATTTCTGGTAAAAATCATACTAAACAATTATTACTGGTTAACAAGAATTATTTTTGCAAAAAAAAAAAAAAAAAAAAAAAAATTAAAAACCAAAATACAAAATTTACAATTATTTTTGAAAAATAACAAGATGCTCTCTTTAAGAAAATTAATTGAAGTTAAAAATTAAGAACAATTACCTGAAATTGGATGAATGAAAAATTTATATTTGAAAAATTAGTTTTTTTGAGGTTGAAATCTAATGAGGAGTTGGTTGATTAGCACCAACAAAATGTCAATAAATATGTGGGTAGATAAGTCCAAAACAAATAATTAATTTTTCACATGGAAATAATGATTATTATTTTTGCTCGAAAAAATGGAAAGAATATGAATTACTTCCGGAAAAAAAATAACAAAAAATAACTGTCGTGTGTTACTTTTTATAGAGAATTTATAGTTGCTACGGTTTCTGAATTTTTCATTTGTTCATAAAAAAATAAATGAAAACTTCATAAATAACAATTGTAGAGAAATAAATTTTATTTTTCTCCAGAAATTTTTTACAAACTTCGACATTTTAGAAACAAAATTCATAATAAAAATTTAAAATTAAAACATACAATAAAACGTAAGGGATGCTATAAAAAGCTAACGATTTATGTTTTGCTTATACATACTCGTAGAAACTTACAAATATGCACAACAAATGCTAAGAAATATTTTCTTACTGCTTAAAGAAGCACGTATATCCTGCAGAATAATGAAAAGGAAAATGTCAAAGCGGTGGAGTGGCGTTAGTAAGATATTTATTTTTATAAACAATAAAAAACAGCTGATGACAAAGAGAATTCTTGTAACAAATTCTATACCTGCAATAATACGCACTTGTATCCTCTCCTCTGCAATTCTTTTATTTCCACATCATAAACCTACAAAATCATCGTAAGACGACAACTTTAAACCGGAGTTTTCTTTTGTATTTGAATATTTTTTTTTTTTTTGCTTAATAGATGCTGCTACATGTTCAGTTAAAGTAAATAGAGCAAAGTAAAGCACACGAATCTTATTTAAGTACATTTGTTATTACCTCTTCAATATTTCAAAATAAGCACAAAAGCTAGATTGGTGTGGGTCTTAAGAGCTAAACGTACCCCACCTTTCCCCCAGCAACTGTAAAATTGCTTAGGGAAACAGATGTATAAACATGGCTGGCTAAATGGATGGATGGATTTATAACAACGGGATGAAGGTACCATTGTGCCACACAGCAGCCAATATTAAGTTGTATTTGGAGAATCTTATTGGAGTCCTTAAAATGCAATAGCATTTATAATACATTGTGTGTGTGTCTGCGTTAGATCTACCCTCCTTGTTTTAATACTTCACTTAATATCCCCAAAATACACACACATACTTATACAAATACAATGCGTAGCAGATTTTAAGTTGTATTCCATAAAAGTTAAACACAGATGAGTTGAGAAAATTCCAATGCATACGAAATATAATAAATTTCGAAGTTTTAACATATTGCTGTTAAGGGAAATGACACAACTCCTCCCTCGCCCCTAAAGAATAACCAAGAAGGAAAAATTTTATTTTATTCCTCAAGAGGCAAATGAGTGTTAAATTGGCATATGTGGCACATATATGTATATAAATGGGAGAGCATGAGACTGATATACGATAAATTTAATTTTTTAATTGAAGTAAGAAACAATTCATGAAAAGTGTGTAATTCCATGTTTATTAAAACTGCATAATTTTGATAAGAAGTAAGAAATATTGGCAACTAAGTACATTGGAAGTATCTCTAAATATACCATGAAAACGTTACAAATATCAACCCTCGTATGAAGGATGTTTTAATTTTGTTCTCGTCATCAATTATCCCCGCACAGTGTAAAGCATGTTGATAACTTTATTATAAAACTTGCACGTATGCATGCACAGTGGCGGACAATAGGACAGCAGACTTTATTTTTATATTCACATACGTAAGAGTTTCAAAAGAAAATCTTTTACGTTTTTATTGTGTAATTTTTAAAAGAGATAAAAAACAAACTGTCTGGTTTTACGTCATAAGCATATAAATAGAGTGAAGTGATGTGATAAGAATAGAAATTGTTACTAGAAAAACCCATATACTTCAATATTTTTCATTTTCATGGCACATGTAACAGAAAATTAATGTTTATATTTGGGCTTAGAGTCTCAAATCGGCAGCAATAAGCATTGTCATTGATGTTATAAAAAAAAATTGGTTGTACAGTGTAATTAGACATGCCTAAAATCAAGTGATGTACCGATGCCAAGCGTCGAGGTATTCAGAAAGTGTCCTCCAGACAAAGCACTGGTCATTCGATTTTATCCACTGCGACTGTTCCAGGAAGATTATTTAAAAAACATTAAATCATAATGAAACCTATTGAATGTACAAAAATATTGCATATAATACTAGACCTAGATAAAGTGTTCATAGAGCAAGATTTTTCGCATGTAGACTAATTTAAGGTATCAACTCGAATGAAAAAAAATTATATTTAACAAAATTTTTCATTGGCACACAATTAAAAGGAGATTAAGTGAAAACAGGCGTGGCTGCCTTGCACCTTATAGGGCAATTGTGTCGAAGAAAAACTTTTGAAGTCATGAATTTCATTTCTCAGTGAAAATTTAGGAAAGTCAAATTCCTTTTTTTTAACAAATATATCCGTTGCAGCAATAATGTGAAATTTTTGTTTTGTTTGCTTCAAACCGAAAATATCATGTTTATTGTTATCCAAAAGCTTTTTTTTAGACACCTACATCCTAAATATTTTTTTTAAAAGCGCACTATAGCGTAATGTACTAATCAAATGACCATCACTGTTTATGTTTGCCATCTAACAATTGTTGTTTGTAGCTTAACTTTTCATATCCTGAGGACTTTCTCCCTTTGCTAAACATTTGGACATGAAGTTGTTTTTTCTTGCGTGTTTGTCTTTAATTTGCTAAAATGCAAATTAAATTTATTTCATGAAATTTCCAAACAAACTTTTAAATATGCTGCTAAAAAGACTTGCACATGAGTTACGACAATTTCTAAATGATTACTTTTTTTCTGCCATCAGCAAATGATAATTATTTAAAATTGGGAAAATTGCTTTTGATATGGTAATTTCTTGAATTTATTTATTTGCTAAATGCGATAAAATTATTGTAGAATTATTGTCATGAAAGCAAAGGTGAATAGAAAAGCTGTTTAAGGTAAAATGAAATTTGAAAATGCTTTTCAAAATGTTGAAAATTTATAGGAAAACAAATAACTTGTTATGAAAATTTTATTGAATTTCTAAATCTGGTAAAAAAAAATTTATAATATTTTTGCTTTTTTGGAATTTGTGCAATAAAACTCATTTAATACAAGCATGGATACAAGAAGTCGTTAAAAGTGGCAAGAAAACCAATATCGCAATTGTTCACATGTTTAATATTCTGTTAACAGAATAGAATAGTATTTTTTCTCTTCTGAATGAGAATTAATGTGTCAATATTTAGATTTATCTCACTTATTACCGATTCATATTGCAATAAGAAAAAATAAATAACAAAATGCCGAAATGGCTAAAATAAGAAAATCAACTGTGAGCCGAATTTTTAAAACATCGATATATTTCTTTACAAAAATCTAACACATCTCAAAACTTCTTTTGTAATTTCTTAAGCTACTTCATCTATTTAATTTTCTGTAAACTAAATATAAATACCATGAAATTACAGAAGTATTCGTTTATTTTATCCATTCTCTTACTTTGAACTGCTAACGCCACACTTTATCAAATAACAAATTTAATATAATTTATTACAATGTTTAACGGAATCCTCCACAATGCCCCAAGAAGAAATACAAAATAAAAACAAACAAGCAAACAAACAATAAATTAACAGGCTCTGGCTTAGAAAGAAAAATTTCAAGTACAATTCAAAAACTTTTCTTTGTCATCTAAAAGTAAGAAAAAAATCGTTCAAACATCTTGTTGCTCAAATTAGAAAACTTGTAGAACATGAAACTTTGCAATACAGACTAAATAAAATAAAAACAACAAATGCAGACGAAGGACATACGCTTCCCCTCCTTATACTTCAGCAACAAAAATAAATCCACAACATCTGAAAACCCCCAAAATGCTTAAGCAGCAGCCGTAATGCTTGTGCATTCGTACAACACAGAATAGAGAGAGACAGAGAGTGAGAGAGTAGCTGTGTGGGTGTGTGACTGTTTGTTTGCATGTATGAAAGTAAAATGAATTCCCAGTAGACAGGAACAGGAAGTTGTTGTTACGGTTTCCCTATGTGCTTGAGTTTGCTTCAAAATATACATATATTTCTTGGGACTGTGTGTTTGTTGTTAAAGTAAAACTTGGAGATTTTGCGGCAAGGGACTAGTTAGGGGAGAGGGGGACTAGATATGAAATATTGTTGGGTGTTTGAATAGAGGTCGTTAAAAACAGAATCGTTTAACTTACATTTTTCACCATTATGGAGTTTCAAGTTGTTTTGTGTGATAAATATTATTCTTTTTCTTACAAAAGGAAGTTTCATTTCAGTTTCCTCCTTTTTCAAAGTCAGAATTTCATCAACATCAGCACCAACAACTCTCAACACTTCACTAACAGAAGCAGTTTTCTATAAAATTATTCTGCAAGTGTTCCAAAAAAGGTGGGGTTTTCATAAACGCCATTTACTAAAAATTTTTTTTTTTTCAAATATGAAACGGAAATCTCTGCTCTTTTCTATGTGTTGCTATTTTGGCTTAAAATTTAAATTTGAACAGTTAGTGTAAAATGGTTTTTATTTGTCATTAAAAGTGAGTGGAAATAATGCCATGAATTGAAGTTTATTAATATTGCAAATGAGTTTTCAGGATGCTGTGAAAAAAATTTAATAAAAGAAAGTTTTAATAAAGAATATTTGGAAGGGACAACTTGATCACCTAAATAAAATAAAACAATTAATTACGTTATAATTCTGTATCCATGAAGGAAAAAATGTATCTTGATTTCAATTGTTTGGAAAATTTGGTTTTTGTTTACTTTTTTAATATTATTGAAATCGCTTAATCCCCATCAAATCATCATACAAATGTAAAAAAACTGGGGTAAAAGTGAAAATTTTATTTTTATTTGGAACAGTATAGGTTTTAAGAAGGCGACTTGGAAATATCTATGGATCGTGCCTGTGTTCCGTAACGTGAAAGCTGTTTTCTTGTACTGAGCTTAACTATCATATGATGGCAATATTTTCTCATTTTGCACGGTTTAGAAAGTATGGGCGCAGAATAGAAAATTTTATAAACTTCGTTTCAAATATGTGTCATAAGAACTTGAGATACAATTTTTTAAGAAATTATCACACAAGAATAGGATCCCCAAGAAGACATATGGGACATAATAGAGATATATTCTTCTATAAAACATATACTTTCTGCAAATATTCCGGGCAAGAGTGTTTTTTTTAGCTTAAATCTGATTAATTTAAAATATTTTTGAACTATTTAAATATTCGGTTATTTTACAATCATTACGACAATTTTAAATTATAGCATAAGAAGCAAAGGTCTCAATAGTTGTTGCTGTTGGTGGGCATTTTATAATTACAAATTTTAAAGATTTTTTCCTATTTCTTAGCATGATTATATTTTTAGTCATTATGATTTCACACAACGTTATATCGATTAGAAATATTTTATGCACTATATTATCGGTTCTACTACGCTTTCATTTACAAGTGGATTTTTTTCATGAATTTTGCATTTTTTAAATTTTAATTATTCCTTTCATCAAAACTTTGTAAATTTTCGATTGCGAACTGTTTGGTGAAATTTAAATTTTTTATATTATTTATTCATTATTTTTTTTGTAAATTCTTGAATTTAATGAGAAGGCAATTACTAAGTTATTAGGCAATATAATTTAAAAGCAGCGAGTGGTCTTCGCGATAACTACCTCCAGGGCAAAAAACGGCTCTTTTTACATTCCCACGATTACTACACCCCATCTTCTGCTTTTGGACTCTAAAATTCTGCATTCTCTCTTCATCAGGTGTCACATAAAGGTAATAAAAATTGTAACAACGTGACCTGGACACTATTTTACTTTATCAGTAGCCTGTTAGGCCAACGTATTCTGAAATTTTTGGTGAAGTTAAGTTTCATATATATTGTAAAAAAATTTCTTAGCCCAATAAAGTGTATGAATACAAACCGATATATTTTAATATTAGTGTAAAAAAATTTTGTTGTATTTTCTCTTACAATATATTAAATGTTTTATACTAAATTTAACTCTATGGTAATTTCTAAAAGGAAATTCGATTACATTTACAAAATATTTTTATAATTTACAAACATACACAAACACATTTAAATTCAAAATCACTTTTTTTCTATGAATAAATAAATATTCAAGCTAAACAAAAACGTCTAAAAATTTTTATTCCAACTATACTTCCATAATTGCCTATGACCTTTTCCTACATTTTGCGTTCCCATTTGTTTGACGTTTTTTGCTTTAAAGCAACAACTATAACATCAACACAAAAAAAAGACTAACATTAATAAACAAAAACATGATACTTTCAAACATGTCTCCTGGTATGTTTATTACGTCTACTGTGGCTACGGCTCACGCTCCAGCCAATTTTAACAGCAGCCCAGAGTAACTAGGAAAACAATAAAAGCAACGCAACAGCAAACTCACCGAACTAGGCTCAGTCTAAAGCAGACAAACAAATGGAATAACAACACAAACACATATATACTTACATGCAAGGACATGATGCAGCAAGAGACTGGCTCAATAAGCCTCACACTTGACGAACAATAAAATTGGCAGGGCTCTAAAGGAATATAATTTGGAAAATATCAAAAGAGGTTTCATTTTTGGAAACGTATTCATAGTTTTAAAGTTGTGATTTTGAATTTGTGGCCCCACATTTGGCCCCTTCTTTTTGTTTTTAGGCAGCTGAAAAACAACCCTCATATTTACCAAAAATATCAAACATTAAATACATTTTCAACAAACTCCCTTATAAAAAGGACATTGTTTTGCAAACATCAACAAATGTAAACCGAACCAAGTGAAAACTCTGCCTACGAAAAATATTTGGCTGCTTTAAAAAGGACATCGCAGCCAAAGTAAAAATTTAGGAGAATGAGGACAGCAATGGCACAATATTTGTCGAAATTATTTAAATACATTTTCTCCGCACAGATGTGAGGATGGCGAAACAGCATATTTTTTGAATTTTATTTTGCCTTTAGGTTCTAGCACGACTGGGTTTTCAATGAAAAGGGAATAGAATTTGATGACAGGCCTTCTTTACTAAATACATAAATAATTGTTTTTTTCTGTGACTTTCACTAAATTAAAGCGTTAAAGTGGAAGGTGAAGCTTGACAAAAACATTTTAGTATTTAAATTACTTTTCTATCAGAGTTTTTTGTTGGAGCTGTTTTAGTGACCAAAAATATAAATGTTTTTGAGCTTTCGAGAAAATGTTTTTATTTATTTTTCTGCTATAACAAGCAAATTTTTTATATTTTGTAGGAAGATTTAGTCAATTATTAAAAAAATCAAAAAAATTATTCAAATCAGAGTAGAGGAATGATAATATTAATAAAAAAAATTTACTAAGTCTGCTGATTACTAATGATTCTCCTTTTTGTTATTGTTCGATAATGGATGTCAAATCCCAGGCGGCACCATATCGCAATTTCAAAACACAGTACCTGAAGAAAGTCTTCAGAAAATCAATTAAAAATATATTTGTATAGCCGCACTAATTGATAATTTTTACAAAGAAATTATGAAATATTAAAATAACTTATTTTTGCTATAACAAACGTTTGTAAAGCCTCAAATTACTTGTTATCATTTGTTATTATTTACTTAAATGTCCTTACATCATGTTCATAAAACTTCACTGTACCCAAAAATATAACAAATATAACCTATCCGTAAGTTCCCCACAACCGCTGGCATACGAAACTATATATGTACATGAATACACACGTGATTCGTTGACACTGAAAATTCAGATTGTTTTATTCTTTTTTAATATCGACCCTTCTTATTTTAAAACTATAATATGATTATCAATAGATTTGATTTTTTGACTATTTTAAAGTAAATCACAACTCTATCAAATAAAAGCAAAGAATATAAGGATATAATTTGTAAAGACACTTTTTTAAAGGCCCTCCACTCTTAAACCGAACGTTTTGCATATTTTTTTCGAATTGAGAGTTTGATTGATATTTTCATTTTTCCATTTTGCTTCTTATTGAGAAAAAATTGTACAATAAACTTTTACCAGTTTTATATATAATAAATTTTTAAGTTAATCATTTGTAATTTGGAGATTGTAGTTTTTAATTTTAATGCATTATAATTTTTATATCTGGATAAAATTTTTTTATTCAGTATAATTTCAAATGCTTTCTTTTCAAAGATAAAATCATTTCTAAAAAATTCCTACAATAAAAGCGAAAAAGTAGGAAAAACCTTTCAGAATTTTTAATATAACAAAAAATAAATAAAAACAAAATTACTCCAACGCGGAGTAATAATAAATAAACTGGCATGACGGTGTCATGTCAGTATCATGGGAATAATTTGGGGGTAAAAACTTTGATTAAGACATTACTTTTCTTATCCAACAACCATTTATAGTTTTAATCAAAATAAATATTTTTAAACACCATATAACGATTACTCACCTATTCACCATAGTGTCATTTCCGTTTTGTATCGATTGCACATGCTGTTGCTGCTGCTGAGCATTATTACCCACCACTACATTGGCATTCTGTATGGTAGAGGTAGAATTGGTTGAGTTGGATTTATCACCGCCAATAGTACTACTGTTTGTGTTAGTCACACCAGTTGTGGTTGTGGTATTCGGTTGTTGGTGTATTTCTGCCTTTATCGATAGTCCCGCGGTGACGTTATTACACTTACTTTGTTTCGATTGCTGTTTGTAACGACTTAAAGCAAAGAACAATGCCAATACAGCTTTTAGACGGCCACAACAGATGTCATTCGTAGTAATATTATCCAAGCCTGACACCGTTTGGGAGCGCAACACATTTAAACAGGAATTTACGTTATCGAACTGCAAATGCAAAAGAGATAGAAAATATATGTATGTATATGTATGTATGTACATATCGAGCTTTTGGTGCAATACCGTAGTAATTCAAAATTTGAATATTTTAAGGTTATATTACGAAATTATTCGCCTTATTGTGTTTTATATTCTGCAAAAGTTTCATAAAAATATTTTGTATACTCAGCTCTTGAGAAAAGAACCAAATTTTCTTTTACCATTAAGTTGTGTGTAAATTCAAAACTTTAAACTCAATTTCTGCAAAACAACCTTTTTTGAATTAATGCGTTATTGCAGCAAAGGCTCGATATATTCCTATTGATTGACTTGCTTAGAAATATTATCAATTTGGGAGAGTAATTGACGTATTAAATTTCAATTTTTTTTTTTTTCATTTCAATTTATGTATCCGTAGAAGGGTGCAGGTTTTCGGTTGTTTTTTGTTTTAAAAATTTCTTGTTGCATTCTTTATGGTTTTTTAATTAAGTGCTTATGACCTCTTAATTGGTTTTTGTTTGAATAATTTCCTCTAGTTTTAAAATAGATTTTTAGTGGCTGTCAGCTTATAGACTAAACATATGTCAATTAGGCATTGTAGAAAAATGATTTTTTAACCGAAAAAACTTAAGGGTTCTTGTATATTTAAGTGTGGCATTTTAATTGATTTCCATTTATAGAAAATCAATTAAATGTGTA
The DNA here is from genome assembly GCA_963681545.1 of Germaria angustata. Taxonomy (NCBI): domain Eukaryota; kingdom Metazoa; phylum Arthropoda; class Insecta; order Diptera; family Tachinidae; genus Germaria; species Germaria angustata. Next base: position 111,072,352 of record OY812999.1, on the reverse strand, counting down.
TTTGAAAAAATATAGGAAAACGTGATAATCAGCAATTTGGGAGGGTATTGAATGATTGTCCCAAACAGTTACATTACGCTCAAAAAAAAGGATGATTTTTCGGCTAAGTAGTTTTTGTACCTATACCTTTTTAGGACGGATAATTTTGTGGCCACGTTCCTAATGATGAAAGCAGAAAATGGATTTAGTGTCTTTGTTACCCTTTTAAATGCATGAATTAAGACATAAAAAAGTCTAATCATTGTATTGTTATTTTTTTACTTTTCATAAAAAGTCCAAGTTCATTGTTTTTATTAAAGAGCTGACAGTAAAAATATCAAACATATGGAAGTACTACAAGAAAATTTCTTTCTTTCTTAAATAAATACCAAGAGTCAAATATTTAATATATTGTTTTTTTTTGTGCTACAGCTATAAAATCAATCTTGAATTCTCTTACCAGCGACATGTTTAATTTTTTCTGTCTTTGTAAACTTATACTTTTTTATAATTAATTAAAAAAGTTCGTGCTGTTGATATGTTCGTTTTCATTCTGTTGTCATGTAAACATGTTGTTAGGTCTTTAGGTTTTATTGAACGAAAATTACATGTTTTCTTCTAAAGAAAATGTGTCCAACGTGATCAATCAAAATCACACTTGAAAAAATCAAAAAAGCGTAAACTTTTATAAAATTTTTACAAATAAACATAAAATAAAGACATGAAAATAATTAATAAGACTTAAAAATTTCTTGCAAGAGGCAAATAAATGGGAGTTAAGGAAAGAAATATTTAAGCAATAAGAAGGAAAGTAAAAAAGAGTTTAATTTCACATTAAATCTGAAGAAAACATTTAAATTAAATTTATAAAATATTAATTCCAAAAATAGTTTCAGTAGATGACATTAAATATTTTAGATATAATAAAAATCTGTTAATGTTATAAAAGAAAAAGTTTATATATTTCGATATTTGCCATCCGAATAGAAAATTTATCTTTATTGTAAAAGGCTTACAACAGCAGAAATTCTATTCCAATGGTATATTCTGCAAACAATTTAATTTTTTTTTAAAATCTGATGCAGTGATAAATTTCACAATAAAAAAATCTGATGCAGTAATATTTTCAGTACGAAATCTGGAGCTGTGATGGCAGTAATTCTTTCTCTAGAACATCTGATACAGTAATATTTTCTATGAAAAATCAGACGCACTGATAAAATTTTGACTGCATATTATATTCTATAGAAAATCTGCTAAATGATATTTCTATTATATTAAAAGGAAAATTATATTTTTCTTTAGAGACCTGCTGCAGTGATATTTGCTGCAGAAAATCTGTAGCAGCGATATTGTTCTTTGATCCAGTGTAGTGGTAATTTCTGTAGAAAATTTGATAGAGTGGTAATTCAGTGTAATAGAAAATTAGGCACAGTGATATTTTCTGTAGGAAACCTAACGCATAAAACTTTTATGAAAACTCTAACTGCAGTTATATTTGTATATAAAATCTGCGAAAAATCATGAAAAATTTCATGCTGTGATAGCTTAAGATAAAATTTGATTTTCTATAGAAAATCGGAAAGCAGCGATGTTTTACTTAGAAAATGTAATTCAGTGATTTTTTCGTTGAAAATCTGATGTAGTTATATATTTAATAAAACTCAAACAGGGTTATATATATCATTGGAAATCTAGTGATATTTTCTATTTGATCACATGAGTCGGAGATATTTTAATCTAATATTGTGATTTTGTCTGTGGAAGGTGTAATAATTCAATGATATTCTGTGCAGAAAATATATATCACTGATATCTTTCATAAAAAATCTAATATAGTATTTGCTCTAGTTTTTTTACCTCCTCTTATTAATTCTAATTTATATATTATATAAGCTCAAGGTGTTCTTAATTATAATTGTAACGCAATATTTCTATACTCCTTGAGTATCATTTTGACGAATTTTTTTAAATTGTTTAATAAAAAACCGTTAAGCTCGAATGATCTCTAAATTAGAATGTAGACATTTCATATAGAAAATCTGATGCTACAGGATATTGTCCCCATTATGTTGTCAAAAATTTATTGTTTATTGTTGACGTAGTTGTGTATGTGCAGGCTCAAGTTGAACAACATTGTTTGTTGTGTTGTGCTTGTATGGAAGCAGAAAAATATGATTAAATTCCATCGAATTCTCATATAGTATCTGTGGGTTTTTGTATAAGTATGTATATGAGACTGAATGCTTTCCAAACATGATTCGCTAAAGTGAGTTGATAATTTATTTATTGCCATAATAACAAACAATAAATTTTGTATTTAACAATCGCATTAAAATAGTTTTAAATAGAAAATTATACATTTTGGTTATACATTTCTTTACCAAATGTATCCAGTTGATATTATTTGATTGAAATTAACTCCATATTTGTTTCACATATTTTTCAAATTTTATTTGTTATTTAATACGAAAATCGATTTGACTGGTGCCACGACGAACACTCCACAGCTCTAACCCAGTTTTTAGCAACAATTTAAAATTTTATAATCTTCAAATAGAATCTATAAACAATACAATAAAACGCCATGAAAAAAAATAAATAATACCAAATAAAATGTTTTTAGTCTATGCTTGTAGAGCCAGAGAGAACAAAACTGAAACACAAGACCACGACGACCACACAACACAGTCTTATTTAAAATGTTAAATTGTCAATGATTGTAATGACGATTAAACGATAAATTTCATAAAAATAAATAGAAACTGAACAAATAATAAAAGCAAAACACTAACGAAATGCAGCGAAGATTCAGTACGATATGTAAGCAGACCTTTTAATATGAAACCTGCAACCGAAGAAATGAAAATGAACGGCCACCACATGGCTGCCAGCAAAGATGAACATTTGAAAGAGTAAAACACCAACACAATTAATTTTTTTTATTTTTTAAACAGATAAATATTGAATTGTAAAGCATTTGCAACAAGAGCCAGCAAAATTATTCAAAAGGAATACGAAACTTTTAAAGGTGGCCGAGACGGCCGACCGGCCAGCCGGTAGACGTCAGAAGTGGCAAATGAGTGCAGAAAGTGCAACCACAAATTGTATAAATTTTGTTGCAATACTAAAGCAGTTATATTGGCCACATACTATTAACTGCTGCTTACTACTACTGAACATTTAGCGCCTGCTGCTACTAGAGCATGAAAAAATGTGGCAGAAAACCACTAAAAACTCTCCAATGATGCAACGAACAGAAGAACAATCAAGATAACCTCAAACTGCAGCAGAAATATAATTTCATTTGTGCAAATTCGTTTGCTTAAATGAATGAAATTTAATAAATTCCATATTGAGAAATGTTCAAAAATTTATTTAACAGAAAAACATGATTTTTAAATGCGCAAAAAGAATTGGTTTTCGAAATCAAGGATATCAGAACACCATCTGTGTGGCGGCGTCGGCATAACTTTTTATGACACTTTATTCGTAGTGTCTATTATTTTTTATTTGTGCGAAATATGTGTTTTTCATTTAACATGCTGCTTTTTGGCAATTTGCAATAATTTTTAATACCACAGTGTCATTACGGGGTCATATTGAAGACGAGTAACATAATTTTACTTTTCAAATAAAGTTTTTTTTTTACATGAAATGCCTCCTGAGCTCTAACGAAATTTACAATTGGAATAGAATTCAAAAATGACATTATTTTCTAGTAAATCACTTTAGAAATAATTTCTATATGGTATTTTCTATAGGAAATTTTTGTTATTCTAGTAAATAATTCACTCAAGGCATTAGTTTTAATTTTATAACTCTGAAAAATTCTATAGAAAATTTTTAATATGAAGTTTTTTTATTGAATTTTATCTAACAGAGAAACTCTTTTATAATAATTTTCATCACAGAAAATCACTCCCGGTGTCATGTTATTGAAAAGATTTGTGATCTCAATGATATTTTATGGGTACAATGTTGCATTATGACGATGACGATTATTATACCCTATAATCTGCATATAAATCTATATCTACAAATAAATCTATTGCACAAAATATACATTTATCACTGTGATCTTATTATAAAAAGATATTTTTCTCTGCCATATTTTCTAAATAATATTTTCTGAACAAACATATGGTCTATCACACTGATGTTAGACGTGTGAAATTGTGCCACACAAAATTTATTTGAATTAATGTATCACAGAGATAATTTTTTATAGACAATTTTATTATATTGACAGTATAACTTGAAAGAAGCTGTCATAGCAACAATTTCAGCAGGACATTCGGTTCACTTGCATAATTAATTTGCAAATGATTGTGATCCCAGTTTGACGCTCGCTTTTTGTTGATGGCATTTTCATAAATTAATTCCTGCTATAAAGGGCAAATTTGTTGTTGGAAATTCTGTTCTTTACAATTACAAAATAAGACTTAAACACTTTTTCCTTATTAGCGCAGAAGTTATTATTTTCTAGAGCATAGAGTATCGTATATGAAAATAAATTTTCGTGAATCATTTCAAAAATGTTAGTGTTGTTTCTTTCTTGGCTTTGGATTAAATCGACTAAATTTTCAGATGAGAATGGACAGACTTTCGGGTAAGCGATGAACTTTAATTTTAACACAAAGACTATTTTCCCATTTATATTTGAGCTTAAAGAATTGTGTACCTCAGCTTTCAAAATTTATTCTCTGGCTGGTTTTTTGGGACTTTCACTTTCCTATTTTAATTTTCCACTGGGTATTTGTTTTAATAAAAAAAGAAAGAAATATATATACGTTCATACTTACATCTATAATCTCAATACAATTCGAAATTGAATAGCAAATAAATTGGAAAAAATATCATTATCAACATCCTCATCTGCAGCAGTGCAATTCTCACGCTTCTTAAAAAAAGTCTACTGCTTGTAACGTAAGAGTGCGAGTATATGACAGTTGGAGAGAGGACGTCTCAATTTCCAGTGTAATGCCGCAATCCATAATAAGCCGCAAAAACATATTTCCTACCACACAATAACTGCTGACCATTATCATTGTCATGTGGAAGATGGAAAATAAAAATATACTCGTACGAGGAATCTACAATGTCACAAAATGAAATTGCAAAAAAGTAATAAAAAGGACAGAGAAGTGGAAAAATATAAAGATATTTATACGGTTGAACAACTCAATATGCGACCGAGTGCGAGTTTAAAGAAGACAGATTTTTAAGCTGTTGCTATTGCTGCCATTGTAGTTTAGATCATCATCACATTTGGCCGACATAAAGACTTAAACACACCAAATGGAATGTCACATTAAGTCCTGCTCTTAAAACTACTACTATGCTCTTGGCCGTAATCTTATCATTGCTGGTGGTCAGGTTTATGCTTTCCTTCAATCTTACGGTGGTCAAGGCGAGTTGTTTGGTGTAGTATTATACCTGCCGTTGTTTTTTTTCTGTTTGTTATAAACTGGTGTAATAAAAGGCGCTAAAATTTTCTTGTTTAGTTCACTTAGAGTTCCAATGTCCTTTTCTTTCATTTCATCTGTTATCAGTTCCGTTAAAATGATAGTACGTTGACGTTTCAAGTCCTTATAATAAAATACCTAAAACTATTTTAAGTTTTTCTATACTGACACTAGGCAGGATAATTGGTTTTTATTGGTAGGCTACAAACCAAGATACACGAATCATTTTAAACCAATAGATCATAATTAAGATTTGAGTTCTGGTACTGATTTCTTCAGTAAGTTCTTTGCTTCACGAAAATTGATTTACACAGAAAATTAATAGTAATTAATAGTATTCAAGAGAACACTGAAGATGGCACAAAGCCGAAACCGGTCTGTTTACAAACCAAATTTGACGTGGGATGACGGAAAATCGTCCCAAATTAAAATTAATATATGTTGAAATTATTGTCATATTGTTATTGTATTCGATATTCCACAACAAACACAAGCATCACGAATAATTTCAATAAATAGGGAATTTACCCTTAATAACATTTCAAGTTCCGAATTATTTACGATATTCAAGTTGGACTTTAATCTTTGGTGTATTCAGAGGCGTATAAAAGAATTTTATGACAAATATTCGTGTAGGACTCGTTGCATCCCTGCTTAAAGAGTTTGTCTTATTTAAGAAAGATACAAATGGACATTGAAGAGTTAGGGGCTTAAAACGCTCCCCAAAAGTGTTGTTCAGTACGCTTTGCATACATATCTCGAATACATCGATCGCATGCTTAAACTGAAAGGGTTACATGGCCGCTTCACCATCAGTAAGTACAAAAGGGGCTAAAAATTTAACTCCTCTAAAATGAAACTCGTCCGCCAGCTTTCAAAACGCCGAGGCAGGTACATATGTATTTTATTTTTGTGTCCTTTTCCAAAATCTCTTGTCAAAAAAAGTTGGATCTTTATTGTACATTATAATTTCGGTCAGGTCAGAGTTTGTTTTTTAATTCCTCTGAAGAAATGATAGTATTTTCAATTGGAGTGATAACTTTTAAAGAAAATTATATTCTACGTTTTAGGCCTGACAAGCGTTTCTTGACATTTGTGTTTTTCTTCCGACGGGGTGTCCTTGAATTTAGAACAATTTTCTGTCATCACGAGTCAAATTTTGTTTTTAAACGCACAGATTTCGGCCAGGTGCCACCTTCAGTGATCTTCTTTTCTTATTAAGAAAAAGAAAACTAAAGATGGGGTGACGTGGGTGAAAATAATTCATGTATTAAAAACTTCGCAAGGTGCAGCGAGATATTAAAAAAAATTAACACACGGTTCGATGAGTTACAACGTAAATCAAACGATAAATTGGCATTAGCATTCGTGGCAAACTTTTCTATATTCATTCAAATATATTTTTATTCCTAATAAGACACTAGCAGAAGATCAATTTGAATTTTACCAATCTTTTTATTGTGTTGCAACAAGAAAAAAAAACCGTGAAACAGAAACTTATTTGTGGTTATTTTTAATATATTTATTTATTAAATGTCGATTTTATGTTTTTCCGAATTTGTCTCTTTTATTAAATAAAAATTAAGATTAAAATTGGTGTGCACATTCTCGCAACTTCATTATTAACGCTTTAGCTATTTTAAATGAAATTTTTGCCCAAGAAAACTCATAGCAAAAATATAAAAATTTCTGGCACTCGACACTAGAATTAAACGAAACTATCAAATTGGTTTTATTTCCAAATTTTTTTTCTCATTTCGTGTTTGATGCTGCCAACAATAATTTGCCAGCAGCAGAAACAACAGCTACTACAGCCTTCGATAATACATGCTAAAAGTTCTTTTTTTGTTAGTTTTTTTTTGTTCTGCTCTGCAGTTTCCTTGACTATTTGAGTACATTTCTCCACACACAACGGAAACGATAAGATAACGCAAAAATGCAATTTAAGAAGCAAGTGTTAATAGAATTTTCTCTAAACTCCCTAAATAGAAAGAAAACGACCACAACAACAACAACAAGAAATACTCATTCATATATGGGAAAATTTCATAAGTATATAGACAAACTGACAGTCTCTTGTAACAAATGAAAAGGAAGTCAAGGCGAGAATTGTAAAAAACACAAGACAACTTGACTCTTAACAACCACAAAACGACCTTAAAAATATTTTTCGAAATGAAAAAAATAAAATAAAATTAAAAGAAAAATAAAACAAACAAGTATAAATTAAATATGAATGTAGAAAAAGGGGTGAAGGAAATTCTCAAAAATAATCAATTTCTACAATTGAACAAAGAAGCATTCCTGCAGGAAACTACAAAAATGTGGTCAATTTGCCAAACTTCCTTATATTAATGATACAAAACAAAATACCACATCCAAAGCAAAGCTGCCTTTGGCCATTTCGCCCTTCTAGAAATGAAAAGTCAAGTTCTGCAAACTTCATTTTTTATCTTCCCTCACAAAACAGTTATTAAGATGCAGGAAACTTTTTTTGGAAAGAGCCAGAGAGATTACAAAAAGGCTTAAAGTATGTAGAGTATAAAGTATGTACGTGCGTATTGAGAAGTAATTGAAATGTTATGGTATTTTAGGGAATAGAATGTGATAATAATATCTAGCCAGTACAACTCAATCCAGTTGTGTGTCTAGCATCTGTTCATAATCTAGAGCTTCTTCTTTGTTTGGTGTTGTTTTCTGTTCAAGACTTATGCTCTAGATTTTGTTGCTCTTGTATTTGAAGTGATTATTGCCTTATTGGGTTCGTTTCATTTCGATTTTCTTTTTCCAGCACATACATATTTATGGTCTAATCATTGCAATAAGAATTTTTATCAATATATAAATTTCCAGAAGGCATAGGGATGTGGTCAACCAACAAACAGTTGGTTGGTAAGACAAGTAATAAAGTAACAAGTGTTTCGATGAGAAAAGAACAACTAATTTTAAGGGGATTTGCTGGGAAGGAAAGCATAAATGATATTACAAACTTTCAACAGTATTTCTAACATTAATGTTAGAAATTGAAAAGAAATACACGCTTACACACAAAATAATTGCCTACTTAAAGGCTTACAAATTTAAAGCAAGGCATATTTACATAACATGACCAAAATCTATTGTATTGAAACTTAAATTATTGTATGTAATGAATTCATAAATTGTGCATGTAAAGTGCACATTAATGAATAATTTAAAATTGAATTTTCTGTGTTAATAACATTGAAATTATTACCACTGATATCATTAAGCATAAAAAACTTTTCGAATCCTATTAAAAATATAAATAAATTTGATCTGATTTTTTTTCAAACATATTAAGTATATTTACATAAAATAATATAGACGTGCATACATATGAAAATCAGTATTTTTCTATACTGATTAATAACTATACAATATCAATAGACTGTAAAAAATATATTAAACAAGCAACAGCAAAAATAAACTATAATCGTTAATTGTAAGGCATACATTAAGGCGCAATGAAAAAAAGCATATGAATTGTAAAATTTTTAAAATAGAAATGTAGTTTTTTTCTTTCTATAAAATCACAAAGTATTTAACAATTATATTAAAAGTCATTGATTAAGTTAATCAAAATGTTTTTATTTAAATTAAAAAAAAAAAAAAAATTATCAGATTGCAAAAAATATTTTTTGTAAAAAATTTTAACTATACTTAAAGGCTAAACAAAAAATAGAAATTGAATTTAAGTATTTTTAAGGATTTAATTTTGAATTAAAAAACTATTGAGCAAAACAGCTTTTGTAGCAGAAATTTATTTGTTAAATGAGGTGCATAACATGCAAATAAATATTTTGAAAAACTTTTGTAAAATAAAGCTCCGAATATGGATATTTTGAGAAACAATAGTTCAATAAGATATGTGTCCATGAGAAATGTACTTAATTTACCTATTCGCCAAATTATTGGTTGCTTTTAATAGATTCCATAAAAAATATGATTGATTTTGCAGACCAGCTCTGTAACTTCTAGCTAATAACAACACTTCATTTGAGAAGAGTTTTCGGAGAATATTGCTTTTTGACAGCAATATCTTTCGTACAAGATAATCGATTAAGGTAATATATATGGCATGGTTCGAGGCATTTTGAAAAGTTCAAAAACGTGACAGGATCTATAAAATAGTTTTAGCAGGAATTTTCGGAGTTAGTGAAAAAAATACTTTATAATCAAAATTTTTGCTGATTCTATAATATTTGACAAGAAACTTCGGAGTTATACAAAAACGTAATGCTAAAATCGTTTGAAACTGTAAGCCAATTGCAATCGAATGTGTAGTTTTCGAAACAATTTGCGAATCTCGAAAAATTACCGAATCTATAAAATCGATTAAACCAACTTTTCGGAATAATTTAACAGAACAATAAATTTTTCGGCAGCAATATCTTTCGAACGATTCAATCTCAGGTTAAAAGTTTATTAGACTTTGTGTTCGATTGAAATTTATTTCATAAATCACCTGTTTTTTTTGTTGCAAAAGTTGCACTATATTATAAGAAATAACAGATCCAAAATTCATTCATCCATTTTCGGAAATTGATAGTTTATTCTCCTTGTGTTTCGAATGCACCATTTCTTTGGTCTCTATATTAAATTTCTTACTTCTAATTTTCTGGTGCAATCTTTAGTCTTAAATCAAAGACTCTATGTGTGCGTATATTTAAATTATATATTGCCTTTTAACTAAAGTTTTGCAACACTTTAACGCCTACCAATAAAGCACGTGCAGCATTTGTAAGTCTTTGCCAATTTGCTGTTCAAGTCCTCCTCTTAAAAGCTGATGCAATCTTAGTTTTTGTTTCTACTATTTTTTGTATTTCATAAGAATTTATTCATATTTTTTTTGTTGCAAAGTTTTTCTTAGTAAAGGGAATGGCAAAAAGGGTGGATCGATATTGACATGAAATAAAATAAATTGTGGAAGTATCGGTTGGATCTTATGAGAGGAGTAAGAATCATCTAAAAATTTGCAATCTTAAAGGATTTTGGCTGGGGCAAGGTGAGGAAAGAACTACCTCTGTAAGGAGGCGAAGATATTGAGGTACTTCTTTGCTGCTTGGGTTTGACTTTTTAAGGAAACGGAAGTCTTGAAAAATATTGTAAGACTTTGTTTTACTTGATTTAACATCAACGGATCAAAACACAACAATCTTTGACTGTCAACGTCAATTTAACCTTGTGACCATCTCGTCAGACTCTTTTAGAGAATTATGTTTGTTTACGGTCTGTGGTAGCACCAAAAACGAACGCCGGCTCTTCTCTAGTTATAAAAAACATTCGAAAATAAGTGGCATTCGCTGATGCAGATAATATGAGATTTAAGTTCGAGTTCGTCAATAGTGTGCTCAACTAAAGGTACACTTAACAGCGAACCTTATTGAAAAACTCTCTATGTATTTTCTGGCTTCTCTTAACTTAACAAACAATTCATGTCTATTAGTGCTGAAAAAATCAAATAAAAATCATAAAGGTAGGCGCTCTTAACATTCGAGTTAACAAATGTGCCTGAAAAATAAAGAGAATAGGAAAAAAAGAATTATGGAAAGAATTGTTTTACATACAACCAAGATTTCCATACTTTTATTTTATTTATTTTGTTAGATTTTATTAAAAGGAAGTATGAGTTAGAACAGCTTCAGACAAATATTTAAATTGGCAGCATTTTCCATGTCTTGAGGATGTGTCTGCTGGTGGGAAAGTCAGTCAGCCAATCAGTCAGCCACACTGACTAAACAGTTTTAGGTTGGCATTTCCTTTAACGATTTGAGTTGGCATTGGGTTTTGTTTTAACTTCTAATGCTGATTTTTTATAGATTTTAAATTGTTTGTTTGCCTTCAATTGAATTCACTTTGGATACATTTACTAACTCTTATTGGCAGTTTGCAAAAAATACTCGTATATTCTGTTTGACTTTATTAAATTTAAAATTATATGTGTGTGTGATTAAAACTCAATATTATTTTCATTATCGACAATGAACTTCTTTAAACATACACCAGCATTTAATTTTTATAAAGTTTTTGTTAAAATATTGTTTACCTTTAATTATCCATTTTTATTTGAATGCGGTTCTATAATTATTTTTTCCAACATAAATAATTATAGATTAACTGCATATCCGACATTTTTATAATATTATTTATTTTTAAATAAATGAATGGGAAGATGCCACAAATAATTATAAATTTTAAGTAGGAACGTACATGCAGTATTTATTATTTTGGCTTGAAAGTTCTAATGTTCTAAATTATAGTGTGTAAAACTGAAATAAAAACGGCTTAGTAATAAACAACATATCCGTACGATACTCCCACAAAAGTTTTGTATGACTTTTTGAATAGAATAAATGCAAATAAACTTTAAAATTTTGTTTAAAATGGAGACGTGTAATGCTTCCAAATTTTGCCGTGAGCCATGCACGATAAGTGACTCATAAAATAAATATATTCCTAATATTCTTAACTTTTACCCGATGCAATTAATTTTGTTAATTATTTTGGAAGCCTTAATGTATAATATACATATTTATATTATTTTTATATAGTCATAAAAGAACACAGGGTTACATGTTGGTCAAATTATTTTTTAATTAAAATTTTAACAATAATACCAGAATAATTTTCTTGTTAATATACAAAATGTAATAGTTAAAACAGATTGAAAAACCTAGAGTAATAAATCAAAAAAGAAATATACTGAAATTATTCACATTTTTTCTGTAAAGTCTACTAATTACTTGGTTTGCGCCAACAGAAGTCAGGAAAATTAGCAGCTAAAACCGTAACAAAAATATCAATTTTATTTTATAAAAAAAATTTTTTGCCGTTATTTCTGTTCTAAAAAAAAGAAATGAATTGCTCGAAAAATTAAAAAAAATATATTTAATCCAGTCCAAATTTTTGTTCGAAGGAATTGAAAAAAAATAAAAGAAGCTATACGAAAAATAATTAAATTAAATCCATGTGAAAGCAGAAGTTCCTGAAATTTGGCTTTATTCACTTTAAATAAATAACATAAAATATGTAACTGATTTTTTGATAAAATTATCTAAAATAACAATTTAAAAATAGTTGCGCATAATTTTAGGAGCAATAAATAAATATTTTCTATTATCTGCCTCAGAGTATGTAAAAATTATATAACAATATTCAAAATATTTTTTTTAATTTGTTTCTTTGCTCGTACACCTAGATGGAAAAATACCAAACAAGAAAAAAATTAAGTCCTTCTAGAGGAACGACAATTTATTCACAGTTTTTTTTTTTTTTTTTCATTAAAATCTATTTCATAATTTGTTTTTCATGCAAAATGTTTCAAAAATCATAAAATATTCCTCAAATTAGGCAATAAATTTGGTTATTAGTATGTTTTATTTTATATTCGCCTCAAAATAGTCTATCCATTTAGGTAGGATTTTTGCTTTATCTTCTATAACAGACTACCATTTTTTTATTTTTTTTAATACTTGCTCTTTTAGCAGATTTTTCTATTTATTTGTCAGTTTTATTTCCTGTTACAAAAGTAAACAAGGATACATCTACTATTTATTTAATTGAAATATTATTTATTATTTTAAGAACTTGTTAAAAATAAATAAACTTAGAATATATTATACAAAAATGGCAACAATATATTTCAGTTTAATACTATATTTTTCTAATTATTTGTATAGAATGACTGCGCCGCAGTAATAAATTAAACTTCAATGCACTTGTGTGTGTGTGTGCGCGCGCGCGCGTGTGTGTGTGTGTGTGTGTGTGTGTGTATTTTCTATAAATCAGTTTTTTGTGTGCAGCAACAGCAATTCATATTGTATTGAGTTTTTATTATGAAATATAGTATTTTTTCTGCTTCCATTCTCTGCGTTAAACAAAAACTATACGAGCAGCTCAACGTTTTTTTTATCCCTTTTGTAAATGAAAGGATTCTTTTAAAATCAAGAACACAGCATACAATTTGACGTAAGAGGACGAATGAAAGGCTGTATGAAGAAATCGCTTCCAGAAATTTGCTTTAAAATGCTTATGGCTTCGATCTTAATTAAGTCATGATTAGATTTGATTACGAATCAATTAACTCTAAATATTTATATCGAATTAACTCACTAGCGATATATATTAAGAACCTCAAATGCTGTGGTAAGACTCATGCAGTAGGAGGCCAGCCGTGTACCATCCGTGGTGCTTCACTTCATGTTTTTTTTATTAATCTATTTACTTTCTTCGTTATTATTTATTATTATTTATAGAAATAATCAGTAATAAAAGTCCTTGTAAAAATTTGTTTAAAAAGGCTTACAAGTAGCTGGAATACATCATAATAAGCAAAACCAGTGAAAAAATGGAAGTTTTCCTTAAGGGATGACATTTTCATTGCTTCCAAAAGATACAAGGCTGCGTTATTTTTCCTACCCTATTTCTTATTCTTAATGGTCTCGTTAATTAAACTTTCACTACTACTCTTTTGCGGATGACAATTAGCCACAGCGGGAGTGGAGTCAACTTCATATACATACATAAGTATATGCGATGATAATCTATAAAAAATGATAAAATAGCTTTAAATCAAAAAAACCTCATCTACTGTCCCAATGACAATACATTTCCACTGACACAGTGATTTATATAAATATTTATTTTTTCATGGGAACTGCTATGGTCAGTTTCCTAATCCCCAGTGCCTGAATTGGCATCCAGATTGATTCATACACGCTGTTCATTTTGTTAGTGCCCCTATCGATATTATTGCGTTTTATAGGTTCAGAAAAACCCGCTAATTTGTTCATTGGGATATGTTCCGTTTATATCAAGGCTGGAAATTTTATTAGTTTTTTCTAGTAATTTTTGGTTGATATTTTGGACATGAAGTCAATCAGAATTCTCAGCTGCTGAAAACATTCCTAAGGCTGTGTCCGATCTAAAGTTTCTCAGCCGCCGGAAATTACATTTTTTCCTCGGCTTGGTTGTCCGAAGTCAATTTGAAAGAATATGAAGGATGTTTTTCATTTTTAAATTCTCCACCCCTTAAAAAAAACACCCGAAATACGTAAATAGTGGAAGAAATACGTAAAGAAAACTCGTATTTTTTTCCCCATATTTAATGATTTATGGCCCAACTAACGCTGAATAAAAATATAACATATTGTTATATGAGCATGTTTGTGATTTTATTTCATATTTAAAAAAAAAATATTTATTTTAAATATTTTCATTTCAGCTTTTGTTTCTGAGTAAGAAAAATGTGGCTTAAAAAGCCAAACAAATTTTATACATTAAACTTTTGTATAAATATGTACGTCTTTTTTTTGGTGAAAAAGTTTATTTTTAAACAAAAATATATATGTATATGCATGTTCTATTTTAGTGAAATAATTGGCATGTTATTGATTTTTTGTTTATTTATTTTTGTCCATTGCAGGTTGCGAATTTTTTCACACTTAATCGAAATAAATACAAGGTAAGAAAAAATACGTTTTTTTATAAAAATCATTCACTTGATAAATGTGTTTTAAAATGAAAAATAAATTACTTTTTTATTAATTTGATATATGAAATGAAATATATAGTTGTATTATTTTAAATTAAATGTACATATATAAATGGATGCAATCGTCTCTGTTGCCGTTGTATATTGTATAGATCTTGGGAAGAGATTTGAGTCTTAGCTGCGGAGCTAGGCTTAAAATATTTCTTAAGGCATATTCTTTTCTTCTTTTTAAAAATTAACATTGCTCTAATTGGAAATTGTATATCCTTTTCACGCTCTTCATGTATTTTACTAATAAATTTTGCGCTTATTAATGAACACTAAATTGTTTTTTTTTTTTGAGAGGGCAAATAATGCTAGAGCACGTTTTTAAAAAAGAAAATGCCTCTAAAAGAATTGAAATTTTTAAGCCATTAATTGTAATATCAATTGCGTCAACGATAATAATAATATAATTATTAAGTTCACAGCAAATGACGTAAAATTGGAAATTTGTGACCTTCGGTAAATCCTAAAAAAATTTTATACATTTTTCGTAAACATGACAATTAATCAGTAAATATTTAATGGTTATTACATTTTTTGATTTGAATATGGTAATTAATTAAAAATAAATTTGTGTTTAACAATGTTTTACTTGGAAAACCCATAAAATTTAAAAATTATGATCACGTTTTCTTAAAAACAAAATCATTTTGCTTTCATTTATTCAGCACAAATTCTTAACACACGTGTTTTCTATGCAGAAAATAAGACAACATATGAATAAAATTTCTATTTATTATTTGTAATTGAAATTCCAATACAAATTTTTTTTAAATTAAATCTACAAATTGAAATTCGTAAAAAAATCTTTATTACGCCTTCACTATAAAAGGCTGCCAAATATTTGGAAACTCATATTGGATGAACAAAAACACAAACTAGAACATTTCAAATATTAAAACCGTGTCTTTCGAAATCAAAAGGTGCCATAAAATAATGTGTCTGGCATATTAATTTTGTATTAAAGGGTTTGGGCAAGGGAAAATTTACAAAGTGAAATTATAAATTGAGAAAAAAATACCCAAATGAGCAGATAAATTTAATTAGACTTTGAAGGTTTTAAGAAAATCGAAATTGAAAGAATTTCTATATAAATTGAAGAAAGGAAATCGTCACATTTTAAACAAATATGAAATTGATTTAAACTTTTTTTTTAGATGAGCTTTCTAAGGTTTATATTAGAGAGAAAGTCGTACTTGCTTTGCATCTTTCCAAAGCTTACTTCCACAAAATGCTACATTAATCGCACAGATGTGGATTAGACTCGATTTTATTACCCCAGTAATGAAAAAAAAAAGATTACAAACAGACATAGAAATAGTTATCCAGAAGTGCTGCAAATTTCCCATTGGTCCAACACAGGATTATCATTGTCATATGATTTTTTTTTTATTCAGCCATGGATACCGGTAGCAGACTAGGACTTGCCCTGTATTGGTCCTCCATAGATGTGTCTGTGATTGAAAACCAAATCGTAGGAAGGATGAATGAATACTTAAAAATTCATTTGAAACAATTTTTTTATTCAAAGCAAATTTTTAATTGCTCATTATCTATCATTAGCAAATTATAATATTTTTTTGAATCGTGCCTCGAATAACCAAACAGCAAAAAAAAAACTCTACAAATCTCGTACCCTTATATAATTTTAAAAATCATACATTTTTTTAATGCAGAATTTAAATACTCAGACGTTAGAGTTGAATGAGAATACAAAAACCACAAGATTGAAACCAAATTCATTCCTTTTTTCCTTATTTTCATTTTTCTGTTCGAAGACATCTGTTGATAAATCAAACGATTTATGATGCCTTTTTATGCAGAATTATATCAACGAGTGAATATTCGTTTTTTTTTTCTTACTTGGGAGACGTTAACAAATTTTTGCATAAATTTAAAGAACAAAAAATATATATATATAAACAAAAATTCTCCAAACTGTCCAGTGCCACTCGAAATGAATGAACGAATGAATGAAATAAACTCATAGGCACTCGTGACAGCAACACAAGTGAATATTATTATTACGGATTTAAAGCAAATAGTAGGGCCATTCACATGAAATCGTGGAATCTACACAAGTTAATATATGCTTTCTTCTCTACATTGCATATAATGCAATCACTTTTTCGGCATGAGGTGCATGCCCCTATTGTTTCTTATCTTATTGCCTTGATTAAATCAACTCAAAAGTACTTTTCAGATATGAGCACTTGACATATGAATGCGAGTATTAAAATTACAACACGTACGCGTTTAAATGAAGTTAAAAAGGCATGAAATTGTAATAAAATAAAAATTTAACTTATATTTTAGAGTTCCTTTTAAATATAAAAAAAAAGGTTTAAGTTGATAAAATTTATTACGAAATGTTTAACAATTTGTTAACATGAGCTGTGTAAAGCCCCCTTTTTGTGCTGCCTGTTGTAAATTAATAACAATTTAATAAGAGTTCATTAAAATAAAGTATTTAAAGGCGAGATAAAAAAAAATGTTATACTATGGTGTTTGGAAGGTTGTTGGCGAAAGCTTGGCAGCTTATTAGCCGGAGTTGGATAAGCTTATGCCAAGTTTTCGTAATGCATCAAGCAGTTCTTAATATACATAGTTATTAGTAGTTTTTCTGTTATTGTAAATATCTTTCAGAAATTTTATATCAGTATTTAGTTCCATTTTAACCTCAGAACTTGGAATAGAATCATAAAAAATATTTTCTCTAGATGGCAACAGTTCTTATAACATGACTGTGACTATGTTTGTTTTAAATAATTAATCATAAATAATGTACATATAATTATATGTATATAATTACTATTTTGTTTTTGTTTGTTTGCAAATATGACTCAGTTGTTTGCTGACAGCAAATATCGAGAGAAATAGGGAAGTTCGAAAAGTCATTAATCACTAGAATGCTGCTTTAAAAAATTTTTTTACTACTTGTGTTAAAAACTTTTTAAAGTTGCTTCTCAGTTTCATTTTAATTGATATTTATAATTTATAATATTTGTTTTCGTTCTTCATTCGATTTTATATTTGAAAGTTTTGTTTTTTATTGAAAACTTTCTTTCTCTAGTGTCAACTAAATAGTTTAAAATATCAGTGTCTAGTGCTAGTACAACAATTTTATAGTTTCTTTTGAACGTGCCGTCGATTGGCCTTTTTCGTATTTTTTTTCTTGTAATTTATAGTTAATTTTACTTTTTCACAAAATGGCTAAAATAAATATTCTCAAGTAGAACCGGCTTAAGAAAATAGAAAATTTGAAGCAAAAATATTGCTAGAATTTAACAGCTGAATAATATTGTTCTAAAGTAGCTTTTCTATTGAAACAATTGAATACAAAAACATAAATCTACTTTTAATGATATTTTTCAATTTATAATTAATATTGAATTAAGATATGGCGGCTAAAAATTACAATTAAAGTTTAAATAGAACAATTTCGTGCCTTTTTTCTTTGCCATACTTTCCTTGCCTAAATTTGTATTCTGACACTAATAACTTCTCAATTTTAATATAAATAATTTATTAGCTTCGTTTTCAATATTTTACTAACTGAAACTAAACTTCCGCAAAACACTGCCTGTCATCAAACTGTGCCCTGCCGGCCACAAAACTATGACAATAAAGCAATTAAATTATTAACACGTTTAAAGTTAATTAAAAAAACAAAATTAAGTCTCCTAATCAACCGTTTTATTGTCCAAAATAATCTAAATTATTCAAATAACCGCAGCTGGTTGTTTATAAAATTTTACATGTATTTTCAAATTAAACAGAAAAACGTAAAAAATACTCTTAAATGTGTGCAACAAATTTGTTGAAAATTTCTTTTGGCCAGTGTCAAGTTCAATTATGGTAATCACTATTGAACACCTGTCCGTCTGTCTAGCTGTTTTTCTGGTTGTCTGTCTCTTGAGTGTTTACGAAATACCAAACAAATATACATACAAATATTGTTTTAAATATTTTATTGTTAACTGAGATTACAAATGACAAACAATTGAATATAATTTAAGGACTTAAAAACACTTAGAGAAAATTAATTTCGCTAATAGCTTATCGCCAATGTTTGCTAGGGCCCATTTTCCTTAAATTTAATCTTGGAGTTAAATTTCTTAAAGCAAAATAAATTATAAATAAAAATATTCTAAATTTGGAAAAGAAAATTATAGAAAAATTTCCTTTACTGAAATTCATAGGTTAGGTTAGGTTAGGTTGATTGGAGGGGTGTGATAGCCCATGTCATACGACATACACTTAAGCCAGTGAAGGCTGAAATTTTTTCTCTTAAATTTGAAATAAAAATTTAAATCGCAGACGAATTTCGTTGATACTAGAACGAAATAATTTATATATTATAATACAATTTTATAAAAAAAAATAAATAAATAAATAACATATACGCACCTTAAGAGATACGAATTTAAGTAATAAGGAAATTTAATAATAAAAAAGGCAATAGGAATTATTTTGATTCGACGTTTTTGTTATATAATTTTATAAATTATTGAGTTTGATGTTAAATTCTTTATAAAAGTTATAAAAAAAATTATGTCCAATATTTCAACACCCCTCTTCTGTACTTCTCCAGGGATATATATGTATGTCTATCCCCAATGATCACATAACCATCCTTGTTTAGGACTTGCAGAAATATTACGTTTAATGAATTCATAACTTTGGTAAGGATCTCAAGTCTTTAATAAATATTTATTACAAATAAAAAAGTTGCAAATGGATTCTTGTTATTCAATCACGCAGAAATGGTTGCACAGATAGTCAAACCCCCTTATCAATATAAAAGACTTCTTTTGACCAATTGTATACTTACACCATAATTCTAATATATGTAAATCAGTCATGGGCCGCCGAATGGGTTTAATGAACAAAAAGTTATAGTCCTGATATACATACATATAGAAAACATTTTATCTTGAAGTAGGTCATGGCTTGATGATTTCTTATTTAGATGTCTCCCAGTCAATCGAGCATAAGCGGCTGAAGAGATTTAAATGAAATTTGGTGTTGCAAACCATCCTGGGACAATGTTAGAAGACAATTTTCAGATCCCAATCAAGAAGATTTTTAAAAACTTTTTTTTTTGTATGAACTAATAGAGTAGTCGGTCGCAGGAAGATTAGTTTTTTGCTTGCTTGAAGGCGTTGTTATTGTCGTCAAAGGCAGAAATGCTTCACTTTACGTGCAACATGTGCCTCTAAACTTTCAAATGGAGAGGATCTACTAGAAACAAAAAAAATTATTTTTTCAATGAATTTTGTCACCTAGTGGATGCAGAGAATAAGCGCGAATTCCAATTATCTTTAAGAATTTGCCATTTAAACTTAAAAGAATGGAATTTCCCGCGCAACAGCTATTTTAAGTTCCAGGGAGAAACTCTGAAAGCGGCAGCAATTCAGTTTTGATCTTCTTACTCATCGCATAATAAATTTAATGTCTGATAGTCAAGAGTACCGAGCCTTATCTATAGAAATGTATTAACTTGAATTAAGTTTGTATGTATAAACAAAAAACAACGTCAAACATTATTTTAATTAACGATAATTTTAAATTCACAACACCATTCAATGGAAAAATATCGGAGGACTCCTGTAAAATTGAAAATTATTATCTTCAAATGAGAATATAGTGAAATTTAACATAAGGGGAGATATGCGCTCTTAATCTTAATCTAAATACATATGTATATAATAACTTGAAATTATTTATATAATTTTCTAAGGGTGACATCCGATCCTGCATAGATTTAATATAGAACAACCCTAAGATACAAATTTTATAAATGAAATTCCAGTTGAAAAATGTTCAACTTAACTTCCTCCAAAAAAATTTGAATTGTCAGAATCTCTTCCAATATATATGTCTGTAGCATTTTCAGGATTAATATTCAATCTTTTCTCCTGCTCCGATAGTGCTAACTGATATAGAGAATAATTTCTATTATTCATTAATACATCAAAATTGTATAATGCACATTGATAAGGCTCAACGGAGATATCGATCGTAAAACAAAATTATGAGGTCCTTCAAGTATATCATATAGAAGCTGTGAAACAATTACGAAACTTTCATCAGTAACCTCCAATATGTTTGACTTCATTTCCAGCAATTTACATAACAATTTATATGTTAATCAAATTTAGAACTCAGAATATACAATTTAATAAATAGAGATACGAGCACTTGTGAAGGTCCTTAATATATTCCCATTTTTAGGCACCTATTGCATAGGAAATAATAAAAACTTAAAAATTATTGTGTATATTTCATTTTTCAGATAAAGCAAAATTCTATTATTGTCTCGTAAAATAAAATTAATATTTGTTTCATAGATAGTTTTAAATGTAATTGGGGCCTTATTTCATACAAAATGATAACCTATTTCATTTTTACTTGTGATATTATTTACTTTCGTTGGGGCAGCAATTTTAAGGGCCACCACCATGATTCCACCTTCAATGTTGCTGATTTTCACCTGTATTGAAGGTCATAATGAAGTTGTTATTTTAATTTGTAAAATAAGGCTTTCCAAAGTTCATTTCTTTTCATTTTATACGAGTAAAAGCAAAAACTATTGTCCCACATATTATACATAGGAGTACATGCACACATATATATATTTAATTTATATGTACTTAAACATATATTCTTGTAACTTTTAATAGCTCCCCTTTCTCGTGTTCATTTCAAAATGCTGCAAGTGTTTAACAAACCATTAAAACATGTAAATTGCTTAACAAACCATTTAAAATTAAGAATCGTAAAAATACAATCATAAAAATAAAAATATTTGCGGCGCCTACTTAGGCTGGCAGCTTAATTTGAATGCAGAAATAAAATAAATAAGAAAATTTCTAGTAACACGAAACCACGCATTCTCACGCATTTTATTAATGTCTTATGGGTAGAACAAACAAAAAAATGCAAAAACATCATCAGTATTTTATTATTAGCATGGATTACTATTGCGCAGGCGCAGCCCTAACAGTCACAACTACGCACTACACAATTCTTAAGAAATAACTAGGTAGGGACATTTAACAATTGCAGGCACTCATTCACATGTACTTGGACGGACAGACAAAAAGACGTACAAAATTGTTACTCTGATCCTACTTAAAAGTTCTTAAGAACGAACATTTTCGTTTGTAAACTGCAATTGAATATTGTGTCTGCTGGGTGTTTGAATTATGAGGTGAACAAAAGGAAGAGGTAGCTGCTTAAAAAGGTATCCAAGATGGGACGACAGGGTAATTAACATTTCTTTCAAATTAATGTAGATCTACCTTTAGGTTATAAGCCTTCTGGCTAAAAAGCTTTTAATTTATTAAACTAAAGCACTTAATACTGTCATTAACACATGATCATTACATACACGTAGCATAATTATTTAAAATCGTTTAACGTTTAAAAATTAATTTTAAAAAATTGCATTCTTTTTTAGAATCTCAAAGTAAATGATAATTTCATTAAGCAATTTCAAAAATCCATTATAAATTAAATCATTCATTTAATAGTATCATTTACCCACATACCATTTAAGGCAACACTAACTATTAAGATTTTCCAAGTTATTTTTTGTTTATTTGTAATAAATGCTTTTTAGACAGCTCACTAAAATTCTACAAAACGCTTTTCAATTTATCATAAATTATATTTTTTCAAAAGCACTTTGTTAAAAGCACTTTTTTCCATCTGTTTGTTGGCGCCTTAATGAACTCAATTTCTGTGAGATTTTTACTTCAAACATCTACTGCCAACTAATTAACAATTAATTAATTTATAACATTTACACACATCGAACATTTAGTTAAATAATGCATGAAGTTGTATGGGAAAATTGTACACCTATAAACCGTTGAACGGCTGAAATGTGTATTTGAATATGATCATTCAGCATACCGATAAACCAAAACACGCCGTAGTGGAGAGTTTTAAAAAATAAATGGGATTGAAGGAGTTGAGCTCTGAGAATATTGCCAGCCCGGACATCTATCACAAGCACAGAAGAAACGTTGTCTTCCCCTTGCCATTGGTTATTATTACGTTTTTGGATTTGTTAGGTAACACACCTATTCCCAGCTTTACGCGGAATAAAATATATAGAAAAATAGTGTAAAATGAAAATGACTATAAAGAACCTGTTTTAGTTACAAAATTATTACATTTAAAAAGTTTTAAATAAATATCTAAACATAAATTGATTGCTGCTTAAATTCATAAACATTTATTGAAAATTAAAAGTTGAATTTCCACTTTTTTATATATTTTAACGAAGTACCCATGTATAGCATTTTGACAGCGTAGTATTTATACATATATCTTACGAGTAACCTCAATTATAATTAAGTAGAAATAAATTCGAGTGAAGTAAGATCTACTCATTTTCTTTATAGTATAAGGTCGAAATCGTGTAAACCGAAGGATAGGTGTAGTTACTATATTATTTCATATGAGTTCAAATAACCTTTTCTTTATTTTTCGAATTGTTTTTCTTTTTCTCTCAAAATCCTATGTAATCATAAGTTTTCTATTTCAAAAAAAAGATATTCTAGAAATTTTTTTAAAGAAAATGGCGTTTCTTCCAATTTGTCAAAATTCGTTAACTCGTAAAGAGTATATACATTGAGTATATTTAGAAAAATTTATATAATAATATAAAAAAAAACCTATAAAATTTGTTTGTGTGAAATTGTTCTGTTTTCTGCAGATGTTGGATACTCAAAAGGTGAATCAAATTTTTGAACATTCCTCGTATTTCAGAACTTTTTTGAATATTAATTTTAAGAAATCACGATGACAACAATGACATTAAATTTTAAAAAATATATTATTGTGGTTTCAAACAGAAAAAGAAGAACTTCTTGAACTTGATAAGGAAAGAGCGCGAGAGAGATGGTTTTTCAAAATTGGAACGATAGATAGATTTTTTTACCAATTGATGCTACGATTTTCTTGTTGGAATTGAAAACACCATATATTGCAATCGAGCAATGCCGTGAAGTCAACATTACCCGGTCCATACTCTAAAAAAATTTAATGTATGCGACACAGTAATTGAATACTGGAATTCTCGAATTCGTGCGATGAATATTTGAACCTTTTCATATTCTAAAGCAAATAAAAATATATAATTGCTTTATGTTTTTTAACATCAAAATGCTGTTAGTGAAACCCATAATTATTATGATTTTCCTCTGGTAATCCGATACCTCGGTGTAATATCTGTCCCACTAATTTTTCTTTTGTTTTAATCTTGATGTCTCAGTTCCACCCGAAAATTGTGTATCACAACAACTACAAAATAGTCAATATAATGTTTATAATTTTCATAAAATTTATTCATATTTATTCACAAAGTAAAATAAAACGCCAAAGAATTTCTGTATGTGTCCGTCCGTCCTTCCGTCCGTCTGTCTAGGAGTGAGTTCATTCATATGACTGGTAGATGTTAGTGGCTTGTATCTGCCATTATTGTTCATAAAACACAGCAGGCGTTAATAACAGCATGTAAAATGGAAACAACAACAACAATAACAACAACACCAAAATCTTAAATAAACAAAAGCACACCTATAAAGATGTCTAATTAGGCCGCCGCTTGTTGAAACGTAAATTTATATACAAATAAAAAACGACTCATGAAATTGAATAAAAAGTTTGTTTTGTTTTTGAAGAAAACAACACATGTTTTTTGTTGTTGCTTTTTTAGGAAAAGCTACTAAATTTTCGAGTGCATTTATCCTACTCGGGAGGGTATTTAGTACGAAAGTATAATAAATTTAATGAAATCAAAAGAAACTTAAAAAAGAATTATGACAGAAGTTACGCTGTTAAGCAAATATTTCCGTTTTGAAAACAATACCCGATTATACAGTGAGGGACAAAAAAAATTTATAAGCAAAAAATCTTATATGACACAGAGAGAGTTTTTGTTTTTGGAAACTTGCAGTTGCAAAAGCAAGTAAAAATTTTTTTATTTTCAAGTATATATTTTTTAAATTTATATGAAAATTGCCCAAAGGTATTACTTACTTTGTTATCCACTGTGTTTGAATATTTTAATTTTAACAAAAAATACTTGCTGTTGTAGAGTATTTAATGTTATTTAGATAGTCATTGTACACTTCCATATTATACACGTTCAACGATTCATACTTTAATTCCAAGAAAAATTCTAAACAATTGCTGATATTATATCGGGTGCGGTTTTTGGAGGTGGAAAGTTATTAATTGGCATTACTGTTTTCTATGACTAGATATTTGGAGGATATCCGTTCTCTTGGTGTTCATTTGACTTGAAAAAAAATATTTGGAATATATTAAAGCTAAATGAAGTTTAACGAACTCTTCAATTTAATTTAATTGTAATTTGAAAGCTCCGATTCGAGAAACGCAGTCATGTGAAAAAATTTTCAGTTTTGACTTAATGGCTACATTAATAGGTAGAACCGCTTTTAAATATAATAATGACCGGAACGTTGCGGTACCGAGACAACATATTTTGTCGAGTTCTAATTAGAAAGCTTTACACATATGGGTACGTAAGGATAATGTCACTTGCAACATCGCCATTCTAATTAATTCACCATTTAACTATACGGCGTATAGTTAAATGGTCAATGGTATACATTGTATAATATACATTGTATACAATGTATAAGCGTATAGTATACGCTTATTTAAGAAAGAGAAAACATATACATTCAATACCAAATGGAGTAGTAAAAAATAATATAAATAAAACATCTGTGTTAAGTTTAGGGTCATATAAAAAGTTTTCCCTAAAATAACTTAATGGATATCAACCTGAATTATATGAACGATTTATATAATAAAATGAAGCTTCTTATTGTTCATCTGGCTCTTGCAACTTTATGCTTTCGGACTATTTTTTTATATAATTTAAATTTAATTAATTTTTTTTGTAATATTCCCCCGCTAGAAAAAACACCCTTTCCAATTATTAAAGCAAATCATACGACAAATAATGTCAGCCAGTTCTTCTTTAAACACTCACTCAGTATTTGTGTCTTGGTTTTCCGAATAATTGCAGCAAATTCTCAATTAGAGCCAAGTTTTGTGAGTGGGTGGTGTTGCAGTTGCTTAAGTCTTAGAATTAAATTTGATTCTGCCACCACCGCAACAAACAAATTCTTTCAATTACATCTGCGATTTTTGCGGCAGTTTCTTGTTTTTTCAACGAAAATTGTGGGTGCCTTTGAAAGTGTTTTAAATTACAAATTACGAAATCTTTATCGTTAGACAAAACAAATAAAAAATTCTACTTAATGTATCATTTCCTTTATGTGTGTCACAACTTGTTGGTGGTGGCATGGTTATTTACCACATTAATCTACTGCCAGCAGATAAGAAGTGCTAATGACTGCACCAAAGTTTTATCTAGCCAATGTGGTTTCTTATTTTTCTTAAATAAAGAAGTTAGAATTTAAATAAAATAAAAGGCTTATTATTCAATTTCAATTTTAATAAAGAGAAAAAAAAACATGTAAGTTCGGTCTTGCCACCAGTTATTTGAATGCCACTCATAGTAAGGCAAGTAGCAAACAAAAAATTGATGTTAATAATATGAAACGTGTGTTTGCATTCAGTGGGAAACTCGTAAATTAAATTTCTTTTGTATGACTTGTGACTGCTTACAAAAAGGCCTTGACCTTTTAACGGCCGTTTACAATGAAGATGAGTCATTTTCCAAAAGGCATAAATTAAATACCATAAACGATTCTCAAAAGGATCAACGCGCAAGTACTTCAAAGGCACTTAATTTATCAATACTGTAGGAAACTGTAGGCAATGAGTCATTGATTTTGTTAAAAATTCAAATTATGAAGTCTAATATTTAAGCACATTTATTTAGAAAATGAGCATGTGGCTTATGATGGGTGCCCGATAATTATATTCCGCCACCTGTTTAAATACTGAACTCTATACAATTATAATTCAAAAAACTTGTCCACATTAACTTTGTTAGTCAACTGGCAATAACAATAATTTTAATTCTCTACATATATTTGCTATTACAAACGGTCTGCAATTATTAAACATTTTCGAAACAATACGCTCAGTGATAACATGACAACATTTTGTATGTAGCAGCAACATTACATTGTTGCAAGTACATAACATAATAGCTTTTGGACTAAAATTCAATTAACAATTGTCATGATTATGAATAGAGAAATGCAACAAAATGAACAGTGGAATCTTTTTATGTAAAAAAGATCAATTATACTGTTTTATTCAAAACTTCCTACATCAAATTTTTATAGATTAATTTTGTGTTCTTTAAGGATTTTATATGCAATGCTGTATGGTATTTTAAAAAGTTGTTTATTTTTCAATAAGTTTTCAAAAAACTATTAAGAATTTGTTTTATTCAGGAATCATAAAGCAAATTTTCTAAAAATTTAAAAATTCTGCTTTAGTTCTATCAAAGGTTTTGTAATTTTTTTAAAATCAAATTAACTAGCAGAGACACAAACCACATTTTTTGTTTAGCGAGGGATACGTTCGTAAACGCATTAAATTTGTGCAATACTGTGGCGGTGTCTCATGATCAGATTTTACAGCTTCGTGCAGATGCTCTGGAAATCTAGATGGCAAAGGATATTGTTCTATAAATTCTTAATATTCATAATATTGAAAGATCAAGCAGCTAATGTAGTATCATTAAGTATTTTTGGGACTGAAATTCATGTTTCATGATTTATATGGAGCTGGTCACAATTCTTATATAATTGAACGCAGTCCATTTTGCAATTTCTGGTAATAATTTAATTATGCTTTTGTTTTTCTAAGGAAGATATAGTTTTTGCACTTGCTTGTTAAATTTTAATCATAGTTTTCATACATATTTTAATATTTGGCTTAATTTTCTGAAAATTATAATTTTTAAGTTCTAACTAATTTGTTAAAAAAAAATTTATTTCTTGTTGCCTGCATTTCGTTGGCGCTAACCAAATCATCTGTATATCTCAGCCGAGTCATGTTTGGAAACCATTCAATAAGTAATAAGTATTTTAAGTCCTTTTATATTAAAGAAATGAGCTATTTTCTTGCCTTGTTTCTGAAAATTTAATATAAATTTCAAATATAATTTTATCATGCACTAGCGTAAGGCGTGTTCTTTTCTTAAAACAAAAATGCACCAGTTTGTTTACCAACTTGTAAATAAATCTATTTATGGCTGTTATTAGAAAAATTCAACTTCCTTTCAGTAATGCGAGTCCTTTCCTAATAAGTTTGCATTATTAAGAAACACAAAATTCCCCTTCGTCATATTCCACGAAATCGCCACGAAGCGGCGTAGTTTTCAATGATTGCCATGATACATTTTTTCTTTATGAATCCCTTTCTAGAAAAGCTTTAGTGATTTTTTGGAGCGGTTGTGGGCGTCTTACATATTCCCCTCAGATACCTTTCGAACGAATATTTTTTATGCCATATCCGAAAATCCACAACTTTTATTTAATTTTTATTTTGACGTTTACTAATTTACATCATTTTACTGCTTTTGATAGTTCAATTTCTCCATTTCGCTTGTAAATGACTGTCATTATTGTTGCAGGATAACAGAGCATAACGTGCAGTGACATTTTCAGTTTAAAACAATCAGCTAAAACCAAATATGGACTTGTTAAATATGGTTAAAGGCCGCAATTTAACAAATCTATAGGGAGATTTTAAAGACTCGTACACAAGATAACAACAAAACTAAAAGTGTACGTATATTGCAAAATAGTTGTATGAAATTAGCCAACATTTGTTTAATGAAATTTAAAAATTCACTGTGAGTATGAGTTGAGAGTTGGCCTGGGTGTGTTCGAACAAACGACATTTGGGAAACTGGCCAAAAATTTAAGTAAAAGTTTGAAAAAATTAACAAATTGCTTGAATTAGTTTTAACTACATTTTTAAGTTTGATGAACTTTTGTAAATGAAAAAGATCTGAAAAGAAATCAATAGTGTATGTTTTTTGAAATATTGAATAATATGAAATTGAATATTTGGTGTAACCAATCATACTAGTTTGATGTCGTTAATAAGATCTACATTCATAATTGATAACTTCTTTTAACCGCAAAAATTTTAGACTACAACTTCAAAAGTATTTAGTTTTTACCGCCATTAACGTTAGACATTAATTGCTACATACAACTTCATCGTCATGTTTTCCGCTGGCAGCCGTAATCAGGCAACCACATGTTGTGTCTGTTTTAACCCACAGAACATGAACGTAATACAACATGATGAATCAAAAAAAAAAAAAAAAAAAAAAAAAAACAAATTGTTAAGGTTTTTGAACTGTAACTCAATACCAGCCATAAATCTACTTATGGAAAACCATTCATGCCATACGTTTTTTTTTTTTCAATTCTTACAAAAGATATGAACAAGAAGCTGAAAAGCCAACAACAAAAAAATAAAAAAAAATATATTTTAAGCAGACTCTTAGGCGGAAGGACGAACAGACTTTTAAGACAGACATTTAGTGAAATATGAGTCATACAGGTTAAACACAAAAGTGTTACATTTAAGCCTCTGGAGGAATATTTACAAGAAAACTATACACAAAACATCAACAAAAGCAAGTGAAATATTTCATTGCAACATGTAGCAAAAACAGATTTAAAAAAACTGGACAAGGTCACTTAAAAGCATTTTTTTCGAAATCAAAATATTCTTAACATGAATATTGATTTAAAATAAAGAAGAAACATTTTAATTTCCACTTAAAAAATCTTAAACTAGTCAGTTGGGTATCATAGCAGTTTTCGATTTCTTACTCAAGAAATTCTTTGTTGAAAAAATATTAAAATAAAAAAACCTTTTGGTTTTTTGTAAACAAACGCTGGCAAAAAAATGGCAGAAAAAAACAACAAAAGAACTTAATTGATGCGAACCCATAAAAAAGGTGTCGCATAAACAACAAAGACCGCACAGAATGTTTTCTGTGGATAAAGTATATTTCAACCCGTGGTCCAATTGCGGTGAGAACACAAAAAATATATAAAAGTGAAAAAATTAAGAGAGAAAAAATATATTTCTGGACAACGGATATGGGCGAGCTACAAATTAACGTCATTGTGTTTATAATTTGAATATATATGTACCAGTAGGTATATATACATATATAAGTATATATAACTTTTTTAAAATAATTTTTGCGGTTGTGTTACTAGGAAATTTCTTTTTAATTTATTTTAGAATCTGTTTTAAGCGAACGCCAATATGGAAATAAAACTTTTTGTTCCATTTTAAAAGAATATAAAACGAACTAGTTTTAATATAAAAACGCGTTTATTGTTAGTAGAAGTATTAATTTTTAATCGTTCTAAAATAAGTTTGCGATTAAGATACTATTTTAAGTGAAAAGGTTTGATTCTTATTAAAAATATTGATATTGTTCTGTGCGCCTTTGAACTTTATTTAGAAAACATGTACCTAGCAGGAGCTTCAAGCTTTTTTCCTATCACAGCTATCCCTTTGACTCCATTCGCATACATCGTTGTAAAGACACACTTTTCTATTAACACTGTGCAGTGAAGGTTTTTATTGCAGAGAATTTTAAAAGTGTTTTCAATAAATGTGAAAATAAAGAATGAAAAAATTAAATACGACTTTCTTGATTAAACTACAAATCGTTCCTATGACAGTTTTTCAAGGTCATAATTAGTTTCGTTTTTCAATAGCTAAAACTTCTTAATATTTTGAATTTGAAAATAAGAAGATCCTAATAAAAACACGTTTACATATTTAAAAAATAAAACTTAAGAAGCTCATAACACCCAAAAAAACTTATTACAAAAATTTTTTGAGGGGTCTTTATAAAAACTTTAAATATTTAAAGAAAACCATTAAAGCACCATAGCCAACGACGAACGATAATGTTTTTCAAGGGTAATGGGCATCCCATTCTTTGAAAATCAAACACTATTGTTTGATAATATTTAAACTTTCCTAAGAAATACCTTAGCCAGAAATGTATTTTTGAGAGCTCTAAATTGGAACGAAATTTGAAGGCTGTTAGCTCCAAAAGCTCAGGGATAATATTTTCTTACGACTTTGATGATTTTTTTCTATACATACTCTTAAACATTTCATAGTGGATTTCAGACCTTTTCTTTTTCCTCAACAAATCAATCCCATTGAAATAAATAAGCTTGTGGCGCATATACACTTCATCTGGAGGGCATATGTGAAAATTTTTATGAGCTTTTAAAAATGTGACTTGGCTTAAAATATTCTGCAAATGACTTTTCCAGATAATTAATAATTTTCATACAAAGTTCAACGCAAGAGATATTTTTTAAAAGGATAGATAAACTGACTTTTATTTCGAACAATTCCTATTTGCAAAAAGCCTTTTTGTAAAAATTTTCCGTAAACGCACTTCAAAATATCTCTTTCAAATACCAGAATGTTTTTTTCAAATATGAATAAAACATAATTGCCTCTTTTAAAATTTTATTTGTTCTCTTAAGTATATTAAAATTAGCAATAAGAAACATAGATCTATTATTATTCCCGATCTATTATTACTTTTGACGAATGAGCAAAATAAATTTTGAAAAACTCAGTCAAACAATGCCTTAAAGCTACTAGGAACGATTCTAAAATTATATATGTGAAGTTATTCCACCACAAATGTACTATGACGAAAACAATATAAATTTGTTTCTCGTCTCGAAAAGTCATGCAACTATTGTAGTGCTCGGAAAGTAATTTCATCTAACGTGTATAAAAACGCACGGACGATTTCCTTCTTGTTAATTTTTCATAAAATATTTCAGTAAATTTAGATCCTAATTTTATATTTCATCAAGCTGAAGCGCTGCATCATTTTAATGCAATTGGCTCTTTTTGTAAAAAGATACAATTTATATGCAAGAACACAGCGTTTCACTTGGCTCAAATACAAAATTAGGCCCTCAATCTCTAACTAATTTCACTAGTTGTTATTAGCCTGCTTGCAGCTGAAGTGCGAAAAAATGAAAATAATTCCTCCGCTGAGAAAAATCGCTTTGGCAACAATTTAATATTATTTTCTTTATTTCATTTCTCATTTGTTTTCTCATTAATAAATTGGACAAAACAATTTGAAAAAATATTTGCTAAATTTAATGAAATCGTATGTACATATGTGCTGTCGTTTCTTTCTAATAACTTAATGCACCTTCAACAAAAAAGCTTAAAGACTTTTGCTGTCGAACATTTACATTGAAAACAAAAGCAAATTTTAATTTCTCTTTTATGGTTTTTAATGTAAATATTTGAATGAGATTTTCTTTCAATTTATAACAACAGGCAATTAATGCATAATTTTAGCAACAATGTTGCATGATTTTAGGTTTCCAAAAATTTTTTTATATATAAAAAAATTTATATTATTGTTGCCTTCAAAAAAGTTTATTAATTTTTAGCTCCTCTCTTTCAGTTCAATTAACACATTTACTGTTTCGGGAGCTTTCGTATTATTTCCTTTAAAGGTGTATAATTAAAGTTTTAAATGAGTATTTGCTCGTCTACGTTTAACAATTAATTTCGAAAACAAAATAATGAAACAGAGGTGGCCAATTGACACCATTTTTTCCACAAAACCGATTTGAAGACATTAAAAATTTATTATGGCAAAAAGTTCTTAATAATGAGACATTCTGGTGTTGGACAACAACAATTTGAACACAAAAAAAGAAAGAAACAATCATTCAAAAGTATGACACAAAAATACATAAAATTATAGTTTAAAAAGGAAGTCATAAATGTACACAGAAACAAAAAAAAAATCACCAAACACTTGTGATTTGCTAAATAAGAAATGCCGCAAAAATAGTGCTGAAATAAAATAATTGGGCAAAATTCTTAAAATTGGCGCGAATTATAGAGTAGAGGGTGAAATTGTGTACAAGAAAATTATGATAATTTTTTTCATTTCCATAGAGTCGTAAATTGAACTTTGAGCAGCATGTGAGTGGCAAATAAATAATTATTATTTAGTTTAAAATTTATGGTATCAGAAACTTGACCAAAGTATTGCTTCTGATTTAATTATTATAAAATACGACGAAGAAAATCACAACGAAGAAGGAGATAAGTTTCATATCGGTTGAAAAAATCTTGGCAAGATTAATTACGCTCCTCTATAACTTTTTGCAAAATTTCTAAATTTATTAATCAAATTGTGGTTTCTTGACATGTCGTATCTTTATTTTTTGACTAGACAGCTACATTCTTCACTTCTATTGCTTTTGGTTTTAGTTTAGGTATTATTTCAAATGTTTGTTCTTTATTTTAAAGGTCCATGTTCCATACTGATAATCAAACATCAACCACTAAACGTATGTAAATGGTGTTATTCCTGTTGTTTTTTCAATGTACCTTCAGCAATTTTTCTTAAGTGACAGTCTAAACTCTTAAATGAGTCATCAAACTAGAAATCCCTTTATTGCAACAGATTTTTTGAAGGACTGCTACTTTACTGTGCAAATGTTATTTTACTACGTAGTTATATTTGGCAAAAAGGGAAGGGTGCGCCTGCGTAGTGAAGTAATGCATCATGTCATTTTAAAGGAAAAATCTAATGTTGCACTACAAATGTTGCTATATATGAAACTATAATTAAACTTTTGTCAAATGTTTTTCCAGATTTTTTAAGCTTTTTTCCAGCAAATAACTTGCCAGGAAATAAATTTAAAAAAATTAAATAAGTCTCCAAAAATTGGGCCATTACTTCATATGAAATAACATTCCAATTTTTATTGTGAAAAAGACTCCAACAAAATCAAATAATACCAAAAATAAATAACAAGCCATTATTAGGTATTTATCATGTATGCAATAATCCTCTAATTTTAGAAATTCCCCAATATACATTTGCAATTTTAAAACAGCGTAGGAATTTCCTCCTCTAGAATGAGTCCAAAATTGCCTTCAGTTTCTAAAGCACTTTTGCGTTATCGGCCTTCACCTGGACCCTAATCTCTTTTAAGTGACATTCGCTTTCCTTAAGAATTCGTATCGTTATTTTGAACAGCTTTGAAGGACATTTTTAACCTGCATAATCTTAGCTAAACCAATTGAAAGCGTGGCAAGAACCACTTACTTTGTATTTTTTATCCATATTATTATTTTTATTTACTTCAATACATACACGTGTGTGTTAATTTTATAATAAAACCTTTGTTTTCATGTTATTTGCTCGTCTTGATTTAAAAATATATTTAAACTGTCTTGTACTTGATTTGTTTCTCTGGAGGATGTTCTCTTAAAGTCATTGCAACACATTTAACTCATGTCTGACGCTGTCAATTTTAATAAAGTGTTGTTTTCTTGTGTTATTTCGGTTTTTTAATATTGAATTAAATTGCTGTTAAAAATTGTTTTTAAATCGTCATTATTACTCAAGAAAAAAACTGAGATCCTGCGTTTCAAGAAATAATTTTACATTTTATTTTTTGTAAATTAATAACGTTCAAGTACAAAGATTAAAGATTAAATAGTTGAAATTGATTGAAGAGAAGCAGTACAAAAATTTAAATTAATGAATTTATGATAAAATTTAATGAAAAAAATAATCTATTCCAAAGGGAGTTATAAGTCTTTTAAACTCTTAAATAAATTTTTTTGTAAAAAAGCTTATATATGTTAAAAGGTTTTAATAGTCTTAACCCTAATTATCCTTTAACAATTTAATATTTTACTTATCATTAAAATTATTTGCAAACCTTTTTTTTAAGTAAAACTTCACATACCTGCAAATAAAAGAGAAAAAGACATTTTATAAAGAAATCGGTTTTTTTATTTTAATTAATTTACAATTCTGTTTAAATTTGAAACGTGCCTTCACCCAAATTCTGGCTAGAGCACCTGTGGAATGTTCATTTAGGCTACATCACCCCCGTATTAATCGATTTCTATAAATGTATTTAATTTATTTATTTAGGAAGAAAACACATTTCAAATATAAGCTGAATAGAAATTTGTTAAAGTGCAATAAGAATTTTTAAACATTTATAAACCAATATATAAATTTTAATTAAATTTTTGTGAAATCTATAAGTACATATAAAAAAACGATTTCGAAATATGTGTCGTTACTGTGTTTTGAAATTGTTTTTTTAATCTGATTTCTGAGTTCACCGATCAAGTTATTTCTTTACGTTCCTTATTTTAAATGATCAGCTTTTTAGACAAATATTTCCCAGCTCCTCGAAAAGCACTCAACGTTAATTTTTATAATATTATTTCCACATTTTAAAAATTAGTGCTTAAAAATTTTTTTAATTTTATCTTGGAAACTATTCATTACTTTGAACTTTATTTAAATCCTGCTTCTTTCTTAGAAACATACGGTTCAGTAATCAACATGCTAAAAATAAAACCATTCACGTATGAATGTATATAAATCCATTGAATTTTTTTGTTTTCAATTACTTTTCTAATTCAGTTACAAATACAATGTGCTTACACAAGCAACCACGCACACGCATCATACTCTAATTGAATTCTTTGAATTTTCCATGCAATTAGTTTTAATTTGTTTTTTTTTTTAATCTAATATTTTATGCCTATTTTTGAGAATTTAAATTTCAAACGCAAACACCCAAACTAAGAAACACACACACACACACACATACACACATAGGCACAGAAAACAATTACCAAATAAATATTATTATCAAAGTAATAGTACGAGTATGCAACCAGTACCTAAAGACAACTCTATTTAACAGCTGTCATTTGTAAACTCAAAGATCTACAGAAAAAGCTACAATAACAACAAACATATACGTTTTGTAAATACTATCAGCAACAACAAACGGCAGTATATGAAGGAAGCAACAGCAACAACAATGGTTAACCACTGACGCCAACTTGGTTGTCAACACAAATTTTAAGACAGTTCAGCCAACAAAACTCCAGCTACAGACACATACACGCACACATACGTATGTATATATATACACGCATACATTTAATCAAAATATAGACTTTTATAGATGGAAACAAATTCGTTTCCATTAAGAGTCTATTTTGGCTTATAAAACTTAAAGGCCACATTATTAAACTGGTGTTGAATTTGTCTTCTGTGCAAAGATGCTGAAGAAGAAGTCCAGACATTCAGTGCAGACATCTATATCTTCCCCACCAGCACACATACATACGTACATACCCGTACATATACAAATGTATGTAGAAATGTTTGTTTGCTTGGTGCGATAATGAAGTTAAACCTTTTTCAAATTAATATTTAAGGAAATTCAATACAGCGTCAAAATATTTAATAACTTATAATGTATATGAATAACTTTTCCAGGTTGATAACTTTCTTGGCGTTTAACAGATCTTAATGCCACACGCTGTTTTATTGGTGACAAATTATTAGATTTTCATATTATCGTTTTATTAATATTTAAACGTCTAAAAATTTAAAAATGAATATTAAGTCACAAGTGGAGAAATATTTTTTAAGGCTCATTAACTTGATTCGGTTATAAATGGTTAAGTGCTTAAATATCAAATGATTAAAAGCTAAAACTAAAAAAAAAACTTGAGTCAATACATGTTGAATGCAAAGAAGTGCTTCGCAGAAAAATTGTATACATGCAAATTTGCGACAGGAAAGTTGTTTATAAACATGTTATCGATATTCATATATTTTTATAGAAATTTTATAAAGATCATCAATATTCTCTTATACATTTCTAAAGAAAATTTATCGATGTGATATCGATGTAAAGTTAAGAAAAGTATTCCACAAGAAATTTCCGATTTGAAAATTTTTTCATAAAAAATTTATCAAATAAAAAAATTTACATAGAAAATTTATCGAATGCAAAAACATGCCTGTAGGAAATTTATCCAACAGAAAAATTTAATTGAAAATTTATCGATAGTTAAAACTTCCTATAGAAAATTTTTTATTACACAATTTCTCGATAGTTAAAATTTGCTCTAGAAAATGTATCACTAGTTAAAGTTTTCTGTACAAAACTTTTACGTATTAATAATTTTCTATGATTTTTTTCAGTATTAAAAACGTTCGATATTCACCCCCATCGTGAAAAAAAGGGAACGAAATGTTCACGCGAATTATTTTCTATGAACAAAAAGTTGTGAAACATTCAACGAAATAGCAAAGACAACAACAATACAAAATTGCCAATAGAAATTTTGGTAAAAGGCAATATAATAATATAATAATATATTGCCTTTAAAAAGTTTTCTTTAAAAAATTTATCGGTATTTAACTGGAAACAATGACAGTAAAGATTTTCTATAAAAAATTTTCTTGAGAATTTATTGGCATTATTTTTTTTATAAAATCATTAACGATGGTAAATAGTTCCGAGAGAAAATCGTCTATAAAGAACATTTTTAGTAGACCATAGTCGATTTTATAATTTTTTTCGATAACAATTTCTGTTAAAAAAATACATATATAAATACTTGTGTAGAGTTCTGTGAAAAATTTTAAGAAAAAATGTTTATTTGTTGTTTTTTTATAAAAATTCATTACCATAATAGTAAATATAAATCCTAAAATTTTTGTCGGTTTTTGCTTATAGTTTTTTGTTGTTAAATTTTAATTTTACATTTTTAATGGACTGCAGAACACGAAAATTTATCAATTACAGAAATTTTGTACAAGATTTTTCCTTAAAACAATTTTCAAAATGTTGTTAAGAAAAATTTTTAACAAGGAATTCGTCATTAAGGACTTTAATAAATATCGATTATAAATATTTATGAATCATTTTGAAACTTATTTTGAAAATTAACTTTTCTAGCATAAAACATAAACTAAAATGGTCGCAAGATATTATCACTATTCAACTGGAAATTTTTGTAATTTAAGGTACATAATTTAAATCGAGAAGATTTTTCATCATGTATAGTTAATCGGTAACGATTTTTGATTGCTTATTCAACTTATAAATAATGGGATACTGAGTTTAATGCAACACGATAAATATTTTAAGTGGAATATAAAAAAGTATTTTAAGGTCCTTTACAAACTTCTTCAACAATGAAAGACTTCTTTGACAGTGAGATAATATTTCTGTTAATATTATTATTATTAATAATATTATAAAATAAATCTTTATAAGTTAAAGGCCAAATTGTCAATTATTTGTAATAAATACTAAGTGAAATACATCTTCTTCGTGAATCCTTATGTCCTTTTTCGTTTTTTTTTTCTTGTTTTTTAGAAAGACCACCCAACTGGTTATTTTCTATCTTCGGTTATCTCTATAACTCAAGTGTTTCTATTGTTTTTTCTATGCTCACAATGGGTAGGAAAGAGATGGTAAAAAAATCATAATTTGTTTTATTAATTGACAGCTGTCACATTATAATGTCCAAGTCATTGTGACAGCACTAACAATGACAATAGATATAAACATAATAATAGCAATTGTTTAATAAGCAACAACAACAAAAAAAAAACACTAAAGTTAAGTGTTTGAAATAAACAATAACATTTTACAGAAACAACAGCTCCCCACAAACAACTTTATTAGAAGGAAACATTCAAAGAAGATTCAAAGAAAATTTGGAACTGTTTGTCTTTTGTTTTTCGTAACCGAATGAAAAATTAATATAAATAAATTCATACAATTTCAGTTGGTGTGATGATAACGATAATAATAATGGTGAATGGTGATATCAAGATAATAAATGTTCAAAGAACACAAAGTGAGGAAAAATTATGATAAAATTATGTTAATTGTGTGTTATAAGGAAAATTGTGTTCTAACAGGCAAAAGAAAATATTATGATGAAATGGGAAAATTTCGTTACCAGCAAAATAGATTTACAAAGAAAATGTTAAGAATTAATACAAGCCTATAGAGATGAATGTATGTATGTTTGGTTAGAGGAATATCTGATGGAGAATATTACTGCGAAGCATGCAGTAGGCAGTCGAGGTAAAATAACCAATAAACTTTTGCAAATTCGAAAGGCGAAATAATATTCTTATACAAAATAGTCATTTTTCGAACACTGAGGCGAAGGACGAGACTACTCTCTAAGGACATGTATCATTTACTCGTATTTTAAATACCAGTTTTTTGCTTCATTGATGCTTAAAATATGGCGTTTTCAGAAATATTTTTTGGTTTTGAGCTCTGTTGTTAATACTGTTCCCTTTGGGGTATTAATTCTATAGATCTCTATTTAAAAAAAAATTTTTCTACTCGTTTGTTTATAATCGGATCACAGCTGAAGTTCTCCTAAAATAGCACTTTTGAGGCCCATAGTGAATTGCGTTTTGTTCGGTACAAGGAGATACCTCAAATTTATCCTTGATTTCACAAATTAAACTTTAGTTGCATTTATGAACAAAATTAAAGGAAAATTTTGCAAAAATTTTCGAAGTTGTGCTTTTAAGGCTTCTCATTCGGTGGAAGGACACGCCTACTTCCTCTATATTTTTAACATCAAAAACTTTAACAATGTTTCTGATCAAAATAATTCGCGAATAAAAAGAACACGTTTTCTGAATTAATATGTTGAGCTGTAAATTAAATTTCCTCTCATTCGGCGCAGGAATATGCTTGCCTTCTATATATCCTTGAAATAAAAAAGTTATATATAGTTAAATTTATGATCAGAATGGAGCAAAAGTTAGTAACTACATATAAAATTATGCCTTTAATCAATGTCTTTAATTTCTTTTCGCCTTCTGCCAGGACATTAATTGCTTCCATATATTCTTTTTTCTTTTGTAAAATTTTGGTTTCGGTATTTATTTTTAACAATTTATTTTCTGGATATCAGAGTCTGCAATGTCGAATACACCCATATCCTAAATCATATTGTTGAGGTGAAAATCTATGGAATACTCCAAATTTCAGTTCCCAGTTCCGACAGTAAGATATTGACTTACACATTCATATAGACACATAAACACATATATTCACACATATTTGCTTTCCTATTTAATTAATATAATTCTTTTTCTACACCAAATGTTTGTTTTTTTAAATTATTAAATGATTGAAATATTTGAAAATTACATAACAAGAAAAATGTGATCCATAAAAGGCAATATATCGTCTGCTCATTACAAACTTTTTTAAAAAAGTCTTTCCTGTGTTGAGTATGGTATTTATCAATTTCAGCACCTTAACAATGCATTGACATGAGGGATAACAATAACATTGACAAATGTCGTACCATAAATTCTCTAAAACAAAAATGATATAATTTGTCCTTCCTACGAAAGATAAAAACACAAAAAATTAAAAGCAAAGACAGAAAACAAATGGCACCAAATGGGAAAAAGGCATATAAAAATAAACGAAAGCTAGAAAAAAGTCCAATTACTACAACACACACGCCCTTTAGTAAAAAATACTATAAAGATAATGATAATAAGGATAACTTACAAACACAGCTGAATATATAAAAACATATCAAGGACAAAAAACATGAATGAATAGACGGTCCTTATTAATATTTGTTTGTTATTATATCCTGCTAAACTCATTCATTTACCATAATTAATGTCACAGGACATAGAACAAGTTTCTAGAATTCCACCTTATGTTATTTTAGGATCTTTTTTCTGAATATTGTTTCACTTCTTTGACGGGATTTTTGACCTTTTGCTGACAGTCCTTTTTATTTTCATATTAATTTTTTTATACCAAATCCTAATGCCCTTGTTTTTTCTTCTAGTTTTTATTTATTTTTCCTATTTTTCTTTTTATTTTTGTTTGTTTGCCATAGCTTGTAATATTTTATTTGTAATATTTTTGCTACTATTAAGGGCTTCACAGTCTACCAAATTTTTACAAAAAGTCTATTTCCTTTGAATTTAATTTCTAATCGTTATCGATATGCTTGCAATATTTTACTTTGCTTTATTATATTCTAGTCTTATTACGATTCCTGATAGATTTTGCAGCACGGATGCTTAATAAGACTCCAAATTAAGGTTCGTATAGAGAGTGGAGTAGTCCATATCGTACCTCCTGAACACAGAATTTCAGGTTGAATAGAAGTGACGTGGGTGTACTATATTATCGTTGGAATAATCGAATATCTATGCCGTGATTGTGTGTTGGTCGGAGGTCTGAAATAGTATCGATTACCAAACTCTGTAAGTTTCTTATATTGGCGTGTATTATCAATACGTGCATAATTTTGAACATTGAGACTTAATTTATGTTCGGACCTTTAAAAGATGCCCTGCACCGTTGCGTTGCCAACAAGCATTCATCAATCTAGAGTAAATTGTCTTGTAAGGAACTGCTGGGCAGGTCAAGTAGCAGGATAAACTAAAGTTCGGCAGAATACTCAATGCCGGGGTTCCGTTTTGGAAAATTATGGCCAAGCAGAAGTCAAGGCTTGTTTATAGTTAGGCCTAAAACGAAGGTTGGAGTTTAATATTCTGCTCTAGGCATGTTTTGTAATGTATTGTATCCTGGAAAATATATCAATGGTAAACAAGGTTTCCATTTACTACATCACAGTATGCATCGTGGTAACGATGTTCGCTTTGAATTGCATCAACCTGTCGCTGCTCTTTCCTCGTAGGTCTACAGCTTCCTGATCAATCATCACTACTTGGGTGTCTCCTCAAGAACGAAGCAAGCTAGAATAAAGATATAACTTTTGTACCGTTTCTACCTGCAACAAGATGAAAAAATGGTGTGTTTTCTCTGGGAAGATGTCGTTTTGCATAAGAGTGGCAAATGTGTTATTATTCACTCTGAACTTTCATGTTCAAATGACGTTACAGACGCTACTCTCATCTTTGTAGGAATTTCGTAGTGCATCAAATCGTTTTCTTTCATCACAAATCTAAAAATATTGCGAAATATACGAATAGAAGAACTAATTTGGCAGTAGTGCGTTGCAAGTTACAGATCGAATTATATATATTTACATATTTCTGCTTCGATCTCTGCTTTCTTATCAAAAATTTACTAAAACTTTTCATCGATTTTTCATATAAATATATAAAAATTACCTTTTAAATTGTTAATTTCCACTTGACCTAAATTTTTATAACTTTTTTAATTTCTTTCCTTTTTTCTTTTTGATAAACTTAAAAAAAGTTAAACGATTTTACTTGTAGTTGCTTCGGATTTTAACCACTTGTGTTTTTCAAAACGAAAACAATTTTTACACAAAACTTCAATTTCATTCAAAAACAAACACTTGAAAACTCAAATACTCTTCAACAGCTAATGAATATTTATTCATATTCAGAAGCATAAACAATTTTCCATTAAACAATTATTTTAAAGTTTGTAAAGAATTTTTGTATTAATTTTGTTTTAATATTTTAAATGATTAAATGATTTATGCATACGATTTTTTTTAGATATTTCCTCTATTAATTAAAGAGTTTTGAAAAAAATTCTCTCAATTAAAAATATGAAATATTTGCTATTTATAGCATAATGGAGCGAGTAAGAAACAATAAATATAAATAAATGAACTCATGCTTTAATTACTAAATTTATTTCATTTGCTTAGATAAATTAAAAATAATTTGTTTTGATTAGAATATTGTTCGCGTATGACGATTTAAATTTCTGCACTTGCAATTTAGTGATGGTAACAAAAATGATTATTCAATTAAGATTTCTTTTAGCAGATGCATAATTGCCTTAATTTATGAGTTGAACTCTATATAAAATAATGAGTTTCTTTGAATTATAATCGTCAGAACATAAAAACGACGTACGTAATTTGGCGCGTTTGATTCGTTAAAAAAAAGAAAATCGCGTTACTCCAGGACCCACCGTCTCAAGCGCGTTCTATTGCCAACAGTTGGTTGGCTACTGAACGTAAAATTTCTATTCATTGCTTATAACTTGCGATACAAGTTATTTGTTATTGTCTTGTCTTCCAATTCGAATATGAAAATGAACAACAGCTGTTTTGAAGACAAACAAAAGATCACTAGTGTTTCATTCTCTCAATGTTTCTCATTCATACAGTCATAAACACACCCACACATGTAGAATGCAATGGAAGCAGCAAAAATAAATAAATTAAAATTGAGATGGGTGTAGATTAGCGTGCCTCAACGTCATACATGAACATGAGTATAAAAGGATCAGCGTGAGTATGATTGTCGCCTCATTGTTTGGAGATTGAACAAATATCTTGTGCCTGGGCATAGATATATATGTATTTTAGTACGTTACTATACCATTTATTATAAAAAAGCGGCCAATTAATAACAAGGTGGCATCTATGTCAAATTCAACGGTGGTCAATCTAACTGTGTAAAATGTCTCATCAAGTCCCCTAACAAAAAATACTGAGTAAACAATAATAAACTTTTACTCTGTTATCGTAAATTTGTCTTGTCCTGAAAATTTTCCTTCAAAAACGAATTATGACATTTCTTGTTTATTATCGGTTAATTCATGTCACACATTTACGTCGGAATGTTTTACCATACGCGCTTTAAACTCCGATCGATGTTAAACATATTCTAATGAATTTTGTTTGATCATAAATAATGGAAAATTTCTACTCTTCATAGACGCTGATAGGCTTCTTCTATAGTTCTAATATTGTATGTGGTACTCATTGCGAATTGTTTTTCGGTCTGAACTTTTGTAAACGTAAATGAAAAGTTAGTCACGATCTCATTTCTATTTAAAACATATTCGCCCGCTGTTTACAGTTGGGCGGCCACTGCTTCTCATTTTACAAACAGTGTCAATGTTGAACCAGTTCCATTGTGTTTCATTTATTTTTATTTCTTTTTTTCAAAATTTAAAATATTTGACACATTTACTGACAACAGATATTTTAATTTTGTTGTCAGTTAATAAGTCAATTTGTTGACACTTGAATAATAATAAAATGTTTGAAATCGTCGTGGGAACATAAAAGGATTTATGTTTTATCAGGAATAAGTATTCGCAATTTTTATTATTTTGATAATCTTTTAATGAGTAACCAATTTAACCGGAAATTTTAATAAGTCATCATGATCTTTTAACGTGTAACAGGCGAATAAATTATTTACATAAAAAGTTCAGCTTATTCTATAAAAAGAAATTAATCCCTTGAAACAACATTCCAAGATTACAGTGAATCAAACAAAATATAAAATTGGAAAAGAACCCAGTGATGTAAGAGCATTTATGTTCAGAATTGGAAAACTTTAAATTCGGTAATATTCATAAAATTTTAAGAATTTTTTTTAATTCAATGCAAAACTTTAAGAAAAATAAAAAAAGGTCACGACTATTTAAATCTGTGTAATATCGCGGGGTTCAAATTACATGAAATGCACCCCAATTAATTCACACAAATTAATTCAATTCCGAAATGCTCTAACAGGGAAGGCAACAGTCATTCTTTGTCTATACATAATTAGCCGTACTATTCCTTTTAAAAGAATTGTGTATCTTAAAATACGAGTTGTGTTGAACTGGCGTATTTAGATGATCTTATAAAACGAGCTGGGTCATTGAAGAAATTTCTTTTAACAATTTGTTGGTCCATAAAACAATTTTGTTTACTGCTTTAAACATTAAAATTTTTTTTGAGTTTCCTTCAACAATTTCGTTTCGTTGTTGATCATAAAAAGTAAATAAAAATTAAATTGCAGTTCTTCTCACACCCGCATCATCATAAAAATTAGAGAAACAAAATCAAAAGCTAACAATAATCAA
Source organism: Germaria angustata (assembly GCA_963681545.1). Classification (NCBI taxonomy): domain Eukaryota; kingdom Metazoa; phylum Arthropoda; class Insecta; order Diptera; family Tachinidae; genus Germaria; species Germaria angustata. The sequence continues at coordinate 111,027,641 of OY812999.1, read as the reverse complement.
ATCATAAAAAATTTAATTCATGTACTAAAAACCTGTTCAAATTCTATTTTTTTTTCCTTTGTAAACGTTTGTTTTAAAATCGATATGCTTTAATTATTTCATTATTGAAACACATAATAGAAACAGAAGTATAAAATTTATGCATTTGTTGTTTTTTTTCTTTTTCCTTTTCTCAAGCAAAAAACCAAAAAGTCTCTATAAAAATGTTTGCATGAGAAATAAAAATCCATTGTGTTAAAATTGCATATTTGAAAATGTTGTTGATGTTTAAAGTTGTAGTATGTAGATTTTTCGATTCTGTTGCATTCAGAACAAAAACAAAAAAATTGCAACATCCCAGCAAACAGATAATGAAAAATTTTACATAAAGTCGTACTACAAACTTAATTCTACATTTTTTTTCATTTTAATCGGCGATTTAAGATTACTAAGCTTAAAGCTTTATAGCCGATAGAAGTGGCATTAGAAACTTAGAGCGAAATTAATTTTACAGTAACTCTTTAACTCAGTGCAAAAGAAATTAATAAAATTGCTTCTAAAGTAAAATTAAAATTTTCCGGTATTCATGTTACTTTTTCTGGCATCCTTTCTCTGCACTAGCGCCATTATTCTTTTTGTTTTGGTACCAATTTTCCCACACTATAAAATCCTTACATACGTATAGTCACCCAATAAAATTTCCTTTATTTTACCATGTTATTTATTAGATTTCTGTTTGAATTTTTTCGGTATTTTCTTTTCTCTATATAATTTTTTAACTTCTTAAAGTATTTCTTTTTTGTGTTAGGTTAGGTTAGGTTGCTTGGAGGGGTGTGATAGCCCATGTCATACGACATACACTTAAGCCAGCGAAGGCTTGTTGTGCGCTTCCTTTTAATTATCAGACACAAACTGCCAGAGTTCTGCGACAGGATTCGAACTTGGGGGGACTTTCGCACTACGAGTCTAGTACACTACCTACTAGTCTACGAAGGTGTTACTCCATATTGATTTTCTTACCAGTAAATGTCTCTTTCCCACAATAATGCAAACAGCTGATTTCTGTTGGTTTTACTTTCGTCAAAGTCTTGATAATTGTAACATATACAGCAGTTTCCATTTTATTTGTGCCCCGCCTAGTCGAAGCAAGATTGAAATTAAAAATTCTCCCCATAAAATTATGAAAAGAATTCTGCCTAATTGTATTCATAGTACAATTCATGAGATGAATTCTCGGGCCAAAGTTTGTACTGGGAAAATAAACTTTGTAATTTTCATATTTTTAACAAAAGTAAGGGGTACATACTTATATACCAGCTTCTAGTCATATGCTTTATAATGATTTAAAATGTGCATTGTGTGGACCTGTCTTTGGAGTGCTGCTTGTACTTTTTAAAATTAAAGTATTTTTTAAGAAAGTACCTTCAAAACAGTACCTCTTTAAAATGTACCTTCTAAAAAGGCATCTTCAAAATGAACCTTCTAAAAAGGCATCTTCAAAATAGTACAATTTAAAAAGTATATTTGAAGTAGTGCTGATCCTGCTACTTAATTAAGCAGATTTCATTTGACTGTAATGGGGGGTCTATTAAATGAGTATTGGGTTTTCGCGGAACAAAAAATTTTGCATTCTTAGATAATCATCAGTCATATTATTTTAAGCGTGAATATAAAATTTTTCAAATATTGTTAAATAGATTTGATATCAAAATCAAGTGCTGGGATGCATCCTGGTATGTTGTATGTATTTTTGCAAAAGTTGTTTGAATTGTTCCTGTTCATTCATGTTGTGTGCTTGTGTTTTTGCTACATTTTGTTGTAAATGTAAAAATATCAGCACAGATGCAGAAAATTTTTTAAACTGTTGTAGATGCTGCTGTTGCTGCAGCAGATTTCGTTGCTACTGTTCTGTGTGGCACAATTTTTATAAAACGCGGAAAAATTTCATTTTTTCATCTAAATGTTTGTTCAATTTTTGGAAAGTAAATTTACTTTCGAACTAAAAAAACATATTTTTATTAACGGGTTTTTACTGCTGTTATAATTAAAAGTCAGACTAAGCTTTAGCGGGTTTTAATATCAATTTCTTTGCGTTGCCTTGGGATCTTAATATATTAGTGCATATTTGCATTAGTAGGAAGAGCTTAAATAATATTTTTAAGGAGTTGTTCAGAATTGAAATTGTATTTGTATTCTGTTTTATTATTATACGTACGATTAAAACGTCGTTATTATTTTTAGGAAATGGATTTCATGAGCATTTCTTTTACACTCACTTGAGAATTTCTATAGCACTATCTACATCGTTAGATATCAAAAGTCAAAGTCTAACTTACCCGCTTATCTTGAACATTTTTAATGAGGGAACCAAACGTTTGGGCTTTGCTTTCAATAGGCCAAATACATTTTATATATAATATGTAAATGTTCAAGGCACAAGCATTTAACTTTTTCTAAAGCCTACTTACAGGCGTTTTGTGTAGTTCATTAAGCATACATTTTACGTAATTGTCTAGAAGATTGAAATATATGTAGAATATTGCAGGAAAAAATAAGCATGATGGAAATAAATTTAATTAGCTTTAATACCATTTTCCATATAATTAGAAATCTTACCTTTAAAAAATGTCTGAAATTTAACCACTACTTTATTGGTTAAAATTTGTTAACTAAACCCCAAAATTAAATTTATAACTTTTAATTTAAATCAGAACTAAAATTTAGTCCTACTTTTTTTGTAGCTTGCAATTTTTCATTTAGTTATTCATATTTCTTATAATATAATTTATTTTTTTTATTGTGATCTTGCAGATTTATTCAATCTACAACATTTATTTATTCATCAAACTTAATTTGTGTATTTACTAATACAATTTACACAACAAATAAAATTACTCTGCATTTTTTTCTTTTATTTTTCCTACAATATTTATTTAAATAAGTATAATTTCTTTACAATTAAATTTATGCTTGACTAAATGATTTTTTATGGAAGATGTTACACAAGAATATGTAAAATAATATTACTTGTAGTAGTCTCTACATGTAATGATAAATAATCTCTTACTTGCAACATGTTGTCTGCATGTACTTTCACACATACATACGTAGAATATGGCCAGTACATCGAACACATCTACATACAATTTTTGTAAAACAAGAAAAATGTAAATTTTATTAAACAAACAATACATGTATTTGTGTTCTTAAGTGATTTAAACAAAGCCAATTTATTCTGAAAAGAATACAAAAGAAAATTGTTTGCGTTTGCAAAGAAAATATGACAAGAATAGTGAAAATTCCTGAAGGGTCATGAGAGATTGCAAGATTAAAAATGTGCAAAAATATTCTAATTTGAAGCAAGAAGGCAGTAATAATTGAGCAATTAAAAATAATATTGTTTTTGCAATACCGTGTTACACCCAAACATTTACGTGATGAATGATTTTAGAACTTTTGCAAATATTTTACTGTGCCCTTATGCTATTTAAACTCTATTTACTTAATTCTTTAGCATTGATCAGTTTCCTTAAAATTTTTCTATCGTAAACGATAAATTTTGTGCATTCAAACAAAATTTTACGACGTTGTTTTTCTATTATTTTTTTATTATTCGTTTTCAATAAAAAGTAATTGCATACTTTTAGGAGCGTGGAAAAAGATTTTATATTAATAGAAATTTCAAAGCGAGATTTGATGTACGTTGTTAAATCCATTCTGGTCGGACTGTCAGATTCCACCATCATATATTATTTTATTTTGCTTTACTTTTAACTGACGTTATTTAAATTTTTTTTTTCAAAATCTATCAAACTTATTCGAAATGTTGTTCCAAATTGGATATATGTATATGGTTTTTTATGTTGTTTGTATAAAAGTTTTCTTAGCCAACTCTTGTTGTGTATTTTTGTAATTTTCAATAAAAAATATTCTTTCATATTCCAAAAACTAAATTTTGTGCGAAAGTGAAATTAAATAATTTTTAGGTTTTACAGCGAAAGTAGAAAAAATTAATAAATGTTCATTTTTATTTCCAATCCGAAATATAAAAATTAAAATGATATACATTTTTCTAGTATTCAAATAAATGTGATTATAAAAAATTTCTCCAACATGCTTTTAGGAGATACAAATAAACATATCCACCATTTTTGTGTGCTTTAAAAGAGTATTAAAGCAAAGCCTCAAGGTATGTGAATTTTTTGTGGGAAAACGGTTTTATTTAAAAATTTAGAAGCTAGAGGAGCAAAATGTAAAAAACTTCACTTTCGTGGAAATTCTGTGACATGGCTGATTATAGAATTATTTAAACTCCCATATTAAATGTCGAACACTCTGCAAATATGATGGATGATGTCTACTAGTGGGTTAAAATCAGCTCCAACCTGATAATTAACATATTTTTTTCAATAATATTACAATTTTGCATTTATGTATTTTCATCTTGTTTTATATTGTTATATTTTATGTTACTTAATTTAATTTAATTTAACACAATTTATTTTAGTTTATTGTATTTTATTATATTTACAAGGGCTTATATTCATGTTGTTTTTTAATTTTATTTTTGATTCTAGTGTATTGAGTTTGTCTAGACTGTGACTAGCCTTAATGGCGTTCCTTGTTTATTTTTATAAGCTTCTATAAATTCAGTTTCATTGCAACACTACTTTTACTAAAAGGCGAGATCGTAATTGAGTTGTTTGCTCTTTTCAGTTCTCATATGTTGTTGTTATTTTTGTATAAAAAAGCTTTTACGAAAATTAACTTTTCTATTGTAAAAGAACGTTTTAAAACAGAAAGAATTCGCAAGATATGTGCTACTTTTTTATGATTTCATTAAAATGTGTTAAAGAATTTTAAAATTGAAATTTGCAAAAAGTTTTCCCATATTAAAATTTCAAGTTTATTATCCTTCGCAGCATTCAAAGTTTATTCAAGTGGCCATACACATGCATACACGCATACATGTATTTTTAGTTAATGCTATTCTTATCGTGATATATTAATTTTATTTTTTCCATGACACCATGTCGGTCCGCCTGTCTGGCCGCCAGTTTTGTTAAATGGCTGATATTTTCTTTAAATAAATTTTAATTGCAAAAACGTGCGCTATATTAACACCATTTAAGACGAACGAAAAGCCAATGTGAGATGCCAAGATATTTTCGTTGCATGAATATCTACAGTTTGTTGCGAGTTGCAGTTAAGTAGGTTACACAATATTTATGACAATTATTTAAGTTAAAAAGGAAATTAGAAATAAATTTCTAAACACGAAAACACATTTTGTCTAAAAGCTTTTTGCTCTAGGTCTTAAAAGGCTTTTAAATAGCTTCAAATAGCACAGAAGGAAACATGACTTAAATTAAAATTTCATTAACCAAAAAAAGTCTATACAAAATCAAGCAACTGGTTAATATTTGTTTTTTCTTTAATTCAATTCAAAAGTCACTTTGGCATATGGCTTTTAGTTTCTATTGTTAGTTTTTGCCTTAAATGAAAATGATGATGCCAAAGATTTTCGCTTCATGCAAATCATAATAATTGTTTGTCTATTTCTAAATAAAATGAATATCAATTTCAAGGAAATCACAAAAAAAAAACAAAATAAAAAAATTATCGTGATTTCGCTGAATTTTATAGTAGAGTAGCCAGCAAACGATATTGATCTGCGACAGTTAAAATTGATAGCAGCTGACCCTGAGGGCAATTATAAATGTTGCACAAACATTAATAAATGTTAAAAGATACAATCATTAAAGCAAGGAAAATAATAATTTTGTAGTCGAGTAACATTGCAACGATACGTGAATGATTAAAAAATATGACTAAGGAATTGAAATCATATGAATGGAAGTATATTTTGGGTTTTTTTTTATAAAACTAGAGCTGCATTATAGAAAAAAAATTAAAATTAAATTGAATAAAACAAATAATATTTTTACAGTTCAAAAAAAAAAAAAAACAATACAATTTATGTTAAATCAACCGAGTGTTGGTAATTAAAATTATAAGAGACAATGTGGCGCAAATGAAATGTCATAATTTCAGTTTCTAGCCACTCCTTCTTCATTAAAAGCGCATCCATTCCTGGCTGATGTGCCTGCAAAAATTAAAATCGAATATCCACAGACACTACTCCCTCTATCTCCATTTCCATAACCTTTTGTTCTAGCTCCAGCACATGCATTGCCGGAGTAGAGCTCATCCCCTAAAGAAAAAAAAAACTACATGAACTATGACGAAATGTTTGACAGCGACTAACAATTTTGTTAGAAACTCTATAAGAATCTGGAAAACTGTGTAATGAAAGACGAAGGTTCTATGTCTGTTGAGAAAACCCATTTTGTTTAGGCGATTCGATGCAATTGTAAGAATTTTTACATGTTGCATATACTGGAAACTTAATTTTCATTGCACAGTAAATTCATTGTTTTTAAAAATATGAAAATATTTAAGGGTTTTTTCATCTTACACGGTTTTTTAAAGAATTGGAAAATATCACCAAATTTACCATCAAGGGGCATCTAGTTTTATATACGATTTTCTTTTGTGCGGTTTTCTAAGGAACATATCCACGGTGTAGATAGAGTTGGGTGCATGATCTTTTGAAGCAGATCCTTGATTAATTTACATATATCAATAGCTGGCCATCAAATTCATCTTCTTAATTTAGTTGTTTTTGTTGTTGTTATAAATATATTACATATTGTTTTATGTTCTTCTTAATTCACTTTTCTTTATAAATATTTAAAGTTTCGAACATTTCAATAGATTTTTTCTATTGTCTGCAAAAAAAGTACAACTAAATAAACAAAAGCCAGGAAAATCCATACAATCCCAGTTGCAATCTTAATGAAAATATTTGTAAATATCCTTGGTATACATATTGCTTTTATTTTGTTTCCTATTGTTTCTAACATATACAGTGGCTCTTTTGCTGTTTATTTGTAATAGAAAAAATGTAATTTTCCCAGCTTTTTTCGTATATTTTTTTCGCCTGTGTGTAGAAATATTTAACTTGTCATTCACAGTTACACGTACGTAGCGTATAAATCCTTTTCTACTAATACATTTGTAAAACATTTTAAACATTGTCAAAAAGAAAAATTACGAATGCAACAAACAAAAACAAATACAATACGAGTAATAGCAGAAGTTGGAAAAACAAATCGTGTATTCGTTTTGGCTAAAGCTTTAATTACAAATGAAAATCCCCGGAAATATATGAGTGAGTGAGTTTATATATGTATGCCACATACATGAATATGTCATGGTGACAATAGAGAAATCCTTTTAGAGAATACTCGAGTATGTGAGTATGTTGCAAGGATATAGATAATAAACAAAATGCAAAAATAACGATACACAATCCCTTACTTTCTTCCACTAACAACAAACATATGAATTTGCGAATATTTATTAGTGTGTGTGTGTGTGTAACTGTGTGTTAAAGACCATTATAATGCTTGTAAGTTCAGTTGTTTTCTTTTAACCTTCCTCTGGTTTTGTGTATTTCGTAATTGTTGTCTGTATGATGTAGTTGGCAGCAGTTTTGTATGAAAAAAATCTTTCAAATGTGAAAATGTGTTTCAAAGTTTTTTGTCAGCTTAATATGTTTTTGATAAAGACACACACTTAAACAAATAAAATAACCCAGCAAACGCTAAAAATTTGCAAAAGATGTAAATTTTTCGGTCGCTAAAGGCGTGCTGACATCGCTACATTACGAAGAAAAAACCAAATTTAATAGATTAAAAATTAATTCGTCTTGAAATTAGATCATTACATAGAATGTAACTCAGTTTGTAATTAAAAGTAAATCAATCTGAACGCACGGCCCTATGCTCCTTATAGGAACAACTAATATATATAATCTTGATGCACTTTAAAATTTTCAACTCAAAAGTAGTTTATTAGAATTTTCAGCAACAGTTCCCTACAGCGGAGTCAAAATGAATAGTTGTTTGTCCGTATAATTTTTCACCACTCTGGAATACTCGAGATAATTCCTCTGGAATACTCAAGAAAGTCCAGCGCTCAGGGAATAAAATCTGCGAAGCATTGTCTTGGATCTAGGAAAATAGTTTATGGCAAGGAAAATAGAGTGAGTAGTGTTTAGGGATGTGAATTTTTCCACATTGAAAGTAACAGGGAAATGCCAGCAGAAAGTTTATCCCATACAACAATTATAATTGTCGGCTAAAACACGACCTTTTTCTGTGATGAGAAGTACTAGTCACAGACACTTCGACCAAAAATTGACGTGCATTTAATGAAGAAGTTGTTAACACTACCCTCGCCTCGACGATGATATGTATTTATTTACCTCCTTCTGTATACGATCGATTAACTTTAAAATAAACTTTGAATCACCATATATTCAAAAACAGAGCTATATTCCATTTTCTTCCCGATGTATGTAATATAATTAGAAGATCAAATGGAGTAATGTATCACTTCGTCTTAAAATTCAAAAGCACTTGAGTACTCCTTCAAAACACCGAAGTGTACATAAGATTTTCATGACAAATACATCAAAAGTTTCCGATTTCTCAATATTTATAGCGCCTTTAATTAAAAATGGAGTCATGTGCTTATGTGCAAACATACAAAGGCAGTTTCATAAGTACCATATTGCACTGCTCCTCAATACAACCTGAACTCCTTTGATTTGATCCCACCCGTAACAGTTCCTCTGATTCAAGAGTCACCATTTTCAAATATTACATTGTTGCAGGCAAACAGGGTAATTTTCCAATAGCAGTTTATGGGCATTGCTTAAGTATTCATCCAAAGTCCACTCTGGAAACCACTTTCATAGTAAAAATCAAGCAATAAAATAAAATAAATGTTTTTTATTGAAATTAATTTCAATTCAACTACGATAAGCTACTTTGTATGTATAACCTCTTTAAGTATTTTAATCACTTTCATCAATTTGAATAGCAAATGTTTGCTGGTATATAGTTTTAACCCCAAAGCATTTTTACTCTATTGGATATTTCAATGTTTCTACCTACGACACGTGTAAGTTGCATAAGTTCTTCTTGAATTTACAAATACTATATGTATATAAAATGTATTTGTTGTGTGTACTCGTAGTATGATTATTATTTGTTTAAAAAGAACCTTTTTTGTGTGTTGAATATTTTAAATGAGGGCGTGTATGTTCCATATTGCCAAACATTTGTGGCAGCAACAGCAACAGCAACATACAACCAGTCAACAGTTTGTTTATGAAATGTAGTTTTAATTGAAAATGTTACAGCAGGAATACACATTTAAATGTTACTCGTATTTTTTGAAACCAAAATACACAATTTACTAAATGGAAATATAGTTTTAAATGTTCGCAACCAGAAAAGCAATGAGGGAACAAAATGACAGGTTATTATTTTTTAGTCTTGCAATTTAATATTCCACAATGCTTTTTTTCCAAAAATATCCTTTTTAGATTATACTTGCGTCCAATAAATTATTAAATATCAATTATATAAACGAAATTGTCATGTGACTATGCCAAGTTTAATTTATTTTTTCAAATTTCATTGAATTTATAAAGCATATGAATATTTAAATTTAATTCAGCGAGAATAAAACATTTCGAAAATGCTAAATATGATTAAGAACTTAATTATGGGACACATTATGGTTGTTTAGTTGAATAGAATTGGAATTAAAAGCGAATAAAAGTATATAGAAATATGTAACGAAATTATTTTAGGTTTCAACTAAATCCATGATAGACAGTACAAAAAGTGCTGCACAGTGGGTAAATTTGAAGAAAAAAAGATTGGAAACAAACAAGTTGTAGTACATTACACAGTTATAAAGAACTCGTAGCTGAGCTTAAGTTTTGAATTCGGAGCCTGTGCTCATAAAGAAGATACAGCACCTGCAAAAAGCCTTAAACTGAGGGGGCACCTTCCACGCAGGAAAAGCTTAAGGCCATTTGATTTAAAAAATGGTCCTATTTAAGATTGAAAACTTAGCATTTTGTATATATGGCTTGTTGCTAAAGTTTAAAAATTTTAAATGTTTAACCTAGTCCAATTTTTTGCTAAAAGCAAAAATATCTACTTTTCATATGTGAGTCTTTATTTGCAAATGTTTATTGAACGCTAAAATTAGTAAAGAGAAATTGCAATTGCAGTTAAACATTTTAGCTCTTTAAAGTACGTACACAAATCGAGCTTTATATTGTGGTATGAATTTTTTTTATCGTCAAATCGTTGAATATATTGCAACTGTCCGAATCATTTTATGAATAATTTAGGTTAAGACTTTAGTTTTATTTCTATTCCTTGCAAATGATTCACTAAAGCTCAAACATGAACACACTTTTTTATTTATATTCTAAAAATAATAAAACTCTAATGACCCACAGCCTGTTAAAGCTTTAATGTCTTTATTGTAATAATTTGCATGTAACTGATTTTTCCACTAACCCATTTGTTCAGCTGAATTTAAAACTTAATTTTAATATCTATTATAACTTTCTGTGATTTTTCTTTTTATCAGCTCATGCGATTTATTCTTATAATGAAGTAGATTTAAGTTTTTAAATTGCAAATTGTCAATTATATATTTACTTTCATAATGCCGCCTTTTTTTGGTGAACAGCGAAATTGTATCCTTTATTTCTTTTTTATATAGAATGAAAATGTTGAAATATTTCCCAGATTGTTATAAATTTCCACAAAATTAAGCGCAAAATTGTTTGCATTTTTTCCCAGTACTTTTATTTGACTCGCAGTCATTGTTAATGTCGTTGTAAATTTTGAGTTTGTCGGTGAGTATTTGTGTGCGGTTGACTTTGTCAAGCGAATTAAGCCGTTTTACTACTTATAAATGATGTGAACTTGGGCGCCCGTTGTAGTTGTTACTAGTGACTAGTGACTTTTGTGGCGCAAAAGTCACTTGCTACAAAATAAGGCAGATAAAAAAGAAAAGTTAAAAAATTATTCCCCAAACAATTGTTAATCGGGAGTCATTTGTTATTGAAGTCAACAAAAAGTGGCAAAGGGAAAAAGAGAAGCCACAGTCTCACGTAGCTTTCGTCAAAAATGCAAAATATTTCGAAAGTTCTTAAAAGCCTCTTTAATACGATAGGGCTAAAATAAAAACCTCAATCAATTTTACTCTACCCTAAAAATTGTGTTAGTAAAGGTTGTTACTGGCAAATAAACTCAACTCTACGGTATGCTCTTGTTGCCCCTCCCTGAGCCTCTTGTGCTTTTCCCTCGTTAAGTGTGCATAAATTATGCACTGGTTGGTAATTATTCTTAAATGCACTGGCTTATGCATTCAACGGAAACGGAAATAGTTTGGTTAGAGTTTTCTGGGTGGTATTATTTGCGAACAATGCCTGTTGCCCAACTTTAATGCGGTTTTTTTTGGCTGCATGTTTGCATGAATATAAGTATGTATGCATGGGGATGTGTTTAAGTATTTATAATTTTGTTGGTTTCCAATAAAATGCAAAAGGTTTAAACATAAATCTTGTCTATGGAAATATTTTATGATGGTGTTTTTCAATCCTTTTTTGTTTGTTGTTGGTATGCTAAATGGGATAAATAAGCAGCATTTATTTCGTATTTTTGGCTCGAAATATTGCTGTGCCATAAAATAACAGGTGCAAATGACGCCTATTTAAATGGTTGTGGTATAAAAAATTAGAGGAACGTTATTGAAAATTAAGTATTTTCTTTAATATTATTCATGAAGTTTAAAAATGTAATCAATGAGGATTTTCATGAAAGTACTTAAAATATTTACTTGTATACTTGGGCAAACTTGAGGAACCTTTTTCATGAAGCCAACGATGAAACTGTTGAGTAATTTTTTACAGCCAGGGTCAATTTAATGTATTAAAAATATTTTTTTCTAAATTTTAAACATAAATTAAAATTTGTTTGATGAAGCATCGATTTACTTTTTATAGTTTTATTTTTATTTGATTCAACAAATGCACAATTGACCTGTGCCATATAACAAACCATAATAGAGTTGCAAACTTGCAAAGGTTGAGCAAATGAATTTCAATACATGTTTTGACAGTTCATTTGCAAGAGTGGAAACTTGCCCAGTTTGCGACACATTTAAGGAGTTTGATGAGGATACTTAATGTTCGTAAAACATACATAAATAATTTTTGTATTTAAATTGCTTTCATATTGACTTCTAAGTTGAATTTCTTGTATGTGTGTTTTATAATACTTAATATTGAAATTTATTATTTGGGATATTCTCCCCAACTAATCGTTAAAACAATTAGAGTTGTTGCAAAATGCATTGTTTATTGTAGCTTTAGCTCTTCATATGCCGATATTCCATTGTTGAAAGAAAAATAAAACAGACTCACGTTGATTATAATTGTTTGTTGTGTTGTTTGTATAAAAAGCATTCTAGGCCTTCTATGATTTTGTGGTTTGTTATGATTCATATACAATACTGAATTCTCATATTGTATTTGATTCGTATTGCATAAATATCCAAGGTTGAATCTTTTTAAACTACTTAAACTTCACTGACGATTCGGTTTAGCGACCAGTGAAATGACGGCATATGAAGAGCTAAACCCACAACAAAAAATGCATTTTGTATTTTATAATTCTTCAAACCTATCTTGCAAATTTTGTCAAGCGGGTCTGACTTAATTGGAAAAACTTAAACATTTTATTAAAAGTGTTTGTGATATTTTTTTAATTTTTGTTTTTTGCGATGATGGATAATATGTACAATTAGTTTCTCATGACTGTTAATTTAGTTCTTATTTAATTGTTCAAAGATTTTTTTTTATAGAATTATAAATTCAGCATTTTTGGAATCAAGGAAAAAAATTGTGAAGAACAAATTGCATTTGCCTATTGTTGGCTTAAGCACAGAAAACGTTTAATATAATAATTGCTACCGCAATTTTATGGAAAAATATTTCCTTTCACTAGAAGGGGAAATCAAGAAAAATGTCATTCATATCTCAAACATTTGTTATCTTCATTATCTTTTTTCTTTTTCTTTCTATTGTTTTATTTTCAACTATGCTTTAAGTGCTTTGAACAACTTAGAATGTACAAGTAGAAAATAAATATGAAATAGTCGTAATAATTTAGTAAAACAAAGAAGAGGGCCAACAATTTTCAGGAAATGAAGAAGCAGAAGAAAGAAAATGATTTTTGTTTAAATATTGCTCAAGTGAAAAACTAAGTTAGATATTTTATTTAAAATTTTTTTGTTCAAAATTTTCCTTTTTCATTCATTTGCTGGAAGTGGTTAAAAAATATTTGTTAAACAAATATTTAATTTTTTTCAACAAAGTTTGTTCGTTATATTTGTTATTTGAAGAAAATTATGAAAATAGATTTAAAATTTTTTTATTACGTGTTTTCTGTTTTATTTCTACTCAAATGTTAAAATATTTTAATACTTATCGCTGTGAAAACAATGACATCTTTTGACACGTTTTCGTTTTGTTCGTACACGTAGCAGAAATTTTGTGAAAATTTTGTTGAACTACGTTAAAGTGTTGAGCACGTAGCCTTCACAAGATAGAGAAAAAAATGCTAAAAAGCTAAAGTATTAAATAAACTTAACTTTAATTAAATGCAACTTCCTTCAATGTTAAGCGAAAAACAACCAACACACGCTGGTGTTTAAAAAATTTTCATTGTCAAAAAGAGATTTTAGAATATTACGAAAAAAATAAAGATTTCGCACCAAAACAGTTTGTTCATACTTTCCTGCAACAATCAAAAGAGCAGCATTACTTTTGCATGCAAAACCGTAACAACTGCAAGCAAAATAACATTTTTGTATATTGAAGTTATTTTTTCTGGCACATTTCTATTGTATAGTTTTAGGCGTTTTGTATATTATTATTATTTTTATTATTTCGACAATGAACTTGAGCCTTGTTGTGTAAAGGATAATAAATTATTTTATATGTACAAAATATCATAAGGAAGTAGGCAATCCTTGCTCCTTTCATTATATACTGTTTGTTTGAGATGAAAATAGGAAATATTCCTAATTTTTGCTTCATGCTGCAGTACAGTTTTGTACGTGTTTAAATAGTTTTCATTTATATCTACGAAGCATTTGCTCCTCACGTACCAGACAAGTCTAGTCTACTCTAAAATGAATAATTTTTTTTGGCGAATTTTGTGCAAAAAAGTCTAACACTTACCAAGCAGTTTTTTTCATAAAAAAAAAAACACCAATTCAAAGGAAAGAAAAATATTTTTGCTGATATGATCTAAACAAGTAAAAGACTGATACAATATTGATTAAAATTAACTTCGCCGAGCTAAACTAAAATTCACAAAAAATACTTTATTTCTAAGCACGTTTTAAATCTATTGCAATGCAGCAATAAAATTTGTTTCTGGATTGAAAACACCTGGTTGACCTTGCCGGGAGTCCCAGGAGCTTCCAGCTTATTTCAAGATCGATTTGAGAACGATTTTATGAGTAATTAAAAAACACTGCTTTCGTAATTTTTGAGTGGACGAATTTAGAGACTGGATTTATCAAGTTTTTACTAAGTTATTAAAAAAACGCTTTTCGCGAAAATTTATTTAATTATTTAAACAAAATCTCAAAATGTGCAGATGAAATGTTCATGATGTCGTGGGTCTCGATCCAGACGATTATCACATTTGTAAGCAATGAGAGGCTTATATGAACACACACATATACCAACACACATACATGTACATACTTACGAACATTACCGTCAAATTATTTATAATAGCTCTCTGAAAGCCCAAAACACCAAGATCTAATGAAAAATCAATTTTTGAAAACCTGTGTGAAATCAGTAACTTCCCGTTTGATAGCCGGTCGTGAAAAAACATTAGTCACGAAACTACTTTTTTTGCTATCCAAAAATCTTGCACATACAATAGAATAAATAATGTTTTATTTTAAGAAAAAAAAACTTTTAATTGAGTTCCAAAATACCAACTAAATTTTAACAAAATATTCCTGACTGCTCTTCAAATATTATTTTTAATCGCCAATGCTGCTGTGAATCGTTTTCAGAATAAAAATTACTTTGTTAAGCTTCATTAGATATTTCCCTAAGTTTAAGCCACGAAAATTTCAATTCCACTAAATTTTATATTCATAATAAACCTTTTAGATAAATATCATTCAGCTTCTGGTGAAAAAAGGGGCAATAACCATTACAAATACAAAAAACCTGCACGATAATTCAAATTTCTATATCTGTACCCCAATTCAGTATTAAAAAATTTAATTATTTATTCAAGATTGCTTTTTAAAATAAATTGGCCGTACTGTTTCTTAGAAGTTTAAGAGATATGAAGCATTCTATGTTTTTATACCGTCCAGATAAACATTTTAAGCCTTGAGTTTGGCCTCTGTAGGAAACTCACAACCAAAGTTAGAATAATTTTAAGTGATTTTCAAGATCAGCTAAAGTCCCTAGAAAAAGGTTATCAACAATTTTTTTTCTAAACAATTTAAAATACATTTTCATAAACTTATTATAACATAAACTTAATATAATTAAGTAGACATATTTAAATAAAACAATACGTAAAGACGGTTTATTTTTTGCATGGAAAACTTTTTAATCAACTTAAATAAAATCACAAGTTTCAACAGTTTCTAATGAATAAGCCGATATATACCAAAAAACTACTTTTTTTACTCCAAGACACATTGGAAAAGTTGAGTTAAATCGGAACAAAAAAAATTTGCTGGAAATAAATTGTTCTTGCTATTTTATCGTTACAAACATATTTATTCCTGCTCTTTAAGGAAGCGATAAAAAATAAACTTTCTTTTGAATAAAACAACAACAAAAAAATTCAGCGAAACGTAAAAGTGTTCAAAGTCAACTTTACTTTGTTAAAATTTAAAGCGAGAAAATAAAGAATAAAAATCACTCTCTAACTCTGTAAAAAGGACAAAAAATAAACTCTCTCATGCTATTCAAATGTTGATTTAAATCTACAATCGAAACTCTTTTCCCTTCTCCTTTGCATTTGCTTGCTGTGCCGCTGCTATAGCAGCCATCGATAAGATGTGGGGCGGTAAAAGTTTTTTGCTACTTTTGAAACTTGCTTTTTCGCATTTTTAAGGATTTACTTTGTCCTTTACTGGCGCAACTTTCGTTGGACAGACATTATTTTTTGATCTTTTTTAGGAATAACTTTAAGCTTAACAAAGAATTAGATTAAAATGTTGTTTTCAAGGATGACTGGTTTGTATAAAACACCACAAAAACTTAAAAAAGGAAACGGAAATAATTTTATTTATATCATACAGTATAAAAATACTATATACAATTTATAACAATTTGTTTAAGATAGTTTAAATAAAAAAAAAACACATATTTTGTTATATATCTTTTTTTGTAGATGTGGAAACATCAGTAGATGAGAGGAAATTATTATTTTCATGGTATTATATCCGCATAACCGTACAATAGTATAATAATAGTATAATAGTATAACAGTATAATAGTATAATAGTGTAATAGTACAAAAGTATAGTATGAAAGTATAATAGTATAAAATTATAGTATGAAAGTATAATAGTATAATAGTATAATAGTATAATAGTATAATAGTATAATAGTATAATAGTATAATAGTATAATAGTATAATAGTATAATAGTATAATAGTATAATAGTATAATAGTATAATAGTATAATAGTATAATAGTATAATAGTATAATAGTATAATAGTATAATAGTATAATAGTATAATAGTATAATAGTATAATAGTATAATAGTATAATAGTATAATAGTATAATAGTATAATAGTATAATAGTATAATAGTATAATAGTATAATAGTATAATAGTATAATAGTATAATAGTATAATAGTATAATAGTATAATAGTATAATAGTATAATAGTATAATAGTATAATAGTATAATAGTATAATAGTATAATAGTATAATAGTATAATAGTATAATAGTATAATAGTATAATAGTATAATAGTATAATAGTATAATAGTATAATAGTATAATAGTATAATAGTATAATAGTATAATAGTATAATAGTATAATAGTATAATAGTATAATAGTATAATAGTATAATAGTATAATAGTATAATAGTATAATAGTATAATAGTATAATAGTATAATAGTATAATAGTATAATAGTATAATAGTATAATAGTATAATAGTATAATAGTATAATAGTATAATAGTATAATAGTATAATAGTATAATAGTATAATAGTATAATAGTATAATAGTATAATAGTATAATAGTATAATAGTATAATAGTATAATAGTATAATAGTATAATAGTATAATAGTATAATAGTATAATAGTATAATAGTATAATAGTATAATAGTATAATAGTATAATAGTATAATAGTATAATAGTATAATAGTATAATAGTATAATAGTATAATAGTATAATAGTATAATAGTATAATAGTATAATAGTATAATAGTATAATAGTATAATAGTATAATAGTATAATAGTATAATAGTATAATAGTATAATAGTATAATAGTATAATAGTATAATAGTATAATAGTATAATAGTATAATAGTATAATAGTATAATAGTATAATAGTATAATAGTATAATAGTATAATAGTATAATAGTATAATAGTATAATAGTATAATAGTATAATAGTATAATAGTATAATAGTATAATAGTATAATAGTATAATAGTATAATAGTATAATAGTATAATAGTATAATAGTATAATAGTATAATAGTATAATAGTATAATAGTATAATAGTATAATAGTATAATAGTATAATAGTATAATAGTATAATAGTATAATAGTATAATAGTATAATAGTATAATAGTATAATAGTATAATAGTATAATAGTATAATAGTATAATAGTATAATAGTATAATAGTATAATAGTATAATAGTATAATAGTATAATAGTATAATAGTATAATAGTATAATAGTATAATAGTATAATAGTATAATAGTATAATAGTATAATAGTATAATAGTATAATAGTATAATAGTATAATAGTATAATAGTATAATAGTATAATAGTATAATAGTATAATAGTATAATAGTATAATAGTATAATAGTATAATAGTATAATAGTATAATAGTATAATAGTATAATAGTATAATAGTATAATAGTATAATAGTATAATAGTATAATAGTATAATAGTATAATAGTATAATAGTATAATAGTATAATAGTATAATAGTATAATAGTATAATAGTATAATAGTATAATAGTATAATAGTATAATAGTATAATAGTATAATAGTATAATAGTATAATAGTATAATAGTATAATAGTATAATAGTATAATAGTATAATAGTATAATAGTATAATAGTATAATAGTATAATAGTATAATAGTATAATAGTATAATAGTATAATAGTATAATAGTATAATAGTATAATAGTATAATAGTATAATAGTATAATAGTATAATAGTATAATAGTATAATAGTATAATAGTATAATAGTATAATAGTATAATAGTATAATAGTATAATAGTATAATAGTATAATAGTATAATAGTATAATAGTATAATAGTATAATAGTATAATAGTATAATAGTATAATAGTATAATAGTATAATAGTATAATAGTATAATAGTATAATAGTATAATAGTATAATAGTATAATAGTATAATAGTATAATAGTATAATAGTATAATAGTATAATAGTATAATAGTATAATAGTATAATAGTATAATAGTATAATAGTATAATAGTATAATAGTATAATAGTATAATAGTATAATAGTATAATAGTATAATAGTATAATAGTATAATAGTATAATAGTATAATAGTATAATAGTATAATAGTATAATAGTATAATAGTATAATAGTATAATAGTATAATAGTATAATAGTATAATAGTATAATAGTATAATAGTATAATAGTATAATAGTATAATAGTATAATAGTATAATAGTATAATAGTATAATAGTATAATAGTATAATAGTATAATAGTATAATAGTATAATAGTATAATAGTATAATAGTATAATAGTATAATAGTATAATAGTATAATAGTATAATAGTATAATAGTATAATAGTATAATAGTATAATAGTATAATAGTATAATAGTATAATAGTATAATAGTATTTAGTATAATAGTATAATAATATACCAGTGTTATAGTAAGACAGTACGAAATACCATTCTTCTTCTTCTTTCCATTTTCATTTCATGTGTCAAAACTGATTAATCAATTAAACAAAAAAATGAAATTCTAATAAAACACCTTCCAAGACTTACGAAACTGAACTCAATTAATTTTCGCAATAGAAAGTTGTCAACCGCAGAGACTACAAAGAGACTACAGTCGGTTGCATTTTTCAGTAAGAAGCAGGACCAAAAATAAACCAACCAAAATAGAAAAATATAAAAATAATTTAACTTTGTTTGAGGATCGTCATTTCTTTCTTGTTTCTATAGATTTGTACTGTTTTTTCTTTATTTTCCTCATTGTGTGACGCCATTTTTATGTTCTGCTAAAACCAGGATAAAAGAGGACTTTTTTGTCTTATTTCCACAACTGATGAAGTGGCTGAATGAATAGAAACAAAGAAGTTTGTATAAAGAGAGAAAAAATTGCGAATCTTATAAAGCACATAAAAAGCTTCGAAGTACTCGTATTTTCAACATCATACGAAACCATCAACATCATCAGCCAACTCATCATGCCCATAATCGTTATTATTGTCAACACCAGGAGTTGGGAAATAAGAAATAAAAAAAATTATGAGAATGACAAATAAAATGCCTTCATACAGAAATGAACAAATATCAACTGATGACGTCGTCTACTTATTGTCGCGTGCGTGTGTAAACGAAAATGTTTGCCATGAAAGACATATTTTCACGTTACGTATTTCATTTGAATGTGTGGTGTTTTTTTTTTTTTTTTTGTACATTTTTTGTGTAAAATGAAGAAAACAATTAACGAGTTTTTCCTCGAATAAAAAATTAAATTTTACCGGGTTGACTCATTGGTTGTTTTGGGTTTTTTCTACACTATTTTCTTTTATACGTTTTACGCTTTAAGGTGGCATAATCAACATCGTTAAAATATAAAATGGGAGCAAATGAAAAACGACATCAAATTTAGCTATAGAAGTGATTAAATAAGAAAAGCATTGTGGTAAATGTAAAATTTTGAAATTCAGGATCGAAACTTTAATGAACAAATTCTAAGATAGGATTTCCGAAGGCACAAAGAATAGGAGTTTGTTTCAATGATTACTTCTTCGTTGACCCACATCTCTTACCACCCAGTCAAATCTTCAAATTAAGAAACAGGATATAGTCGCAAGGAGCTAAATCCAGAGAGTATGCTGGATGCATTTGCAGTTATTAGACCAATTCGCAAATTTGTCTGGTTGGAACAGCAAAGCTTCAAATCAATATTGAATCTGTCCAAAAAACTGCATAGTATTCGTCGTTTAACGTTCTATCATTTTAAATGTAATCGCGTGCATCCCTAGAACTGTGGTCGCGGCCGACAAAACCACCGCAGTCCGTAGTGCACGATCACACAAAGAAACCGACCGTTTATAGTCTTCTTGGTCCTTGGTATGTTGTGATGGATCCAGATCTTGTCCACAGTTGTAAAGCGAAAAAAACGACTTATGGTGCACTACGCACTTTCATTTTCGGATCGCCCAATATCACGAGATCGTTAACTCTCGCAGTGGCTTCGAAAAATAGACTTATAGACGCAGCTTCCTCAAGATTGGACAGTAGTTAGTATTAGATAACAGTTAACTGGAGCAGTATTGCATTGGGAGTTACTGCACTGGATGCACAAAAGGTCACGGAATTATTAAATTGCCCTCATAAATTTTTTTCTCTCGTTATATAAAATATTTGATGTTAGCAATTCGACCGTTCATTCTGTCAGATCTTTTTTAAAGTGATATTGTGATATTGGTTATATTCCTTCCAAACAAATTATATTTTCCACAATTCCTTTATGTAGAAGGACGGACCGCTTTAAAATTTTCTTTCGAATTTTATTTAATTTTTATTACACTCACACTCACTCTCACGTTTCCTTTTTTCTTTTAGCTGTTTGCAGAAAAATTATTAATGACTTTTCTTAACTTCAGTGCACGTGTGTGCGTGTCCATGTGTGTGTATGTATGTATGAATGGATATGTTTGTATTGCTAAAGTTTTTCTACGGGTTTTTTAATTAAATTTAAAATCTTTTTTCCTGATTCTTTGTTAATCTTTTTCTTTGTGTGTATGTGTGTGAGTATGTGTTTTGCTATAAACAAAGCAAACTTTTTCTTTAATCGCGACAGGAAATAAAAAATACAATTTAATATAATTATATAAACAGCTGGGAAATACGCACCATTTGTTGTTGATTCTTGGGCTTTTTATGTAGATCAGGCACCTTAAAGGACGTCACGGCTTCTATTACCTCGGCCAGCAAAAGACCATCACGGCAATCGGAGGAGAGGTCGGTAACTTTCTTTTTCGATTTACTCCGTTCTAAATAGTAGTTGGCCCAATCTGTGTAGATCTGCATATAAAATTTAAAAAAAAATATTAAAGTCTCTAAAAGAATCTAAAGAGTTAGTTGAAATTCGCAAAAAAGTTTAATTTTAATTAAAGTGAGATTAAATCTCTTTCAGTTTTGTGATATTCTTAAAGTCTCCTACAAATGTTGGCTCCGTATACTCGTATATACTTGCATGCCAGCATATTATATGTACTTTGGCCTTAGCATACACATACATACATATATATAAATGATAAACTCAAACATCATTTTCTCTGTTACTTGCCTTCTCTAGTTTTATGTTGGCTATTAGAAACTCATTAGGAAAGCCTTCTATTAAGAACAAACTAGAAGCTAAATTACAATTTTTACAAGCACCATATGCAAAATATCGTACAACCATTTTCAATTATTAAGAAAAAGCCAATTTGAAAAACAACAAAAATTCATGTTAACAAATTAATGTTAAGGAAAACTTATAAAATTTCCCCAAGTTTTGTTGCAATAGTCTTTGCAACCAACAAAACAATTAGTTGCAGAGGAGAGAATCCTTTGCAATATTAGGACTTTTCCAAAAGTTTGTAACTGAATACAAATTTTTGTTGTAACGTAGGAAGCTCTAAGCAACTGATTCCCACTTTCTTTTGTTTTTATAACAAATATGCCATGCCAAAAGTAGTTATTAGTTTCAATGGCCTTTGGAGCCCTTTTGAAAGGAAAACATCTTAATTATATTGATAGAGTGAAGTTAATATTCTCTATTTTCTTGCTAAGGCCAAAGAAAAAAGAAACTTTATATACACAAAATTATTTTATTTTGACCATTTTATTTAGGGTCAAGTGATTTTTATGTGGCAGAAAAGGATTTGTGGATGCAAGATAGAAATTTTAATCCTTTTCGATTGGCTGCCTAAAATCCCTTTATAATTTCGTTAAAAAAGAAGATTTATGGTGATAGTGATAAGGTTTATGGTACAGAATGGAAATAGTTTAACAAATTATTGTCTTTTTGGGTTAGGAAATACGTTAAGTATTTCAAATTAAAGTTCACATTGTAACAACTTATAAAGGACAGTTTTATCAAATGCTTTTTAAATTTTTGTCAAAAGGATTTGAAATATTTTTAATTTATTTTGTTGGTATGTATTAAAAAATATATGCGAGGTGCGTTCAAAAAGCCAAGTGCGTTTTTGAATTTCTTGGGATGTCAACAGTGGACAGCTGATTTTGACTAGAATAAGCATCGTACAGAAGCTGTTGGTCGACATCAATTAGATCCTGATTTACTCACGTATAACGTCTAAACCACTGAATATTCGTCCCAAGACCCAATGGGCTGAAGAAGGCAACACAATTTCAATCAAAAGTCAAAGGTTTCGCTAACTAAATTTTCAAGTGGCTGGACGTATTACATTAAAAGTTCTTTGGTCATACCAAAAAAGCTAAAAAGTTATTTAGGACGACTGCTTTGAAGATGACAAAAGAACACTTTTTGAACAGGCCTGGTAAATTAACATTGATTTCCAAGACTAAAAGTTTGGTAGTTTTTCATAATCCTTACATATACTTCTCTTAATTACTTCATATCTTGACAACATTTAAAATTAAGCTTCTTTACTTTTGACAGTTACAGTAAAATTTTAAGTAAAAATTTTAATTGAATTAGAATAAATTTTTGTACATGCTTTGATATTGAGCAACAAACCTTGGCATAATCTGCTATATTGTCACAGGATCCTTGGTAACTAACACAGCGACCCAGCATGGTATTTACGTTTTTTTCTTTCTTTTTCTTGAACTCTGAAGGGATTTTCTGGGTACTCTATATAAACACACTCATTTTTTTAATGCACTAAAATAGGCTTTGAATAAGAGTATTAAGGAAATCTTTGGTTTATTTTGGCATGTATTTTTATATATTTTTTGTTTTACATTTTTTTAATTTTCATATCTAAAATACTGGCATTATTTTAAAATTAACTTTGTATGTCATGTGCCATAAAATTTGGTATTGAAGGTTATCAAAACTCTTATAATATCAATATGCATATATGTATATATATATTTCCTTGTAACGAAACTTAAGGCAGTCTATATGTCTGACAAATAAACATTTTAAACAACCATGTCTGAAATGTGTTTAACGAAACAATTATTTTCTTACAACGTACAAGTTACAATTACAATTTAATAAATTTTAAATTTTGGAGAAGTTCCCAAACAACAAAGTACATTCTTTATCCGTATTTATATATTTTTTATATTTTTAAAATTATTATTTTAATCTTCTCGCAATATTTTTTAATATACATTTTAATAAATTTCTTTTTTCTTTTCTTTTTCAGCCTGAAGGTAGGCCATATATTTTTTATCAAATTTTATTTTTCATTATATATAAAAAAAATATGTTTATATACAATTTATACAATTCTAAAACTATTGGACATCTTCTACGCTAAAGGAGAGAAATATTTTTTTATATATTATATACATTATAAGGAAGGAATCATTCAAAGTGCAATGAGGGGCAATTTTTTCTGCGCATGGTTAAGTCCTTCCTAGACAGGCTTGTATACGCTGTAGTGGGCAAAACTTAACTTATAGCTTCACGCAACAGCACCCATCTGTAACTGTTTAAAAGTCTGTCAGAAAATGCATTTGCAGCATCCGGAATTCACATTCTTCTCATTCTCTTCATATTTCAAATAGTCTGTTGTATATTTTAATATAAATGCAAATTTTCCAAATTCACGAATAAATGTTGATGAAAATTTTCAGCAAGTAATCAAATAAAATCCAGATGGACTCTATTACGCTCTACACCAAGTGATTCCTAATATAAATGGGTTTCATATCAGTATAGGCAAAAAGGTTTATTCAGAGGCTACACCATATATATATTAAATTATTTGTCCTTGTTGCGGACATGGCGATTCGCTTGTGAAAAATGTTATAGTATGTACAAGTATTTCAAAGGATACAACTTTGTGGCAGATGGAACACATTTTGAATTAAAACTAATACGAGTATATTATTAATTTAGGTTTGCCAGAACTCATTTTAGTTTGTATATACGACATCGATTTCCATATAAAGCTGAAGATTATGTTGCTTTAGGCCCTACGGCTCATTTCCGATCAGTTTACTTGGTGGACCCTACTGGGGGGGATTGAAATACATTTTGAATTTATGTGCAACTACCTTTTTAGTTTGTAAAACATTTGCTCCTGGCTATAATTTTAATGAAACCTTTTACAAGCTACAATTACAAATTCTCAAAATGTTTGTTCTATGACGCAGATAGTCTATGTTGTTAGAGAACAGGGCAATTACATTAGGAAATGCTCTTCGAATTTCACTAGATTCTCATTTACACTTGAGTCGACATGTCTCTTAAATACAGTTTTTTTAATATTGAAAAATGGCCGCATATGTGATGTGAAAGACTTGTCAAATTGAAATAAAATTTTCCCAAATTTTCTTTACTCACTTATACTACATCTTTAAAAGTATTTCAATTTTTTATTACATCTTTGAGGTGGAGCTTGTTTAAAATTTATTGTATTAACCACCTTTTTCTGACTATTTACGCACAATTTTCCGGTTGCCATATCAATCAAATGCCAGCAATTACATCTCCTTTAAAAGAAGTAATAAATAAGATTACTTTCTTAGCAATTTCTTTGTCAGCAAATAAAAGCTTATTTGGAAAAACTTATTCTAATGACATTAAAGTAGAGAAATTCCCAGCCTTCACACCTATTTCACCTTTTAATGACATTAAAATCATTAGAGAAATAAAAGCTGTGCAACATTTGCAGCCTCACCTCTCTTTAAGCAGATTTTATGCTGATTTAACACCAATAAAAGCAAGGAAAAGAAAGAAATCTGTCGAATGTAGTTGTGGAAAATAAGACAACCCATTAATTCTTGAAATCTTAAGTGGCTTTGACTTGTTTTCTTTAGCTGTAAAGCTTGATAAATGCTTTTCAAATCTAAAACGTTGCTGTTGACAAGGGTAAATAACTATTTGAACAACTAAGCAATTATGCAAAAAGCTTTGGTCATCTAAATAAGCTAAAGGAAGACTAGAGAAACCCATTCCACCCTTGTAAACTTTTCCTTCTTGCAAGTATATTGCATGGATGAGTTTTTTTTTATAAGGATTTTCAATTAGCTTGCCAGGCGTTTCTCGTTTACGCCTTAAAGTATGTGTTGGCAAAATGTCTTATCTCTAGTGCTAGACTTGTTTGTTAAGAAACTGAAAAGGGTTGCTCCTGCCATTATAAATATTTGCTAAGTATAGAAAAAATTTATTTCTATTTTCCTTTTAAACGTTTATTCAACAGACAAAGATTGATAAAGTAAAGTCTTTAATGTTTTTGACATACTTTTAGGTGTTCTAAGAAAAGAATAATGTTTAATAATATTTATTTTTATTGCGGCAAAAGGTTTTTTATGTGCCTGCTGACTAAAGATAGCTGGATGATAAAAAATTTTATGGGTCTAATTTTTTTCTTTGCACTGGTAAAAAATGAGATAAAGGTAGAAATTTTCATTTTTATAGTTATTGCTGTTACTGTTGGTTCTTTGAACATTGATGGGAAAGGTGGGATATATGATTCCTTAGGTAAAATAATTTTTATATTGAAGAAGTGGAGAATTTAACTACTTACGTTATATTTGTTAAGAGCATTTATTGAAAATAATATACACTTTGCGGTTTTAGTATTTTGGAGTTATCGTTTTATATAATTTTATTATTATTTTTTTTTTTTTTAGAAAATTTCTTCCCAAAAAAGGTTTTGTTTCCATCGAGAAATTGTTGGTAAAAGAAATTTGGTGATTGGTTTGTTGCAATTCCATAAATAACTTTCAGCAAGTAGTTAATTCGTTTTTTGAACTAGTTACAGAGAATAAAAAAAAATAATACTGTAAAAACTTAACTTGCATCAGTTGAAGGAAAGCTTCAGCAGAAAAAAAACAAATTTAGCAGGAAAATTAATTTTTTACATTTTAGTATTTCCTTTGTATATTTTAGAATTTTTTTCCCTTCATGTAATCATTGCTTTTATTGGTGCCTGCACCCGAGAGTGCTGCCCTCCAATAAATTTATTTTTAGTATAAATTAACCTTTTGTTGCAAGAAACTTCCTGCGCTTCAGTTTTTGATTTTATCAGTAACTAATTGAATAATTTTACCTTGACTTAAGATGTTTATAGTGAGATTTGCACAAATAAATCTGCATTTCTTAGCCAGCGCACTTGAGATTTTTGTGACTACTTTCGTTCAATGAATTTAACTAAAAATAAATCAATTATAATTAAAAAACATCAACACATCTTCAAGAACGAATTTTTTTTACAACAAGTATTACCAAAATATTTTTTGCAAGTGGCTTTTTTATGGGTCCAAAGTTGAAATAATACAAAATAACGGAATTAGTATAACTAGTTTTGACAATAAGTAAATAAAAAAAAAAAATAAACTAAACAACCAGATTATTTTTTCTTAGTGAATACAGTTAAAATAAGTTGGAATTAATTTAGAACTTTTTTTATTTATTATTGAACAGTTTGAGGACCTCTGATATGAAGAAGTAAAGCATACTTCCAAGCGTAAGATCATAAGACTAAAGTATATTTTGAAGAGTTTTGAGCCCTTATTAGCAACATTTGCTGGAGGTCTATAACAAATTGTTCGACTTACTTGTGTATTGCCTACGCTAAGGCAGACTAAAAATATATATTGAATTTTCTCATTGTATGTTATTATTGTTTATTTTGCAAGAATTATTATTTCTCTTTCTCAAAAGTATTTTACTTTATTCACTTATTCATGGATGTATGTATGAATATATTTCAATATTTCATGCATAAATAAAATTTTTTAGATTTCTAAGTGCCTGCCAAAATCAATTTGCTTAAAAGGTGCACACACAACAGTTTTGACGTGTAATAGAGTGTTTGTCTGTCTGTTTATTTATTACTTTTGCCAAAGATATGAAATGAAGTTTTGTTGTGCCATTTTGGCAACTTATTTTAAAACATGTTGGCAGTCAATTTTGATAGCTTCACTTTGAACGCTCTTGAGCAAATGTATATGTAAAAATAAATTTATAAAATACTCTATGGAATATCAAATATCTATAAAAAATTTTTTTGTTGTTTTTTTATAAAGACGTGGCAACAGTAGTGCACGGTATTTACTTCCTTTGCCATTTTGTAACATCATCATTTGTGTTGATGGTGCTAGTAGAAATGGGAGATAATTTTTTTTATTTAGACAAATGTCTTTTATTTCCCATTTTAATAATGCTTTCGATTTTGCTCTATATTGAAGATGTTTTGTTGCTTCATAAAAACTTTGATGCCAAAAGTGGGTCACATTCATACCTGATGAGATGTCATCAAAATATTATTGCCTACAAAAAATGAATGAAAACATGTGTTAAAATAATAAGAGGAGAAACGTTTTCTCATATGCTCCTAAAAGACATTTTTCAATAATTTTAAGGTCTGAACAATTTTCTGTTGTAATATATTCATGTACGTGTACTTAAATAATTTTCAATTTTTTCTTTCTATTATTTCCAGGCTATATTCTCTTATTGTTATGATCTAAAATGCCTTATTTCCTTTTTTCGCCAAATTTCTAGGAATTTAGAATCTGTTTTTCCTAAATTGCTAAAAATAATAAAAGGAAGAAAAGATCACTTATAAGTGTCACTAGGTGACAAATAAAAATTTCTTTATTTTCCCCATAAAGCAAACAAAACAAAAGTATTAACCCTAATTTGCCGCAATTTCTCGCTTATTTCAAAGGCCAAAAGTCTTATATATTAGACTCTATTAGCGCCACACTTCAAAATTTTGTAACTCGTTGATCGCGACTTTTGATTTTTGTTCAAATTTTTTTTGTATACAAGGGGATGTTCCAGATATAACTGCCTAATTTCGCACAACAAAAGGACATTTTCCTGCGAAAATTTGTATTGGAATTAATGAATTTTGTTATTTTTATATTTATTTTGTTGCAAAAAGTTGAAGGTTTGCTTGTGAAAAATTAATTAATTAAGAAAATTAGTTTAAAATTGATTTTAGCTCTTCAAGGCCTTCGTGGGCCTGCACATACACAAATACATTTGCTGTAATAAAACACCATCAAAAACTCCTGACTGCTTTTAACTTTTATGTGCCTTTTTCTATACCATCGTGTTCATGTTTTTAAATTTAAGTGCGTGCAATCGAATACGTATTTAATTTGATTATGCTTCTATGCTTCATCTTATGAATTTTCAGTACGAAAAAATAAGAAATGAAATAAAGAAATCAGAGATTTTTTTAAATACATACATACTTACGTATGTTTGTATTCATATAAATAGTTTTGTATATTGTTCAATGACCCAATTTGAATTGACTGAATTATTCTATTAAAGTATTATTCGGATATTGCATCAAACTTTGATTTTGCAATATCCTCAGTCCTCAATTGTTGCGCAATGTGGGGGCGTTCTGTGAAAACAATAACAGTGTTCTGTAATTTTCTTATTAATTTCGTATTGTTTAGCTTTTTGTTGTTGCTTACGAGCAAATGAATTAAATTTTTGAATAAGACAACCTGAACAGTGTGCTGTTAAAAGTTCAATGAAAATAATTACAAGAAAAAACCTTTTAAATAGTATATAAGTACTCATAAGTTTTGATACAAGTCAAATAACATTGAATTTTGTAATATGCGCTTTATAGTTAAATCATATTAAAAATTCCCATTTAAGTCAAGTACATTTGTAATATTTGTACTCAACCTTAAGATTCTTGAAAACATTGTGTCAGAAAATTTCGTTGTTTCTCCGCGCCTTATACCTCATGTTAATCCAGGACACATAGATCTTCATTATTACTCTCTGGGACTCTATATCGTTCCATTATATTAGACCTACTATCCTTTTCAATATCTATATATTCAATCTCGTGATCATTTACCTCAAACGAAACATGGACCCAACTGAGTTGAATACAATACGTTTTCTCCTAAAAGTACTAGGTTTTCTTAAACTAATCTCGGCAATAGGAATTCGTATTAGCCAATTTTGGGTAACTTACATAGTTAATTGTACATTTATATGAAAACTCCTTGAGATCGTTATCTTATTAAGTTAATTGATTTTTAGGGTTCCAGAGTAGGGAAAGCACTTACTTATCATTTAATTAATTAACAAATTTTTCGTCTACCTAAATTGTTGCAGAAATTTAAATAGAAGAGGAACTACATTGCTGTGTTGAGATGAGCTTCTCTAATTGAAGAGATTAGTATGTAAGAAACATCCGCATACTTTTAGGAAAAATTTTATAATTCAAGAAAACCTGGCACACTTTTAGGTGAAATAATGCTTAAAACAAAATATTCAGCTAAAATTTAAATGATTAGAATAAGGATGATTAGGTCAAAGTATTTTATTATAGTCATAACCCTTAATCTCCACAATGATAGATTATTGTACTAACGGAAAATGCAAAAAAAATTTGCTTACTTTTACTTCAGCTCAGCTGAAGAAATTAAAAAAAAGTTTCTGGAAGGCAGTTTCTTGCCAAATTATTAAAAAAATCTGTAATGAGCCTCCAGTTTCCTAAAACCGTTTTGAAATACTATGTAACACAAGTAAAAGTACTTAATATTGAAATTTATTATTTTGGGATATTCTTCCCAACTAATCGTTGAACATTACGAGTTTTTAAAACTTATTGCTTGTTGTGGTTTCAGCTGTCCATATGCCATTGGTGGCTAAACCAAATCGTCAGTCAATGTTATGAAACTGTCGATTTAGTTTAGAGACCAACAGCTAAAGAAACAATACATTTGTTATAAAAGTTCATTGAAAAGCTAATGCTAAGCTTATTAAATTTTAATATGCACTGGCTCTAAACTACACTTGATATTATAAAACAGACAATTTCCATATGTTTCGCTAATTTTTTCCCCTAATTTTTGATTCCTTAAAATGTTCCACTTCTCCGCCTAAAAGTATGCAAGGCTTCTCGGGTTTTTACAAACAAAGTTCAGATAAAACATAAAAACTAAAAAAATTTTGTTCAGTGCTAAAGATACTGGAGAAGGAAATCAAATTAAAAAAAATAAAAAAAATTCAAAAAATTTTTCTTCCGAACAAAAACACAAAATAATACTAATGAATTAATAAAAACAATTTTTTTCTTCAGAATTTCTCGGTGTTATTATTAACAGTGTACGAGTAAAAAACTTTGCCAGTTTTGTAACAATTTCTAACCCTTAGGTTCAACAGAAACCCTTAATTCTTCTCAGTCCAGCCGCAAAAGTTTTCCTCGCTGCTTATTATGGAGTAGAAAAAAAAGAAAAGCTTCAAGATTTTTTCCAACTTGAGAAAACGAAAACAAAATTATAATTATTTAAGCATGCACATGCCAACATACGCAGCTAAATAGGACAAATGAGCCTTTTGGCGAATTTTACTTCTTTTCATTTAAAGAATGTTGGCTTAACGGAGTTGCAAGGACTTCTTTATGGGTTGGCACTGGCGTATTCAGTGGAAAACATTAACAGCTGTTGTATGCCAGTGTTTTTATAGGAAAACAGCCTTAGGTCAATGAGCAATGAGAATATAAAGCAATTGAAGAAAAAGCTCCCTAAATAAAACGATAAGGAAGAGAAAAGAAAACAGAAATAACACATTTTCCCTTTTTATTATTTTTCCGTTTGTACTATTTTTTGTTATTCCTTTAATTGAAGCAGAAAGGTAGACTAATTAGATTAATGCTATTTGATTTAAACAAACATGAACTCGACTGTCATCCATAATTCTTTATTTTTGACCCAAATCAAATTCTGCTTGTAACACAGAACATTTTGTTTTATTGCTAGTGTTATAACATGTTTTGCATACTTTTAGGCTAAATAAATTTTATACACAAACGGCGTTAATAAAAGAGAGAGAGAGAGAGAGAAGACAAAAGTTGCGGAATTTCTATAAATCAAAGAAGCACAATATGTCTAAGGAATGTAGGCGCTGATTGCAAGAATTTATTAATAAACATACTTTTTAGTGCCCAAAATTATGCTATGGAATTTCGGTGAAATATTTACGTAACTATCTTTGAGAACACTTGTTAATTTAAACACAAGCCAAATTAGGCTTTCAAAACTTCTTTGAATTTTTGCAATGCGAAAACAACAAAAAGAAATTAATGGCATACTTTTAGGGCGATTTTTTATTTCCTTGTCTTACATACTGATTTTAATACTACTAGTATTAAATATATCTTTGAATTTATAAATGTTTATACTTGTTAAAAAAACGATTTTCTGTCCTTCCTTAAATTTATTTAATGATTTTACTTTCCACCCAACTTGACCACTAAAAATTCAATTATCATATAATTGATTTAAGCAATTGATCACATCTGTTCAGAAATGAAAAAGCATCATCCTTCAAATGGAAAAATTGAGACAAGAAAATCACTACAGCAGTATTCAATGAACCGTGAAAATGATGATGACATTGTTGATGTTGATGGCTGGTAGTTTTTCTTTTCTGAACAAACAGGAGACCTACACAAATACAAACATTTTGGCCACATGTAAAAATTGGAATATTTTTCAACTGAAAAAACAAGCATCTGTTGCAAGGCGTTTACCATTATAAATACCGGGCATCATGTATATTTATACATGTATGCATTCACATTATGTGTATAAGAGGATGACAATAAAAGACAATCATTAGAATTGCTGTTAATTGGGAAAGTTGGTGAGTTGGTGTTGAAATTCTTAACCACTTGCTCAAGGTGATATATCAGGGGGTAGTTGTTGACTAAAATTTCTTGAATATATAATTAAAACAACTAAAGTGAAACAAATTAGTTTTGAAGCATTGAGAAATCCAAAAAATTTAAATTTTTTTAAATTTTTTTTCATAATATGTATATCTTATACAGTTTCCGTTTTTTTTCACTTGTTTTCATAAATGTTACTTTTGAAAAGTACTGTTTCGAAGTATAGATCTCAGTAGAGAATTTTTAAAGCTTGTTTCTAAAACTAGAAAAAACATAGTTTTTAAAAGTTCGTTTACTAATATTTATTAAATTCATTATTCGAGATATTCCGGAAGTAATTATATAAATAATTTATTGTTTAAAGCAGGAAACTTTTCAAACATGATTTGGCTAAAGAATACTGATGATTTGGCTAGTACCAATGAAATGCAGGCATATACCCATCTAAGCCAACAACACACAATAAATTATTTAAATTAAATTTTTTTTAAATATATCTGATAATGATAATTTAAAATTATTATATAAAAGCGATTTTCTCTAAAGTTCTTTTTGAAAAGCGCACATTGTTGAAAATGTGTTTTCTTAACAGTGTACATTTTTAAGAAGTTATTTTTTTATCACTACTCAAAGAAGTACATTCCTGAAAAGGTAATTTTTTTCAAAACTATTCTTTGAAAAACCTATTTTTCAATATGTATATTTCTTGAAAAAATATTTCTTAAAAAGGATATTGGTTCTGAGACAGGTACCTTTTATATAATGTACTTTATTATAAACTTTCCTTTGAAAAGGCCCCTTTTAAAGAGGCATTTGTTTGAAAAGGTAAATTTAAAAAAAAAAATTATTTTAAAAAAGTTACTTTTGGAAAATATAGTTTTCCAAAAAAGATATTTATAAAATGTATGATTGTCTCTAAAGGTACTTTGTTAATGACTGCTCTTTAAAAGGTACTTTATAAGAATTTTAAAATTTTTCGAAACTTATTATTTAAAAAATATATCTTTCAAAAAAGTGCTTCTAATGTTTTTACTTAATAAGGTACTTTTGGGAACACATGTATTAAAAAGATGTTGGGAATTGTTTTAAAAAGGGTGACGTTAATAGTAGTTTGTGCTTTAAAGCAGTTCTTTGTAGAAAAAATTAATATTAAATCAAGTGCCCTTAAAAATGTTTTTCGTTTTTCAAAACGAAACTGTTAAGAAAACATACTTTTAAAATGACATGTGATGAGAAAGTCATTTATTTTAGAGAGATACGTTTTGAAAAAAGTGTTTTTAGAAATACTTTTTAAAAGTTTATATCAGAAACATTTTTTGTTTCTTTCTATCTTTTAAAGTTTGAGTTGGCCAAGGACTATCTGATAAGGAAGTCCCATTTTTTGCATATTTTTTTAAAGCGATTTTGTATGAGACTCTTTTCTAACTGCGGGTTTCAGTACGGTTCAAGCCATTCAATTTGTAGACTTTCATGCCTTTAATGTGCTTTTTATTATTCAACATGTAATTAAAATATTCTTTATTGCATTTTAATGCTTTAATGAGGGTTTTTTGTAAACGTTATCTCATGGTGACAGGCTGTAATGAAAACTGAAATTTATTTTCACATTTGCTTGTCTCTAAATTTGTTTCTAATGGAACTTCTCTTTAAACATTTTTAATAGCAATTAAATTAAATTCACATTTCTCATTAATTTGTTATTTATTAACCCCTTTTCGATTCTAGATTTATCTTTATTCATATTTAATTTTAGAATTTTTTAACTCTCTTATTTTTTTTAATTGGGTTCTTCTTAATACTTTTTAATTAAAGATTTTTTTAAATTAAACACACACACACATACATTAATTAGGAACGTATATATTAATTTTTTTGCTCAAACCACACGTTTTCAATTAAATTCTTTTATATTATTATTTTTCATTTTCAAAAATATTTATAGACTAAACGCACGCACAACAGTTTCGAAATACAAATGCAGCAGCATTTGTATTTCACATCTCCATCCACAGCCGCCAAAGCAATTAATTCATTAAAAGATGAAAACAAAAAAGCAACAACTAAATGAACTTAAATTTCCACGCATTAGAAATAGTATATAATTTTTAGTAATTTTTTTTCTCTTCCTATTTAATTTTTTTG
Source organism: Germaria angustata (assembly GCA_963681545.1). NCBI lineage: Eukaryota > Metazoa > Arthropoda > Insecta > Diptera > Tachinidae > Germaria > Germaria angustata. Next base: position 110,993,174 of record OY812999.1, on the reverse strand, counting down.
TGTTTATAAAAGCAAAAAACTAGATAATAATAAATATCGAAATTTATAATAAAAACCGGCCGAAAGCTTATCACTCTTTAGCGATCATTTACAGACTAAACGCCAATTTTCTTTTCAGTAAGTGTAACAGCCAGAGAAGGTGCATTTAAAGAACTCTGAGCATTCATTCAGACAATTTTTTAAAGTCTAAAGGAAGGCTCCCCTTAAGTTATTTTTAACAAAAAATTTTCTCGTTTTTTCGATTTGACACCAAAACGAAATGAACGCATTTCAGTTGGAGATCAAAAACAAAATTTATTGTTTTAAGAGTCATAAAACTAAGATTTTTCATATAATATAATTTTTATACATTTCTTTTTCCTCTTTTGAAAGAAAAACAGAAGGCAAAAAACTTGTAATTAAATTCTTAATAAATTTCAGATTTATTTTTAAAATAAACTTGAAGACAAATAACATGTGCCTGTTAGTGGGTCATAATTTATAGTTTGGGCACATGACTTCAATAAAGAAAAAAAAATATGTTTTAAGAAAGATTTATTATTTTTGCATAATGTTGAAAATTATTAAATCCTAAAGGGCAGTGAAGGGTTAAAAGTAATAACATCCTTTATCCTCTCACCTTGAATGGAAATGTTTTGTGAATTTTCTATACTATACATTACATGGTCTTCTCAATAGACTTATTGTAATCTATTAGAAGTTAAATAACCTTTCTTTATGTTTCAATAATAGAATAATTATCTTAAAAGTAACCTTAGAGAACGCCATTCTATGTAAATTCAAGCCCAATATTTTACAAGTCTCACTCACAGTATATTTTCTGTTCATTTTATTCCTTGAAAATTTTAAGAAAACTCGTCACATCATCTTTAAAAAGAGCTTTTCTTTTATTCCTTTAATCTCTATTGTTTTAAGTATATTTTCAATTACTCAGTCTTCCATAAAATAGAACAAAAGCTTGAAAAAAGTTAAATGAACTTCATTTCAAATAAAAGGTTTTATTCAAATTTCAATAAAAACAGTAAACATTTGTTTAAAACAAAACAATAAATTTTGTACACTTTCTCAAAAGGAAAATGGTGGGGAGAAACATAAAGCAATAAATATTATATTAAACATTGGAGTAAAATCAAAAGAGGCTGGTGGTTATCACAATCATCTAGAGCTTTTCAGTCAAGAAAATTCAAAACTTGGCCAAATTATAAACACGACATTTAGGGCATTTTTGTTTTAATGATTTCCAAATTAGCATATTTTTTTGAAGATTTTTAGCTTTGAATTATCCTTTTGGAAATGATGCTTTTTAGAAAATTCTTTCCATTATTTGTTTCTACGTCAAAGTAATTGTAGCTAGTTTTCTAAAGCTAATTTCTTTACTTCCCAAAAGGTACTTTGTGAAGGTGCTTTTTCAACAGAAAACATTTCAAAGAGCTCTATTTAATAAGACGGTTTCCAGAGATTTTTTTAAATATACTTTTCAAGGTACTTTTTCAAAATGTACTTTCTAAGATGCTACTTTACTAAAAGCCACTTTACTAAATGGTACTTTTTGAAAAGCTCCTTGTTTTGAAGGTACTCTTCAAAATGTTTTTTTGAAAGGTACCTTATAAAATGTAATTTTTCGAAAGATGCTTTCTTATAAGGTACTTTCTAACAATAAGCTTTTTAAAAACTACTTATGTAAAGGGTTCTTTTTTAAAAGGTACTCTTTTGAAGTTTATATCTTTTAACAGTTACTGTTTCAAGAGATGCTTTTAAAATATATTTTTAAAGTACTTTTTAAAGGTACTTTTCCAAGCTACTATTTCAAGGATCACTCTTTAAAAATGCAGTTTCAAAAGATATTTTTAGCTTTTTCTTAAAAGGCACCTTCTCAAAAGGTACTTTCTAAAAAGCTACTTTCTAATAGGTGCTTATTTCAGAGTTACTCCTTAAGAGGTACTTTCCTAAAAGGTAATTTTTAAAAGGTACTTTAAAAGGTACTTTGTTATAAGATTCTCTTTTAAAAGGTACTTTCTTTAGAGGTACTGTTTCTAAAATTTCTAAAATTTTGCTTTTTAAAAGTAAAATATAAAGTTATTTTTTAAAAGGAACCTCTTCTGAAGATACCATTTCAAAATTTACTTTTTTTAAAAAATACTTATTCGGAAGAAACTTTTTAAAAGGCACTTTTTCAAGACATACTTTTCTTAAAACATACTTCTTTAAAAAGTACTTTTTCAAGTGATGCTTTCTTAAAATGAACTTATTTAAAATATATTTTTTCCAAACGTCCTATTTTAAGAAGTACCTTTTGGGAAGGAATTTCTTCAAAAGTACTTTTATGAGATCATTTCAAAGATACATTTTTTAAGATTTAAAAGTATTGAAAGGAACATTTTGCAAAAAATTTCTGTGTGGAAAATATTTCCGTCAACGTTTAAAAGAAACGATTTCGAAACGGTATTTAGGCTCCTGCTAATATGAGTTTTTCAGTGACAATCACTGGATTTCTGATTATAAACAACGTTATTTTGAATACATTTAGAACCTAAAATTTTATTTGTTTAATGAACATATTTTTTAAATTAAGTATATGAGCATATAAATTCTAAAAACTTTCTTTCCTCAAAAACTTTGTAGACTTGGCTGGTTAATGTGCACAAAATTTTTGCTATTTTATAGTTAAAACAGTCTAACCTAGCCACAGGCCAAAACAAATTAAAACAACCACAAAATAGTTAAAAAAATAACTAAATAAATAAGTTAAAAAAAAAATAAGGAAACGAAATTAAAACACCAAATGAAAAGTTTGCAAGGCAATAGAAATTTAAGCTTTTCTTGAAGGTGCGAAACTAACAGGACTAAAAGGACCTTATAGTCAAATATGGTGTGAGAAATTAAAATGGTTTTTTGCTTTGCCACACTTTGTGGCACTGTGAGCTTGAGTAGCGCCAGTAAAGCACTTGATAGTTTATGATAATTTTCCTTTCCATTTTTTAGAGTTTATTTTTTTCGTATTTCTGTTTGTTTATTTAAGGCTTTGAGGGAAAATAACAACAAAATTTTCTACTTAGTTGACAGTTGACAAGTACAACATTGAACTAAATGAAAGTCAAAACAACAAAAGTGTTTCTTTTTTATCTATAGTTTCTTCTTCTCTTTGGCGAGTGAAGCTAGAAATAGCATTAAATACACTTTAGATTTTAATTTAATTTTTGCTAAATAAAGAGCAGAAAATATGGGATAAAGTGTAAGACCTAAGAAAAATTACACCGGCTCCCTAATACAACGGCGGATTTCAAAATGCAATATGAAGGAAATTCAATATGTACATAGAAATTTGAATTTGTTGCAAGCAATAGATAAGGATATTTTAATAATATAGTGGTGCTTTTCCAAAGGATTCGATTTGAATCGGTTTGGTTAAGATGATCAGGCTGGTGCTATAGATTGATAGCTTTTTTCAATTTTCCCTTGAAGGTTCAAATAAATATTTAATTTTTTATATGATCTCCCAAGCATATGCTGCAGCGCCGTAAAGAGAGTCCTTCATCGCTTTATTGTGTATTTTATTTTAGAAATGTTTTTCTCATTTGTTGTGATTTTCCCATTTTATTTTTAACTATTTCAAATAGGGAGCACTCTGTAATAGAGAGGGTTGGCTGCAATCCACACACTCACAAAAAAGTCCCCACAAATGGAGGAAAACCTAAAATGTTTATAGACAAGTGTTTAGTTTTAAATATTTAAACATTTTCAAATCGAAGTGTTTATGCTAAGTTGGTTAAGAAGCCATTATAAATATTATTTATGAAAAGGAAAAAATTAAACGATGATGATGATGATGACTTAACATCAACCACCAAAAGGGAAAGCTAAAGATTGATGGTTGAACTTAGGGAAGATGACAGTTTACAACAACGAAAAAAACAATTATTTAAAAAATATGTACATTTTGTAGTAGTTGTAAAATAATGTGCTTATAAATGCTACATTTACCTCAAGTAGCTGCTGTCAGTGTACAGAAGCAGCAAGAAACGCACAGTGAATCATTTTCAAATGTCAAGCAAATTAAATGCACTCACAGTTTAAATTTAGAATGAAACAAAATAAATATACTCGTATACATGGAAAAACAGCAAAACACACTGCCAGACAAGGTGTCAATTGTACGAGGCGTCAGAATTTTCAAACAATCGGAGAAAAAAATCCAGAAAGAACAGAGTACACAATTCATATTTTTTTCTATTCAATTAAAGAAAAAAGTTCAAGGAACTTTAAATAGAAAGGATTGAACAGGAAGCAGAAAAAATTATTCTAGACTAGTAAATTTAGTTCATATTTTTTTTGTTATATAAAAAAGTCCATTTCATGTCCTCCATGTGAGGTATTCTTTCATTTAGTTTCAGTTTTAACGATGCCTCGTGATCATAAATTACGTCAAGTTCAAAGTCAATGCGGAATTTATGCAAGAAAGCAAGGAACACACAAAGAAAAGAAAAACTCTATGTTCAGAAAAACAAAACTGCAGCTTCCTAGCTTTATAAACTTGCACACACACACAACTGCATTATTTTAAATTAATTACTTTCTGTAGCATTTTTTTCTTCCTCACAAACACCCTATTTTTTTCTTTAATTAAAAAACAAGCAAACAAAAATATATTAATGAGTGTGTAAAATATTTCTGAAACATCAACTAAATTGACTGATCACATACGGAAATAAACATATACTTATACAAACGTATATGTATGTATTTAAAAGAAAATGTCAACAATATTTTTAATACAAATAAATAAATAGTAGGAGTAGTCACAGGAAGTAAAATTTAGGGGTTGGCACTTAACTCATTTTAAATTTTTAAGTAAATAGAGGAAAAAATGAAATATTTGTTATCAAAAAAGGAAGAGGGAGGGCCACAGAGTAATATATTTAGACTTCAAAATGATTAATGTAGTCATTGGTGTCCTTCGGTAATAAAATTTTGTAATAAAATTTTAAAATCGTGAGGGTTATAAATTAATGGCATATTTCCTTCTGAAGAAATTATAACATTTTGTAGATCAATTTGTAAAAAAAATCTATCACCCAAATTTAATTGTTTACTGTCTTTTAAAGGGCGGGAACTAAGCCCCACAGATTTGTAATAAGAATTTTCTTAACTTCGTTTCCTTGGAAGTTGAAGAAAGATGCATTAGTTATATTCATTTTAATTTTCTGTGGCGCAAAACTTGCTTATTAAAACTCTCATTTATTTCATATCAATTTTTGCATTAGAGTGTAATGTTAAAAAAAAGTAAATGGATTATAATTCCAATTATATTTCAGATATGACACTGACTGCTAAATTTATATGTAAAGAATTTGAAATAGTTTATACTTCTGATGTTTCGCTGGTGCTTATGGTATCTAATCCGTTAACATGCCACCATATTTCGAAAACCTTGCAAAAAGGACCCAGCGAAAATATGAATTTAATTACCAACTTAAAGCCGGCAATGAAACAAATTAATTTATGATTATTTTATCATACCCAAATATTTTTCTTATTAGTTTGATTCGAAAATAATTGAAATTTTAATTTTTTTAATTACAATAATGTAATTATTACCAACAATATTAATTTTTATTAAAATTTTTTATTTCAAAACAATTTTAGTATCTTTCTCATGCCTAAAATTTTTCTTTAAAACATTTAGCTCACATAGATTGAGCGAATAAGGCCGAGTCTAGAACTGATAATTTCGTATGCTTTCCGCTCTCCAATAGTATAAAAGATGTACTCCAGTATCAAGTCAGTGCAAAAATCACGATTTAGTAATTAAGAAGTAGGAACAAATGTAGCAGACACGTGTCTGTGATTACCCTCAAATTTAGTTTAAGTGTACCAAGTGTTGACAGTATACTCGCGTTAATATTTTTTACTCCATGCAATATTTATAACTCCTCATTTGTTTTTTTTTCTGAGTATTTATTTTTTAGTTGCACGTTGTTCCTGCCAACGATATTGAATTAAACTCTAAGAGGGAGTTTTATGAAGGGGCTTTACTCCCACAAAAGTGTGGCACACTATGCCAGTGTATTTTAATCTCTCTATGCAGACACTAATTATGAGTTGCTTGTTGACGAGGTCATGATACAGTCGTATATCATGTGGCAGGATTTTTTCCTGTTCACCATGAAAAGAAAAATATTTCATTATTCTTTAAAGAAAAAAATATGTTTATTATTCCTATTGTTTATTGTTCCTATTCATGTGGTTACTTCGTTGCTGATTGTAAATAAAACCAATTAAATGTTAATAAAATCTGCAAAGGAGAAATTAATCACACAAAAAAACTACATATTTAAAACAAGCTAATGAGCCGGAAAAGGTTACATGAATATTCGAGTGAGCGAAGAATTAATAAAGTACAAGTACTTTGTAATTTATACTACAAGTGACATATTAACCATTAAATGCAAGATTTATATTCTGAGTTTGAGAAAAGAGTTGAAGTGGCATTCAGTAAAATTTATATAACATGACATGAAACTTAAAGGAAATATATTGTAATAATTATAGAAGATAAATCGCTGTAAAAATTTTAGTTAATTTATTTTATTCACACTGTCGAATATTTCTGTAAGCAGAAACTGTTTAAATCTTTTTTCTTAAAATAGTGGTAATAAAAATTTCGGTCTTAAAAAACTTAATAAGCTAAAAGTCCTTGCTATAGTTTCCTACTATCAACAAAAAAATTTTCGATATCACCTTTACTTTCGAAGAATATGTTTCCATCATAACTTAGCGTTTCGAATCTATTCTAACTATTTTTGTGACACCATGAATGGGTAGATCGTGTACAACTTTTGAACGGATATAACAATCGGAATAGAGATCTTGAGCATTCTGAAGATATGAACTTCATTCAGGTAATGCGATAAATCGATTTTGAAATATTTAGAAAAAAAGTTAGTTTTTCATATAAACTTCGTGCTACCACAGCATTCATTGAACCTATTTTTTTACGATACTTTCGTTGTCGAAAAATATTGAAAAAAAAAAAATAATAATATTGATACATAGTTATAAAACTCTTGCCTAAATGATTTAGTAGGTTCGCTTTTAAAAAACTTGAAAACATCAGTCGCGGATTCGATTAGAATCATTTTGTTCTTTTCAGAGATAACGATGTTGAAAATTCTTGAAGACATCGTTGTTTTATTAACTTTGAAAATTTTTTGTTAAATCAGTTTTTTAAAGTCGATCACTTTTTTGGACTTTCAGAATTGCGTCGAATGCCTTATACTTGGAATAATTTTGAAAAATTTTTTTTAGTTTTTTTGCTCTTGTTTTATACATTTCTGTCCTCGCAATTGTAATAATGATTCTCATAAGGTTTTTGCGGTTCGGTTAATATTTCCAATTCTTACACATGTTTACAAAACCTACACTAATAAGAAGGTACTATTAGGATTAGCTATTACAGTAAAAGCTGTTTGAAATCGACAATTCCCAATAATACCTGCTTTGAAAATGTATAAATTTTTTTCCAAATTCTAACAAGAGTTTGAAATTATTTACACAATTCATAATCCTCGAAATTCTCTTGGCGAAGGTATGCATATTATAATTTTTCTTTTGCTATAATTTTTCTTACATTCCTGCAATTTACTTTCATATTTCCCTACAATATTATTTTGCATTTCATAAAATGTTGCATACTCTTGCGGTAGTATGCTTTCATTGTGGAATTTTCCTATTGTTTTAGTTAACAAAGATATTTGTACAAAAATATGTTTGGCCCCAAAAATACCGCAAGTAAATGAGTCTGTGGAAAGTAGTAAAACAAAACAAGTATAGAAATGGGGTTAGAATACAAAACCAACAAAAATACGATAAACCTAAAAGTATGCATAACAAGAATTTCTGTAATTTATATGAAACTAAATGGATTTGTAAAGCAATGCTGTACTAGATTTTGTATACAAATTTTATTTCAAGCTAATTGAAAAATATATACTAATTAAACAAATTTTGCAAATGACAGGAACTCATGAGCAAAGCTGAATTGTACAACATTTTAGAGCATATTTTAGGGAGCTCAAAACATCAAACTTTTCAAATTAATCAAATTTTACAATAGAAATTAAAAATAGTGCTTAAAATAAAAATTTTATATTTGTACTATCCAAATTTCCCCTTTCGTTGGAAATTAAACAAATTTTTATGAAATTGAGAATATTATTTTATTTAAAGAAACCATCGTTGGTTAAGATAACCCTTAAATTGTCTTCTTTCCTTAAATAATCTTTACCCATGTCCTATTAAATATTTGCTATCCGTACAATTCGTTGTTCTATTTATTTCTTTTCCAAGTTATCCTTGTGCCAAATTGATCTGACATGTGCAAGTGGTTGTCAAGGATTTCAATTTTCTTCTTCTTTGTGCTTAAACAAAAATACTTTATTTCTTTCTTATCGCTAGTAGGTATGCAAAGGTGTCCTTTTTTATATGTGTTTCCATACGTTTGTATGTGCTTCCTCGGCTCATGTCCTTTTTAATTTTGCTGTTGCTTTATTGGATTTTTGTGTCCTATATGTAAATGAGATTGTTATTGGATTTTCGTTGTTAGATTTCTTTCAGAAATTCTTTGCAAAATTTTAGATTTTGATATATTTTTATTAAAATACTTGACATATTTAAAGGGTTATCGAATTTTTCAAAATGACAATGTGTGATTAGTGGTTGCAGATGAATATGTCTAATAAAAATAAAGAAATAAAAACAAATAATATTGAATTTTTGCATCATGAAATTTGAAAAACTTTTTTCTTAAAAAAAAGTTGCTGCCTAATATTTGGCAACTTTTTTCTAACTATCACTGTTTTCCTTATATACAATCTCTTAAAGAAATTTCATTAGCAAACACTTTAAAAGAAACATAAAGAGAATATGCTTTTAAACAGAATGTAATTATTTTATCATTGTCTTTGTGTGTTAGAAAAGATACAAGTTTATGAACAGTTCATCTATTAAACGTTAGAACTACCTTTAGCAATATTAAAGAAAAATATGTATTTTTTACAAATATATTTGGAAAAGTGTAGCTGTGTGTATATATTTTTTATTTTTGTACTCTAAATTATAATTAATACCATCTTGCTGTACATACATTCCCCTGCACGATATACTGTTTGTTTTGTACCCCAAACCTCACCGCTTTAATATCATATGCTCTTGCTTTTTAATAACTTTGCTGTTTAACACAAGAATCCAAAAGCTGTTTTTACATGAACAATCACGTAAAAAGGCTTAAAAATCTATTAAAATGTGTGCGTTTGTGTGTTCTCGTTTTTTTTAACAAGCTCTTATGTTCCAAAAATTTTCCAATTCTGCTGTCTTCTATTTTGTTGATTTTATTAACAACAGTGGAACTGCTTGCATTCTTGAACAGAAAATTACTTTATATGTGTTTTTTTATTCTTTTAGAAACAGCTGAAAGCCGTAATGATACAATATCAACATACGCATTAATGTTAAGAAAACAAATAAAGCATACTTTCAGGGGTGACCAGATTATGATTGAATACAGCATGAATTTGCAAAACATAAAGGGAAGGAAAACATTTTAATATGTTTTTATTTTCGTCTGCCCTGTTTATTTATTTGAAAGCTTATTGTGTTGTTGTTATTCTGGCTGTGTTTTTTGTATGTGCATTAATATCATATGCCATTAAAAACACTTGTGTTTGTATATCCAGTCTTGAAGATCTTAATGTTGAGAGTAAAAAAACAATTTTTATTTAAAAAAGCATATTGTTTTTTAAGAATTAATATACTGTCTGTGTTTGTCTTGTATGCAATATTTGTTTGTGTTTGTTTTTTAATTTTCCTGCCGAAATCTCTAACATTGTCAACAAATAATTACTGGCTCGAAAAATGAACGTAAAAATATTTATAAAACAGACACAAGTAGATTTGAAGTACTTGTTTTAGGTTGTATTTTTATAAGTGCTTGAGAGCGAGAGTTAATAATAAGGGTTTTCCCGAGAGTTAATAATAAGGGTTTTCACATAATGTTGTAAATTTAAAAAATTCTTTGCTAATATCAAGTGCGATTTGAGAAGAGTTTTCAGAGTAACTAAAAAATTGTTCTAACGAAACTTATCGGAGTTGATAAGAGGACACAGGTACAAAATATTTCGATTACAATATTTTCCGAACAAAAAAGCCGATTTGACAAGAGTTATTATCATAAAAAATATTTTTCGACAAAATATCAATTGTGGCAGTTGAAACTGTTCTTTTAATCTTAATATATTTTCACGTTCACATGACACCAAAAACTAAAGGACAAACCCCCTTATCGTGTTTGGCGATTTTCGACTATAAATTCGACTGTTTGTACTAGATTGAAGAAAAATGTTGCTCGGTATCTTTAGTCTATTAGAAACTGTCGAATTTGCAGTCGAAAATCGCCAAACACGATAAGGGGGAAAATTTTAGAATGCTGCAAAGCTATGAGAGGTGATACAAGCTCGATTGATGAATATCCTAATTTCTCAATGCGAAAATTTTAAAAAATCATTATTTTTTATATAAAAGAAATATTAATAAAATTATTTTTGTTTATTTTTTTCGAAAGATAGTTAAAACGTTTAAAAATAATTTATTATCAGTTTCAAATTAATATTTCAAAAATAACTATATGAAATAAGAAATATTTATACTCTTAACAATCTCAAATCATTTTTTGGCTGAGCTAATTGAACTTCACCATTTAACAAAATATGAAATAGTAATTAAACTGAGTCTTCTTATATTATGCTAATGTCGGCTTTACTAAATAAATATTCTTTTGAATATCCTTTTCCCTTGCAACAACAAAATGGTGTTCAAAAACTTGTACCATTAGGCGCTCAATGTTATTCACATAGACATAATTTCCGCTTTAGCATTTAAGAACTAATTAAACGAACTCTGCTGTAGTCACTCTACTCTCTTCTGTGGAATTCCTGTGTATGCAAAAGTTTTTGACAGTTTTACTTTTGGTTTCCATTATACATGCAGGCACTTTCAAGTGTTGTCCCTTAAGTGAGCAACAGTATTTGTACAGCATCTTTTTGGGCATTATTATTAAATCTTAAGAAAGTACAACATGCGAAACAAAAGTTTTTTTATTCAATTTATTTTGTTTGCCTTAGTTGCTGCTAATATTTCTTAACAAACAAAACAATTATCTGGGGAAATTATATTTTAGCACGCTGCTAGATTAAGATGGACAAGGTTGCTCAAAGGAAAAACTTGTGTTTATCTATTGCATTTAATGGATAAAGGAAAAACCAACTTTTCTGGAGATGTGTTTGAGTTTTGATTAAAACTCACTTACAAAATGTAATATTCAAATAGAATAGAGAGGGGTGCTGTGTATCTACTTACATGCATTCATAGTTATGGACAAGTTACGTTATGCAGACGAAAAATATGCAAAGTTTTCTTAAGCATTTTTATATAAAAACTATTTTTATAAATTCTTGCTCCCCTAAAAGTATACTATTATCTTTAAAAGCTCCATTTTCAGTGTTAACATGAAATAGAATGCAGAAGGACTATTTTTTATTGCACTTTGAACTATATGTTTAACATCTTAAATTTCTTTTCAATCATTTGGAGCTCTCTTCTTCTTTTATTCGCAGAAATTTTTTTGTCTACAATTTTACCCCCAAAACATACATTTCTTTTTCAAATTCTTATTTTCTACAATTCTTTCTTTAATCTTCTTTCTTTTTTTTTGCAAAAGGATATTGGACTATTTCTTTGTAGTATGCTAATAGTAGTTATAATAATATTTCTGACATAAAAAAGAAATCACAAAGATTATTTTTGCCATTGGCTAAGATTTTTTATATGAAATGTTGCAAAGAAGGGATAAAAAACATACTTTTTTGTAATAGAAGATTTATTTATTTATTTTTTTTTTTTGCATTGGCTAAAGCAACATATGGCGATGATAAATTCAAGGATCAAATATAGAGCAACATAGAAATGAAAGCTGATTTGCAGGTGAGACATAAACTTGTAACAAATTAAAATACTGTTTAAAAGGCGCTCACTTTTCTAAAGCAGATGAAGTAAAAAATTAATCTTTTGGTACAATTTTTTTATATAATTAAGATTATTGATAAATAATACAATACAATAGCAAAAATAAATTAAATATGAAACTAAATGATTTGGAAAATGAATTCCTCCGGTCAGTACCAGGGAATCGTAAGCGTAGTCATGTTTTAAAAGTCCACGTGGGGGTTTTTTTTTTAAAGAAGGGAACAAATGTAATCTTATTTTGCACGATCTTGTGGTGAATCGCCATAGGAAACTAAGTGATCCATAAATTTATGATATAGGAAGTGAGTGTAAATAGCCACCCTTGAGAAAAGGAGAAAAATCACTTACGACCGAGATGCAAGAGTCTAAAATGTTCCATTGAATACATTTTTTTTTCCAATTTCGATTAGGTTTCCATGCCACAAGGGAGTAAAACAAAAGCAATCATTTATATAAAATATATCTTAACATAGAAAAAGTTTCTTTATTGGAATATACCTATGTCTTGATGGCAATCAATTTCACCATCGGGGAAGATGATGGAAACACTTCCTATGTATTTCCATCCACTTCCTACGATATACTAGTTCTGTTTAAGAAATAAGGAGTCTTTTTGCTTTTGTGAAAAAAGTATTCTTTATTTCATATTGTGTCCTCTAAAGTAGACCGTCTTCGATTTAACACACTTAAGCCAACGCTTCTTTTTAATCCTCGAACTATTTCCATGATGCAGGCATTGTGTCCTCAATCTCTGCAACTGTCTGGCTTATTATGAGTATCTGTAAATTTGTGAACAGGAAAAATTCAAGGAGGCCAACTTCAGTGAATGCGGTTACAAAAAAAAAAAAAAAAAAAAAAAATTACTCAAAAATACTAAAAATTGCTTAAAGCATGTGAAGCGAAATGCTGTCGGCATCAGCCAGCACCTTCTCTGATGGAACATTAATAGAAACAGAAGCATGTTCCACTATGTTAGCTACTTATGACATATTTCCTATCAAAATTTGTGATTTATTCGTGATTTTTAAAATATCAAACAAGAAAAACTTGTTTTGTGTCGCAAAATACAATATTTCAACGTCTGTTCCTGTGAATTAGTTTTATAATTCGCGGAGCATAGAAAATAAAATAGAAAGCTAAATTGTCTTCAATTGAATACAAAAATTTAAGGAAATTCTGGAACATAAAATTTGAAAATAGAAAAAAAATTTAAATAAACCCACACAAGTGATAGACTAGGGTGTTGATGAGATTTGTAGCGCCACCAAAAACTTATGCATGTTCCCCCACCTGTTAGTCAAACATACTTTTCCTGTCACACATTGAAAAGTAATAAAAAAAAAACATAATTTTCTAATGGAGGCTGATGAGATTTGGGATTGGGCCCATCAAGAAAAATTGTCTTCATTTAGTTAATAATATATGTAATTCAACTAAAATGCACTAAGTAGACTCATAACAAAATTTTGGTTTTCTTCCACGTATATTTGTTTGGCTGTAATATTTTTCATATTTACACAGAAATGATACTTCGCTAAAGTTTCATTGGTGCTTCCAGCGTCTGGACTAAAAAAAATAAGACAAGTTTTTGCAACTTGTGTATCTACCTCGACAATTTCCCAGTACCGTATTAAATACCTCTTACATCTTTGCATCAGTTGTTGATGTGTGGGACGTCCAAAATGTAAGACTTCTCAGTGACATCTTTTTGGCCTTGTGAATTTTCTTTTACTCAAGTCCAAGTGTTTTATTTACACAAACATTAATGCAAAATTTTCAGTCCACTTATTTCGACAGCATAAAATCTAAACGCGGGACTAAATATCTCGACTTTAGGTATTTTTTGGTATTCCTTAGTTTTTGGATAACCCACGTAGGAATGTTCCATTTCTTGCATAAAAAAATTTCTAATAAAAAGTTACTTACTTTTTCCAAGATTTGAGAAATTGTTTTTACCTGCAAAGAAGGAAAATTCATAAAATTAGCCAATTACTTCTAATATTTTTCAGACTATTTATACTGGAAATGAAAAAAATGTTATTTTCTGCTGGTATTGCTTTAATATAAAGATTCTCTTACCCTTTTCAATATCTGCCCATTTAAGATAATTGCTTTTCTACAACCTCTTTTAGATAAGCATTTTTGTAAATTATAAATCCTAGGAAATCTTACAAGTTGGAAAATTATATTAATTAAACACCATGGCAGCAGTCAATGTAACAAACAACCCCATATTAGATTTTCGTAGACCGTCACAACTCCACCTTTACCAACTTTTCCCATTTACAATGTTATTTAATCTTAATATTTCTAACATACACTCTTAAAAGCTCCAAACGAAATTGTAATAAAACCCAAAATATTTTAAAAACAAAAATTATAATATAAATTAATCCCCAGTTGGGTACTAAGCCAAACAAGGACATGCGAAAACAAAATTCATCACATATGAAACAGGAAATTTATGTAGTACCAAACGCCAGAGGAGAGAGCATTATAATTTTAATAGTAGAATTTCTATTTGTAACTTATAGAAATGAGTTTAAAACAAAAATTATAACATACAATTCAAAAACGAGGGGAGGCTGAAAAAGCGAAAGAGTCTAGCGTTGAGTCACTCACACATAGACCTGTGGGGAGTTTATGAAGCATAAAGAAATTTTGAAATTAGCTTTTTTACACTTATTACACTCTCTTCAAAGTAATAGTTAAATTATCGCACACACATGCACTCACCAAATACATTTGTGTTTGTTAAACCTAAAGGGATTAAAGCCATAATTTAATTTTTGTTTCAAATCGCATGAATAAAAATTTTTGTTTTTAATTTTTTTGGCTTTTGCCAAAAACCTAATGAAAATTTATTAGGCTTTTATGTTAAACATTAATGTTGACAACTTGAGTATATATTTTTTTTCTTTGAAACTTGATATCGTGAAAATTTCTAGACTACATTTTAAATTAAAATTTAACTAAATGAATTTACACTTACTTCCACTTCCTTTATACGAGTAATTTCATTTAGTTTTTATGAAAAGAGTATTTATCGCCGACTTGTTCTCCTTAAAATTTGTCTAGAGTTAGTTAAGCTTATAATTACAAAAATTACTCGTTAAGGTTACATTTTAATGTAACAACTTTTAGTTCAGTTTCTAATACTAAATGAAAGACGGTGAAAACATGATGTTGTGGCTTAATTTTTTTAAACGCCTAAAGTTGTGTTGCCCATTAAGGAGAGACTGCAACAAAAGAAAGCATACAAATAGAGTGGCTCAGAGAAAGAAAAAAATGAAAGGATTAACAGCTTAAAAACTTTAACTTTTGCCAAACAGCCATTTAAACAGAAATTTGCTTTTACAAAGCAGTTGGCATATTTTAAGGTGTTAAATAAATTAAATAAATCATATTCAATAATCTTTAAAATCATGTTAGTTGGGAAATGAAGTAAGAATTTTAAAAGGTTTTTTGCTCAGCAAGTGTTTACTTACAAAATTTTAAAAGCATTTAAAAAACTTATTTCTTGCATATATTTTGTGGAGCCTAGGAAAAGTTGACAGAATGTTTACGAAAAAATAGATTAAAGTGCACTTGGTTTCAATTATTAAAATTATATCTTTGCACAATATCTGCGGAGGGAAGACTAGAAAGTATAGGAGCAGGATAGATGGAAACAGAAGCAATTTAATGAAGAATAAGGGACAATAGAGAAGAATAGGTAGGAATAACCGATCCACGACACGTGGCTCATATACATTTTGCCCCAGAAAGAAGTCAGCTCAATAGCCATTTCTTACTCCAAATGACGAAATTGATTTTATTTAGATCGTTAGCTGATATTGCAGAAAGCTTACTCATAGTCTGAAGCGATGATCTTTAAGCATATGGCGGGGACACAAAGGGTGAATACAGTTTTTTCGCTTTTAATCATTGAAATTTAAATAGAAATCATTTTTAGCAGGCGTTAGCATGATTTTAGCTTAGATAGAAGTTGTTTTTAGCGATTTTCAGCACGGCTGAAGTTTAGAAGATGTTTTTATGAAGATCCATTGCGGTGTCTAGGGACCGTGGCTCGCTGTTTTTGAAATTGTATATGTTTTGATATCTTCTTATTTTCGATGCAACGCCAGAGGATTCTAGCAAAAGACCAGGTTGGATCTGTATTTCATCTGGTTTGAGCCAACCATAGAAGTTTAGTTAGAGTACTTCTAATATAAATTAGTTTGCTTTAAAAATTGTTCGTTCAGATAATACAAAATATTATAGGAGAGAATGGTTTAAGAAATTCTTGCATACTTTCAGGTTGATTGAAAACGCACACACTTCCAAAACACTTACACATCAATTTATCGTCAATTTGTAATTATAATACTCAATCAAATAAATTTAACACCCCTTTTTTAAACAGAACTGCAATTGAGACGGTATTTTTCTTTAACTAAGCAAATAAAGGATGTTTGTTTCCCTTTTCACAAATACAGAGACCCCTGTAGATATGCCAAAAAAATTTTAACTACAAAAAGACACGTGGTTTCCCCCAAATACTGACACAAAACTTGCATTTTAATGGTGGTTGTTTAACAAAAAAAAATACAAAAAAAAATATTTTAAAATCGCCATTTAAAAGGAAAAGAGAAAACAATCAAATGAAAAACGAAACATTTATAAAATGCTAAAATGAATAGCAGGGAGTATTTCTTATAATTTTTTTTTATATTTATCTTGAGCTTAAAAAGTGTTTCTTAAACACATTTTAATAACTTTTTGTTGTCCCAAATATTTACCTTTCGGCATCATATGTCTCAATTATTTCTGGATTTTTGTTATCTGTCTAAAGAGTTTTGTTTTGCTGGTTATTTTAGAGTTTTTTTCATACACTTTTATTTCTATTAAAAAATTTTTTTATTGCGATGATTTTTTTCTAATTTCCTGTAAATCATTCATTTTACGGGTTTTTCTTATGTGTCATCATCATATTAACAAGGTATGATTTTTTTCTCTTTTGTTTTCTATTTAAACAAAAATGAAAAATTATTTATTTTCTCTGAAAATTATACAGAAAAAATGCTAAAATTCATTTATCATTTCGTCTCCACAAAATACGAAATAAAAAGAAACATTTCGCTTTTCCTCTAACCAAATAGATTATAACCTTTTTTGTAGTAGAAAATTATTTTGGTAGTAGGAAAATGGAAGCTGAGGGGACGAAGCTCAAAACAAGATTTATGACCAAGTTATGTTTTAAATTAAGAATTATTCATTTGCAAAAATATATATACGAGTATGTGATGAAAAAATTGTTTATATAATGAAAAAATTGGTTATTTGGGAAAGAAAATGTAAAATAACAAATTTGTTGGTTCGTTAATTTCGGAAATTGATTTTATTTGCAGCTGTCTTTTTTTCAAAAGAAGTTAAATTTTTTTGAACTGTTAAAGAGGATATGAAATATTCATGTTTATAATATTGTGGGTAGCAAAAGGTAATGACGTCCTTAACTTAAAGAGAGAGCGGAAGAGAAGGCTCATTTTGTGATTTTTTACTTTTGATTAAGTTAACAGGCTAATGGTTAAGAAAAGCAGTCTCCAACTCCCTTGACTCTAAATCTAAATGCATGAGAAAATGGAGATAAAAGAAATACTTAGAAAGTTTTTAAAATATTATATAGAATAATAGTGATGATATTTTGGTACAATAGATATTGGTGGCCATGTACCAACCAGGGTATTTTGAGACGAAGATCACCCATTTCCCCTAAAGATTTGAATTAGCTTGCATAGTTCGCTTCTAGAGGGGCTATTGAAGCGACCTTTCCTTATGAAGCTCATTGTATGGAAGTCTCAGTCTTTTGTATTGGTACCGCACCTGCAGTATATGACACCAACTCCACGCAGCTGAGTACAAAGAGTTTCCTAGTTGCATCTTACCAGTAGATAGGTAGACTAATTCTTCCATCTGGCTTGATCCATCTTCAATATAAACAGCCATCTGAATAAACGTGGAAAACTCTAGAATATGAGGAGGGGTCTAGTATTAGTTTCTTTACAACTGAGCACTTCAGAAACCAGCACAGTGTTGCGAAAATTACATTGGTAGGCGTAGAGCTACACTTGTCGTGATTACTATTATGCTCCTCAGTCGTCTTATAACCTATTTGAGACCAACGTTGTACTTTCAGCATTGTTTTTCCAATTATGTATATGTGGCCATCCATGGCCTTGATTTCCTTGGCTTAAAGATTCTCCATCCATAATTTCTATATAATACTGTATTTAATATTAGTCAAAGTCCAGCTTCCACTATGATGTATTTATATTCTCCATAAGCGTCTTTTGAAGTCTTAAGGCTAAACCTATTGTGATATAATTGCAGTTTGTGATCTTTGTTTTGGCTTAAGTTGCACAATTTGATGATTTATATCTTGATAACATTATTCATTGAATTATTTATTGAAATTTAGGTCTTTTTAAACACAAAATATTTATTTTTTATTATTAATAATGAGTAACATTTTGTTTAAAAAGACCTCAAACTCAATAATTAATTCAATAAATTAATGGTTGATATTTAATAGAATTTTTTTAGTTGTTCGATCTGCTCATTAACCTAATATATTTCATGTTAAAAAATTTTACTTTCACTTAATATTCGGTATTTTGAGGCGCCTGGTAAATTAAAATTATTCTTTATTTTTTTATGTAAAAGTTAAAAGCTTATTGAATTGTTGCAAATATATACATACGTTCGTAGTCATATACTTAGGCTGTTTTAGAAAAACATGTTTCTACTGCATAATTTCGGGCTGGTATAGTATTTATACATTCCTTCAAATCTTTTTCTTTATTTTTTTATGATTTCACAATAACCAAACATTTGTAGCATTTGTGGCTACAAAATCTTTTTAACATTTCTAACATTTTTGTGATAAAAATCTTTTGTTTTTTTGTCAATCAAATAAAACAAAAAATAATGCAAAATCTCAACAACAACTATACTAATAATTCTAACAACCACAAATAGAACAAACACATTAAATTGTAAATTTTTTATGACATGTTTTTTTCACATGCATAAACAAATGGCAAAGGAATTTAGTAGCCTTCTTTTATTTAGTATGTGAATAACTATTTCTAAATGCTTCACTAAAACTTCTCCTATATCTGTTCATTCGAATGACTTCTGGTGACACAACATGCAAAGGCAATTTTTCAATTTTTATACTTTTGCGTGCCATGCAGAAATTGTTTATACTTTGTTTTTTTTGTTCTTGCTTTATTTTTTCTTGACATATTTTAGCCGGGATGTTGTGCCAGGGAACTTTTCATTGATGTAAGAGTGTGTGTGTTTGTGTGTGCTTTGCATGATTTCCGCTGACTTGTCAAATCATAAAATGGCAGAAATATATACATCTACAGGATTATTTAGAAAAACCAGAACAACAAGAAAAAGCACAAAAATAGTAGAAAAATAGTAAAAGCAAATTTTAAAAATTATAGAGGAAAAATCGGTAACTGAAAAATCACTTCAGCGAACAGTTTTTTTATGTTTTTTAACGAATCCAAGACAACGAACCCCATGAACGTGACTTGGAAAAAATCCTCTTATTGAAGTAATTTTTGGACTAGTGTAAATGAAACGGCGATAGTGAAAGAAATATTCATTAGAAGTAAGTTATATTTTTTAACAAAAACTTTTTATAAAAACACTGCTATTGCCGCTTGTCACTTCTTCAGTATTTAAAATATTTTAAAGATAATTTTCTTACAAAGTAAAAGATTAACTGACTTTTAATTAAAGCAATACAAGATGTACGCAACTATGAGCGTATTAAATAAATTATCCTTAAAGGACAACCTAAGTTGCTTAAGGTTTCTTTAAGTAACGATATTATTATCCGAAATGCTTTCTATTTTTATATCTATCCATTTTTTAAGGAAATTATAATTCCTTGTATATCTTTAACTTCACTTACAACCCCCTTAACATATTTCCTGGAAACATGAAAAACTACACTAACAATAACGAAATTATCCCTAGGGTCTTGTTATGTTTGCTGTTAGTAAATGCACTGATTTTTTGTGTTTATGTCATTGACGAAACGTTTCTAATGCCACGAGAGGTATTACTTTCTAGATTGAAGTTATGGGAGTCAAACTAATGAATTAAATTAATAAATATATCAAAGTAAAAAAAGAAACATGAGCAAAATAAGAAACATGAGCATTACAGAGCGCATTCATCTCGTTTTTTTGTGTCTAATTTTCCAACGTGCGCTCGTTCATTCATCAAGCTTAAGTTCCGTCAATAATGACCACCTGCTTCCGGTTGTGCACTTATCCTTGTGCCCTATTCTCTCAGATATTTGAAGACAGTTATATAAATATCACTAAGCTCTTCGAGCTTCAATGTTAAATTCTCATTTCATTTTCTTATTTTATTAGTTTATTTTCAAGGAAACCCAAATCTTTTACTCATTTAATTTTATTATATTTTGTACTATATAGTTTTCTTTTGTTTTTTAATAAGATGAATGATGTTGTTGTCTTGTGTTTTTTTTTTTTTTTTTGAAAAGTCATGCATCAAATATCAATTTGACATGGTGGATTTTATGATATTGATGATTGTTGCCTGTCATGCTAAAAAGTTAAGAAAATTACTTCAATTATGTTGCTGTAGCTGGTGGCTGGCTGGTGGGTTGGTTTGTTGGATGGTGTGCCAGCCTGGTTGGCAAGAATGGTTAAGTTACTTGTCAGCAGGTGGTATGCAAGTCATTTCTTTAGTTAATTAAAGCTTATTTGTTATTTTCCAGCTCACGCCCTTAAAGGAATTTTAAGAAATTGTTTCCAAAATTATAAAATTCACCATGTATTTTTTCTAATCCTGGAAGTATGTTACGAAAGCAAGATATATTCGAAAGTATGTTATGGTCATTGTATGAAAAAGTCGGACTAATTAATTCAAGACCTCTTTATTTATAAAATCTTTGTGCTATAGGAATGACTATGAATTTTAATGGGAAAAGAAGATAATTATAGCTTGAAATTTTTTTAAATATTTTTACTTCTAAAATTATGCTATAAAATACCCTTAAAATAATTATTAACTCCCAATATTAAACATTCTATGGTATTGTATGCCATCACACTTATTTTTAACAAATGAAAAAATTTAAACTTTTATGAGTTTTCTAACACAAAATGCAAAATAAACAAAAAAAAACCAAAAACGTTTTGGCAGATCTATGGCTCTTATTAAGAATTTTTAATGCATTTTCTCATTAAGTGGCGAGTAAAAGTATATGAAGTATCGAAGTAAAAGTAGTGAAGAATGTTATACCTAAAGAGGCATATAACTATTTTTTCTATAACATCAAATCTCTAGTTTTCAACAAAATAGAAAACGTCGCCTATTTTTGTACATTTTTAATAGACAATTTAAAATTCTTACCTACAAAATATGTCCCTCTAGAGTTGTATGACTCACATTTGTTTTCCAATTCTTTTTGCGTTATTCTTTCATAATTTTCGCTTTCATAAACTGCAATTAATCGTTCAGAGTCTACTAGCGTATTTGCCACCGCCAAGTAGCATCATATTTCCCCAAAGACTTGCAACATAAATAATTGCGTTATTACATAGACAGCCATTTGGGACTTGTAAATAACTGTAATTATTTACCTGGCTTGTTGGATTTTACAATTTTTCTTTTTCGTTCATAAGCTTCGTGGAACAAAACCTAAAAAGAGCAACCAAGCGGCATGCTATACTGCACAAAGGCAAACACTCTTGTCGACACATTTCTCTATTTGCTCTTTTTTTGCACAGGATGTTGTGTTTTTCAAGCAGTATTAAATGAAAGCAATTTCTTTTGCCATAAAAATTAAAAACAAGCAACATTTTATAATATAGGGTTATAAATGCGGCGAAAACATTTAAGGCTTGCTAAATGACATAAACTGGACAGCAGTATGAAAAATTTTGATCTTATATGTTGTACTGCATATTAAAGGGTTAATGAAAAACTTTATGCACTTAGTTATTTAGCAAAAAATTAATAATAATAATACTTTTTTAACATTCATAAAAACAAATATGTTCGCAAAAGCAATTATTCATATTCATAGTCTACTTATAGGAGAT
Organism: Germaria angustata; assembly: GCA_963681545.1. Lineage (NCBI taxonomy): Eukaryota > Metazoa > Arthropoda > Insecta > Diptera > Tachinidae > Germaria > Germaria angustata. The sequence continues at coordinate 110,970,963 of OY812999.1, read as the reverse complement.
GCAAATAATTTGTGTATTTTAATTAGTCATTTCAAGACTTAAATAATTTATAAATTTTTTCTAAATTATCAATATGTTATATATTTTGAATATTTTAGGATAATTTTACACTTTAGAAATGCTCCTCAATATTAATTTTTCAACCCTCCTTAAATATTTTGAAAAATGGGCAAGGGCTGGCTAATATTTCTTTCATAATATTGCTAAGCAATCTCAGTATAATCTAATATTAATATTATTAAAATAATACTTTACAGTTTTAACTCTGCATTTCAAAAATGTGTTTTAGGGACTGCTATAATATCAAAATGAATAAGTCTAAATAAACAAATAAAGAACTAACTTATCCATTCTACCGTTTTGGAAAATAGGAAAAAGTTATGGATGTCAAAACCTCTGACTATTACGCATTCATCCTGCTCAATATTTTTTTTTAGGACTAAAGATCTTTTTCTACACAACTAGAAAAAGGCGTGTTATCTCTATAATTTCTAAAGAAAATAAATGCAAAGACTTATAACTATTAAATACTAACGCAAGCAAAGCTTGTGACTAGGATTCTGTTTTTTGTCCATCTCCCATGCCTTACTTTTAAAAATGTGGCCTAGTGGCGCAAATATGATCAAATGGCGATCCCTCTAAAGTTAAAGCAAGAAAAATTTCCTAAAATAGATGATTCACTGCAGTAATCGCCATTGAATAACTAGATCTAAGACCTGCCACAACGTATTTAATTAGTGCTGATAGACCTTTCCTAGGACATAATCATACTAATGCAGAGATCCTATTATTCTAACATGTGAATTGTATGTATTGAAACACTACCTTTCCTGGCTCGAAACTTGAATCCTACTCAAATATATATGCGGAGCTCATAAAAATTATGGCTTTTGGTTGGTTTGTCCCCTCGTGGCCTATATAATTAGCTTTTGCTTGTTATATTAGCCTTATGTATTTAAACGTTTATTATAAACGCGCATAAATGAAATTTAATTTACAAATTTCTTAGACACTTCAAATAACTGCTGGATTATATTACACAGGCTGGACAATTTATGTTAAGCTGATTAAGATTACGCTCACTCATATAGAAAAAAGTTGAACAAACATATTTATAAGCATCCAAAAGTAGGCTACAATATTCTGAGATTGAATAGCCCCCAAATGTATGTTAAGCCTTAAAAACAAAAGTTTAATTTTAAAACTTTAGAAATTTTTTTATAATACATTTATGCCAGCTAGAAAGAAAAAAGTATTCAAAATTCCCGTAATATTGTGTGCGTTCTGGTCATCCTTTGGAAGACGGAGGAAAGAATACAGAAAAAAAAAACAAGGAAGTTGCTAAACATAAATTGCTAGCAAACCACTTCCGTTTGTTACAGACACATTTTAAAAATTGTTTTCTATTGAGTGAAATCAAATTAAAAATTCCAAACAATATACACGAAGTTATAAGGATATCCAACTTAAAAAAAAACAAACATAATATACAAAAATCCATCAGCTAAACAAATAGACTAAAGGACTACAATTCCTGAAATGTGGAGTAGAAGCAATAGCAATTCAAAAAGTTGTGGTAGATTCTTGTACTTTTTCTCATTTGTTTGCCATATTCAGCTTAGACAGCAAAAATCAACAACATTAGTTTCATCATCATCTTCGGCAGTTAGACCAGTTGAATCATCACAATCATCACCATTCCACTTGCATTTAATAAACAAATTTTACATTCACGAGAAGAGTACAACCAAACAAACATACATTGATGGCATAAAACCTGCTTTGCTATTGCAAAGATAACCCAGCAAGCATATAATTGTTTTAAATAAGGAAAATTAAAGATTATACACATAATTTGTAATTTTCCTGCTATAGCGACTTAATTAACTATTCCTTCTCTTGTTTACTGGATTATGTTCCAGTAACCACCCTATTTTGAATACCAATTGTACGTAAGTGTGAAAATTTTAACAAATGTTCGACGTGCTAAAAAAAAAAATTCAAACAAAAATCATATGAAAATAATAAAACGAATCAAAATGCTTTAATGCATGAAACGATTGAGAGTATTCAGATCCACTGATTGCTTAAGGCTGAATAAGGACAACGATAAAGGTAACATCTAATAGCCTGATAGTTTGCTGTTTTTGTTAATGCAAGCAATTGCCTTAGGTTAGAATATGACTGCTACAGATATTCGACACGTTTCCTTTACAAAAAAAAAAAAAAAATACATCGAAATTATACTGCGTAAGTATATCCTGTCGCATTATCATTTTTAATTCTCCTTCCACCCTCCACTGTGTAAACATCTACAGACAGTTCTTAGCTAAAGTAATTATTGTAAAGACTTTTAAACGAAAAAGGCACAGAACAACAGAGAGTCCTTTTTCGTATGGAACAACTGGGGGATGCTGTTTATTTTTCTAGCAAACAGTGGGATGATTGAAGCAAATTCACATACAGGTTTTCATAATTTTTCCTTCTTTTTCAAAACACTTGAAAAAACATTTTGCTAAATCAACTTTTTAAAATAAAAGCTATTTTAAAAAAGTGTGAATCTTAAAAATACTGCATACGTAAAAACTGAGAAAATTTTTTTTTACAAACAATGAAGTATTTAAAAAAAAAATAATTTTTCTATTAAGTACCTCCCATAGGAATTCGTTTGAAAAGTACTTTTGAAAAAATACATGGATAAAAAAGTAACTTTTGATAATCTACATTATAAATAATGGACATTTGATAACATTCGCTTTGAAGAAAATCCTTTTGAAACTACCTGCAAAATATTCCTTTAAAAACTGCATTTCACAAAAATATATCTTGAAATCTTTTAAAAGAATATTGTTCAAAAAGTACCTCTTAAAAATAATTTGACTTTTTGAAAAAGTGCATTTTGAAAAATTACTTTTTAAAAAATATGTCCTTAACATGTACCTATTAAAAATAGGTAAGTAATTTAAAAAAAAAATTTCTATTAAAAATGTAGCTTTAAAAAAGTAACCTTTAGCAAATAACTTCTGAAAAGTACCTTTATAAAAATTACCTTTTTCAGATATTGCCTCTTAAGAAGTACATGTTAAAAATACCTTCCAATAATGTAACTCTTAAATATTCCCTTTTAAGAAAGTACCATTTCAAGTGTACCTTTGAAAAATGTATCTATTATAAAAGCACTTCTTAGAAAGTACCTCTTAGGAAAATATATTTCAAAAACTACCTTTAAAAAAAAGTACACTTGAAAAAATACCTCTTAAAATATACCTTCTAAGAAGTACCTTTTAAAAAAATAGTTCCCTAAAGAAGTACTTTTTAAAACTACATGTTTGAATTAATACTTAACAAAAGGAACTTAGGATCTTTTAAAAAGAGTGCTATTGAAAAGGAAATAGCTTTCAAGAACGTACATGTTGAAAAAGTACCTCTCAAAAATATACCTTTTAAAAATTACCTTTCAAAAAGTACCTTTTAAAAATGTATCTTTTGCAAAATCAACTCTTCGAAAATATCATTTAAAAAGTGGTACTTAAAAATTGCCTTTCAAATATGTACATTTTCAAAAAGTTCCTTTTAAAGAAGTATCCTTTTGAGCCCGTTAGAACTCTAAGGCTCTCAATATTATATTTTGTATTTTTGAAATTGTCTTCCCAACAGGCCTACACCAGCATTTACTCAAACAGGTATCATCTCAGCTTAATGCACGGTACTATTTTTTAATTTGCATTCTTTGTTCTAGAAAACCATTTTTATGATGAGTTTATCCTTTCCATACATCCCATTATTATATTTGAATAGACTGCATATGACATTCACTTAATGTATCTGCCTTCATTTGAAGAATTTTTTTATTCGCTGCCTCTCGTTTTATTGTTACAGACACAAGGCGTTAGCTTGGGACTTGGAAGTAAACATTGCGATATTTTTTCTAAAGGATGATTAATTAAATAGTTTTTAAATGGCTTTGTAAAAAGCTTTTATCAAATTGATAATATTTGCTCTAGACTTCTAAAGCATTTTAATGTTAAAACATCGACTTTCAAATATAAGGCAAGTGTCTTTTAAACAAAACTTTTTTTACCGGTGTTAGTTTTATTTCGTAGCACAAAAAAAATTGAATTTGACAAAATGCGGCTAAAGTTTTTAAAATGTTTGCTTCTATATTGATGCTTTTTGGTAAAAGTTTGGTTTAGTCTTAGATAAAGTTCCGATACGTGTTCTATGCATAAGAAGGATATTAAGGATTACTTGTAACTTGAATGTATTATTTTTCCAGATAAGCCTGTGCTGCATTAAAGAAGCGATATATACTCTGCCAATAAAAATTAAAAATAAAAAAACATAATTTGTGGCTTGTTTTAATCCCACATACAATACAATTTAATTTCCTAAGTCTCATCTGTGTTAAACTTTGTTATCATAATGCTTTTGTCTTAAACAAATATTTTTCAAACAAACAAATTTTTTGTTTTCAACAAGACTGTTATTTTGCCTAAACAATCAAATTAATAATTTCTCACACTTGAAACTCGTAACGTAAATAAACATTAATTTTGGAAAAATAAGAAACTCATCCATTATGTAGACAAAATAAAATCTTTTACGCTTAGGATATGGTGAAGACTCAGCCAGACATAATTGGAAGTTTAATATTATTTTTATTAAACTTTCGGAAGATAAAAAAATATACAACAAAGTGGTTGACTATTCAAGGAGGAATTTGAAAAAAAAACAATATTAATATGTTATTGTTTGTTGTTGGCTTAGCTAGGTATATGCCTGCATTTCATTGGCGCTAACCAAATCATCAGTACCCTTTTAGCCAAATCATGATTGAAAGCATTCAAAGCTCGTATACTTATGCAAACAATTACAAATATATATGAGAATTCTATCAGAACTCTATCATATTTTACTATTTGTAATCAACAAAAACAAAAGTATAAATAGCTATAGAAGCTTTTGTACAATCACAACACAACAAACAATTATAATTGACTTGCGTCCTTTTGTTTTTTCTTTTTACGCCTTTATACAATTAATCGCCCGTTGGGTGATAATGAAAGTATTTTTTCATTGCCTTATAAATATGTCGACAGTAAAAAAAGACAGCAGTTCTTGAACTCCTTGTAGGCAATAATTAACTAATATTGATGGCCAATTGTAATTTTACAAGCCATAGTAGTAGCAATATCGTATCAATAATATTTAATAGTTCTCGATAACGATCCCACAATTGCCAATATATTGATGTCGACTTGGTGTGACGCCGACGTCGACAGTCATAATAAGGGCAATTATTATTTTTCTTAACAAAAAATATTTTTCTCAGTAAGAAGTCTATTTCCCTCGACATGACTATTCATGTTATTTGATTAAACTTAATTTACTTTCTCCTTTATTTACAATCTATCTTGAAATATTAAACATTTCATAAATTTGTCTTATCTTTCGCAACAGAATGCGTAATTTTAAACAAATAAAATGCATGAACAAGTTGAATAAGCGAATGCCATAAGTAGAATAGAGTGAAAATTTTTAAATTGCTCAAGCTTTTATTTACGCTTCGTTAGCATTTACATTTAAAATTATTACTTTGTGTTACTCGTAGTTTTCCTTATTCATTCTGTTTGCCATTGCAGGAAAAGACAAATTTTCTCTCACATTTCTACTATTAATGCTCACCATAGTGACAGTTTAATGCAAGAAACTCTTAATATTTAACATGACAGCTATAAAGTGCATTTATTTCTTGTATTTTGAATTTTTGTTTCATTCAAAAGGATATTTAAATTAAAAGATAAAATAAAACTTTTTAATCATAGTGTAAGACAAAGGAATGCATATTTGAATTTTAAATTAAAGTTTCAAATATAAATCTGCAGATAAAGCAAATAGATGTTTAAAAATAAAGTGTAGTTTAAGGTAAAGCGACAACAGAAAATCTGTAGCATATTTTGAGGAACTTAAAAAATTCTGCTAAAGTCTTTATATATTTCCCACCAAAATCTATGATCCAGAGTGAGGCATGGCAGATTTTCGTAAAAAATTATGGAAAATTTACTGCCTGTTAAGTAAAACACAAAAACCAAACTAATAAATATGTACTCAATTTATATATCACCCACATCACAAAATTTCTATTGTAATATTTACAATGTTTTGCTAAAATCCAAATCATCCCTTTAAAACCTGAAAACCCAGTTTCGTGTACATTTTTGTTTGTGGACACATGCAAGCAAATTGTGTTTTTCTAGGATAACATGTTAGTTTACACAGGATAGTTTTATTTTTCTTTTATCCTGTTTGATTTTCTCATCGATTTTTTTCGTTTGCTTCTGGCTTTTTTTTAATAATTTTTTAGATCTTATTTTTTATGGTACTCGCTTTCTTACTTGCATCCATTACGGAATATAAAAAAGGACCTCAACTACTTAATACTTTGTACAGATTACATTTCAATTTAAAAAAATTTTGATCAATTAACCATCAAAATTTTGAGATTAAGGTGTAATTTTTTTTTTAATATTTTTTGCCCAAAAATATTAAGCCACCAAAAGAAAATTACAAGGTCAGGATGGCTCAATATCGGGTCGCTACTCCAACTCATTTTCTGCCTTTAATTTAGACACGATGTACAGTGGTTCATTTTTCTGAAACCCTTGTCCACCATCGCGATGGTGGCAATTTTTATAAATTGATTAGTGGGCCATTGAAAAATCTCTGACCGAGGAACTAGAGACATCAAATCTATTGAATAGACCTTAAAGCGTTGGAATTAGCCTGTGTAACGGCTTTTTAAGTTAAATAAGTTTTAGAATTCGTAAGCCTCTGTATGAGTACAAATTTAGAGCTTAAAATGTTTAAATGGCTCTGAGAAGCAAATAAAAATTGACTAGCAGCCTTAAAATAGAAAAAATTTTAAAGTAGCGGAATGAAATAGATAAAATTTTTGCAAATATCGTCTTGAATTAATCTTAACAGTCAAAACCTTTAAGAGTTTCAGTTGGAACGAATTTTGGAATTTTTTTTTATATAAAATTACAAACTTTAATATGAAAAACGCAACTTGAACTAAAACCGATCCGATGTAGGCACAGTAGTGGAGGATCTAATTGTTCTTAAGACCCATTTACCTTTATCAGACCATGTTGGCGCCTTTGCCAAAAAACGTGATCATCCCTCTGAGAATATTAATTTCAAACAAATTGAAAAAGTGTGAAAAAGCACGGTTGAAAATTATGCTTATGGGCTATAGAAGAGGATGTCCCGATTGCATTTACTTTTATCTGTGTATGTTGACTCATTTCCAAAAAAACAACAACAACAAAATTTACTTATCCGTCTGAAAATCCCAATCTAAAGGCTTTCCTATCAAAAATTTCACTTTGTTCATAAATTTCACTTATATTCGTCGGCCCACGTTTTATTCTTTTCTAGAAAATTATACTTTAAGGACTTAATATTGAAAATTTATTATTTGGGATATTCTCCCCAACTAATCGTTAGAAACAATTAGAACTTTCGCAAAATGCATACAAAAAATTTAAAGTTTGTTGTTAAGCAGTTTGCTTAAACTTCACTGACGATTTAATTTTAGCAACCAATGAAATGTCGGCATATGAAGAGCTAAAGCCACAACAAACTTTTGATACTTTAAGGACATTAAGAAAATTTGTATTTATTTAACAGAGGCTGTTATCATGTTAATGGATCTATACTAAACATTAAGGATTAAATGTTTTTTTAATCTACATTAATACATTATAATAACTAGGCTTTATATTGTGTGGAAGGTCATATCTAGCATTTCTCTAAGAGCTATTTTATTTCATTAGCTAATCAAGTGTTTTGGAAACGTAATTAAGGTCTCCATGTCATGTTTACCACACATTATGCGAGAAGCCAAAACCTCTAAAATTATTTCTCAGAAAATGTGCACTGAACCTTTAAATAATCATGTTTTGAATTAGAACATACACAGACCCATTGCAATATTTCCAATTTCAGAAACACAATAAAAAACACAACAGGCAGGACACTACGGTACAGTGAATAAAACATAAAATGAAAAACATTTTATTCAGGTCATAAATCATAAAGTCACACGACAAATAATCGCAAGGATTACCGTGTGTCAGAGTAGCATACACATGCCAACACGAACACTCCTTGCAAAGGGAAGTGCATTGCTTCTGAAGGATTGAAAACTATAAACAAAAATTACAAACAAATTTTTGTAACACATAAAAAGCTAATGAGTACGACATAATTTCATTGTTTGGAAAAAAGGGAATATTTTCTCGATAACACTAACATATAAGAAATCCCCAGCTGAGCTGTTTTTAACTTTCCCAAAAAGAAGGTCCTTTGAGTAAATGCGTGCGTTATTTGTGTTTTAAGGGGTTCAAGCATTAAAATTCTTTTAATGTAATTTTCTAAATACAGCGATTGTCATAAACATTCAAAGAGGCATTCTAGGCGTTTTGAAAAAACTAAAACCTAAAATTTGCTTTTATGTTGAAATGAGAGAAATGAAATCCAACCCCAAATGTTCTGCTCAGGACTTCTTGCACTTGATTATTGACAGCTTAGCGGCTTTTATAAGCCGAGAGCAACAGACGACTATAGCAAATAATGTTTCAGTTTAAAAACATTTATTATGCAAACACGTTTAATAAACAGAATTTCGTTATTTTTGTGAAAAATGAATTGTACGAGGTTTCTCAAAGTTCATTTTTGTGCTACAAACGCTTTTCTTAACATTCTCTTATTCCCCATATAAAAATTTACTTCATTTGTAATCGTTTGCATGAGGGTGTTTAATGTTGGGATTTAATTTGAAATTTGCACGCTTCCCTCATTCGGCCTTTTAGGGCTGGGTTTGGCATTAAAAGTTTGTAGTTTATTATACAAAAAATACTTAACAACACGAAATGCTGTTCCTTTTTTAGTTGCAATTATTTTTGTTGATAACCAGATCGTGTTGTGGTGTGTACATCACGTGACAATTAAGATTTCCGCAATAAACTCAAACATGTGGAAATTATTAGAAATGCATTAGAGCAGAGGGAAGAAATCAGAAGTGAATTAAAAAGTTTAACGCAAGAAAAATGTATTTCACGCTACACATAACTGACAGGATTGAATTTCTCCAGCTCCTAAATATATACTTCAGATTTTGTATTTAATTACTAAATGTATGTTTTAAGACAATAAGTTAGAAATGAATTAGAAAACTTTAAGCCACAGAAAGGGGCACGTAATGTTAGTATTGAACTATTTCGAACTAATTCTTAAGCTCCTAGATTTTTTGTTTTTCTTTTGTATTACAAAAGTTATTTTACTAAAAAAATTTTAAAAGATTTATTTTGGATAAGATGGATTAGGAAATTTCACCCAGGAAAAAAGCAGTAAAGATAATTTCAATATTGATCTATTTTGATTAGATTTTTCAAGTTTAAGTGGGATTTTGTGTTTGTGTTTTGCCCAAAAAGACTTTAAATTTTCTTCAAGAAAGAAAGTCAGAAAAAATTAAAAAAAAATTCTGGCAAAAAAAAATAATAAAATCAGTTTGTGTCGAGTTGGAATTATTTTAAGCTCCTACAAGTATACCTCAGATATTGTGTTAAATTGTGTTTTGTCCAATGAAGTTTAGCATTAAGGAAGGAATTAGACACACATTAAAAATTACCTAAAAAAATAAATAGTAAAAAATGTTGTTAGAGAAAAATTATTATTGGCCTTTTTAGGGGAAAAAATCAAAAATAAATCATGAATTTTTACTCTATTAAAATGCAATTTGTGCTACAAATGATTTCAGGCTTAAGCTCCTAAAAGTGTGCATCAGGCTTTTTTTATTTTAGTATGGCCTGCCTAACAAAGCCTCTAATAACAAATGGAAAAATTGTAACAGATTTTAAATTTCATAAATGGCTTTAAACAACAACAACTATAACCTTTCACTTCTTAATTAATACTGAAATATGTTTCCCTCATTTTCTTTTTAATTAAGTACAACTTTAATAGCAATGATTAAAATAAAATTTCATGACGATATTTATGCCATATTTTTTATCACTACCTACATTTTATATATTTATAATTATGCTTAACAGCCTCAAAGTAGGCTTCGTATTACTACTGCCACTACTGCTACAAATTATATGAATTGTTTTTACCTTCTGTTCATTATTATATGCAGTTTATAAACTCATTATATTGAAATTATCTCCCAACATTAATTGCATTTATGTTAAAGCATGTTTTTGTTTTCCCCCATTCTTCCACCATGTTCTTCTTGTTCAGTGTGTTTCTCATATCACTGTCTATTGTTATGAAAATTTTTTTCTTATTTTCCTGCATAAGTGATGTCCATTCAATATGATTATTTTCCCCACAGGCAGATTTAATTTCATTTTTGTGATGGCTTTTTAATTTTGGAAATCATTTAATTTGTATCTGTTTTCATAAAAATTAAAATTGGTGTCCCGAAAGGCATATCGCAAGAATTTAATAATAATTTTGTTTTCATATAAAACCAATTAACGATCTAACTTTTTCAATTTCCCACTGCATAAAGCAGTTCTTTTGAAAAGAAGCAGTGGATAGGAGTGGACCGGAGTGGACCGCAGTGGAAGAATAGATTTGTGGACTAAATTTCAATATATTATATTTTAAAATTCTATGGCTATACACAAAGGATATGACCAATAGCCAACACAGAATGGTGTCTTGGAGGGGTGTTGGCCTCCATTGCTGGCATCAGGGGCAACCAACAACTGCAAACATGAGTGATTTGCTCTCGCAATGAATACGTTACAAATACAAACAACTTACGCAACTGCCTTTGCAGGGTGTTAATAAGTCAGCTTGACTTGAACCAAAATGTTTTATGTATTTGAATATCAAATTTAAAAAAAAAAACATGTTTCAAGCCGTAATATCAAAGTTTTTGTTAAGCAATGGAAATTTAATACTTTTATTTCATATGATGGCAAAAATACCAGCAACATAATTTTTACGTCCCCACGTAGGTAGCAAAATAATCAAAATGCGTAAGGATACGATCATAAAATAAAATTTAAGGACTTTTTTATGGACTTTAAAAATAATTATTTATGACTGAAAGTATGTGAGAACGTGGTAGAACTGTGCCATGATTAAAATTTGGAATTTTTAGTTATTTTGTTGTCGTAATGAATTTCTAAAATATTCAGTCTATGGGTTTCACAAATAAAATTCATCCTTCGTTTGAGTGATTAGGCATGAAAGCTTGAGTGTTTTACGAACTCATTTTCAGAAAAACTTCTCTTTTGAAATCTTTTAAAATTTACAATTTTTGCAGTTAAGGCTTTCTAATTATAACCGTACGAGTTTTAAATCATATTATATTTGATTAAAATCATTTTTTTATTTATTTATAAATTATCAAAGGATTTTGTTTGGTAATGGGAGCTTATTACCTTGATCTTATTATGATGGCTGGACAAACTACATAATAGTAAAATTATAAATGTTTTTAGCCTAATGATAGGGAACAGAGTAAGCAGTCTAAGGAATGATTAAGATGGTAGATATCTAAAACTCACTACCTCCAGATCGAATTTTATATAAAAATAATAAATATAAAAAAATTTATTCAAATGATTTGGAATTTTCTCCCATATTATATATTACTATGTTGAAGTATGGAAAGTAGCCTTTCGTTCCTTTCTATCACATACTGGTTAAAATGGGACCACCTCTAGACTATATCCTTTGATATAAAGAAATAAGTTTCAAAATCGGCTCACTTTATTTCGAAGACATTCGCTTTACGATCAAAAAATGCTCTGCTCCTTTTTCTTAAAGTCGGCTAAAAATCTGACTTTTCTTTCAATATAAATCTTCCAAAACATTTTCCCCCATTTAATAGGACAAGCTCTTTCTATTGAACGTGAGCTTCGAATTTTAAATTGAATTTTTTTACACGCTTTCGTTAGCTGTACCTGTATGTTTGTATGTGTGTAGCAAAATCCTTGAATGTAGCTTTCACCCAATTCAAAACGTCAAATTAAACTAAGGACCGATGACAAAGTTTATCCCATTTTCCTAAACAGAATCGTCAGATCTAACATTCATGATTTTTTTTTTACTTTTTAAACTATTACGATAAGAAAGACTAAAATTTTTAACATTTCATAAATTCATCTTAAATGAAAATGTAAAAAGGAACTCTTATGCACTTATGTATCTTCTTGTGTCAGATGTTACAAAGTTCCTTGATGTCTGTTAGTTTACTTTTCTAATAACTGAAGTTTGTGCAAGTCTTTAGTTGATGTTAAATACTTCAAAGTCAATATTGTCAAAAAAACAATAAAAAAGAACAGTTTCAGAAATGTAATAATTGATACTTTGACATTCTCTTGAGGCAAAAAACGCATAAGAACTGCATTCCATTTGCCCTTTTCTTATCAAAAGAGAAAAAACTTTAGTATCATTAACACTTTGGTAACATAATACTAAACATTTATGTCAATTGCATGCGACACCCACTACCACTTAAACTTTGTGACAACATTTATACTAATACACAAACAAAGAACGAGCATAAACGAACATTGAACGTTGGCTTCAGTAACATGTCATCAGCAATTTTCTTTAAAAAAAGGAAACTAACGCACATACGAAAAGCGAAATGTGCATCAGCGACATAAGCATCAGCAGCATCAATTGCCAACAAAAGAACATTTATTTTAAAAGCTTTTTTCTCTACTTTTTTTTCGTCTTCAAATACAAGTGTATGACTAAATGGCAATTGTGAATTTTCTTCAAAATAAATTTTAATTCATTTTTCCCTTTCTTAGTCCTGTCCTAAAATTTTAAGTTGTTTTTAGTTTTCCAAAAAAAAAAATTTTTTCTCAATAAACAGAAAATGGAAAAATTATATTTTAAGTGGGTGTTGTTAACGAAAAGAACGAAGAAAAAAATGAAAATAAGAAGAAAAGCACATCTGTGCTAAAAAATTGAAATGTTTTAAAAATTAGACATTATTGAAGAGTGCTTTCATTATTTCCGTTTCCGTTTTTCTCCTTTCCTTTTTTGTTTTGAGCAAGACTCTAGGGACTTAAGGTTTTCACATGTGCCACTATAACGTGTGAACTGAGCCAAGAAAACGTGTTATTTTGTATTAGTTTCATGTTGCTACTACAAATGTTGACAACAAATAACAACTCATTGGGAGTAGCAAAACAAATTTGTCCTTTATTTTCTTTTCATTTAAGGAAACACAGTGAACTTGCGAAAGATACACCTTCATCGACGTCAAGAAACTAAGAGAAAATTTTGTGAATTGTTGACAGACTAATGAGACGCGTCTGAAACAAAAAATTGAAATACACTCATGCAAAATACGTAGTAATTTTAAGATTAGCAGGAACTGCATTTGTATAGTTTTCTCTCAATTGTTTTTAATACAAAATTTATTTAAAATAAGGTTTCTTTAAAAAATGGCATTTTGGGAATTTTCTAAAGTGAAGTTAAATAAATAAATTTTTTACAAAATCTGTCCAAATTATTCGATTATTGCCCCACTTAGTTATAAAAAATTATTGCTATTTACCTTAACCCACAAAAAATAACTGACCGTCGCGGTATTTCCGTCCAGTTATAAGAAGTGGGTTAAATATTTCCACATTCACCTCGTCTTAAAACTCGTTTGTTTCCAAGTCAGCTCTAAATTCCCATATTTCTATAATGTCACCTCCAGTGTAGACACTTTTGCAAATTCGTCGAAGGTATATAATTGGACCAACACTTCTTGTAAATTTGCTCACTTTTCCAATAGAATATCATCCTGGGCACTAAAATCTGGAAGAATGTAATTAACTCCAGAGAATACAGCTTTATGCGGCTTCAACATTCAGAATTGTTCAGGATGTATTTTTTAAAGCTTCTGGAAATGCATTTTGTACAGAAAATGCTTGTGCCTACACAAATGTTACAGTTAAGGGAGAATTTTAATCGTAGTCACTGTATTGTTTTTTGACAGAATAACTAAAAAAATTTCAATGCATTCTGATTAATTACAAAATCTGAAATAATCGTATATGAAATTGTCAAATAGAGAACTGAATTTCCATGAAAATTTTATTTAACAATATAAAAATGGTTGCAATTTGAAATGATTTTTGTTTTAATTAAGATCCTTTTTCAGAATATTTCAGAGTAAGAACCACTGGGCACATTTCAGAAGACAGTTCCTTATTGCAATAGACGGTGTGCCATTTAAGTTAAATATTTAAAGGATATTCTTTTAGAGAAATCACTTTTATTTTTTCAATGTTACAAATTTTTTACAAATCTTCCAACTTGTCCTACTTCGGAGGCTTATGAAATGAGAACTAGAAAAGGAATGGAATTAAAATCTTTAATATTTTCCTTTTGTGTATTTACACTGAAAAAAATTTAGAATTAAATCATTTAAAAAATGCCAAAGAAAGTTTCTTTTGAAATATTTTTACTAACATTTTCCTTTGGGCGTTTAATTACACTATTTGACTTGTCTGCCAAGTGCTTATAAACGAATATGCGAATGTACTTTGGGCTGGGTTTTTGTACATTTACGCGGGTACTTGCGTGTGTGCGTATGTGTGTATATGAGAACAAGTGTTAAAAAGGTTTGTTTTAAGTAACAAAACGAAAACAAGAATTGATTGCTCCCCGGAGGTAAAAGTTACACAACTCGCCTAGAAAAAAAAAAACGTCAACGAAGTGAAGAGGCAAAACAAAACAGAAGGAAATATAATGCACAATTACAATTTACACTCACACAAGTTTAGAGAGAATAACAAGGATATCAAGTGTTTACTTTACACTGCCGCCTTGCACAATACAAATGGGGGGTGTTAATGCAACTTTGTGTGCCATTTATTAACTTGCAGATAAAAAACGAATAACAACAACAAAGACTATTTCTTTGGCAATTTATGCAATCATCAGCAAATCACCACCCCTTTTCGCTTCATTCTTTATTCGCATCATGTAAAATAAAAAACACATGGTGTTTCTGTTTTGCCAGCCCTTAATCATCAGAGTCCCGTTTCAAGTTGTGACGTGTTGTTGGTTGGTTTTTATTGAAAATAAACATTTGAAAAATTATATTTTTTATCCTAATCTTAAATGCTACTAAAGTGCAATTTTCATGGGTTATAATAATTTATTGATAAAAAGGAATATAGGGATTTTCAACCGAACTGATGCTCCTTTAAAGTAGTGTTCGGTATCAAAACAACGTTTACTATTGAGTATGTGGCATAAGCTGCTTAATTTTGGTAACAAGATGTTTTGCAGATAATCTTCTACCGCTTTGTTACATTTTTCTTCTGGGTCTTACTTGCGTATTGTGGTATTTATATGACTTATGGATGTAGTTCTTTTACCCTTAAGAGTCCTTTTTTTGTTTAAAATCTTGAATATTAAATTCAACCATTAGGATTATAATGTTGGGTCATAAAAGTAATATTAAGATATTGATAAGTTTGTCTTGGCTTTTAGTCATTAGGGAATATAGATAGAAGCTCTCAAGAAAATATAATTTATATTTAAATGAAAACTGCAAAGTGGTCTGTATATGCGCTTGTTCTTGAGTTTGAACGAAGGCTGATATTGTCGGAAGAAAAGTTAGAAGAGCTTAGTTTCTGCAAACTAATGCGAGAGCAGTCCTGAAAATTTTCAAATTATCTTGGCAGCCATTAATAGTATAAAAAAACACAGGCCAAATCTTCAAAAATTTAAAAGGCTCTCCAGATTAAGTGATTTGAGTTTTTATTATAAATATATTTGAAGTATTTTAAATTAGTTTTACTTTAATTGATTAAATATTTGATATCCTTTAAAAACATCGAGAGCATTGCAAATTAATAACAGATTCAATCAGGAGTCTTTAAACTACATCATCGTGACTTAGAAAGTGACCCATTTTAAATTTAACAGGGAGGTAAATTTTTCTTTTATGAATTTCGAGCGAAGCCATAATTTTACTTTTTTTCAAAATATATTTTTTCAATTTGAATTTATTACGTCGAATCGATTTCTATTCAGACAACATCTTCACAACATGTACGGGTATTGGAACTCAGTAAAAATCAGTGAAAATCAGTTACATTAAAAAATATTGCATTTGAAAAAAATATCAAAAAAGGTTGTTGTTTTTATTAAAAATTTGTGTGTAGAAAATTTTTATAAACAATTATTTTTCAATATGTTGAGTGTATTTTATTTGAATTGGACATACATATTGTTGAACAAATGAACGTAATTTTCATTTAAGGCGTCGATTTTTTTTATATTTTTCATTTAAATTTTTGTTATCGATTTGCAAAGATTCTTCATAAATTCTTTTAGAACGATCTAATTTAAAAATAATAATAATAATATTTTCTTTTATTATTTTTTTTAAATTTTTACCAGAATACTTTTGTAAAAATATATTAATCTCAAAATAAAAAGAATACGTAAATGAAAAGAATATATAAATAAGAAAATAAGTTTAAGTGAAACAGCGTTTTTCAACGGCATTTTCAAGAATTGGAATTTCACTATAAAAAAAATGTTGAAACTCACCTCAATATATCCTTGAACACTGTCACACTGTTGCAGCACCAACAAGGCGGGATTAAATTTCATCGCTGAAAACTCATCCGGTGAACAGGGGCTCAAAAATCCGCTATCCGCATCACTATGCGTCGATAGAGGCCGCGGTTTTCGTATTTTATATTGAATATTACGACTCGGTACCGGTCCCGGATTAAACAAAACATAATTCAGTTCGATATTTTCATTAATAGGACGCGTATCGTTAAGAACGTTGTCCGCACTCAACAGCATGCGTTGCAAATGGAACATGTGCTCAGAGGTGACCAGTTCCGACACGGCGCGCTCTGGTTTGGGTTGTGACGTTTGTGCTAAGGATTTCTCCTTATTAGTTTTGTTTGAACGAAAAGGTGAAAGGTTAAGAAAAGTTAGTCTCTTCTTGGTTCTTTGCAAAGTTGTTTGCGAAGAAGTATTGGAGGCTGAGGAAGTATTTGAATTGGTGGAGGAGGAGGATTCTACTAAAGCTGTGGAAGTTGTAGTTGTCGTAGTGTCTTTGCTTTCTTGGCTAATGGTCATGGAGGGTGCTGTTTCGAAAGCATCCAATAGTTTTTCCAAAGACTCGGAGGTCTGGAGCTCTTCGGTATTATTGGCATAGGTGTGTTGCGTGTGAGCAATCAAATTGGCCTGCACGATTTGCTCATTGGTAAAGGGATTCGGTATGCCAATGTCTGTTTGGGGTTCATCTTCAAAATCATCTGGATCTATGACAAAATAATTATGATGATCGAAATTGCGCTGCTGCTGCTGTTCCACTTCTACCTCCACTTCCAGTTCTTCAGCTTGAGCTTGGTTTTCTTCATCATAAATCACCTCTGGCACCAGTTCCTCCTCACTGAAATCTAAATTTTGCCGAGAGCCAAATAAAGGATCTCGTAGGCCCTGCTGTTGCTGGGGCAAAGGCAAATCCATGTCCAAGGATTCATGAGTCCTTCTTCTTAAAGCTTTTTCGTTAACGAAATCCATGGGATCGAAGAGGCAGTAGTTGTCCATGTGCGAGGTGTGAGCTTTTCTTTGTCTTACCGGCAAGTTTTTCAGTTTTTCGGTATAGTCTGAATCGTTGTTGTTTGAGGCATTGGAGCCGGGTGGACTGGTATCGGGAGCTGGTGGTGGTGGGGAAATTTCATTTGATGAGGGAGTAGTTTGCTCTTCATGACTTTGGGATTGACTATTTAAGGACTTTTGCGAGTTCCTGTGTAAGGAGGCGAACAATCCTTTAGAGTTTATGCGGGCTATACAATTTTTTAGTTCTGTTACTCGTCCCTTGTAGGGACTTGATTGTACACTTGTGGCAGCCGACTCAGAAGAATCAATTCCTCTTATGTTAGAGACGGAGTTGGAGCAGTTAGCATCTTGCAACTTGTTGAGTTTACTCAGCTCCTTACGCTCTTTCTTACTCAACACCACTTTACCTCGAAAAGGTGTGGAGGGGCAGGACTGTGTATTCTCATTATTTCGTAAATTGCGGGAGGGCAGTTGCGAGAGAGGAGGCGGCGTAGGTGGCAGTGGTTCTCTATAAGAATGAGGCTTGGCAGGCAACGTAGAGGACTGCAAGGCCAACGTAGTGGTCTCATAACTTACGGGGAAATCTCTAAACAGTTCGGTGAATTGCGGCATTTGCCGATTGGGTATTTCTCTTTCAAAGAACTCAAACTCCATATAGTTTTCATCTTGGTACAAGCCAATATCTGTCTCTCGACTGGTATTTGGATTGGCATCGTTAGAATTATATTTAGATCTTTTGTGCGCAGATTTGCGTATGGTTCCGCCTTGGGCCGACGTCGAAGAGCAAGCCGTTGTTGTGCTGAGGTGGCTGCTGTGGGTGGGAGAACTCGAGGTAGAGTTGGCATTGCGATCTGATGTTTTGTTATTCAAACGTAATTTTTGCGGTTTTTCATTATTTGTGCTGCTGGTGCGTGAGGATTTTTGCATATTTGAAGGATGGTTTGCAAGAAGGCTGCTGGTGTTAAGTGATATGGATGATGGCTCCAATTGTTTGTTTGCTATTACCTTGTGAATACGTTGAGGCCTTATGTGACCTGATTTCTGCTGTAGGCTTGTATTATTATTGCTTGTGGCAATTTGTGCCGTTTTATTGTCCCGTTTGATGGTGGTTTTGATATTCGTTTGGCTGCACTCAAAGAGAGCTACGGCGCGAGGTGTTCTTTTGACGGTGCCAGTGGACGAACTTGGTGAATCCCAATCGTAAATGGAGGATTTCCAAGTGTTATCAAGATGTTGCTGTGTGTTGGCTGATGTTTGTTGTTGGCAGTCATTGGCTGCCTTTGTTGCAAAATTATTATTTTCTTTTGTTTCTATGGGCTCGTTGTTGTGTTTATCACACATTTTTGTTGTAAAGCTTTTAGCAGCAACATTTTTAAAATGCTGCTATTGCTTTAGTTATTTGATTTTGATATTTATTTGAGAGTTATCAAAGGAACAATTAAAGTTTCGTAGGAATTTCTAAAGCACACAACAATTTTACATTTAACACTTGAACAATTTTATATCAACATTCTTAGAATCTTCATGCTGCACAAAAATAAGAGGAAGTTCTTACAACAAGTTTTATTATTTCAGCCGTCTGCTGTTACATTTTTGCAATTCTTTTCATTAAATTAATTGTTTTCATAAATCTTCATCTGTTTCAGAGGCCGAAAATTCTCATATAAAAGGCAAAAGCAATAAAAGGAGTGAAAGAAGAAAATATTTACTTGGACAGTCGTAGTTATGAGTTTTAAAACTTAATGACTTTTTCTGTCCATCTCACAACCATCCATCTATCCTGCCATTTGTGTGTTTTTTGCTTCAAGTTCATGTTATTTTCCACTGCAAAGGCTTTTAATCATTTTTCTCATATTCTACTTTTTGCATTCTCGTATTAAAGCTGTGGATATTCCCGCCTTTGAACAAGAAATTTGTTTCCTTTTCTTTTTAATTTTTTCATTTATGTTTTTCCTTGTTTGTCGCTCCGTGGTGTCAAGTTAAATTACGAAAAGGGTTGCTTGTGTACATTTTGCGTTTTGACTTTCATTTATAAAATGGATTTTTTTCTGATAGCCTTCACCTTCTTTTGCAGGAGGGGAAAATGTATTTTTCTTAAATAAACAAGCCGATAAGTATGCAATGGTTAATATTATAAAGAATGCTTTTAACACTCGTTAGCAAAAGTAACAATAGGAAGATAAATATATTTATCAAGGATAATTTTTTGGAGTTTTGAAGTACAAATAGTTCATTTAGTTTGGTATATATTTTCACCAAAAATGAAACTCGATTTCATTGTTGGCAGTTTTATGGCATAAAAAATGAAAAAAAGTCAGAAGGATATTATTCTCTTTAACCGAATAACGCAAGATCTTATCAGTCATTAAACGTTCAAAACTCTTAAAAGACTTTCAATTCATAAAAAAATTCATTTACAGAAGATGTGTTAAACGAATTTCCATATGAAACTCATTTTATAAAAATTTTCATAAAACAACAATATTTTTAATAATAAGTCAAATAGTTTTTGAACTTTTTCGATAATAAAATTAATATTTTAGAGAATTGAAGAATAAAATAACTTGCACAGAAAGTCTATATGAAAGACAGGGTTTTTTTAATTGTAATTTCTTACTGCCAAACCCTTTTCTTTAATGGCAAAACTCTGAAAAAGTGTGTAAAAGCTACAATTAGATTGATAACCTAATTGCTTCTTCAAAGTCCTTTAATTAACTGCAACAGCTGGTCTTTTATTGTTTTGTAGACTGTTTATCTTGCACAGACAGAAGAAAGCTCAAATTAAGCCTAATTCAACAAATATCCATTTTTCTCCTCCTAAAAGTATGCAGTTGTCGTAGTTTTTAGTACAAGTCAGGCTGATGAAAAAAACTCCTGCCACTTCTATTTAAAAAAATTTAATTTCTTTTCAGAAAAAGCAAATGAAAGATTATTAAACCTTATTTCACTCATAAAGGAATTAAGGGTAAACATTATTTATTTGAAGCACACTTGGCTTAAAATAAATAATTTTGGATCCAAAGCTCGTATATGATCTTTTTCAATATTTAATTTTTAACTATTTACTGATATAATTTTAAGCTGAATGTGTATTGATGACTGAAAGTTGATACCTTATTCATTTTTATGATTATTTCAATCTTTTCATTACCACATAAAATTTATTTGGTCTTTTTCTTATAAAAATTAATAGAGAATCAATAGTTGATTCCACTTTCTTCCCAAGTTAATTTTTTCCTTCTTTATTATTTGCAATTCATTTTAATGACCCAATTTAAATTACTCCTTACAAGTAAACTAGAAAAAAGTAAGTAAAAAAAATCGGAGAAAAGAAACCCAAGTAACATTGACATTAAGGCAGTCGTATTAAATTATTTGCATAATTTCAGAGCCAAAGCAGGCAAGAATATATTTTATAGAACTTTTTTATGATTATATCATGATTTCAATAAACCAAAAGAAAAAAGGGAGCTTTATAACATTGTTAGTAAAAATAAATTATCAAAGAAATATTATAATAATAATAGACTCAAGAACAAATAAAAACTCCTAAAAGTATGCTTTAATGAAAATGTAACAAAAACAAAGTATAAAACAAAGAGTGGCTAAAAACTTTTAACTAATTCGCAATTAAAATGCTAATTCTACATTGATATCCACACTAACACCCACAAAAAGTTAAACTGTAGAATTTTTTTTTTTAAATAAATCAAGAAAACTGGTGCGGAGGGAAGTATTTTTTAAATTTAATTTTCTTTTTATATAATAACTTCCATAATATTTTGTAGGCGTTAAAAAAAAACGAAAAATATGTAAAGTGTACAATAAACGCTAAATAATAAAACAATTTAAGTGCAGCGAAGAGACTTAAATTAGAGGATGAAGAAAAGACTCGAGAAAATTCATTAAGAACTTGCAAATTATTTTAGTTTAAAGTGTTAAAAAAATTTTTATTCATACACAAAGTTGCCTTGAAACGATCATAATGAAAGTTTATTTGCTCAGCTAAGAAAATCATAAAATTAAAACGTATAAGTATTTGGAAGATAAGCAATTTACTTAAGCTTTTTAAGAAATAAATATAAACTATGTAGTTATATTAGAGAGAAAGTGCTTGTATAATATTATAGATCTAATGATCTTTAATAAGCTTTTAATTCCTAAGTGAATTAGAGTTTTAACCAAAAAAATCTCATTAAATATTTTTTATTAGTAAAAAATTTATTTTCTACATTAGTTTGTGCAAAATGTTTGCCCAACCAATATTTAATTTCTGAAAATTTAATTAACTTAATTTATATTTAATATAATACTATATTTGCTCTGTCAACAATTGATAAAAGTCCATCGAACAGAAAATATTTAGAAATAAAATTTCATTTAATTTTGCTTAAACCTCTAAAAACTATTTCTGCATGTCAGCATAAACGTACATGTTAATTTTACTCATATACCAAACTGAACGTTTTCATTAAAAAAAAACTTTATCTCTGTTTTAACATACTAAAGTTTTTTTACTGCATACATTTAGGCTTCGTTTGTTTGAAAACTTTGATTGACATTGCTTGAGGTGTTTGTTGGAAATTCTAGTGTAGCAAACTGAAAAATAAACTATAATATATGTATTTAAAAAAATGAATACTTAATTTAAACAGTTTGCCAAATATGTCAGTTGCACTTTCCAAATGAATAAAAATTAGAGTATTTTTTGGCATGGTTTGAGGAGCGCAAAAAAATTAAACACTTAGTGTCAGTGGGACTTGTAAAAATTATATTAGCACAGATAACTGTTTTTCACAAGCTCTTCGATTTTCCAATATGGTGACGAATTTAGAGAGGCTTTGATGAGCACTCCCAAGAAAATGGCTTAGCATTGCTGAACCGTCATGGCAAAAACAAAGTTTTGCTCTGAAAGCAATATTTCTTATTCGGTTTTAAATTAATCTGATGCTTTTTACTTATTTATAGCACAAATTATGGATAATAGCAATTTTACTTCGGAATTTCACACCAGGTACTCTGGGCTGCAGTCCTTTGACTTGCAAACATACAGAATTAATAGAATCCTATTTTAGTTATTTACCATTATAGAGACTGTTAAAATATTCACAATATTCTACAACTTCAAGAACTCATCTATTACGGCTCTCGAGAGTCGGTCCTGTGACCGACAGACAACAGATCAACCCCTGAGTACGAACCCTTCAGTTTGCTACAATATAAGTATAATAATATTTACCACAAAAGATGTTGCATACTTTTTAAGACTTTGAGCCAACATTACACAATTTTTTCTTTCTAACTTAACATAATTTTAAAAGCATATTCTTAGGCCTACATAGAGCACTTAAGACCAATTCATTCGGCTTAAATCTTTTGTTCTTAAATGTGTCAAATTTTGAGAGCAATAAACTGTGTGCTTTTTGTATAAAAATCATTTCCATTTCGTTTTTTCTAAAATTTCTGAAGACTGCAGCAAGCAAGCATTTAAGAGCAGTGGCAAAAAGTGTAGCATACTTTAAGGAAACTTTGTACAAAAAAACTTGTTTTCAATGTAATTATAAAGAACTCTGACTTATTTTCCAAGATATTCAAAAAAGTTATTTGTCAACAGAATTTCTATGTGTGTTATGTGTTTCACTTTGATTTCAATTTAAACATTTTTGTGGTTTTTAAACTCTTTATCACAGTCATAGAAATTTTTTAAATGATGTTGAAAAACTTTTCGCAACCTTTGCTAAAATAGAAAAATTCTTTATAAAAACCACTCCTTTTTGGCTGATCAGTACTTGGATTTCTCCATCTAACATTAGTTTTTGAAAAACATTTCTCAAAGCTGAGATTTACTTTTTTTGCTTTTGTTGTATTTAAGAGCAAATAACTTTAGTTTTCAACTTAATTTTTTGTTGTTGCTGCAGTCAAGTACATAATGCACACGGATTCTCTTTCTTTTGTTTGTTACTCGATTTCCTAGTGATTTGGTTTTTCGATTCCATTCCAAATATACATACACGCATGAATGCATATGTATGTATGTATGTGTGCATGTGTGCAAGTGTTTTTTCTACTTCTATCATTTAAAAGTGGTTTCGTGTCATACAAGAGTTTTACAATTGAAGTTGGTTTCTAGTTTTATTTTTGTTGCAAATGTGTGAGTGTGTGCGTGTATGCAGCCCAGCTTGAGCTGCCCTTATCGTTCTTCGTCTTCTACACTTTTCTTCTTTGTTCGCCTTTTCTCTACTCGTTCATAATCATGTCAATGACAAGTTGTTTGTCAATTCTCTGTATTACATTTGTGTATATTTTAACTTTATTTAAAGTTCCATTCAAGTGGCAAATGGAAAGTTCAATTTGTTTTTTTATGTTCTTCCTTTCCATTTTAATAGGAATGAGTTTTTTAGTGAGGGGGAGAGCGCGACCG
Organism: Germaria angustata; assembly: GCA_963681545.1. Classification (NCBI taxonomy): domain Eukaryota; kingdom Metazoa; phylum Arthropoda; class Insecta; order Diptera; family Tachinidae; genus Germaria; species Germaria angustata. The sequence goes on along the minus strand of OY812999.1, from coordinate 110,946,905 downwards.
AGCGAGTAGGAGATTTTAAAAAGTTTATGTAAGTTGTAATGCAGTTCTTTTCATGTTTAGAAACTTTTTTATGAAATAGTTGATTTTAAATGCACATAACAGGGATTATTTAAAAAGTACTTACAAACAGTAACGCTAAAAATTACTAACAAATAAGTAATTGCTTGTGATACTCCCAGAAGTATGCTGTGGGTTGGGAATTAAAAGACTTATTATATTTAACTTGCACTTCAATCTAGTTTTTTACAAAAACGAATATAGTGTTAAGGCAAGAAAACTGAAAATTTTTTGGTATAAATTTTTTCAACTTAAAGGACCTTAAAAAACTTCAACAGCACTGTTTAATATAGTCATTCTAAATAATTACCAGGATCTTTTTCAAAAGTATTTTTTTATGAAAATTTAAATTCTTTTTAAACTTACTAAGTTTGCATCAGTCTCAGACTCCACTTGTGTCTTTAAGAGGAAATTATTTTAAATAGTTACATTCATAAAAAGTAATCGTTTAGAAAGTATCTGTTAAAAAGAAACTTTCAGGAATTAAATTTTTTTACTGGTCGTACTTTTTAAATAAGTATCTGTTAAATAGTACCTTTCAAAATGTACTTTATTTAAAAGTGCTTTAAAAATGTACATTTATTAATTAGCTTTTCAAAAAGAACAAATTATAAAAACTTAATTTTTTACAAACAAGATTTCCTGCCATTAGAACTTTAATCTGTAATTTTATTCTTTTGTTTGAAAGTACTTCATTAATTCAGATTAACATTCATACACTAATTCTTTAATTCAAATTTAACACAAACCAGTTCAATATCGGTATTAAGTTTCGGCCATTAATTTTTGCTCCGTGCGATACCATTAATGCAGGCATATAAACACTACCACTATCCCATTTCTCTCGGTGGCCAGCACTGCCTAAAATTGTCCTTTGAGAAAGTAGCTTTTAAAAAAATATTTTTCTATAAAATCCCAATCAAATAAGTGGTTGCTAAAAAAGTACCTTTTAAAAACGTACCTTATAAAAGAATAGATTTGAATAAGTAACTTTTAAAATAGTAAATTTGATAAAATACCTTAAAAGTAACCTTTCGAAATGTACCTCAAAAAGAACCTTGAAAAAGTAGCTTTCGTTAATTCGCTTTTAGAAAAGTGCTTTTCAAAAAGTTGATATTAAGAAAGTACTTTTGAAGATATAACTATTCACAAATACCATTATAAAAAGTACCTCTAAGAAAAGTACTTTTGGAAAAGGTGCCCTTAGAAGCACTTTTTAAAAGGTATCTTTTCAAAAACTCTCGTTTAAAGAAGTACTTATTAAAAATTGCTTTCACAACGTACTTTTCACGAGGGTACCTTTTAAAAAAGTATCTTCTGAAAAAGTTCCTGTTTAAATTTTTTGTTTTTTAATGTTAAATTTTTTTTTTCGATTTAATTTAAGGATACATGAGCGATGTATTCTATTTATATATCCTTGACTACCTATTTTTTAAATAAACAGAACAACAAATTCAAAAGATAAAAATACCAAGAAACCGAAAGTAAATAGAGACGTAGAGGCAAACAAATGAATTGTTGCACAACTTTGTTGATATTTTAGGTTTTAATTCCTCTTTCATGAAGGTAAAAAATTCCAAATTTTTTCTCCAATCTCTCTGTTTTTAATAAATTTTTTACTAAAATGTTTGAGCAAAATAATTCTTACCTAAACATTAATACTTAAATAAACGAGTATAAAATACTTAGAAGAATATTTAATAAAATTGTTTGTACGTTTAATAGCAGAACATGTGAGTAGAATTTTGAAGTGAATCCTAGTTTCTGCTTTACTGTGCGAATTTCGTGTGTATTTTACTTTCAATTGTTTGCTTGTCCTTTTGTCTGTAATGGCTTCGTTATCTTTTGAATTCCTTTCTCCGTTTTTTGAGGGTTTATTATGTAGGATTTTTGCAGGCACGGAGGGAGGATACAAGTATCAAAACCTTAAGTCACTGTGAAATGTTTGTTATTTTAATTGCTCTCTTAAGGAAGTTTATTGTAACTTTATTACAAAATTTTATTACTTCATATAGATTTTTGAAAGAGAAGCAAAAAGCGAGTGAAAATTAAATCTAAGCGACTTAAAATGTGTGTACATTAAGAACAAAAACGGCTTAATATATTGTGTATCAAATTGAATTTTATTTTCGTAGTCATTTTTTTTTTTGCTGTTTTTGATGGAAGGATAATTGAAATATAGAAAATGCAATGTCTAGCGCAGAAAATTTATTTGCATGTTAAAGCACTTCACTAAATTACAAAATTCTTAGCAGAAAAATACCAAAAGACAAGACACTCACTCACATTGCACCGCTTTAAGGAAACTATTACTTTCGTGGGAATACAACGCTTTCAAATCTCAAGTCAATATAGGAAAGTTCAACAAATTTTTGGACACAGTATTAGTTATTATTCCCTCCGATTTTTTAAGAATAAATACACATATTCTCGGGTCTCAAAAATTTTGCAGTGTTAATAAGTTACTGCTACAAAGGTCTTTATTTAAATAGTACCTTTTTAAAACGTGATCTTTAAAAAAGTACATTTTTCTGAAAGGTAATTTAAGAGAGGTAACATTTTAAAATGTACTATTTCAGAAAGTAAATTTTTTGTACTTTTTAAAGTTCTATTTTAAAAGGAATTAATTTTAAGCGTAGTTTGCAAAAGGTACTGTCAAGAGATATTTTTTGAAAAGTTGTTGTTTAAATAGCACTTTTTTCAGAGGAACCTTTCTAAAACAAAATGCTATTCTAAAAGGTACTTTCTTGAAAAGTACTTTTTCAAAAGTGCTATTTCAAATAGAACTTTCATTGCGGGTACTGTTTAAAAAGAGGTCTTTTGACAGAAACTTAAAAAAGCTAGTTTAGAAAATACTTTCTTAGGAGAGTTTTTCCTAAAGTGTACTTTCAAGAAATACTTTGTTAAGCTGTAGTTTTTCATAGATCCTTTTATTGGGGTGTACTTCCCAAAAAAAGTACGTAATTTTATTACTTTTAAAGGTGCTTTTAAACAATTTCCTTAAAATTAATTTTTAGAAAATTCTGCTTTTAAGGGCTTGAGGGTTGCCTTAAAAGTAGAAATTAAAAAATTATCATAACGAAAAGACCATAAATAAAAAGTAAATTTAAAAACAGGTATGTGCGTTGTCATTCCCACTGTATGGGAATATTTAAAAAATTTCTTTTCTTAAATATAAAAACTTGATACTCATTTTGAAGCACACATTGAAATTAAAAAAAAAAAAAAAACTTTATATTAAAAAGTCAGGCTGATATTTTTTTAGATTAATGTCATAGTTTTGCTTCAGTTTCATGTCACACTTGAATACCTTAAGGAAAGGCGGCACAAAAAAACGAAATAAATGCTTTCGGCATGTTGAGAAAATTATGCGTTTCGTGCGTGACCATAGCTCAAGTGATAAGACCATTTGCCAGAGAGCTCTCACATACTCGTATTTGAAGGAAGGGAACGCATGGTGAAGAAAAGAGTTGTGTTTAAAAATATTTGCTAAAAGTACAATGTCTGGGCTTACTTAATCGTTTCTCATAGGAAAAATGTCAGCTTAATAAATGACTTTTGAGTATATGAGCGCCAACAACAACAACAAGCAATAGTAGGAGTATGTGAGTAGAATCAGCCTAGCAATATGCAATTGCTTTTAATTTATGATTTTTATTCAACATATATATAAAGAGATAGAGAGAGAGAGAGTATTTTAATTTTATTCAACTATCAATATTACTATGAAGTAAATCTCTAAAAGTCAATACTTTTTATTGTTTGAGAATTTTTGATTTAAAAAAAAATGTGTGTAAAAATATTTTTATGATATTTTTAATTTATAAGTTTGTGTATGCTTATGATTTTTTATTTAAGTTTTTTTTCTAGCATTTTTCCTTTGAACATAATTTCGCCTGGCGGGTATGCTTAATATTATTATTTCTCTTCTCCTTCCCTTCACTCTTTCTACGTTCATCGTTTCTAAGTCTTGTTATCTCAGCAGCAGCAGAAAATTTCCGGCCTTGGTTTATTCAAGCTTTTCAAGCGATGAGAATATATGCTTTAAAATTGTCATTAAAGCAGTCAAAAGCTATATGTATTCCTTATGTTGCTGTCATTTGCAGAGTAACCCATAAAGTATGTTTTCATTTAGACTTTTTATTAAAACCCGGATTTTTACTCTGAAAGCAAAAATGTAGCAAGTTCCTAAAGCCAGCATATAGTAGAGTTATTAATGATGAAGCCAATGTCTTAGAGCATTTTTGCATACAAACTAATTGACATAAATAACTTCATGCTCATGGCACTTTCCCAAATAAAAATTATGTAATCAATAAATTTTCCAACGATGCGTTACAATTCAATAAAAGATCTATTTCCTAGAGGAAAACTAAAGTTTTGAGTACAATAACACAACTTTCCTATTAAAGGTTTGCTCTTTCATTCACTAGATAAGCTCGTGCCTATGAAATGAAGTAATTTCATTGAAAAAACTAAAACTTCAACTTTTTGATACAATAAGACAACTAATCTTTCTTTGGGTAAACAAAGAAAAACTTGTACAACTACCACTTATTTCATAGGGAAATTTTCCAAATAACCTGGCACGTATCTCCTTATTCTCCACTAACCTACCAGCAGCAACAAAAAAACTACCAAACTATTCTGCCCCCTTTACCAAAATTATTGTACCACAAAAGCCTTAAATTAGGCAACTACTATAATTCTATGAAGGTGGCAGTCAAGTTAAACAAACGTGATCATTTATAATAACAAAAGGGAATAAAGTGTAGCGGGAGCAGCAAAAGAAATCACATAAAATTAGCACGTAATTCCTCAACACGGCTTGTGAAAACTACCCACCTAAAGCCTAAAAGTAGGCACGTAATTTCTTATAATGCAAAGTAAATATAATAGAATTATGAAACAATTTAAAAAGGGAATATAAATTACATATGCTGTCATAATTAATTATTTTTGTTCTTTAATATTCTGAAAACATAAGCTTATTTTCAGGCACGAAAACAAAAACAAATAAAACAAAAAACAATTAATAATATTTCATAGAAAATATGAAATGCGATGTAGTTTTTTTAAGAAAACTTTTCACTGCGATAAAACATTCTCATAAAAAATTTTCTTGTCATGAAATTTTTCTAATCAGTTGTTTCGCGAGAAAATGCATTATTTTAGTGAAATTTTTACACAGCATATTCTTCTATAAAAATAAAATATTTCTGTAAAAAATTTCTCGTGATAAAATATCTCTATGGAAAACTATGTGCTGCAATAAAAATTTTCTATATTTTAACACTGTGATGAATACTTCTATGGAAAATTCACCATTGTAATGAAACTTTAAATAGAAAAAATTATTGTGATACATTTTCTATAGAAAATGTATAACCATGATGACATTTTTGTGTGGAAAAATCATCGCTATGATTAAAATTCTATCCAAAAAATCCGTAATTTCTATTGGAAAATATACCCAAGTTTAATTATGAATCACTCCGATAGTATTTATTTGTGGAATAGTAATATTGTGTAAAAAAAATTACAAAATCAATGGCTCTATATCAATTGAAATGTGATTTAAGTTGAAGTTTTTGAAATGTTTTAATTCAGATTTATTAAATTTTTCTATAGAAAATTCATCACTAAAGAAATTTTGGGGGGGAAAATCAGACTTTTGAGAAAAATAACGTATGAAAGTAGGCATATAGTTTATTATAATGCAAAGTAAGAATAAGAGAATAATGAAATGATTAAATGTCAAAAATAAGTTTGTAAAATTTAATTCAAATCACTAAACAAAATTGCACAAAAATATTATTGTATAAAATTGTTGCTTTAATTTTTCTATTGGTCACTCCATGGTAATATTAACATTTTGCTAAAGTATTTTATTACTATATAATTTTTAAATCTATATATATATATATTTAGAAAATTTACCATTGTTTCTGAATAAAAGTTAACAAATCGATAAAAAAAATTTTCATTAAAAAGATTAATCTTCCTAAAGGTAATTTAATATTTCGTTGCCTCCTCTAGCTTTTTAATGTATGCATTTTTTACTTTAGGAAATAGCAATGCTTTTCAAGGACCCAAAATCGTTACTAAAACCATTGCATACTTGTTGTTGTTTATATGTAAAAAAAATACTTCGAGTAGTTAATAATGAGGATTTTGTAGGATTGTTAAAACACATATAAAACGTTTTTATTTCATTTTCACCTCTTACTTAAGAATCTGTAAAGGGAAAGGATCACGATTCCTTAATACCATTATTTACTATCGGATTTGTTAAAGGAGTATACAAAAAGGAAAAACATAAATTGTAAAGGTTGTTTTATATTTTCAGTTCAGTTCAACAAGACACTGAATAATAATTTATACGAAAAACCATTTAATGTTCTCCACATACAAGAGGGGATGTGACATTATTTTTTATTATATTTTTGCGGCTTATTAAGGGTATACAAACGTGGAAAAATATTTGTTTCTAGTTCTGTTTGTTTTTATACCAAACCAAAAACATTTGTTTTACTTGGTGATAATGGCCGCCAAGAAATTTCAATGCCACTTTTTTCTAAGGACCAAAACATGAATAAAATAGTTCATTTTATCATAAACAAAATACATTTGTTAAAGAGACAATTTTTCGTTAAAACGCAGTCATATATTGTTACACATTTGTTGAGTTTATTTAAATTGTTTACAGTTTTCTTTTAATATGTATGTTGTTGCCATTTCAAACTTAATTTTTTTATTTTTTTCTCTTTGTTTGTTTTTGTGTTTTTTTTGAGAAATATATATTTTCAGTTCATTTTAAGAAAGGAAACCGTTTTCAAGCGGAAACGGATAATGCAAGTCGTTTTTCTTTCTGTTTTATTTTTGTAAAGCATATTTCATGGCGTCACCAGACATTGTTATGTCTCTTGCTTAGCATTTATGATACACAAGCCATGCTGATTATTATGACGATTATTATGTTGCACGATATTATGGTTAATATACGTTGCTGCTTTTACTTAAGCTACGAACTCATTTTATTTATATCAAAGTCTTTATACAGACACATTATTCTGAGCACTCTTTCATACTTTTTGTTTCACTGTGTATACAATTATGTGTGTTTTATTTTTATTTTTTATAATTTATATTTTTTTGTTCGTTGGTTGAGTGTTTACTTTAAAAACCACTTTATTTCATACTTAACTGTGTGTTAAAAAATTTTATAGCATATGCTAAGGTGCTTATACGGGTGTAAAGACATATTTCTTTTGCTCTTTTTTGTTTAATTTTAAGCACATTTTTTGTGGCGGTTAGATTTATAAAGAGTATTATATGTTTTATTTTTGCAAACGCTTATTTTCATATTTTTTATAAAATTTATTTTTGCACATTATTAGCACTTAAAAGAGAGATAAAGGATTGCAAGAGACAAATATATTTTTTTTAAAATAATAATTTAGCGGGTACTAATCATGTGGAAATTTATTAATAATTTTCCTTTATACAAAAATAATTCAACATATTTTCCTGAGGATTATTATCACGTGAACAGAAAGGTCCTTCCTTTTTTAATTAAAAAATATAAATAATAGAACAGAAAAATGATCAATCTAAATCGGATTACGGCACTCGATATGGATGGAAATTTGTTGGAAATGTAATAAAATTTCGTTTGACCATGAATATCATATTTCTGAATATTTTTGCTACAACTTTTAATCTTTTCATTGGAATTTCGTGTCCATATAAACTCCTTGCAGCTTGGGCCATCTTATATATTTTCTTTTAATTTCTCTATATTTTTTTACCTTTTTATAAATATTTGATTAAAATATTATTTCAGCTCGAGGTCTTATTTAGTGGTTAAACCATTTTGTTTTAATTATCGATATTTCGATACTCATTGAGTATCATCTTCAGGAAAATTCTATTTTTTCAAATAAAATTGTTTAACCAAATAAATAATATTTTAATCAAATCAAACTAATGGGCTTTCTTTTCTAAGAAAAACATTAAATGTGTTTCCGATTCCTTCATGTGCCTTTGCTAAAATTTGTTGCAATAATGCAAAAAATATGTGTTCTTTTCTAAAGACGTTGCTTAAAAAACACAGGAATATGTAACACTTTTTGCAATCAACTTTATTTACATTTAATACCTTTTCAGGTGTATTAAATGTAACATCTAGCAATTTTTTAGTTCTATTTTAAGCTTCAAAAATGCATTAGCCTGCGAGCTGTATTGTTAACATGTAAAAATGTTTCCCCATTTTATGGTAAAGCGAATGCTTTTTTCAGAAAAGGAAACGCCACAAAATTAGTTGAATATTAGACACGTATTTCAGTTATGATCTTTAAGTTTCATTACAATTATATAAAACTACACTGTTGGCTCCTTTTCAACAAGTTGCCTGCCATTTTGCGCATTTAATCTACAATAAAAAACTTTAATTAATATCAGTTAACAGCCCGTCAAGTACATGCGATTTCTTTTCTTTGATACTAAATAAAAAAAATTTAAATAATACAAACAAAACTATTGTATTATATTTCCTAAGCAGTGTTTTTTTTTGTTGTTTTTTTGTTATAAATTCAATCATCACACAGAAAATTTATAATTTAAAAGGTTTATAAAGAGGCAGGCAAGAGTATGATTTGCATTCTATATCATTCGCATCTGTAATGCATTCTTTAAATACAATTATTTGAATTAAAGTTAGGATGGACTGCTGTCTATTTGAACCTTTCACAATATTGGAACTTTCCAAAATTTTCCAAAATTTTTGTTGTATATTAACCCTTCATATCTGTTTTAGTATTCATTTAATATTTTGATGTCATCGCTTATTTATCCATGTTTATTTATGCATTGTAATTCTATTGCTTAAGCCGTTATATGAGATTTTTGTCATTTATTTATATAGAACCTTCCTTTTATTATTAACATTTCATTTAAATTAATTTTGCAGGTGTAATAGTCTTAAAGCATGCCATATACGAGCATTAACCACCTCCAGGACAAATGTAAATTGAAAAATTTTAAACAATATGTATGCAATTTTAATAGCTTCAGGCTGCTTAGAATATTATGTAAAATATAAAACTTTTTGTACTTCCTACACACAGACGGACCCAAAATATTTTCCCAAATAATAACAAACAATTCGCATATGCTTTATAAATATTACATTAGCTATACAATAAATATTTTGTTTAGTATGTTTGATCGATTCACTTTTCTATTCGACTCTCCGATATGTTTAATTTCACTTTTTTGTAAATGTTTTTTACTGCAATATTTTCTTTTATTTAATTTTAAAACACGCGCTCATATTATTCGGTAAACTTTTTCGTTTTTTCTTTAAAAAAAATATTTAAAATTTTTTTCTATGTTTGCGTTACATGTGAAATCCTTCATAGACAACCGGCAACTGGAACATCCTTTTTAACATTGTCACCAATTTTACTGAAGATTTCAATGAAAAGGGATATTTCTGTTGGTTAAAATTTCCCTTACTTTTCTCGTCCTCTCCCTCACCGTCTCTCGTGCTCTTCTCAATTCCAACAGGATTTCTTATTACAGTAAATACTCTCTGTTATTGTTTATAAACGCACACGAACACATTTATATATTGTATGTGGTATATTTTAGCAATCTTGTTGACCTTAGCCTTCGTTTGCCCAAGAGAAAAGTTCGTTAAACTGTTGTTTGGGATATGTGGGGTGAAGCAAAATTTAGGGAAAGCAAACAGGATATTTCCGGTATAAAAATTGCACATGCTTTGATTAACAGGTTGATTTTCAACATTAATGACGTCAAAAAGGACATTTTTAACAAAGTTATAAGTCATTCCAATGAAGGAGAACAAAAAAAGAGTATTATTTTGGAAGAGTTTATTTAGTGGAGAAACGAATTCAGAGGATATTTTTATTGGCAGCATGAAAAGAATCAGGGGAAATAAAAGGAATCAGTCACATTTTTTATTGTGTTTTCTTGTTTGCATTTTAAATAAAACTTTGTAATCAAGGAAGTCATTTGATTTTTAGAACAAATTTTGTTGTTAGAAAATTATGTAAAACTCAAAGGATTTTGTGATCTTAAAAGATTTGGAATTTTTTATTTCTTTGTGAAATTTCGAGTTAATTAATTATTTCTTTAGGATATTTTTGGCGAGCAAAATATTTTTTTGGAAAATTTTGAGATTGCAAAATATTTCTTTCAAAAATTTTCGGGCGACAAAACTATTCCTTGGAAAGTTTTTAGCCGGCAAAATTTTTCGTTGGCGAAAATTGTTTTTTTTTTTTAATTTTTCGGCATCGGTGTATATCTTTGGGAAATTTTAAAATCACAAATTAAAAATTTCGGTCCAGCACAATATGCAACTTCGAGCCAGCGAAATATTTCTTTGGCAAATTTGGAACCAACAAAATACTTCTTTGAGAAATTTTCAGCTAGCAAAAAAATTCTTTAGAAGCACTCTTTTTTGCAAAATATATCTATATATTTAAATTTTAAACCCACTAGGAAATTTTGACCTTAGGAAATAGTTACATTGAAAATTTCTGTTGAAGAGATATTTCTTTGAGAATCTTTGGGCCATACAAATATTTTTTATGAAATTTTATGCCTGTAGTTTTCTCATCAAGGAATTTTGGATTTCCAGAAATGTAGAGATAACAAACTATTTCTTTAGGAAACTTTCGTGTAGCGAAACAATTCTTCAGGAAATGTTTAGTTTGCGAAATGCTTTCTTTGGTAATCCTTGGTTAATTACAGGAAAAATTTGAGACGGTGAAACTTTTATTGAAACATTTTAAAGCCAGCAAAGAGTTTCCTTTTAAGATTTTGTTAGAAACACTCCAAATATTCCAAATATTTTTGAGGAAGTGATACATTACTTAAAATGTTTAAGTTGACGATTATTATGCTTTGCAAGCTTTGACTTAGCTCCAGATTTTTAAAATATGTATCTATTTTTTTACCATACAAAACTTCGTATTCCGTGTTTAAATTTTATTTTCTGTATTAGCAATAAACTTGTTTTGCTTTTCTTATTAAATATTTAAAACTGTTCCAAGAACAAAAAGTTATTTCGTTTGTTTTCTTAATCTGAGTTCTCGTTAATTTGCCAAATATGCGTATGTTGGCTAAAACCTTATCAAATTATCTTGGTCTTTTAATTTATTCAAACGACATATTTTATTTTGTTGGTACTATAAAATTTAAATCTTCAAATCATTAGGGAGTTCTAAGGACAAAACGCCCATTTCTGAATATTTATTCAACACAACTAGAGGATGTTGCAAATATAAAAAAAGCTTGAGAATTTAAAACAAAACTAAACATTTCATTAAGACTGAAATCCACACACAAATACATATATATGTAAACTCATTAAAAAAAATAATGAAAAAAGATTTATTTGATCATCATCATGCTCAACACCCAATATTGTAGTGAAAAATGTAAACAAAAAGGACACTTATCTCTTTTAAATAATCTCAATATGCATATTCACATGGACTTTTAACACCGCATAAGGGACCAAATGGAACAGTAAACAAACAAACAACCAGCCAGCCAGCAAGAAAAAAAGACAAAAGTCTATACAAACAGTCGAAACAGGCAACCAACCAGCCAACCGATTTATCCATCCATTCAACACATGTAAATGTCATGAATGAGACACGAGTCATACCAAAATGCAGACACACTTACACTCCTAAGAGACGATACACGCACACACACACACACTTACTTCTGGAAGGATGGAAAAGGGTTCAAACTATAAACAGTTTGGACTCTGTAAAAAGTGTATAAAAATGTGTTTGTATGATAATTTATGCAAAATATCTTTGTTTTTGCTTAATTTTTGTTTCGCTGCATGTTCCGCATTACGATTGTCGGACTGCCACAAATATTGTATTGTGTGAAACAAAAATATTTTCATATATTACAGCATACTTTTTCATTTGTTGGTTTTTGTGACAGAGTAGTCAGTCTCGCCTGTTGTTGTTTTTATCAAACTAAGTAATGACGGTTGGTTTGAAAGTGTTTTGATTTGGTAAAATTACAAACAAATGAAATCTATTTTTTGTATAAAACTGTTTTAACTTAATCCTCATTGTAAAGGATTTAAATGGGTTTTTTGTTTCTTTCTTTTCTGTAACATATAAATGTGCCAAAGTGCTTGATTTATGAATAAAAGACTTTGATTTTTCAAAAATCTTGATAACAATGATTTGTCTGCTAAAACAGGACAAATGACAAATCAAAATTAAATCAAGAATTAAATTTTGAATAAGCACAAAATGAGGAAAAGTTTTACGGAAACAAATTCTATGAAGAAAAATTAATTGCTTGAATAAAGACATTTTACACATTCGTACGTTAAATTATTTTATTTCATATGTTTTTTTTTTGTTGTTGTAATATTTTTTTAAGTTTGATCTGGCGATATGACGACAACATGAAAACAACATGTTTTACCTGCAAAATAAATATAATTCATAATTCAATGAATAGTTATGGCCAGCCATTAGGATTTTTTCAATTTTCTATTTCATACTTTTCAAAAAGCTTTACAATTGTAATACAGTTCATACGTGTTCCGATTCGTTTGATAATTTGATAGAGTTATACTACCATATTGCAAGCCAACGGCTGGTTTTTGGCTAAACGAACAACAAAAGGTTTTATTTTAATCTCAAATTGGTTAATTTGGCCAATCGTCCTTCCACATCAATTCAATTTCTGTTATAAAAATAATTTGCAAAACTGCTGAATATTGAATTAATATGAACTTAACAGCAAGTCCTTAATAAAAACGTCAACAGACATTATAGATGTTGCACTAACATAAATGTTCTTTAAAAGCCAACACGCAAACTTAACATGAATGCAAACGTAATTCTACATAAAAATATACACATTGGATATCTTTCTGAACAAAACCTGGTTGAAAACAAAGATATCATATCCTTTTACATATTTGACAAATAAAATTCACAATAGAGTCCATGAAATGCTATAACTTTAGCAATTTCTATAATAGTTATGGAAACTCTGCTCGTACTATAATTCGAATTAAGGAAGCCAAATAATGTTTCGCTCGAAAATTGCTCGTATAAAATATTTCATTGCCTTCGAATCCCTGTAAGAATTATCCATGAAAAGGTTGTTGCCTGAACTAAAAAACAGGTATTGTTACTGTGAATAGAAACAGATATAAGGATAGCATCCTAGATAAGTGAATTTTATAGTTAATGTGCAAAGGATATTACTTAACTACCATAAAAAGTGCACTAAAAAAGTAAATTGTTTTTCTAGCATATTATTTGTTTGTTTATTACCTTCAAGAATGTTAGAAGCATGAAAAGTGCTTGGTGATATCCTGCTACCAAAAGAAGGATCTCAGAATTCAGATTTTTTTTTTTTTTGTAAAATTTTTGAAAAAAACAACTAACTCATCCAAATTCATTTAAATATTAAAATCAGTTACTTTGACGAAAAAAATGGTAATCAGTAGTACAAACTCTTCCAAGTGGTCCACGAATATGCTATTGACACATCTCATAGTGGACGCTTCGGAGTTTAAAGAACTGATGATGTTGTGAAAAAAAAAGGATTTCGAATGTTCGAATGGGTTCAGAAATGTTGCTGATAACGTTCGAATTTTAGTTGGGTCATGCCTGCAATTTTCTCTTGTGTTTTGCGACGTATATCTGAAAAGATCGTTTCGAAAGTATTTTATTTTGACCATTAGAGCCGCCTTTGCATACATTTTTTTAAGCCTCTGCCAGTACTTTGACCAGATTTGGTATCTTGCAACATTTATCTGCTCTCAAAACTTTAAAGGCCCATGAATTGACTTAGATTTGCTTGAAGAGATCAATACTATACCAAATAGTGGTTATCAGAAGAGCTTCGAGTATTAGAAAACACGTTCGTATAAGTGTATTGTATCTGAAGAGAAATACATACTTTAAAAGGACTTAAAGGACTTAGTTTTAGTCACCGCTGCAGGTGTTTCTGATCACTAAAATTAGATCTGAAAATTTTATAATCGTTAGACTTAGTATTACAAATTTCGAGTAAAAATCGACCTTACAAAGGCAGTTAAGAAAAACTTTTTCCTGTAAAATTTTGTGTTCGCCGATTGAACTACATGTACTAGAAATGCTCCTGCATTGAAATTGAATTGTTAAATATTGTACTAATTAAATTTTAAATTGTGTTATTTGCTCTAGTGTTCACACATATTCAATTTAGCTCACTCAATTAAGATTTGAGAGCTAAAATTATTTTGACTAAAAATCTTTGTCTCAATTTAAGTATTTTTATAAAACAGTAATTCATCTGATTATATTGGCAATAGGAAATATTTTTAAGCATTAAATGCTCCTATTTTGAAATATTTTGCAATATATTTTTTCACGACTTTGAATTGTCATTATCAATAATATTCTTTTCTCAGTGAACAGCCTTCACAAGAAATGCATGGAAAATTTTATTCAATCTATGACATAATTAATTGCTAATTATTCAGTGTTCAAGAGAACACTGAAGATGGCACAAAGCCGAAACCGGTCTGTTTACAAACCAAATTTGGCGTGGAATGGCGGAAAATCGTCCCAAATATTCAGTTTATTTGGTGGTTAAATGGCAAATTGAGCTCAATTAAGTTATTAATTTGCATATATTTCCTAATTGCGCAATTAGGGCGTACTAGTATATATAAGCATAGTATAATGTTTCTTGGTTCAGGAACGATGTGCTTTCTTTCTATAGAATAATTTTTTTTAATGTTTTTCTATAGAAGAATTTGTCACAAATGTTTTTGTATAGGAAAAGTTGGTCATGTATGTTTTTTTATTGAAAAGATCTCGGCACAATATTTTTTTAACTAAATTTTTTTAAAAAATAACGGAAACAAAAACACGTTATAAATGTTTCCCCTAAAAAATCGCCAAAAATATTCTTTTTATAAAAATATCATCACAGATGTTTTCCCATAGAAATATTTTGTTCACAAATATTTTTCTAAAAAAAAATATTACACACGTGATTATTACGTAGATCATATTATGATCAGGGTTTTTCTACAGAATTTTTACACATACTCGTACATACATACGTATGCATGCATGTATGTAGTAATACATTCCTATGAATACGTATTGCTGTCAAATCATATTCGTTACATCAGTTTGTTTAAGATTTTTAAAGAAAATTTAAGTTTTATGCATATTAATGCGCATGTACATATATATTTTCTTACATACATACGTATATATTCGTACAATCGTAAGATCTTAACACACTTGCTTAGAGTGTAATTTTTAAAACGTTTGAGAAACTTTAATAATACGTGTGCCACCATACCTTCCTTCGGCTTCTCCATTCAACATTTCCACTGTTCATGGCTATGTGTGTGCGTGTTGTTTAGTGCGCCTAAAAATAGGCTATTATTTAAGAGTGTCTCGTACAATTTGAGTTGTAATTCCTTCACGTTTTATTTGCTTAACATCTTATTTTTACATCTCTTCTTGCCATTGTTGTCATTCATGATGCTTTTTACGACTTTTCCACAAAATCATGTGCTTTCGCTGTTGTTGCATTTTATTACTTCTATACGCTTTTTAAGTTTTATTTGCTTTTGTTTGTAGAAGCATCCGGGAAAATTTTCATTTATTTCATTTTTATTTTCAATTTTTTACGGCTGATTGTATACGTTGTTTTCTCTGCTAAGAAATTCATGTTTAGTTATTGTTATTGCTTATCCGATTTTGTTTTTCCCAAGCAGGCTTTTCCATCTGCTACAGCTTTTCTAAAGAGATGAAAGTGCTTTTTTATTTATTTATTGTATTTTCCATACCTTTTATTTTGCTTCTAAATTTTCATTTCATACGTATTCATTGCTAACGCTGTTGTAACGAAGATATAGTCTAGTATTAAAATTTTATGTTCATAATTCCACTCTCATTGTATGAATTTATACAATACAAAGGTATTGGTAAGACAGTCTTCGATGCAACAGATTATATTGCTGGAGCCATATTTTTGCAAAGTTCTCAGTAAAAACTATTCCTTCTGAAGTAGATAATTTTTCATAAAAACTTCTTGAAACAGATTTTCCTTATAAGTCATTTGATGTATTTTAGAAAAATATCTATGATATATTGCTTTCTATAGAAAAACTATTTGTTTCGTTTTAAAAATTGTTTGTAGCAAATTTTTTTTTTCAGAAAACTATTGTGACAGTGTCCGTATAGAAAAATATTTGCGATACTTTTTTCTAACAGAAAAATATTAACAACATATATTAAACTTTTCACAATAGAATATTAATCAGTTAATAATCTATTTAAAAAATAACTATGCATTGTTATAAATAACTAAAAAAAATATATTAAACATTTTTGTAATAGACATTTTTATAAATATTTGACAAAAGAATCAAAATTCCTTATATAGAAAAAACTAAATTTTTATTCTCCGAAATAGTTTCTACAAAAGAATTTTTTTCCAAATACTTTTTTAGAGAAAATTTGTGTTAAATACTTTTTTGTAAGAAACTTGATTAGGCCATTGATTTTAAAGAAGATACGCTGCAGATAGTGATATGTTAGTAGAAAACAAATTATAATTATATTAAAGCAAATTTTGTCTGTAAACAAAAAACAATTTTTATTCCAAATAAAAACATTTGATAAATTTTTTTTGCAAAAAATATTTGTCGAAATTTTTTTCTCGGAATATTTACAAATAAGCTTTTCAAACAAAAACCAATTAAAAATTTCCTATATTAAAAAACGTACCAGTTGCCAATGTGTTTCGAAAAAGTGTTTATGACCAGTTTTTATCTTATAAAGAAATATGTGTTAGAAATATTTCTTTGAAAATTTTCAAAGGAATATTTGTAACAAAATTTTTTAATAAATTTTTTGACTACAATTTTAATAATTTTATATTTCTGTAAATATGTGCATTATATATTATTTTTAAGAATAAAATTTTTCTCAAGCTTATGTAAAGCCATATTTTCTAATTCTATCATCAGTATAAATGTCTGTTAGAGAACTGACATATCAAAATTCGTAAAAAAAATAAAGAATTTCTCATAAATTTAGCTGACCTCCCTAAAGGTATGCTTACAATTTTATATAATTTTTTTTTATTTATTTTTACATATTTTCTAATTTATTACACTAATTTTTAATCATTTAAACATTTGTTCGCTATCATTTCCGTACAAAACCAATATCTGAAGCACTTGATACTCTTGGCACCTGTTATTTTGTAATTTATCATAAAAAAAATTTATAAAAATTTTACTATCATTAATTGAAGTCCTTGTAAAATTTTTCGTTTAGGTAAATAATAGATATAATAAATAATGTTGTATAGACAACAGGCATTCAAACGAACAATTTATGTAAATGAGTATTTAAATAGTATTTGGCATCAGCAATTAGTTTTCTTTTTTGTTGGGTCTGCCATTAGAATTTTATCGGTTATTTGATTGGTGTTGCATACTTTTAATTGCTTTGATTTCTTATTTTTGTTTGTTTTTTCTTAAGACCACAATATTCTATTTAACAGTTTTGCTTACTGCTGCAAATGGCATGTCAAGGAAGTGTAACTTTGCAAAGCACACTTGAAACATTCGAAAACAATAAAAGAGTTTTCATATTATAACAAAATATATATACGAATTTTCAAAGCATACTTCTAGGCGCCATATAAATTTATAAAATGTATGTTTTCTACTTTTTTCCGATAGCATTGCAGTATTTGGAATTCACTATTTTCTGTGACAGCTTGAATAGTTTTTGTCATTGCTGTTACCACCCATTTATACACCCACTTTGGTATGTTTGAATTTGTTCAGTGGGAGTGTGACAAGAGTGTATATCTGCGTTGCTACTGAATTTCTGTGTAGACAATTGCTTTCAAATATAAACTATCGATTCGACATTGTACGTAAGCTTTGTAAAATTAAAGGGTTAAATAGGAAAAAGCAAAAGGATATCTGTCGTTGTAGTAGTAAGAATAAAATAAATGATTTTTCTTGAAACAAAACTGAAACTAAATACCAATGGCAAGGACAACAGACAAAAAACAATTTGCTTGGATTGCATTTGGTGAATTATACAAAAACAATTTGGTTTTTAGGAAATGAAAAAATAAACTTGAATTATAAATTGTTTGTGGTTGTTAAGAACATTCAATTGATTTTGAAAATTTATTCCCAAAAATAAATAAAGAACCACAAAATAGCAAAAATTGATTTTAAGTGCCTGAATGACTTCAATACAATTTTGTATACCTATGATTTATTGTAGGAGCCAAGTTTGCATGTATAGACTAGTAACTGTCATAAAGATTTATGTTAAAGGAATAAAATTGAAGTGCCTTTTTTTCGGAAAATGTAAGAATACAACATGCTTGGTCTAATACCTATTTATTTCTATGAAATGGTACTAATTACAAAAATACGTAATTCACAAAAAAACAATTAAAGTTTCCTAAAAGTATGCTTCCTTCTTTACATTGCGTCTAATCTTTTTAAACGCTTATAACTCTGAATTTATGCACTATATACTATAAAAAATATAACGTGAAAACATGTATTAACATGAACTTTTTCGTAGCATACTTTTAGCCTTTATAAGCACTTATAGTATATAACAGCAATTTATACAAGACCATAAAAATCATCTAAGTTGTAAAAATAAATTATATAAGATATAACAACCCTTTTTTTGTCTAAAGGTAATTTCCCCCCAATTCCAACCACAAAACCAAAGATTACCACATAAATGAGAAGAAAGAAAAACGATTCATAAAAATTTATATGTAGAATCTTAATACTTTCTTATGAAAAAAAGTTTTTTTTTTTCTTCTCAAAATATAAATTTTATTGGGTTTTATTGGTTACGGTAAAGTTTATTTGCTTTTTTTAATTTTATATGTCTGTAGGTATTCCAAGATTTCTATGGTAAATAGTTGAAAAGGTTTATACACGAAAAACGATATACGCGAAGTACAAAAAAAATAGTTAAAGTTTTAGAAAACTAGTAAAAGAATTAACTTTATTGGCTAAACTTTGTTGGCAAACAGAATGTAAATTTACTGCTTTTTGAAAAAGTTTTAAAGTGTTTGTCTCTAGCATATTTTCTTTTTTATAAGAACAGGATTCGTAAGCTAATTTTAATAGGAAAACAGATTTGATTGCAATCAATAAAAATATTATATGATTCTGTAAATTTTATTACTAATTTTTTAAAATTATGATAATTATTTAAGCTCGAGGTCAGTGTGGCATAGAATTTTTATTCTTATTTACCAATATTTATTATAATATTTCACATTGAAGCCTGGAAATATACCCTAAGTAATATTATATTCCAAGGCCTAGCGTTATGCTTTTTTGAAAAAATTTAATAAATATTTATATAGCTTTCTATTTTATTATTATTTTTTGCATGTACGTGCTCTTATCAGACTGGACAAATATTTAGTAAAAAGTAAAACTTTTTTATCACCTTAATATTTGTACAGGAAAAATCGTAGGAGGTAAAATATTATAAAAATGATGTTTAAATCGTGAATGTGATAATGTCATTTGACCAAAATTAATCAATTTCGAAATAAAATTCTCCAACACACTTCTACATACGATGCATTACCCTGCCCAGTGACTATTCTGAAGAAATCACTGATTTCAAATCAGCAACTTCTTTTATGGTGATTTGACTATATGGTAGGCTCGTGTGTTGAGTTGTGTGGCGGTACCAAAAACATGTGCTTTCCCTCTGTAGTACAAAAATTGATTTCTCCTTCACCAAACAAATAAATAACTAATGACAGCATTTTTTAAAGTAATCTGATGAGATTTGAACTCAAGCCTATAAAGAAAAATCATATTTATTTGATTTTTTCGGGTGTTGAAGTTATGGGGTGCCCAAAGCCAGATTAAGCGCTGACATTTCCCCGGTCTTTTTGAAAGACCTTACACCAATTATAAAAAAATGATAAACATATAAAGGTCAGCCAACTGCTAACATTTAAAAATTTTATACAAATTTTTTGATAGAATCCTTCAACCAGACGAAAATTGTAGGGCATATAAACCACCGCATATATGTTTATAACTAGAGTGGCAAGTAATGTATATATCCCGCAAAATTCTAAAAGTTTCCTGTCTTTTTAAAACATCTTTTTCTCATTAATGCCAACAGCACATTATTGACACTCGCTTACCCAATATCGACAGCCACTTGCCATTTCCTAAGCAATAGAAGTCAATTGTTCTCGGCGGCGAGTGCGCAAATGCCAATTCCTTGCTGTCGTGTTGAGGTGGGATATCTTTTATCTATGGGGGATGGTCTTTTATCTTAATTAGGCTCCTATTAATGGATGAGAAATTTACACTTTTATTTTTTTAGAATATTTTAAATACTTTTTCAATCTTGCTACACATGTAGATTTTTTATGAAAGTTTTCAAGGCCTTTTAAAACTGTTCTTGATGTTTAATTTTCATATAAAAAAATCTGTCATTGAGCTGTTGTAAACATCGTATCAAAATTTTCCCTTTTCATTTATTCGAATTTTCTCTTTTTTTATTTATTTTATCCATTAAAATATTCATGTTTATTTCTATTTGGATTGGAAAATATGAAAATTCAATTAAAATCTCATTCACAAATAAAACAACATAGAGGTCATGAACTGTTAGGGTCAGAAATATGAATATTAGAACTAAAAATAAAAACAAAAAACAGCAAATAGAAGCCGTTTTATGAAAAAAAATAAAAGGAAATGGAAAACAGGAATCCCAAAAGTTTTGTAAAAAAATCTAAATACACAAAAACAAACAAACAAATCAACAAAGAATAATAAAAAAAATTATGTAGCCAATGAACCTTGAGGCTAAAAACGCATAAAGGAATTTAATTTTAAAAATAAACACAAGCATACAATCCTGTACATATATATATACACAGACTTCTATATAAATGGTTTTTACTCCAGTTGTTATAATTCCCGCACTTGACATAAAAAAGCATAGAGAACTTTTTTTAGTCTATCTGCCACCTTGAACCTCTCGCTGATTGCCTTGGGCGAACGTAAACCGTTTAAAAAGCCACTTTAGCTTTTGCAATACAACAGGAAGAAACACCAAGCAATAAGCAACATAAAGTAAAATAAAAAATAATTGCCAGGACTTTTACAAGAAATTGTAGTGGCAATATTCTTAGCCAATATTTTAGCATAAACAGAGTTGTTGTAGTGCTGCAACACTAAAAAAATTCTTCTAAAGACAATGTCATTTGTTGTATGTCGATAAATAAGAAAGAAACTAACAGACGTACTTTTTATAAATTGATAGGACCTTTTTTAAATTCTCTTTTAATGTTGCGATGTGATGAGGGGGCGTTTTAATGTAGCCTCAGGTTAAATGTCTGCTGTGGACTTTAGCCTGTTGAAATAACAATATTATGTTCTTTTTTTTGGAACATCAGCTACTCACAGAAAACAAAATCAAACACGATGTTAACAAAATAAAGGTTAAGGGTAGTTTTAACCCTTAAACGGGAACTAAGGGTAAGAAAGCGAGGCAGTATGAAAATAAACTTTATTTTAGGCTTTTTTAATTCTGTGATGATTGACTTGCTACGAAATATTTGCGCATAAAATTTTTATAAAAATATTTGCCCAGTCGGTATAAAAAAGATAATAGATCCTTGACATTTTTAACCACTGATTTTGTCGTGGAAATGTCATATCTTGGCATTATCATTTAAAAATTCTCTTGTTTATAATTGCAAGGTCTAAACAAAAGTTGTAGGAACAAATTTCAACTTATTTGTATTAATTTAAATAAAAATTACGATATAAATGTCTTAAATCGCCCTCTAATATTTTCTTTTACTAGACCGCAAGCCATATTCCAAATCGTTCTTATGAGCACAAACAGCAAATTTTAGTATTTTAAGGTTAAAAGACCTTTTAATTTGTTGTTGTCTGTTAGTTTTAAATTTTCTAATTTTTATAACAAAAAAAATTATAGTAATAATAAAACCAACATAAACTCTTGTCATAAACTTGCCTTGTTGTCTTTCATGCACACACACACACACAGCGTTATTGAAACGAACGCACAAACGCTCTCACTCATTAAAAAGGAAATATGGATATTAAGTCTAGGACATCCATCGTATGCAGTTGAAACTCCTACAGGATATCCGTTTTTCCTTAAACGTTTTTATCAAGAATACAAGACAACAACTCTAAAAGACCCTTCACAAAGTTGCTAAAATACTTCTGACTCTCACTCTCTATACATCTTTCCTTTGTACACTGGCAATTTCGAAAGCATAATTAAATTTCTTTTCGACACATATGGCCATAAAAGAAAACAACAGGAAAACAGCAACATTAAAGTTTAAAAAAGCGAATGAAACACACACACAAACAAACAACAAATAAAGGAAGAATGTCATTATTAAAACACGTGCTAAATTGAATGATGATTTCAAAAAAAAAAAGTAGGATATACAAATGTAGACAACGGAAAGGAACATGAGTGTATGTACGTGATTCCCTCGGGAGAATAGAATAATTTCCGTAAGTCGAGAGAAATGCATCATGCGCATGAACTTTTAAATTTTTTCAAAGTCTCATAGAAACGAATTGGAAGTGGAACAAATTGTAAACAAAACTCTTATTTGAAATTTGATATATTTTTTTCTTTATTGGAGTTTTATGAAGAGGTCAAATTGTATTTGTCATGAAATTGTTGGGGAGTTATAAATTGTGGGTTAGACAGGAGCCAAGTGGTTATTGTTTTGGAAGGGTCATTTGTTTTGTAGGTGATCGATTGGAGTTATAAAATAAATTTATCTCAACTTCAGAAAAACCATTTACCAGAATTAAAATAAAAACCTTAAGTTATGAAAAATTATTTTCCAATATCTTTATTGTGGTAATTGTTGGCTTAATTAAATGAGGCCACTAATTGCTTATACAACAGCAAATGCTAATAATGTTAAAAGTGGTAAAGGAAGTTTATTTCGTCTTGTGTAAACTTTTCTGTTGTGTGCAAAAATAGCTCATGTTAACTTTTAACTTCTATTTGCGATATAGATTTAAAAAGCGATTGTAAGCCTGGCTGAATAAAATTCTTAATTAATTTTCTTAAATAGATGAAACAACACTAAATTTAAAGCGGGCTGTAAATAAAATCATGAATATTTAATTTTGCAGTACTCGTACGTTCATCGAAGAATTGATTTATTCTTCAAAAAAGGAAGCGTTTTTTGCCATCTTCATTTTGACTAAAGAAGTGATTATAAGTTGAATCCCAGTACCTTTGCTTTAGGTTGTTGATGAACTCGTTCAAATTAGAGCTGTTTTTTATCAAATAAATCTTTGATTTTAAACTTAATGATGCATTTATTAAAACTTTTTTTTTTTTTTTTTGTAAATAAGTTCATTGATAAAATTTAAGTTTGTGGATAATTTATTAAATTTTTAAACATATTAATTAACGTTATTCTAATGAGAATGCATTCATTCATTTTACTCCCACGCCACTTTCCATACATTTCCAAATTTTTTACGTTGTTGATATTTCATTTGAATAAGTTTTCTTTATATTTGCTAAAATGTTGCTTCAAATATTTCTGCATACAGAAGCTTTTTCTATGAAAATACAAATTTTACGATTATAAAAGTAAAATTCAGCTTAGATTGACAAATATTTTTCTATCTCGATAAAGTAGATTTTTCAACAGCAAATTCGATGATTCTAGAACTTTCGTGTGAATTTTTATATACAAGCAATTATTGCAAATTTTCAAATTTTAATCAAAAAATTATTACTCTCATCACTTGAAAACTAACAAAGTGAACAAGAACCAGACTTGAAACCTTTTCATAAAATTATTTTCCTTAACCCAGATTATCAATAACTAATTAGGGATCTAAAAAAAAAAATTTAAAAACACACACAATTCCACAAATATATTCATTCAGTGACAGGGAAATATATATATTTTTTCCAACAAATGACGACAAATTACAGTCACTTAAAATTCTCAAAGCATAAACTTTTCATGGGGAAATGTCGGCAATTTTAACACTTTCCTCCAACAACAAGAAAAATCGAAAAATTATAAAAAGAAAAAACTTAAATAACATCAGCATTGTGAAAAAGTAAAGGATAACAAAAGGAAATAAAGAATCTCTTAGACTATTCTAATGCAAGCACAAACACATGCAAAAACCACTTAATCAACACCAGAATCATGCCCAGCAAAACACTTCATTGAGAAGCTCCATGGCAGATGTTTCTTAACAACGTCTTTGTTTGGTGGCAATGAATTTTTATTTTTTGATTTTTTTTTTGCACTTGCAACGTGAAAATAATACAGTGTCTTTTTTTAATACCCAACAAAATCAACGTGAATATTTCTTCGTCATCAGAAATGTAGAAATTTTTTTCCTTTACATCATTTTCAAGACATGGATGGTAGAGGGGGAAGGAGAGGCAAACTTTGAAGCAGCTCAAGTGTTCGAAAGTAATACAATGAATTTGTATCCTTAAACACTTTTCCTGGGAGTGAAATAAAGACAAGCATCGTGTAAAATGAAAATTACATAATAAAACGATGTAATATAATAAAATAATTTTTGAAGAAAAAAATTTGGAGAGAGCAGAAATTAGGAAAGTCACAAATTAGGCGTCTTAATAAATGAAGGCATGCAAGAGGTGAGAGAAAGAGCAACCAAAAATAATTTTAATGAAATTTTAGTTAAAAAAATTTTCTTTGTTAAGGGTTGAACTATTCTATGTGCATGCATTTTGTTGATTCTAATGCCAATTCATCCCTTGAACTTCAACCGTCACATATGAAAAGCTTATGTGAAAATTCTTAAGTAACAATTAAGAATTAAAAAAGTATTGTCTTAATAATTTTTGGAAAAATCAATTGGAGGAATATTTGGCTCATTAATGCAATATTATAGCATGTTTTATTAAAGATCCGGATGAAATGAGCCGCCTAAAGAATTTAGCGGTGTCTGTTGTCTAGTTATTGTTTAAAAACTTTGGTTCTGTTACAAGTTGCACTTTATAGGCTTAAGTTCTCTCGAGGCGTTTTATTGTTATCATTCTTCATGCCGCAGCAACCACAACCACAACAACAACTTTTTAAATTGCGACCACAGACACGCCAAACTATTGGTAAAAGAAATATAAATTCAACGAAAAGCTAAAACTTTCGAAACATTTTAAAATTTACCAACAACCCGAAATTTTGGAACAAACTTCAACGTAAAGTTTTAAGAAGAAAACCACAACTTCACAAAAAAATCTATTTGTTAACTTGAGGAGTTTTCAATTTAAATTGATATTGGGTATTTCTTCGGGAACAAATTTGACAATATGTAATAAAAACCTGTCCGAAGTCATTATAAGTCATATGTATATACTTTTTCCCTTACCCAATATTTTCACACAGTTAACCAATTTCTTACGCTTGTACATACAATCCTTTAATTTCGTTGAACAATTTCCGCTAATAAAATTCTTAAATTAATGATCTACGAAACACTGACACAGGCACGTGTCGTAAAAAATTAACAATAACAATACTCTTTCATACTTAAGGAGTCAGCAGGAGTTGACCATTATACTCGTAATGGATATCAACGTTTCCTCTTTCTGGCTTCTTGCAACAATCCTAATTAGCCTATTTTAAACGAGCAATAATAAAGTAATAATCACACAGAAAAATAGAATAAATTTTATTTGCTTTTCCAGTCTCTAACAGAGTAATCAAATTTTAGATGGTTGGCCAAGCAAGACTCCATTTAAAAATAACTCGTTGCGGCCATTAATAACCGGAAACTATAAAAATGTTATAGTTACCAACACCTTAAGGCAAACAAACACTTACCTGTATTGTTTCCTGGGCCGTATACTTGCGATTATAATCAACATAATGTAAATTCGGCATTTTAGTAGTCTCAGAAGGCGAGGAGGAGCAGGAGGAGAAGGAGGCAGAAGCTTAAATTTATTGAATGAAATGAAAAAGAAATTATAAAAAATTTCTATTTGTTATCTTTTCTGCCTCAAATGCATATTCTCTGGTGGCATTATTATATGTACTTAAGTAATATTATCCTGCAATAAAAGAAAAGAGAAGAAATGTTAGAGATTTATTTAATATCCTTGCTCGGTTTATATTTATGAAATAAGTCCTTTAGATTTTAACTTTTCATAAACTCAAAACGAACGTTTTTGAATATTTAAATACATCCATACATACATGCATATATGTACATATACATATATGTAGCTATATGTTTATATTTTTATTATTTTTGCAACTGATTGCTGTTGTTGTCTCTTTGTAGTTTTAAGTAAAGAAAACAAGAAGAATTTAGATGTCATGGCTGTGAATTTATTGCCTTTGGAGACACAAAGTCCCTTAAGAAAGCTGTCATCATGGGGATTTCATTGTTTGATGCTTTTTTTTACATTCATTGTTGTTTTTTATTTCATTTATTTTTGGCCAATAGATTTTATTTAAAAATCGAACTATTTTAAAAGTTATTTTCTTTTTATATCCTTCATATTCCTGCAGCTTTCATTTTCTTAAGTTAAAAGGCCACCAATGCATGGAATCAGTAATTGCATATTCAATAACTTCAAACATGTTTAAATCTATATATAAACACATCCCAGTGAACAAATCAAAGCCATTCTTACGGAAGAAGATTTTTATTACTTCCAAAAATCTAATAATAAATTTTTCAGCTTTCCCAGGAAGTGAAATTGATACAAATTTTGGTTAAAACATTGAAATACTTCAGCAAATTTGTTTATAAAAAAATACATGTTTTGTAAAATCTAACTGATTGATATCTGCGCTGTTCAGCTTATTCGTGACTAAAAAACCTTAAAGTGATGAATTTCTTCAAAAAGAGTTTGTTCGGTAAATTGTATATATTTTTATCAATTATTGAAATATCTCGCTTTTTTTCTTTCTTTTCTCTAATC